>JAQFVV010006206.1:5289102-6017719 GCA_028023455.1 Epiperipatus broadwayi
AAATTCTATTAATAAATTGTGAAATCTCCAGGATAAAGAACTTTAACATTTTTAAGTTTTAGTAAACTGATTATAATTTAGAATTATAATTGTGTATTTATATTTTATTATTTGCTTGGTTTATAAATTCTTGCTTAATATATTTTAAACATTATGGTTCATGATAGTATTCAGAAGTTCACAGAATAGTGAGTGTTTTCTAATGCTGTATGATTTTAGTATTATTCATTTTAAGAGTATTGCTTTGTTGCCTGTTATAATTTAACTATTTTGGTGAACACATATGTAAACCATAAAAAGATATTGTATATTCTTATTTTATTAATTATTTAAGCTATATTTTATTGTCAGATTTGATGCAAATTATCTTATCAGTTTTATACATCAACTAATAATTGTTTATTAAGAGATTAGAATTACTTTCTCTCTTGTGTATTGCTAAAAGCTTATCTTGCAAATTTATGTTTCCAAGGGATATGAGCCTTGTTTCTCTTCATATTTATTTACATAACCCATATATTTTATAAAGAGATGCTGGCCTGGACTCTTTTATCAATGATATTTTGCTTAAGTGGTATGTATCATTATATTTCATGCTTATACAAATGCTTTATTTGAGGCAACCCTTATTGTTTCTAGTATTTGTGATGGTCCATTCCCACTCTTCTCATATGTTTAGAGAGACAAAGTCCTAGTATATTTATTTGCCCTCAGTATGTGTGTATTTTGGGTTCATGCTATCACTAGGTTCATTCCTTGTTAATCTTTTTCCTTCAGAAGAATCACATTTTTATATTGTAACCATGTATTATGTATTATATATATTTATTATTATGGCAATTAATATGGTTGTTTGTTTTTGAAAAGCCATCTTTTTTTCAGGTGTACTTTTGACTACTCTTAGTGTAGATAGAGATGGTCCTGATGTATAAATCTGTTCTGCTATGCTTTGTCAGTATTATAGAAAATAAAACTAATTATTTTATTAAAAATTATATTTCTTAGCCTAAATAAGCAATATACATCATCATCATCATCATCATTATCTAGTAGCAAGTCATCACTGGATTGGTAACATGAATATTTAGATTCATTCATTGTTTGGGACAATATTATGGTGTGATTGCATGCAAATGCAAAATTTCTTGAAATAATTCATAGGTTAAATAAAAGCTTCATCAGTTAGAAAGCTATAGAATTATTAAAATAATGCTTAGGTTAGTAAAAATTTTGCAGGTTAAGATATAGAATTTATGAAATAATGTTTATGTTAATAAAAAACTTTATCATGCTGGAGAGTATAAAACTTGCGTAATAATGCTTATGTTAATGAAACTATCATTTAGAAGTATAGAAGTTTTTGTACTAATAATGCCAAGAGTAATTTAAGTTTTATTAGTTAATACAGGTGATACTGCTTACAACAAAATCTGTGTTCATAAGATGTACATTGGTCTACTGAAATAAACAATAGTCATATTTAATTTATTATTTTTTTTATAAATTTAAGCTATAAACTTTGAAAGTGTATTTCTCTAATGGGGGCAAAAATGCATTGAATTATAATTAAACAGTGCACTTAAATTTTGTAATTTCTTACAGTGTTATTGCTGTAAATCATTTTATTGTAAATAAATGTTATATTTTATTGTTAAGTCTTGTTTTAGAGTTTCAATGGTATCTTATTCACACATAATTTATGCAAAAATCTAAACATTATTGCTGTGTACAGCCACTCACTTGGCTTAACAATCAGATAAATGCCAACCACGACCCCAATGCATATCCAGAAATGTAAACATTGTGTACTTTATAATGCAAATATTTTTCATACTATTTATTCAAAGTACAGTCACATAAATGAAATATTAAACTATTTAATGATGATGATTTTGCAGATATGAAGAATGCATTTGAAATAAAATATTGATTTTATTCTATTGATCACTGTAATTTAAAACTGCACTTTATTTAAATAAGGCTGCTTTTATAATCAATCATTGTCTATTTTCATTTAATAAAATTTGTTATGTTGGTGATGAATATTTTGAGTGACCATAAAATTATTTTCTACTCTTTGTATTTGAAGGCTATCCTAGAATATGATTATATTACTTTAAATTTAGAGTTTTATGCGTTTTTGTTTTAATTAAAATATTTTATTAAAGTTTTCCATTATTATTATATAGTAGGTAAATATTAGCTTGTAGACGAAGTGTATATCTTCCCATGTTTATCATTAGGATATCATTCATTTTTTTAACAAGATGTCCATGAAGCAAAATATTGAGAAATTTTAATATTAAAGATAATATAAGAACCCTGAGATCATAATACCATAGTTCTATAAATAACTACTTATATCTATTGTCAAAGAAAGGCAAAGTAGCATATACAAATCAGTAAGATTTATAAAAGATGATTATTTTATTAAAACTTGGATTTGATCATAGCAATAAGATGAAGAGGGAGTTGGAGGTGTAAGACTATATTGAAAGGGATAATGAAAGAAATTTTATTGTAAGTAAAGAAATTATTGTACCCTTGTTACTTTGTGATATGTGCTATAAATATTGGAAGCTTTGAAAGTTTTGCCAGAGTGAGTTGAGGTTTCTACTCTTAAAATTTATTCAGTTATGTTTATAATGTTAGCATAAATTGTAGTAGCAAACAAATCTGAGCTTGGCCTAATTGCGTGACTCACTATTAATTCATAATTTACACGTTCCCTACTTACATCGACAGTTTCCACGGTTACAATATATATCATTATCTTCAACTATATTATCGATTCACATCAGAATGAAGATCTTTCCTAGTTTAAAGTAATTGTTGCAATTCATAATTTTTTTTCATATTGATCCTTCAAATTGTCTTATCTAAACTACCTTATATTGTATTTTTTTACTAGCCTTTAAATTTTGGGGGAATATAAATGAGGACTTGAGTTGTCAATTCTAGAAACAAGCCTATTTCTACTCAGTTTTTTAATTAATTATTTTTCTCCTTTAATTCAGAAATAAAGTCATACAATCTCATATATTATGTTACAATGATAATAATATGTGGAATGAACATATGAATCAGTTTCTTTAGCCTTTTGAAGGAATCAAAAAGCCATTAATTAATAGTAAATTTATTTTTGAAATCTATTGTAAGATTCTTTTGCATGGGTAAATTGAGTTGACAATGATTACAATGCAATCAAAAGTATTACTTAATATATAATTTTTATGATTTATTATTTATCATTATTCTAGTTTAAACTAAAAAAAAAAAAATATTCAAGTTGAAGATTTAAATGTTGCTTTTGAAATTGAAAGTTACATTGTCTTATCTATTTTCTTTTTTGTTACATGATTATTTAATGTATTGTTTTTCTTCATAAACTGTTATATTTGTTTTATTTGCAATGGATGCCTAAAGAGAAACTAGGAATCTAATATAGTACAAAGATTATTTATAGTATTGATTATTTTTTATTTTCATTGATAATTTAAATGTTTAATGTTATGTTAATCTGATACATGCAAAATAAATTGTAGTAGTGTTTTCTGAATCTAAGGCTTCAAGTTCCCAAGTTGTAATTATATTGTTTTATTTTTAAAAAAAATTATTGTATGAGTGCTTTTTTGTTTTTTAGTCACTTTTTTCCATGCCATTTTGAAACAGGTTAGATATGTTTTTATTGATCTTGAGCAGTCATTTTGGATAGAACTTTTGAATTCAGTTATGTGTTTGTCACTTGTTATATGCTTACCTCACAATTTTTTACTAATTAAACTTAGATCATGTGACTTTAGTCTAAGTTTTTGATTGTCATTATTGTCAACTGATTTATCAAAACAGTCCTAAAGGAAATATAGCAAGTTTTAATCCCCAATTAGCTTTAAGTGTATTTTTGCTTGATGTCTATTTAAAGTAGCTTTTGTGAAGCCCAAGTAAAATTAACAAATCGTAATAGTATATACTTTTGTATTTTATGAGAATGATTAATTTTTAGATAGTCTTTGAAGTGAAAAGTGGAGTTAAAATGGAAATTGTTTTTAACTTTTATTTTGAAGACAACATCACCTGATGAAATCAGAATTAAGGTTTTAAACTTTTCTTCATCTTATTATATGCAAATAAATGTTTTATATGATTGGAGTTAGTATTTTGGAGAAAGATAAGATTGTACTTACTAAGTAGATTTATGGAATCAAGCAAAATTCAAGATGGCATAAGCAACATTAAAGCAATAGAGATAAAGGAAGATGATATAATATTAAGAATGGTGGATTATTTAATAAAATGATGGTGAATAGGGATAAAAAATTGAAATGATAATTTAATGGCTAAACAGGCATTTAATAATAGTTAAATTTTATTCTTTGACCATTATAAAGATTTGTTTAATTGTTTTTGCATAAAATACTTGGTGATTATGAAAAATAAAGAGAAAAGATTGGAATCTTAAGAGAAAATATAAAAAATAAATGTAGAAATAGCAAAAAAAAGTAAATGAAACAAAATTGAAGAAACTAAAGAGGAATTGGATTAAGCATGTGCTAAGAATTAGAGAATATAGCAGAAATTAATAAAAAATGAAAAAAAAAACAAATTGATCTTAATGAAGAAATATCTATATATGTATTTAAAGAGGATATATGAAACATGTATTTTGTTGTGATTTATTGATATATATAACATCCAAGTGAAAGATTTAAATGTTACTTTTGGAAATTTGTGTCAAATTTTCATTATCATATTAGAGATAATGCTCTTATTTAATATAAATTCTATTTATTATTCTATGCAGTTATATAATAAAATTATACTTATTTTCGTGGCAAAAATTTATCAATTTATTTAAGATTGAAATCAAAAACTTATTCTTAATAATATTTTGTAACATTTAAAATTATGTTTTTATGTAAAACCAGTAAGATGTAAATTTTATGATAATTATAAATTTTTTTAAAAAAAATATATTTGCATTTTATTAATAATTATAATCGTTGTATCAGGCATTTGATGGAAGATCAATTTTAATTAAACCAATTTTATTGTGCATTACATATAAGTGCTATAACTTCTATATTATATATGACTATAAAAAAATTTATCTCGTTTATTTATATAATACACATTCCCAATATGTAATGTTAACTTAAAAATATTTGTTAATGGTATAATGTCACTACTATATATGGCTAGATATGTACAATACATTTAATGGATTTAGTAAACTATTTTTTGATGAATGAAATTCTAATTTTGGATTTAAGAATTTAGTAGGGTTTTAAAGAATCTAGATATTTGGACAATAAATTATGTAACTTATGAAACTTTAACATTCATAAATATAATGTAAATATAAAATTTATATAATTTACAACAGATTAATTTACATTAAATATCATTATAATTTTTTTTTAGCTAGTTCAATGTTAAATAGGACAAGTTTTGTACTTTACAGTTCAATCATTATCAAGAGATTTTTTAAAATGTAGAACTGTTTTTTTTTTTTTTCAAAGTATAGCTTGAATAGTGATATTTTGCTCATAGCCATGGATTTGTATGGCTGAGTTTCTGCCATTGTCATGCATTGGTGACTCATTTTATTCCTGTTTAGATTTAATTTTTCTTATTTTGAATAGCTTCTTGTAATTAACAGCAATCAAACTTGGGATGCTCTATTAATAGTACTGCTGTTACATAATCTATAGGTTATCATAATTCTGTCTGAATGTTTAAATTTGGTTTGTGGTTTATTCATAATTCTTGAAACATCTATCATGAAGCGATTAAAGTAGTTAAATTTATGCAAATATTGTCATAGTAAAAAATATCAAATATTTTCCTTGTTTTCATATGTGTCATGACAGGCAAAAGGCATTTTTGCAGTGATCAATCAGTAGGTTAATGGGTCTATTGCAATTGTGTATAATATTTAAAAAATTTTGCCTTTATTTCAGTTATTAAAACTCTATTTTAAATAACATCAAAAAATTTGAGATATTATGCATGTGCTATTACAATATTGCTGTCCTGAAGAAAATATAAGATATTAGTGATAGATTGACAAGCAGTTTTATATAATGCATGAAATCACAATAAAAGTTAAGATTGTCCATCAACTAATCTTTTGTTGTATAAATGGTCTCTTAATTATCCTTACTCATGGGAAAAGGTAAAAGAACATTTAACATTCATTTGACAAAATGTTTATGTATGTGTGTGACATTTTATTGTTAAATGTTAAAACATATTGTTAAGCTTCACATAAAAGTATACATAATGTGATAGTTTAATAATTAAATTACTTTCACTAATAATATTAGTTATTGATTATAGCATTAATGGCCCCTACTAAACAGGTATTCATTACAGTGAAATTGCTTTTAAATTGTAAGTGCATTGCATAAATATGCCTTAATGCTATTAAGCATCAATCTGTTTACAACATTCATACATCAGATTGTAAAATTTGGGGTTTAATTTAATACTGATATTTTTCTGTTAATTAAATTGTGTTTATATATATAGTATTTGTAGTAAAAGGAGCTGATGTTATATTATTTAGTATTTGTCTTGCAAAATAGATGTGAATGCTATTTTTTTTTAAATTCTCAAAAAATTTTGTTGCATGTAATATGAATACAATGTTAGAAAAAAAAACCATTTATTTATAAAAAAATTATTTTTTATTATTTTGTTTACAAAATTTGAAGTATTTAAATTGTATATACATCATTTTTAATTGCTATTAGTGCATGATTTATAAACCTCTAATTATGAAGTATAACCATCAAAACATTACATGATCATCATTTCATATGCTTATACATACTATTAATAAGAGTAATGTGATGTGATTTGATGCACTATGGTTTCTCCTTTGTCAGAGTCATAAATCTCTCAGCCACAATACCCAGAGAAATCTGTTAATCACCTTACCTTTCTATTTCCCACCCTAAGTTTTAATCGTATTCTTCACTATCCTGCTCCATCCCATTTCCTCAACATAAACTTTGTCAACTCTATGGCCTTTATATCTAAATCCTGTTTATCTTCCCCAAACCCAACCTAAAAGCAAAGAACACACTTTCTGTATAATCACTTAGTATATATTTATTCTCCCACAATTTTATTATTTGTACCCTTTCTACTTGCAGGCATTTACATTCAATTAACAGTTGCTTAATATTTTCTATGCCTTCCTTACATAACTTGCAGACTAACACCCATATTTTCCCATTTATGTGTATATTCCCGTATTACTAAAGGTCTTGTTTGAGCCTTAAACAATAAACTACTTTGTGTTTTCCTGAAGACTAAGGACAAAGTTGATTAGTGATATCCATACATTATGTATAGTCACAATAGGTCAGCTTATGGGATTTTTTGCCATTGTCATGTGAGCAGGTTCTTTAAATTTTCTTTGTACCTTTTCTTCTCTATCCAATATTTTTGTATTTTCCCCATTGAACATATGTTCATTGGCAGATACATAGTCTGCTAGCTTAAACACATTTGCTTTCTCTCTTCTAATCATCTGTTGTGTTCTTGTAAGCACTTTTCAATGCGATGACTGGTCTCACCAATATATGTTCTTCCACATTCACATGGTATTCGTAGATGCAATTTTTTCTTGTCAGCATTTCAAGTTTAGGCTTTCTATATGTTAGAATTCCTCATAGGGTGGTATGGCTCTGAAAAGCTGCTCTGGTGTTATACTGATTGAAGATTTTCCTTAATTTGTCTGCTATTTT
The DNA here is from genome assembly GCA_028023455.1 of Epiperipatus broadwayi. Lineage (NCBI taxonomy): Eukaryota > Metazoa > Onychophora > Udeonychophora > Euonychophora > Peripatidae > Epiperipatus > Epiperipatus broadwayi. The sequence continues at coordinate 5,296,860 of JAQFVV010006206.1, forward strand.
TTGAATGTATGGGTACACTACAGTACCAATAATTGTCTTTTCTCTTGATGGTTCTATTTGTTGTCTATTTAACATTTTTGTAATAGCAGTTGATGGTAAACCATTTTTCATAAGAGTTTGTTCTATATAGATTTTTTTCTTTTTCCAAATCACTGGTTTCTAAACAAACTTTTTTGCTCTGTTCCATAGTGATAGTATAACTCCATGTTTTGTGTTTTTAGTGTAATTGGATGTATAGGCTAGCTATTATGTGTAGGCTTTCGGTAAACTGTAGTTTTGATTTTGCCATGAGGGAGTCTTGTCACAAGAACATTTAAAAATGCCAATTTTTGTTCTGTTCTGATTCTGTTGTGAATTTAATTGAAGGGGATATATTGTTGATGTGTTTCCAGAAAGTTTGTATCAGTGCTTCACTGTGTGGTCACACAACAAATGTATCATTCACATAGCGAAGCCAAACTTTAGATGGATATGGAGTATACCCGGGTCTGGTTTTATGCAGATTTATTTAATGCTATTTTGAAGTTATGCGATTCATGTTTCTTCTTAATATCTTTATATGCGGTTTTTTTAAGCGATAAAAATTATTAGATCAGAAGTTGAGCTCCGATAATGCGCTATTACTTTAAATATTATAAATTTTGCGCACTCATGTCATATTTAAAGTAATAGCGCAATATCGGAGTTCGACTTCCATCTAATAATTTCAATAGTTTCAGCACTTTATAATAGTACTGTACTAGATTTTATGCAATAAAGAACTTCATAATTCACTTAAAATCAGGATTTCCCCATTTTATATACACACATTTAATTTTACAAGATTATAATGTAAATCTGTTCAAACATTATAGATGAATACTACTCATGTTGTTGTTTTTGCATTTTAAATCACATTCTATTTTTGCTTTTTTAAAAAAAGAGTACATAATCAATTAATCATTTAGTGTCCGCAAGTTTATTTTTAAAAGGTGAGTAACAGCGGTGGGCACAATTAAATTTGACAATTAAAATCTGATTTTTAATTGTAATTAACAATTTAAAAATTACGTAACATGATCTGAAATTAATGTGATGTGAAATGACAAAATTTGATTTTTAAACAGAATTGAAAATTAAAAACAAAAATAAGAATTTAATTTTTAATTATGAGTTTTAATTAAAATTTGCCCAATAGTTGTGAGTCGGTGCCTTTTATTATCGTATGTCTAAGTTCTTATTTTTATTTTAAACTTTTAGTTTACCCTAATGAAGAGGAAAAAATACCCAAGAAAATGAATTTCTTTGTAAACAAAAATTTAAATTTTAGATCGTTTAGCGAAATGGGAAGGATCAACAGCGATTGGAAAATGTTTTAGTTTGGGCGAATCCACTATAAGACCAATTTAAAAAAATGAAGTTGGTGCTAGTTGTACTTCCTCTTGTGACCAATCTGATGTCTCAAATAGCGATAATTATTAAAATACTGTACATGTATGAAAATTAAATACTGTAGTTAATAAAAAAAGTAAAAAATGTTTGTCTTGTATCAATTTTTTTCAAATTTGAAATTTTTTATTAGTCATATTTTATTTTATTTTTTATTTTTTTTACGGAATTTTAAAGTAATTTTATGTTGTTGCTTTGCTTTTATGCGATTTTTGGAAAATTACAGTACGTATCCCCATTTTTCAAGGTAAGTATTTTTGTGCGTTTTCTGAGGAACCTATTTACTGCATAAAACGAGACCCAGGTGTAGTTGTTATGACTAAGGTTTTAAATTCTTCCATATAAAATTGCTAACGGTGAACCCATAGTCATTCCTTGATTTTGTTTGAAGAATTCTGTGTTATATTGAAAGTAGATTGTTTTTATGCAGAATGTTAATAGTTCCATTATACTATCAATATGAAGCATTCTTCTGGTGTGTAAACTATTATCACCATTTATTCTTTTTCTTACAATCGACAATGATTCTTCACATGGTACATTTGTGACAAAACTTTCCACATCAAAACTTATCAGTATGTCAGTTCTTTTAATTTTCATGTTCTTGATTAATTCTACAAAGGGTATAGAATCCCTGTCAAGGGACTAGGTCTTGTATGCAAACGGACTTAAAACTTTGAAAAGAAATCTTCCGAAATTTTAAATATTGAATAGGTAAGAAAGGGCACAAAGAAGAAAATTTAAAGAAGCTGGTCACATGACCGTGGTAAAAAAATCCCATAAGTCAACCTAGTGTGACTATACATAATGTATGGAAAATATTAATCAACTTTGCTATTAGGAAAAAGTGTAGAAATCAGGAGGACTTCTTAAATAAGTATATGAAATTAGTACAGACTGTTGTCTTTGGCAGGATGGCTCAGTTGGTTAGAGCATTAGTTTAAAAAATTCAAGACTCTAAGGGTCCAGATTTGAATCCCATGCTAGTACTGTCATTGGTCAGGCCAGCAACATCCGAAGAAGAGGGGAGAGTAATACCTCTCAAAATGCTGTGCATATACTAACCTGTTTGATGTGCTATTACTAACAGGTGAATGTATTTAAATATTTAAATAAAGTTAAATTTTTCTAAAGACATTCAATACACATACTAGATTATGGAAATAGTCCACTACTTTCTTTGCTATTATCATAAATTAGTTCTCCATCTCTCCAACTCTTTATTTTTTATTAATGCATCTATTCTTCTATACCATTCCTTGCCACTATAACACTCAACTATTCTCCTAACATAATCATCCCATTTTTTGTATAAGTATAGTGACATAAATTCTTTATCTAAATCTTCTGCATATCATACTACCTTCCTCGCCCATCATATTTGCCTATCCTTTACTCGTAACCCAATTACATATTATTTTGGCTATTCTCTTATTTTCCATAAATTGCAATCTACTGAACATTTTCATTTTGCTTTTTGCTCCCATATAAAAACTTGAACGTCACATTTCTCCCTTAATTGCTTCCTTTGCCGTCCACATATTTACGTCTAATGTATGTCTTTCTATTTCTCTTTGCACTTTTTTTTTAATAATCTAACATCTCTTTACTAACACATAACATATCATTACCATAAGTTAACCCTGGTACTGCCACTCCTTTCCATACAATTTTAGCTACATCATATTTATTATATAAAAAGATTGTTAATTTCTTAAGGAATCTCTCAGATTACTTAAGACAATTGCCAAATAGTTATACTTATTCACCACATTTAATTTTATATTCCCCAATAAAACTTCTTTCTCTTCTTTTTCGCCAGTATTTATCATCATTACTTTTGATTTTCTACACTAAATTTAATCCCCATCTCTTTACCCACTCTTGCATATGTCTTCAGCATAACTTCCACGTCTTTCCTCCTTTCTGTGCACAAGAAGATATCACCTGCTAATAAAAGATTCGATAGTGTATATACTCCCTTGCCACCTATTAATGGAATCTCTATTCCTCTTTCTATTTTTTTTATTGCTTTCTCCATTTCTCTCAAAACAAAATAGGTGGTGTAGGGCATCCTTGCCTTAGTTCGACTGCATTTTTAACTTTACCTGATTCTATATTTTCTAATTGATATGTATAGTAATTATTTTCATACATTCTCTTAATAAGATCCAATAAAGCTCCATTCATTCCCAAATTTACTAAACTTATCTATAATCTGCTTCTATTTACTCTATCATATGCCTTCTCTCTATCTCTAAAATCCATATATGTGTCTAGCTGTATTTCTACTCATTTCTACAAGTTGTGTAACTGCAAATATCTCCTATACACCTATGTGATTGAAAACCTCGTTGCATTTCTCCCACTATATTATTTTCTTCCAACCACCCTGTGACTCTTCCATCCACCATATATGCAAAAACACAATATAACTGACTTTACTGCTATCGGTGTATAATTGTTTAAGTTTCTATAATTCTTATCCTTCCTTTTAAATAGTAACCTTACTCTTGTATTATTTAAGCTATCTGGAAATTCTCTCTTCTGTGCTATCTTATTAAAACATAATAATAAGCTTAATTTTGACCTATTTCTTTAAATTCGTCATTATCTCTGCTGCCCATTGATCTAATCATCTTGCCTTTTAATTTTTCAATTTTTTCCCTCCCTCATTCAATTCATTTTCTGTAAGCCTAATATTCCCATTACTATATGCTTTCATATTTGTTATCACTGTCCTTCACATCTAATATCTTTTCTGTATTCCTTACATGCTTACTTTAGATTGTCTCTAATTCTTCTCTAGAGTTACACTCTATTCCCTCATCATCTAGTAATACTATTTCTCTCTCCCCTGCATTCCTTCTTTTAATATATGTCCAAAATTTTTTACTCCCATCACTTAGACTTTTATTAATATCATTCTCTATTTATAATTATCCATTTTAGCCAACTTTATACTTTTCCTATGTATCGTTAACATTTTTTTCACTTTTTACATTTTTAATAGCACATTTATATTCTCTGCATGCTTTTCCCCTCTCTTTTACACTTTTACTAACTCTCAATTTTCTATTCTTTTATTCTCCTGAATAATACCAAACTCTCCATACAGTAGTATCTCCAAGTGTAAGCCTTTGTAATCAATGGATGCAGGAAGGTTTGTGCATAAAATTCCTAAAAATCTCTATCTAGTGCCTACTCACCCAAAATCCTCAGGCTTGTTTCTCACTTGTGACTTTCATCAATTAGGAGTCTTGGATTTGAGAGCACTGTGCCTAGATCTTAGGATCTAGTTTGGCTATCCAACACTCACCTTTTACCTATTTGGTTAACTATAAAGCTAGGAACCCAAGATGAAGACGTCAGGTTTCCAACACAAGCTCATTTGCTTGCATTCATTGATTATGAGGGCTTGCACTTGGTGGCATTACTTTGTGGAGAGTTTGGTTTTCTTATTAACAGCATGTGTAAGCATATGAAATAGTGATCATGTGAAGTTTTGATCAGTTTTTATCTATCCTACACATAGCATAATGGTGAGGGTGGTTTTTGAAAAACCAAAGACACCAAAATGTATAGATGCTGAACTGAGTTCAGATCTATATGACTATACAAGCAAATAAGCTTGGATTGGAAGCAATTTGGTGTTTCAATCTTATGCTCTTAGTTTTATATCTAATCAAATAGGTAATGGCTGCTGGGGTGTTGTATTAGATCCCAAGATCTAGGTGCAGTGCTACAAATCCAAGGCTCCTCGCTGATGAAATCCACCAGCTAGAAACTAGTCTGCGATGTTGAATGAATAGGCACTAAATAAGGATTTTATGCACAAACCTTCCTGTATCCATTGATTATGAAGGCTTGCAATTGGTGGCACTACTGTATGGAGAGCTTGATATTCTTATTAATTATGAAATATTTGTGACTACATCTTACATTGTGCATTTAAATCTGTTATTGGCAATATGATTTTTGCCCCCTTAAACTTTACATATATGAATAATAATGCATTACATAATTTATAAACTATTTAGTGTTTTTATTTATTTATTAAATGACGCATATATGGCCAAACTCTTGGAAGTAGCTTAGTATAAACATTTTATTTTAAATAAATTAGAAATAATTCAATTAAATAAGTAAGATATGTCTATAGCTGGTATGAACCAAAAGGTGTGATTGTCTTACAAAATATAAATTCTTAATAGTAAAGAGTTTGTAAAAATAATTTAAATATATATATATAGATTCTTGTGAATATTAAAATAATTACAAAATATAATAGCTTTATTGTGTAAATGGAAAAACGTTTAATTATATGAATCAAGCCAGACACAATGTTCCTTTAAACTATTTTCTAGAAAAGTCTTTAAATTTAAGTCCATGAAAATTAATAGAAAAGTCGAAGTTGCTGATGAAAATTTCAATAATTGAAAACATTGATAGTTCTTTATATTTACAGAACGTTGTACCTTCGTAATTTGAGATCTGTATTATTAGAATATGAAACTAAAGGCCACACATGCTTGGCACATTTCTAATAATGCAAATGCAATGAAAAAGAAAGAGTCCTGCATCTTCTTTTAAAAAAAGTTAATTAAGTAAATCCATTCATTTACATTTTGTAATTCATGTACTGGAAATCTTTATCTTGATAAATTACATTATTTGCACCAAATGTTCCTGCTATGATTATGATTACTAGCTAATTAAAAGCATGCAAAGCATTCTATGTTATAAGAATAAAAGCTTTTCTTATTACACACAATGAAAGGGTTTATTTATAATTAGATAAAGTAACTAAATTATGTTTAATTAATTAATTATGTTGGCCATCCTTTCTAATTGCAATAACATATTGGTTTATCATTATATATGTTTGTGAGTGAAAAAATACCTAATTCATTTATTTACAGAGACCAGAATCTCATTGGGCCACTATTAATGACTGCTGATGTGTATATGAATTGGAAATAAAAAATTTGAAATACATTTGTAAAACATTTTATTACATTCATATCGGCCCTCCAAGCCGATTGTGCAAACGCTTTGCGAGTGTTAAATAATAAATGAATACCCTCTGACCAATACAAGATATAGAATTTATGCAGGAATAAAAAGAATCCCTCTTATTCCTACGACTCAAATATTTATATATGAGCAAATCTGAAGTACTGGCACAGAGGTGTGACAATATAATTACAAATTGTATACAGATGCTATAAAAATAAATGCTTATTTATATATATGATTAAGTTTCAGTTGGAATGACGCTTAGTAAATTCTAGAAAATTTCATCGGCATCATTCATTCAGACATTGTATATAGTAATTTAAAGTGACTGTTATATTGTCACACCTTCTGTGCCAGTACTTCAGATTTGCTCATATATAAATATTTGAGTCATAGGAATAAGAGGGATTCTTTTTATTCCTGCATAAATTCTATATCTTGTATTGGTCAGAGGGTATTCATTTATTATTTAACACTCGCAAAGCGTTTGCACAATTGGCTTGAAAGGCCGATATGAATGTAATTACAAATTGTATACAGACGCTATAAAAATAAAAACATTTTATTAAGATACAATAAATGTTTTAATAAATATTTTTTATTAATTAATATCAATTAATCATTATCTTCATTCTTAGTATTAGTATACATATATATATATATTTGTCATCTCCTGGATATTATATAATTAAACTTTATTTAATCGATTATAATTATCTTCTGCATTGTAGATATTTTGTCCAATAGTTGTTGTTTTTTTTTAAATATCTCTGTAAATAAATAATCATCAAAATAAATAGTAAAAAATCAAATAGATTTACTGTTTGGGAGTTAATAAGTTGGAATAACAGGAGTTCAGAACTAGGCTGCTTTATATAGTCCCGTTACTGTAGAGTCTCTATTATATTACCGCAGTAAATAATTTGTTGTATCAAAGCTATTTCAATATAACAGAACAAATATTAATGTATATTTTTCTAACTATCTTCCATAAAAGAAAACATGTTTGGAAGAAATTTATCTTTTTATAACTTTCAGGAATAATTAAACTGATTGGTCTGAAATCGTTTATATTTTTTTGTATTAAATTGTACACATATATTAAGCTTAATTAAAGTAAGAATATTATAGATAATCTTAAGAACAAAATATGCGAATGAACAATAAAATGCAAGATAATATTAAAAATTATGCATGTAATTTACATAAACATCGAATGTCGAAGTTTGCAATAATGTATTCAAAATTTTAAGTTATACCATATTTTTACATAATGTTCTTTTAGGAAAACAAATCTAAATCATATTTCATATTGCTCAAAGAGAATTGTGCTATTTTATTAAAAATGATTTATTTTACTGTAATACAAAGATAGTTTTTTAATATAATTATCCTACAAATATAGAATTTCAATAGTCAAGTGTAATCATAAGGTGTGTTGATATGGTTTCATAAATCACGTTTACTTATTAATAGTGTACACATTGATTTTTGTAAGATTTTAATTTTATTCCAACCAAGTAATATAACATATTTCAACACATCATGGTTTTGATCTATTATGTATTTGCTTTGTATAGTATTTAAACTATTTTTTTCAGTAATGAATATTAGTAAAGTTAACATTTTCTTAATTAAATTGTAAATAGTCTGAACAGGCACTAACCTGTATTCAATGCACTTTAAAATTCGCAATAATAAACATATTTTGCTGATAGAATGATCTTCCAAGCCACGACACAAGATAGCGATTTACATAAGCTCTCTGTGTGCTCTATAAATTAATTACTACTCTTACAAAATTGTGTTATTTTCATTATAGATACATTATTTAAACCTTTGCTCAGTAGAAACAATTTTTGAAATAAAAATATCTTGACTGTTCATCAGTTCAGAAATGTCAATAAAACTGAGAACTTTCAAACTTTTTTATTCAAATTCTTGAATTTAGGAATAATATCTTCAGTCTCCTTAATATTTCTTTTATTATTGCATTCCTTCATTAGTATATAGTATTTTTTTCTAAGTATAATTGCTGTCTTATATTATTTCTATTATATAAATATTTTTATATATCATTATTATTTTTCCTATATTGCTTTTTTTTTCTTTCTATTAATATATCATTCTTTGTTGATAATCAAACTAATTTGTTTTGGTCTATGATGCATTCTACTTTGTGATTTTTTTTCTGGTATTCACCAAATCAATCTTAATATAAGAATTTACATGCTTATCTATATTACTAATTTAAACTTTTCTCATAAGGAAATATTTGATGGAATGTTTTAACATTATAGGTGATTTGACTATTTATATACGAATCATATAAGACTTTGGGAATGATAGCCATATAGTTTAGTATTTATTAATTATAATAAAATAGGGATATTTACAAGATGAGAATTTAAAGCATGTCATATGTTTGTTAAGAAATTTATAGATTAATTATAACAAAAATGTACATCTTAATAATATAAATGTCACCATTATTATTTATCATATAATTTTTAAGTGTAAAGATGCTCAAATAAATTGAGATAAAGGAATGTATAGCAGTAGCAAAGTATTAGTGGTTATAATCTACCTTTCAGCAAATAAATTTGAATATTTGTTAATGTTACAAAAGGGCCAAATAGGTGTTTAAGATATTTAATCAAGTTAATACAGGTGCAACATCAATAATGTAACATTTTTATTTCTGAGAAAAATTATAAGCAGACCTTTTGAATTGTCAATCCACCAGATTTATTTTTTTATTTTTTTCATACAGTGGCAGTGCATCCATCTGCTGAGTCCATGATTTTGATTCAAATCTCTGTCAGTTAAAACTTGATATTTTTTCAGGTTCTGATTAAGCTTATGATTTTTGATCTATATCGAATTTAGTTAACTCAGTATTAGTCACTAAATTGATATCCAGCTATTCTTAACTAGAAGATAAAAAAACTGATTAAATTTTATCTCACAACAATTAGCAATCCTGTCAATTAATAATTGTTCACTGTTCTTTTGTATTTAATGTGTAAAAAACTATGTTAAGTGCAAAATAATAAATGAATTAGTGTATATATGTTTTAAAATAAAATTAAAAATTACAATTCATTTACTAAATCATATTAGTACAATATTTCTATTCTATCTTTAATACTTAGTCTAACTGTTTTATTTAATTGCAATTTTTATTTTTTCCTAAAAAAAAAAAAAAAAGATACCAATTAGAAAAAACAAACTTTAATTGATTTTAAAAAGCACTAAATAAGCTAACATAGTTTTTTCTCTCTCATGAGTCATAGCATCAGCCGGAAGCGAACCCGCCAACCTGGAACAACTGCCTGTAAAGCAGCTGTCGCTGACCTCTCAACCATAGTTTTACACAAATAAGAAAACGAAAAAAAAAAAGATTAATTATTTTTGATTAAAATACTGTTTTACCAATGCAAAAATAAGTATCAAATATATAAAATGTATTATTGTGAATTCAATTTTGTTAATCTGAGAAAGCTAGGGTGCCATGAATGCTGTATTACAATACAGCTAATTTTTAAAAAAATTTTTTATTGTAGTCTACTAAAATTAAATATATAAAATCGCAAATAGTTTTGATAAAAATAGTAAAATATTGTATAAGCAGTATTAAACATTATTATTATTTATTTATATATTAATATCCAAGATGACTACTAGACTTTATTTACATATCACAGCTTTCTATGTTGTATAATTCTTGTTATTAGCACCATCAATTCTTTTTTCATTTATCAAATTTTTCTGATTTCATATATTCGAAATGCTAAAATAGGACTAGCTGCAATACAATAAAAAGCTATAATAAATTATCTTATCTGTTGAACAGTCTATAATATACATGTAAAAGAAATGTGAAAAGTATAAGTGATTTAATATTTTATCTTGTCGTACAGATTTTATCAGAGCCAAGTTCTAATAACTTAAATAATTGATTTATTTTTTTAAAAAGTTGATTAATTTACTAATTATGGATACATTCTCTTCAATCTGTTATAGTCTAAATGATTCTACAAATTTCAATAATAAAAATAAAATTTTAATAGTATAAAAAAAATCACAAAGATATTAATTAGAAGGATTTTATAGTATAGTAATTAGCATTTGTCTACCATACTCAAAACCTGGAGTTTAAGTCTAATATAGATAAACTTTGGTATTCTTTTTTAGGTCATAAGTAGTCTTGTTTTTTTTTTTTTCAGATAGCTAATCTTGATGTATATCTAAATTATTGGATGGTCGATAGATATCTTGACCTTCAAAAATAAATAACTCATCTGCAAACATTTACAGTTTGGTGTTATTATGAGGTGAAATAGATAAAACAAATAGATAGATAGTCAAATACACATAATCTGCAAGAGGAAATATAAAAATGTTGTGATGGCCATCGGATGGAAAAGAATCTATTGCCTGGAATATAATTTGTATCATAATAACCTTTTACATGGTGTTTTTGAGGGCAGAATAGAGGAAGACTGAAACATTTCTACATAGTATACGTATTAGAGATGAATCAATGGATTATGTGAAAGTGAGATAGAAGGCAAAAGATCATTTGCAATGGATGGTATCATCTAGAACAGTATTCCTTAACCTTTGGTCATGAAATGATAAAAAAATTATATTGAAGACAAACAACAGCAGAGTCATTAAATAACATTTATTTTATTTTCCTAGTTAGTTTGTATTTAGTTTTTAATAAAATTATAATTTTGTTAACTTTTTTTTTTTTCAGCAAGATATTACAATAACTAATTCAAACCTTTTTAGTGATTCTTATTTTTTGAAACGGTCAGTTTTGCCTGATTAACATAATTATTTGATTTGAACAAATATGAATGTGTGTACAAACAGCACCCTTTTATTACAATTAGTTTTACTTTATTAGATTGTGAAATATTAACAATTCTATAATATTTGGGTCTTGATCCCAGTACAAACAAATATAATGGGCTGCAATGTAAAAAGGTTGAGAAATGGTTTAGAACATGGATGGGAAACTTTTGTTGGAAAGGGCTATATCATATTAATGCAATGTACTCAATGACTGCATTTAAAAATTATATTGTTGTTTATTCTAATAATAATTGTGAAAAAAGATGTAAACATATTTGTTTAAAAAATTAGTAATTAATGATTTTATTCAATTTTTTATATTGTTTAGTCTTCTTGTCAAAATCTGGATTAAATGTTTGTGTATTTAATTTTAGTGTTGTTTCCAAATGTTCATCAGAAATTTGAGTTTTTAAGGATTGTTTGTAGAAAATGATATATAGAACTAAAAATTACAAAAAATTTTCAGCAATTTTAAATGTTGACAAATTAAGTTACTTAAATAATTGTAAAATTTTGAGATTACTTTTTTGTATAATTGTTTTTAAAGTTGTATTACATTGCAGGTCACTCAGTTTTAATGAATAAATGTTCATAGTATTTATTTTTAATGCTGTTTCCAAATGTTCATCAGGAACTTATGTTTTTAGAGAATGTTATTTTTATTCATAATAAGAAATGATATATGCAACCAAAAATCACAAAAATTTTGCAGCAAGTTTAGATGTTGACTTAAATAATTGTGTAAAATTTCAAGATTACTTTCTCATATAATTTTTTTCAAGGTTGATACATTATAAATCAATCAATTTTAAGGAACTATCAATTGGCATAAAATTAGAGTTTACAAAAAGTGAATTTTATATAACTGATAGTTCTATTTTATCAATAACTCATTTTGTAATAGTGTTGTTGTTGTTTTTTTTTTACCATAATTATCAAAATTAAATTTTAGTAAATAAGTGTTGAAAAATGATTTAGTAGACCTTTAATTATTTTTCAGTAAATAACTTTAATGTCATATAGAAAGTCAAATTTAAAATCTTAAATTGATTAATTATATTGTGTGAAGGAACACATTTACATTCAGTCAGGTGAATCTGAAAAATCAGATTGTTTATTTTTTTAAAATAAAACAATTTGTTCTTTTAGAATATGTTGCATTTTAAGAACTTTTTCTCAATTCACCAGTTTATTATTTATTCATTTTTTTCAGAAATGTAATTCATTTAATATCTTATCTCTTTTCTTTATAATTTTAAGCATATAAATGTTCAGACATTTATAAAGAAAAGGTAGACATCTTAAAAATTGAATTCATTGATGTTGAGTATGCCTTCAGTACAATGCATACCACAATCATAGCTATACTATATTATTATTATTGGTGATGGTATTTAAGTATAAATTGCTTATATTCAAATTCATTTTAATTTATGTAGTTATGTATATTTTTATTTGAAATCTTCTTAGAGAGCCCATATTTTAAAGTTAGGGATGCCAGTATCTTTTTTATTTATAGTGAATTGATTTTTGGCTATGGTCTAAACCTCTTTAATTTATTGCTCTTTCTCTTCTTTCCTCCTTCTTAGTACAAACAATTTTTGCTTTAGATAAATCAAATTTATGGCCAGGATATTGTTCACAAATGACTTACTTGTAAGATATTTTTTGCAATGCAATGTCCGACATTAGTAAAACATGTTTTTGAAATTATTTATGAACATAACCATGAAGGTTTTTTATTCACTCAATTTTTACACTTCTACCATTTGGAATTGTCATTTGTTACATTTGTAGCAACTTATATTTTCTCAAATAATTGTAATTTTTTAAAATTATCACTTCAAGTTGATTGTGACTTCATTGATACCATGTCAAAAGTTCAGTAGTTTAAACTAGTTTTGTTTTGCTCTTACTTTTACCAAATACATTGTAATAACATATCAGTTCATTTTATAGACAGATTATTAAATATCTATTCATTTTTTTTATTAATGATTTCAATTCATTGTATGATTATTCTTTGAATTAAAATAATACTTTTAAATTTAATTTGTTCTTATAGACAAAATTGTTTGTTTAAACCAAATACTTTTTGATAAATTTATAGTTTTGTTTCTTTGTCTTAACCTTTGAGCAATAACAGAATTTATTTTTTTTAGAGCTTCACTTCCAGAAATTGGTTAAATAAAAATATTTTGTTCTGTTAATGAGTTTTTGTAAAAATAATCTATTTTTTGCTTTTTATTCTAGGTTAAGTTAGAACTATAATTTGAGTGTTTTGTATCAAAATGACTCTTTGTTATATTCTTTAAATGAAAATACTCTTTCTCAACAAACTTCTTTAAAAAAATATTTCATTCACTATTCATTATTGAAAAGTCAATTTTATTGTTCTATTTCCACCCCCACCTCATTTTTTTTAATTATCCTAGGAAAATTATAATTTAATCATTTTACAGATAGAACACCATATTGAATTTTAAAAAAAACTGTCCTGAGATACAATTTTCACAATAACTTCAGTTTTAATTATGTTAGAGCAAAAAAAATTACATTAATAGAAACTCGAAAAACTAAGGAAAACAATAGGTCTAAGACAAATAGTGATAACCATTTAAAAAATAAGGAAAAAAGAAATTTCAACATCTGAAATAATTATTACTTTATTGTTTGTTCATAATTTTTAATTCATCATTAACTAAGTTTAAATTATATTTTCAGTGATAATTTCTTTGTATTCCTCACAAAATTATCCTTCAAACCATATATAATATGTCTTACCTGAGATAATCCATAGCTTCAGAATCTCCAAAAGTATTCACATAAAAATTCTTCATTTTTATCTTGTACCCCAAAAGTTACCAAATGTCAAAGGTGTCTATAAGAAAAAGATTCATCCTAACAAAAGATACAAAACAAATCATTTCCAGAAGATAGATATGCATTTGTCATAATAGCAATTGGCTTCTTGTCTATCTAAAACTAGAAATTGTAGGCTATTGTCTGTATCACTGATAAAATGAGTTTCATCTCTTCATTTTATATTTTTTTGTGTACATCAGTGATGTTTATATTCTTTATGCACCCCAGTGATGCTATCTTGTTATATTTATTGGATCACATAGATATAATTTATTTGCATATAATCCATTTGTTAGCTATAGACTTGAAAATAAAACATGTAGCAAAACTAGAGTGACTCCAAAGCATGAGTATCAAGGCATAGGCAAGAATCAGAATTTGATTATTTGCCTGCATATGCAATCTTTGTGTACATTTGATTACTGGTTTTGTAAATCATTACTTGTAAACACAAACACATCATATAAACATAATAATAAATAATAAATTATTAAACTTTTTGAGAATCATTATTTTTGTAAAATAAGTGGATTAGAAAATTACCGTAGATATGAATTCTATATGAGCATAAATAAATATATAATTTATATTGACACACACCAACTACAAACTAAAATTAATAAAAATTATCATTTTTTCAAATAATTAAAGTATTAAAGATTTTAAGACTTTTCATTCGATAATTTAATATACAAAATTAACAAAGCGTATGCCACACTTGAATGAGAAGCTATAAAGATACACAGAAATTATTACACACTAAGCGCTTTCGAGGTCTTTTGCCTCATATTCATAGCGGTACTGTGTGAGCTGCAGAACGAAAAAATAGGGCAAGGGAAACAAAACAGTATGCAAAGCATATGCAAATGAACTAGATAATAGACGAGATACCTGCTTTGACATCTCCAAACGTTGGACTATCTAGTTCATTTGCATATGCTTTGCATACTGTTTTGTTTCCCTTGCCCTATTTTTTCGTTCTGCAGCTCACAGTACCGCTATGAATATGAGGCAAAAGATCTCGAAAGCGCTTAGCGTGTAATAATTTCTGTGTATCTTTATAGCTTCTCATTCAAGTGTGGCATACGCTTTGTTAATTTTGTATATCAAATAATTAAAAAAAATATTAAAATATTATTCATTATAGCAGAGTACTTTTGCTTCGATAAAAGTCTCTTTGAAGGCCGGTATGTATTTTCTGTCTTTATCGCTTCGTGAAAATTACAAAATTGATTAAAAAAAAAAAATTAAATGCACCGCTTAATAAAAAAATTTGTAAAAAAAAAATCAAAATTTCATCGGATTTTTTTGTGGTAAACATCTTCAGAAAGCTACGTCAAAGATCTATCAAATGCCCATATTTCTGTTGATGTATTGCTTATAGTTTTTATGTCAGTAAAGAAAGAAAACATTTCGACTGATCAAATAAGATACGCAGATCACCCACTTGATGGGCCAAGGCAGTTAATTAAAGCAACAAAGGTATACCTATTTATGAAATTGTACAATATTGATCATAAGAAATTACCTTCGGAAATAAGTATTGAAATTATAAAATTTTTCTTTAGTCTTAGTTTATTTTTGCAACTTGCTAACAATGATGAAAGCAATATTTGTATAAGACAATGTTAGTGGGATTTTAATGTTGAAATGATACTTAAGTTAACACAATCCATATTTTTGATGCAAATAGTGAAGCCATGAAGAGGTTTTAGACCAAGATTTATCAGCCAAAATAGATTACAAATTTATACCATATTACATGAAGCCAAATAAGTATTTAATAGCAGATTTTAGATTTATAAGTAATTTAGTAAATAGTTTATAATAATTTGTCCATTAAGTTTAGCTATTTTAAATTTATGTTTTTCTATTATTACCTCCCCCCACCAAAAAAAAAAAAAAATTACAATTTTTTTAAATAAATTGAAAATTTCTTTTTTTGAGCAGATTTCTGATGCTTTTTGGAGCATTTTTTAAAATACTAATATTATCTACATGAGGATAGCAACAAAAATGAAAAAAAGTTATTTAACTATTTTTGGGAGGGGTCAAAATTTACCATTAAGTTTACTTTTTTTTTTTTTCTAGAAATCATATTTAGAAACAGTTTTTCATTTAGGATCTTTACATAATATTATTGTTTCATGTTTTTCCCTCATGATTATCATATTATAAACTTTATTTACTGATTATTTACTATAAGTAACTGCTATCTTATGTTCTATCAAGTTGATGTCAATGTCTAGCCATATGAATGATATTCTTATATAGGAACAATTTATAATTTCTATCTTCCATATGTCACTGCTGCCCAATTAAATATTAGTAATAATCATTCAGAAAAAACCAAAAACAATAAACAAAAACCAAAATAAATAGAAGATAATAAAGATTAAAAATGAAAAGATATAGTCCATTTTCATGCAATGGATTGTTAGGGAAGGAAGAATAAACAATATAAATTGAGAGGAATAATTCAAAGAATACAGCTAACTGTAGGATATAAGATTCGCTATATTTTTTTTTTATAAACCCACAAGGAGTTACACCTCTTCTATAGAGGATCTATATTTTTTTTTCTATTGTTTTTTTTTCAAAAACCAATAATTAATTAATAAATCTCCATTGGAGTACATCATAAATTATTTTCTCACATAATAAAAAAAAACTTATTTACAGGTGATAAATTATTATATAAGTAATTTATTATTTATAAATAACTTTTTTGTGTGTGAATCATGAGAGATCAATACATTTTATTAATTATACTAATTTTGTGCAAAAACTTTAGAAAGAAAAAAATAATGTTAATCAATACATTAAGCTTAATTAATACTGGATTTGTATTTATGAATTCAGCAAATAATGTTTAAATAAATTGTATAAACTTTTAACAGTTTTTTAAGGCATGTACAGTATGATATATTAAAAATAATAGTGAAATAAATGATATAAAGGGAATAAAAGGCAAATAAAAATAGTTCTTACTAATTTAAGAATTAAGAGCGATTTTAAGTTTTTTATAGTATCAATTAATGAATTGAAAGCAAATGTTCACTTATTAGCCGTTTGTATTTGCATATTTTTGTTAAAAATAATTATTAATATCAGTGGTGCACTTAGAACAAAAAGAGATATTGTTTTTGAATTCAGGAATAGGATATCACTATTAATATAAATGGAAAACAACATATACACTAAGCATGCCTGTTTGTTAAGGAGTAAAATAGCTCAGATAAAATAGCAAAAATTATATATTTTTGCAAATTATATATATTTTTATGTATTTATTGTTAAAATATATTAAAAACTTATAATCAGAGTAGAACAATATTTTAAACTTTATATATATAATGTAGCTGAAAGGCATTTGTAAACTACAATTTAATTGAACTATTTATTTTTTTAATTGCTTTTGGAGTTGAGAAATATTATTGCCCATACATCACATAATGTGTTAACCCATTTATACACAACTAGCTAATAATACTTTTATTGTAAGTCTGCAAATCACTTTTTATAGCAATTTCTTATTACAACAAAGATTTTTAAGGAGCATAGATAAGTCCCTGTGGTTAAAATTAATTTGTAAATACAAAAAGTTGTACTAAAATAGTGTAGTATATTGCACTTGTTGTAAATTAGTTTTTTTTTTTATTTACTATAATTGTAAGGATTAAATGCTAATCAAGTTGATGTTGTACAAAATGACATTTATTTATGTTTTATTCTGGTATAATCATTGTTATGATAACTGAGCTTATCCATTCATTTTTCTAATATATATATTTTTCTTTTACTATTAGTATTTTTAGACAGTGTACAATTTCTTAATAAACTGAGTAATTTATTAATTATTTAAAATAAGACATATTTTTGTGCTTCAAAGAGTTCAGACCAATCCAACTGAATACCTACTTGTGTTCTCTACTGTGATGATATATAATCTTAAAGATCTTTATTACAATTCATACCTGCTATTATACTCTTGCTTTTTCATTATCCAGTTTTCATATTCATAAAGTTTTGCCAAAAATATTGTAGTATGAGTATATCTGACTTCTGTTTGAAAATGAGCTGTTTAATTCTTCATTGTTAATAAATGATGTTGACTACAACTTATCTGTTTCATTATCAGATTTAAGACAACTGATATTCCTTTTGACATAATGTTCTTCATATTAGGCATTATTAAATTTTTTCATTTTATTTTTTTAATACAACTTTTCAAAAGTCTTTCTAGCTTCTTTTTTCAGTGGAATATCAAGAATGTCAAAGATTATTGATGGTTTTTTTATATTATTGTTTCTGAATGTACTTGGTTTTCCCCCTCAATATGATTCTTATATCATATATTTATTATATCATATTTATTATATAAATTGAATCATTGTCATCATTATTTTCAGCCATTACTAATCTTCTCAGGGTGAAGATTTTTCAAAGTTTAATCTAGTTTTTTGAACTATAGCTTCTTTTTTTCACATTATTCTAACAAACTTCCACATCCATCCATTTCTCATATGATTTCTTTTTAAATCTTAAACAATCTCCTGATTTTCAGTTTGACTTCAACTGTTCATCTGGTATCATCTTTTCTAACATTATGAACAGCCAAATTTCAATCCAACATTTTAAATATTTCAGTAATAGTAATGATATCTATTCTGTCAATCATATTTTACTTAGAATTTTTTTTTGTTTATTCCAACATATATCTTTTAATAATTCACTACAGAGTTAAAGTTTTTGTTTTAGTTAGTCTTCTATTAAGCATCCAAGCTTCACATTCAAAGACAAGCACTGGTGAAACATTTACTACAAACCTTCCTTTTAAATTCATAAATCAAAAGTAATCATCCCAGTTTAATTTCATTCATTATTTTATTTATTTTGAAATTCACCGATCATTACCTTATCTTTAGTCCTTTTTTTTTTTTATTTGCTTTCATTTTGATAGCTTTTACAGCATTTCTTGAAGCTCTGAAACATTATTCACAAAAATAATATCATCTGCAAAATCGAAAAGATTTAAATTCCTTGGCTTTTGTTTTTAATTACTAAAATACTCTGTAAAACTGGTGCAAAAATTTCTGAAAATATAGAATCACCCTGCTATACACTCATTAATTTTTTTGGTAAAATAATGTAATCAAATCATTGCTATCACATTTTTATAAATAATGTTCAAAATTTGACAATATCATATCCTTGGAGCATATCTTGATATTTCAAAGTTGTAATTACTGTGAAGATGCTTTTAGAGTTGAATGTCTTTTTGTAATCTTAAAATTCAATATGAAACAGTAATTTATACTCATTTATCCTTTTATCATTTCTTAAAATGATGTATTTTTCTAGATAAAGTTTTTAAAAGTCTTTATCTATACCAGTAGTTTCTTTTTGAAACTTCATATTTTTAAATACAACATCTGCTTTAATTTAATCACCAAGTATTTTGTATGCAAATTTTAATTATGACTCAAATAAGGTAATGTATTTTCAAATAG
Source organism: Epiperipatus broadwayi (assembly GCA_028023455.1). Classification (NCBI taxonomy): domain Eukaryota; kingdom Metazoa; phylum Onychophora; class Udeonychophora; order Euonychophora; family Peripatidae; genus Epiperipatus; species Epiperipatus broadwayi. The sequence goes on from JAQFVV010006206.1 coordinate 5,316,551, forward strand.
TAGGATATCTACATTTCGTTCACTTTAATAACTTTCATTTCACATTTCATTTACAATTGCAATGCTTTTTTTTTATGTTTTAATAATATTGATGATATATTATAGTTATGGGTATTGCATGATAATGCTTATAAATATATAACATAATAAGTGCACCAAAAATAGTTATTACATTTTTTTGATTGCTTATACGTTTTGTCATGTTTTACAATTGAAATTATGTGAAATAGTCATGAAAGAAGATTTCATGAACAAAAACTCCTGTAGGGTTTTCTTAGTTTATAAATTATAATAAATTATTTTATAGTCCATTAATAGAAGTATAATGGGTTTTATATGTATTAGTAGCTAATTATGATTCTTGTAAAATTTTACCAACAGTTCTAATTTCATTGATCTCATAAAACAATATTTCCCAATATTTTTCCTCTTTCATACCATTTAGCAGACTATTTCTATAAACTCAACCATCACATTAGCAAAGTATTTCTAATCAATATAATTGCTGTTTTTCAAAATCATATGTTGTAGCTGTAAATAAATAATCCAATAATCGAATAAAACCATGATACAGAACTGTGGTTTTCACTTATATTCACACTAATAAATTGGTTGTCCAGAACTCAAATATTTACAAAGTGGTGAAGAAAGCTGAGAACCTCAGAGAGGTCTTCACCAAGGCATCAAATTGATTGAAATGAGGCTTTTCTTAAAGTTAAATAGTGAAGGAAGCCCACTTCATCAATTGTTTTAATTTCATAGCTTTCTTTTTTAAAAAAAAAAAATCACTGAAACTCACTCTTGCTTACATGAACTTTTATGATAAATATTTTTATTATTTTACTGATAGTTTATGGAAATAAGAATGAGTGTTAACTTTAAATATATGTATTTGTTTATAGAGAGTGCATGAGTAAAAGGAAATATATTAAGGTTAGGTATTTGAATAATTTGCAAGTTATAAAGAATAAATTATCTCATAGCTTGGGAATAATAAGGCAGTTGTATTAATAACTAGACTTGGAGAGCTTTGAGAAGTGAAGTCTATAATTTGAAGTAGTAGTAACTTTTGATTTGTATTGTCATTTTATATTATTAACATAGGTCGTTTTTCGTCATTATTTAATTTTTTCCATATATTCCAAAATCTGGTTTATACCTATGGGGATATGCTTACTCCAGATTGAAAATCATCAGCATTCTAGAACATCACCTCTGCTTCACATGGCCATACTGAGATCTTATTTATTTTTCTACTGTTTGAAATTGAGCCAGCAAATTGTATTATTTATGTCAACTTTATATAGTGTTTATATTCATACAATTTTTTATATGTATATGCATGAAATTCGTTTTTTTTTTTTTGAATTTACAAAAAAACTTTTTACATTAAAAAATTTGATTTTTATTTTACAGCGTCCTCTTCAGTCTTTTTTATAAACTAACACAGCAGTGTACTACTGTATTTAGTCAATTTATTTAAATTTAAGGAAGTATACTTTATTAAGAAGTTGAACGATTTTATATTTTTTTGCCTTGTATATTAATAAAGGAATACAATTGATTAAGTACTTATAAATACATTATATATACATCTGTGGTTATGGATTGTGCTTGTGGGTTTAATTACCAGATTGTCTTAAATTATTAATAATAGGGGACGCTTGAATAAAATTATTTTACTATTGTATTTTTTAAATTTCTTTTGAAAAAATGTTAAATGATGAATATTTTTCATTTTTAAAAAATGAGGAATTTCATTAACAATTTTGCCTACATGTACATCAGCTGGTTGTCAACCAGGTGTCCACTTGCAAGTATAAGATGCTGTCTTAGAGTTGGCGCGCCTGTCTCAAGCTGCACAGGAAATAACTTACTAGGAACAGTCCACTTTAATGTTACATTAGTACTTAACAAATAAAAATAATGGCTAGATCATAGCTATTTTAATTAATATTATTTCTTTGATTTCGTGAAATCATTTAAAATCATTAATTAAGGAATAAATCTGATTATTGTGAGAAGAATGGAAATGCAAACATTTCAAGGAAATATGGGGGAAAAAAAATTATATATATTTTTTCTTGGCTTTAAGCAAAGCAAGCCATACTGTCTACGGCCAGACTGACAGGTTCATTTTCTCATCACAGGGGTTTTCAGGATCTCTATAAGAAGGCTTGCATTTATTTTGCAGACCCTTATCAGACACCCAAACTCTCTAATGGGAATGGCTAACTTTGAAGATATATGAATATTTGATTTTGTAAAGTTGTAAATCTATGAAACCTGTTGCTTTTAAAACGTGAAATGATGCAAAATATATCGAAGTGTTATTAGTTTTTTCTGTGGCAAACGCCTATGATGATTTTTCACATGTGTTGTGGGTGACTCCTCATAAAGGTCAAAGGTCAGCCATATCTGCTCTGGGGAACTACAACATGGCTGATGGTAAGTATAATGCTTACTTGGTAACCTTGAAAAGGACATGGAATCCTGTGTTTATATTTCATTTTTAAAAATTGCGCATTTTACACGCATTAGTGGCTGAATTTGGAAACTTTAAATTTGTTGTCAGTATTTGGCAGAATATAACAATTTTTAATATAAGTAATTAAAAGCAATTCACTTTTAGTTTTTTTTTTTGCTTTCTCTCTCAATGCGTGTGTGTGTGTATTTCACAGGAATTAAATTGTTTGTTTTTCTATTTTAATTATAAATATTTTTAAAATAATTGATAATTGTTTTTTATTTTATAGATACAAATATTTTATAAAGTCAAACATTAAATTCAATTTTCATTTCATAAAAACTTTTCTCCAGTTTTTAAAGTTTTTTTTTCGTCATTGGAAAAGAAAAATGAAATTGCTTATTAAAAGTTTTAACATTAATAAATGATATTGTAATTAGTATCGTAAGTTTGTAATAATTATTGTGAGTTATTATGGCTTCTGTTTTAAGAAAAATTATCAAATAATTTAACTTTTTAAATTTAAAATGGTGTCATCATTTTTGTTTTTACTTGTCTAAAGAAAGTTTTTTGATCTATATAAAATTATTTTTATGATTACATTTATTATATCTATATCTATTTAAAAGAAAGTATAAACTTAATATTTTAATTTTGTATTTATCACATTTATATGACTATGATTAATCTAGTACATACATTATGTATTTTTTTTGGCAAATGCAAATTTAGATATTTAAATTAAAAAATGCATGTTAATTAAAAATGGTATTGAATGATCATTGTTATTTTTATAGCATACCATTTTTTTCACCATGTTAATTTACTTTGGCATATTGAGATAATATTTGCACATAATATTTGTCATATGGTATTTGATTGTGTGTGTTCATTCCAATGATTACTAACTCATAGATTGTTAAGACATAGTGCAAATTGGGCATTAAATACAGACCTATGAGTCATTGAAATTCATAAGAGTTAAAGGCTTTTGCATATACTTTTAAAAAGCAATGGTAAAGTAAATCCAATGCCTCCTTAAAATATTGATCCAGTCTATTTTTGCTAGGCTAATGGATATAATATGTACATATATATCCATCAAATATACAAAGATACATTAGTGAAGACATTGTTTTGATCCCTTTTTGTTAAATAACAAAATTTAATTTTGAAAAATTGAAACTTTATAAGTAGGATTATTTTGATAATTTATTAATAGCATAGTTTTGGGTATGTTATGATTGAATTAAAAATAATATATTTAATATGTGGTTAATATTGTTAAAAGATAGTATATTTTTTATTTGCATGTATATTGTCATTATGTAAAAATTTTAAATGGATTGATTGCTGTCTTTAAAAATGTAAATAAGTTCTATGTGTATTATATTCTCTATCCAAAGATTACACGTGATAATCAATTATTTTCCATTCTCTTAAATACAGTTTATTAGCATCTATTTTTAGAATTAACATTTTAAATTGTAATTAGTTCATTACATCAAGAATGCATATTATACAGAAATTGTATAAAGTTTATGTTTTGACCTATAAAATGAAATGAATTGTAAGTTTTACCATAAATGATTTAAATAAGATTAAACTAAACATTTATAAAATCTGTATGTGATCTTTATTAACTGGCAGCCATTAATTTACACAGAATTATGTATAATTTTTTTTTTTTTTTTTGCAATTCTGAAGTACATTTAAATACATAAAAAGAAAGCATGATGTTGAAAAATCACTTCTAATGTTCTCTTTTAAAAATGATTTACATTTATTGAGAATTTGTCTCCCAAATAATATATTAATGTTTCTACATTGCAACATGATAGGAATTTTTTATAGTTAAAAGTTTTTTTTAAATTAATTTTCTATTTAATGTAACAAATTTAAATTGAAAACTATTCAAATGATAAAATCTGATTGTGGACCCAGGCTGTCATTTGATGACAACTTTTTATTTAGGTACTTACAACTGCAGATCATTTTCAAGTGAAGGAAGATTGCAAGAATTAGAAAAACTGTCTTATATTAAATGGGACATTATTGGACTTTGTGAAGTTAGAAGAAAAGGTGAAGAGACAATTGATTTAAAAAGTGAACATGTACTCTACTATAAAGGCTCAAATATTGGAAATACAAGTGGAGTAGGATTCATTATAAATAAAAAGTGGAAGAATAACATTGTGGAGATTGATGGTGTACCGGACAGAGTGCCAAGATGAGTTATTGAACTTAATAGTAGATACTAATTGCAGATAATTCAGGTTTATGCCCCAACAAGTTCTCATAGTGATGAAATAGTAGGATTTTTATATGGATGTACAAAAGGCTTTTGATCAGAGTAAACAATATTTTAAAATTGTTATGGCAGACTTTAATGCTAGAATTGGTAAACAAATGAAAGATAAAAGTGCTGTAGGTAATTTTGGTTATGGTAATAGAAATGAGAGAGGACCTAGACTTGTGGAGTTTGCAGAAAAAGAAAAACTTTATATTATGAATTCTTTTTTTGTGAAAAATGTTAACAGGAAATGGACATGGTAGCATTCAAATGAAGGTACAGCAGAATTGGATTATATTTTGACTAACAGAAAATACAAATTTCAAGATTGTAATGTTCTTAATAAATTTAACACAGCAAGTGATCAGCGATTAGTAAGATGTAAGATACATGTTAATGTAAAACTAGAGAGACAAAAATTATTAAGAAAAACAATATTTACAGTTGATATTCCTAATCTTCAGAAACATTCTAACGAATTCAAATTAGAACTTAGAAATCGGTTTTAAGTATTAGTAGATTTTAAACATGATTCAGATTTGAATGAAATTAATAAGCAAATAACTGATACACTTTTAAAAACTGCAACAAAGATAGCTGGTAGAAAAAAAGCAGCAATTGACTAATAAAATTTCTACTGAGACTAGACAATTTATGAAGAAAAGAAGGAATATGAAGATATACAAAAATGATGCATTAAAAAGGATTGAATATCTCAAATTTTGTTTATAAAATGGTGCGGAAAAGAGTTGAAAATGATATAAGAAAATATAACTGTGAACTAGCAAGGAAAGCTGTAGAAAAGAATAAAAGTCTCAAGAGTGTAAAACAACAATTTGGTATTGGTATGAAATTTATATCTGTAATAAGAAAAAAAAGATATAATGATACTAAAAAGAAAGAAAAAACTCCAGATAATGATGGAATTATAATTGATATATTAAAAAAAGCAGAAGAAATAGATTTTTTTTTTAGCAAAGTTATATACCAAATGTCTAAATGATGTACCAGATGATTGGAAGAATGTAGTCTTAATATTAATATTTTAAAAATGTGATAAAGAAGCTATTAGAAATTACAGACCTATCAATCTTATAAAAAATTTTTACCAATACAACTCGTCTACAGAGAACATTGGATTTCCACCAGCCAAGAGGACAAGTTGGTTTTAAAAGTGGTTTTAGTACAGTAGATCATATCCAGGTATTGAAAGAAGTTATAGAAAGGGCAAATGAATATGAGTTGTCATTATGCCTTGAATTTATAGATTATGAAAAGGCATTTGATTCTATAAACATTTCTTCAGTGACTAAAGCATTGGATCATCAAGGTATAGATCCAAGATGTCATATTTTAAAGAATATTTATAAAAATGCAGTAGCAACAATTAGATTACATAATGATACTAGGAAAGTCAACATTGAGAAAGGGTGTAAGACAGGGTGACTCCAAAACATTTTACAGCAGTGAGTGCTTCAAGAAGTATTTTGTGGATTAAAATGGGAAGCTAAAGGAGTGAAAGTAATTGAAGATTATTTAAGTCATTTAGATTTTGCAGATGATGTAGTTGTTTTTGCAGACAATGCTTTAGGAAAGGAAATGTTAAAAAGTAATCTTTAATGGATTTTCTCAAAGTATGAAAATAAAGATTGATTATGATGAGTTAGAAGTTAATAGTTACAAATACCTTGGTCAGATTATTAATGCAGATGGAAACAATGGATGAAATTAATCATAGAATTAAACTTGGTTGGAGTGCTTTTGGTAGAAATAACTTGATACTAAAAGGAAATATGCCTATGTGTTTGAAAAGAAAGGTTTTTAATAAATGTGTTTTACCAGTTCTTACTTATGGATCTGAGATGTGGACACTTAATAGAAGAGCAATACAGAGACTTTAGATCACTCAAAGAAGTATGGAGGGATGCATTTTGGGAGTAACAAGAGATCGAAAACACAATATATGGGTAAGAGAACAAACAGGTGTTAGTGATCTCATTGAAAAAGTTGAAAAACTAAAATGGGGTTGGGCTAAACATATTGCTAGAAGAGATAATAATAGATGGACAATTGAAATCTTAAACTGGATTCCAAGAGATTGTAAAAAACTCAGAAAGAGACCACATGTGAGATGGATGGATTAAATAAGAAAGTGTGTAGGGGTAATGTGGAGAAGAGATGCTAGAGATCGGAGAAGATGGATTGAACTTAGAGAGACCTTCATCCTGCAGTGGATTGATAATGGTTGTTGATGATGATGACTGTAATTTTTGAAAATAGAACAGAATAACTATCCTTTTATAATCAAGTTTTTGATTATGATTTTATTTTTTAAACACTATGCCACAAAAATATAAATGGAAAATTTAAAAATTATATTCATAAAAAAAAAAAAGGTAGAATCATCTGGAAATCTATTAAGGAGATTTCATAATTTAGAAAAATTTACACACTATCCTCTTAAAAGCAATTGACCCATTATATATTGCCCTGTGGTCATATTGATCAAAATAATTCAGTATAGGAAACATTTCATTATCTTCTTTGAACTATTATTATATTTATATATCATATAATGATTTAGAAAATATCAACGAGACATCTTTTTTCTCAAGTTTATTTCTTTCCTTGAATCATTTTTATCTCAAGAGCTTCTTAGTTTCACTGATCTTTTTTTTTTTTTTTTGTATTATTTTCTTTAATTCCACAATATATTTGTTTAATATCAGTAGTTTTATATTGTTCTATTAATTTTTATTTTGTTACTTAATTCTGAACCCCCCCTCCCCCAAATGAAAAATTAAAAAATCATACTTTATTCAATTTATTCTTTCTATAATCTTCTGTATTTATTTTTGTTATTAACATTTTTAATAATTTTGTTAACAGTTGGATTTTTTTACATTTACACATGAAGAACTCAGTTCACAGAATCAGATTTTTTTTTTTAAGTTATCTTTTTTAAACTCTTTCAACTCAACATCATCTTGAAAAGCTTATAGATCTTATTGGTTCTTGTAAAATAGTTCATTTTTTTATTATCTGTATTTGGAAAATATTAGCCACTTGCATTCTATTAGGAATTACAAGTTTTCAGAATGTTCATCTTATTTCATTAATTATATAATATAATACAGAGAGTGTACCAATAACTCAAAGTTTGGTAAGAGAAAATATTTAAAATCTCTATTCGAAATACTCTTATCCCCAGATCAGTTGGTTTTGAGCTTATGGCTCATGTCAGTGAGAGCTAGAATATTCAGACAATAGATCTAAAATATCAACTCAAATGCCAGCACTTATTTCTTACTGTAATATTTAAGTAGAAACTCTGAAGTTTTCGGACATGAAAATGTCTTTTACTCTTGCTATCTAACTTAGATAGCTATATAAGACTGAACCAAATTCACATCTACCATATATTAATAGCCAGAGCCATAAAGGTAAAATTTTTGTAAATACAAGCTTATAAAAGAAATGTCACATTATATATGACTTGCTTTATTGATAATTATAATTTTACCTTTATGGCTTTGGCTATGCTGAGGCTATTAATATATGATAGATCTGAATTTGGTTCAGTTCCATATAGCTATTTAAGTTAGAAGCTGGAGTAAAAGATATTTTCATGTCCGAAAACTTCAGTTTCTACTTAAATATTACGTATGAAATAAGTGCTGGGTTTTGAGTTGATATTTTAGATCTAGTATCTGAATATTCTAGCTTCTCACTGACGTGAGCCATAAGCTCAAAACCAATTGGTCTGAGGATAAGAGTATTTCGAATAGAGATTTTAAATATTTTTCTTACCGTACTTGTCAATTAAGAGCTTGTTTGAGCTATTGGTATGATCTCTATATTACATTTTTGTAATACAAGCTTATAAAAAGCAATGTCACATTATACATGACTTGCTTTATTGATAATTATTCATTAATTATAATATAATTTCTTTTTGCAATGGCTATTTTATTTTTATTCATTATATATAAATAACATATCTATATGTCATTTAATCTTTATTACTTTTGTTTTCAAGCATAAGGATGTTAATTTCATTCAACATGATATTTAATATTTTAAGTTATTGTTTTGATTTTATTATTAGGATATACATATACACCTGAGTCTCTTTTTATGCGGATCTATTTAACGCGATTTTGAAGTTATGCGATTCATGTTTCTCCGGAAGTCGAACTCCGATAATGCGCTATTACTTTAAATAATAAATTTCACGCACTTACGTCATATTGAAAGTAATAGCACATTATTGGAATTCGACTTTCATCTTAGTAATTTCAATATTTTCAGTGCTTTATAATAGTAAGATTTTATGCAATAATGAAATTAAAATCATGATTTCCACATTTTATGTATACACACATTAAATTTTACAAGATTATAATGTAAATTTGTTCAAACATTGTGCGTGTTAATTTTGCATTTTAAATCACATTCTGTTTTTGCTTTTTAAAAAAGAACATAATCAATTAATCATTTAGTGTCCGCAAGTTTATTTTTAAAAGGTGAGTAATAGCAGTGGGCACAATTAAAATTGAAAATTAAAAAATTAAAGACAAAAATAAGAATTGAATTTTTAATTGTTAGATTAATTACTAATTACGTTGTCACCAGAAAACCATTAACACAACATGAGAATGACGAATCTGATTTTTTACCAGTTTGCAAACTAACCTGTTTAACGGCAAATAGCGATAATAATTAAAACGTGTATTAAAAAATGTAAATTACTGTAAATTATGCATAAAAATATAATGTTTTGAATAAAATTAAATATTATAGTTAAAAAAAGTTTGTCTTGTATCAATTTTTTTCAAATTTGAAATTTTTTATTAGTCATATTTTATTTCCTTATTTTTTTTTTGCGCGAATTTTAAAGTAATTTTACGTTGGTGCTTTGCTTTTACATGATCTTTGAAAAATCACAGTCCATATCCTCCCTTTTTCAAGGTAAGTTACGTCTATTTTTGCGTGATTTCGTTTGCGCGTGTTTTCTGAGGAACCTATCTATCGCATAAAACGAGACCCAGGTGTATATGTAAAGTGACTTGGCTAAAATAATTTTTCTGAATTAGTGAATGTGTGTCTTCTAAGCACTCATATTTATTTACATATTCAAAAATTTCGAATGTATTTGCAAAATACTTGATGCATGTATAATCAAATAATAACAAAAATTATATTTTTTTGAAATGTTTTTTATGGAACTTAATATTTTTGCTCCCAAAAAATTAGAAATCATTATTTTAATTGAAAAAAATATATATCTAAATATGACATGGCATTTTGTGTGAAGTGTATGGCAAGCAATGTCAAACTACCATCAATTGGATTAATTATATTATCTTATTGCCCTGATTATTGGACAAATATCTTGAACATTTTTCTTAAATTATTGTTTCATTTAATGAAGTAGGTATTATATTAATTTTTTTTTTATAAAATATAGCTAATCTTTTTTTTAAAAGTAATAATTTTAATTAAATATATTTGTGATAAACTGTTTAAGTTATTATAATTTACAACAGGACTCCTATGTCCATGCTTTGCACAAATACTAAAAAGCATGGCTAGTAACGTATTCTATATAATTGGTTTTTAATATATATGTAGTACATACATTTTTAATTTATATATGTATACCTATAACTTCAATTAGAAATTATGCATATTAAGACCTTAACCAAAAGAAAAATAGAATAATATGATTTTGAAGTTAAACAGTGGAATAATAAATTATGAGAATGCTTATTTACATATGTTTCTACTGTAGTCACAATCTAGAGAATGCATATATAATGTATTCACTTTCTTTCTCAAAAAAAAAAAAGCAACTTATTATTCTATTTCTTTATTATTTTTATGTTATGAAAGTGATGGTGTTGATAATGATGATAATGAAATGTAAATGGTACAATACTTATATGATGTTAAATTTGTAAATTTTATATGCATACTTTACTGTGTCTATTTTTATGTGATATTATCAATGCAACAGAATTTGCATTGTGAATTAGAAAAATAAAATTCCATTAAAACTAGCTTCAAAGTTCTAAGTTAATAGTGATAGAAATTATGTCAAATCCCAAACAAGTCATGAAAATGTTTTATTTTTAAATTCATATCAATTTCTGAATTTATATAATTTTCCTTTATCTTAGCAATAAATGATTTGATATTAGTCTTTTCAGTGAATTCTTTGCTAAAGTCTTTATAGAGATGAAACTTTTTTCACAACATATGGTATGTCTACCGGAACTTTCTTTTTGTTCATATTCTCCTCAAGTAATTCTAACAATTTTTTTTTTTCACTTTTTTTCCTAATTCACCAATTGACAATTCATTCTTATTGAATATCCAGCTAGTTTCAGCATATAACTTTTTTTTCTTTGAAAATTAAATCAATTATTTTTATTTTCTCAATACAGGAAGCACTCTGTGATTTTTTTTAAGCTTGGTAAAATTGCTGCCAATATTAACTTTGTGTTTTGGACTATTTTTTAAAAAATTTAATTTCAAATTTACAGCAACAATACATTATTATGAGTGCAAAGGTTGACACTGTGATTGTAACAGCATCTCTAAGTGCATGAGACAAGAAATGTCTACTGCTGTACAGGAAAGATAAAATTTATAAATTTCTAATTTTTTTATATAATACTAGCTGTATCTATCTCTTGTTTGCATTATTGGATTAAATGAATATAATGCAGCTGATATTAAAATATCTTTTAATAATATTTACATGAAATAATTGTACATGAGATATCAACAAAAAATAAAAATAACTTGTAATACATTTTTATAAACTATGCTGTAGGTCATTTTTAACTGCTATTGATAGTTAATTCATGTATTATTATTTTATGTAAATATTCTTTAAATATATTTTAATTCTCAACTACATGACATTGTTTTATTTTACTAATGTGAGCAAAGCCAATCCATGGCTTTTCACACTTTAATAGAATAGTAATAAAAATAAAAGAATACAATGCAATTGATTATTAAAATATATTTCTAATTTATTTACATTCATATCGGCCATTCAAACCAATTGTGCAAACGCTTTGCGAGTGTTAAATAATAAATGAATGCCTTCTGATCAATACAAGATATAGAATTTATGCAGGAATAAAAAGGATCCCTCTTATTCCTACGACTCAAATATTTATATATGAGCAAATCTGAAGTACTTGCACAGAAGGCGTGACGATAGAACGGTCACTTTTAAATCACCATATACAAAGTCTGAACGAATGACGCGATGAAATTTCCTAGAATTTACTAAACGTCATTCCAACTGAAACTTAATAATATATATAAGTAAGCATTTATTTTTATAGCGTCTGCATATAATTGTAATTTACATTCATATCGGCCATTCAAACCAATTGTGCAAATGTTTTGCGAGTGTTAAATAATAAATGAATGCCTTCTGATCAATACAAGATATAGAATTTATGCAGGAATAAAAAGGATCCCTCTTATTCCTACGACTCTAATATTTATATATGAGCAAATCTGAAGTACTTGCACAGAAGGTGAGTCGTAGGAATAAGAGGGATCCTTTTTATTCCTGCATAAATTCTATATCTTGTATTGATCAGAAGGCATTCATTTATTATTCAACACTCGCAAAGCGTTTGCACAATTGGTTTGAATGGCCGATATGAATGTAAATTACAATTATATGCAGACGCTATAAAAATAAATGCTTACTTATATATATTATTAAGTTTCAGTTGGAATGACGTTTAGTAAATTCTAGGAAATTTCATCGTGTCATTCGTTCAGACTTTGTATATGGTGATTTGAAAGTGACCGTTCTATCGTCACACCTTCTGTGCAAGTACTTCAGATTTGCTCATATATAAATATTTGAGTCGTAGGAATAAGAGGGATCCTTTTTATTCCTGCATAAATTCTATATCTTGTATTGATCAGAAGGCATTCATTTATTATTTAACACTCGCAAAGTGTTTGCACAATTGGTTTGAATGGCCGATATGAATGTAAATTACAATTATATGCAGACGCTATAAAAATAAATGCTTACTTATATTTCTAATTTATATATATAAAAGATTATATTCTGAGCCGTAAAATTTTTTTAAGGGGTTTTATTATCTAAATCCAATTTTTAATGTATTGAATACCAAATAAAAATTTCCCTTGCTAATTTTCTCCATTCCTCTACTTGTCCTATCTCTATTATTAAATTTTTAATAAATAAAATATATTTACATATTCCACTTTCTAACTCTAGAGGTATTCTTGTTTTAATAGAAAGTTTGATAATTAAAATATATTTCATTTTCAATTTTTGATGTAGTGAATACCAAATAAAATTTTTATTCATTAATTCTCTCCATTTCTCTACTTATCCTCTTATGTTAGTAATAAGTTTGATAATTAAAATATATTACAATAATTTTAAAATAAATTCTTTTATATTTCTCATGTGGTCTTTTTTAAATGGCTATAAAATTTTAACATAATATATGCTAGTGAGAAATTAAATACATTGTCCAATAGAAGTTTAAATAATTTCAATATGCAGACCATGTCTTTCTTTATGATGTGAAAATATTCTCAAATGAAAGTGGTAAAAATTTACCAAATTCATATTTTTTTCTTGCTCTATCCATGGCATTTTAAAATTTACTTTTTCATGTGTTAAATGTATTTAAACTGACATCCTAAAAATTTATCAATTTCATAGTAAATGTTTATCAAATTCAGCAGTATTTCTTTTGCTGTATAGTGCCATTTAAAATTTTACTTTAGTGCATGTTAAATGAAATATATATTTAGATTAAAATTCATTATTATAACTAATCTGATTTGTTATTATTCAAAGGCAATTTAATTATTTTAAAATATATTTACAAAATCAAATTTTATTTTGCTTTATCAAAAATTTTATTTTTCATTTAAATGTTTTCCAAGATCTATAATCTTTTAATCAGTGCTGCCCTCTTTTTGTTTTTTATGACATTATTTGAAAATTTATGATAGAAGTTCCCACAGATTTTTATATTGCAAATTACAAATTTTTTTAAAACAAAACAAAAATTTATATGCTAATAAAATTCTATATAAAAAAGAAAAAATCATGTAAGAATTTTCAAGATTGGTGCAATATTTGTTGAGTTATAAAGTCACAAAATAAAAATTTTGCACATTTATATAGTAATACAATAAAAATTATCCCCAATTCACAACTAAACCAGACTAACCAAGAAAATAAACTCTAAAACAATAAATGGTTTTACTACTACAAGCAGACCTTAAGTGTAAAGGACTAAAACATAAATTTATACTATATATTACCCACAATTCTCACATCACACTCCCTTAATATTAAAAGAACTTTTAAATAAGTTAATTACTTCAGAATCATAAATTTTTAATAATAAAGATTTTTTAATTCTTTTTATTTCACATCTTTCAAAGAAAACAACTTTAGCCTCATCAAAACTAATAATGTGACTTGTATCTCTTTCATGGATATATAAAGCAGAAATTAGATATTTATTTTTAACTCTATTTTTATGTATCTTTATTCTTTCACTTAAGCTCAAACTACTCATCTTTATATTTCAGCTTATAAAAATAGGCATAATTTACACAAATCCAGGAATAATCTTTCTATAAAAAGTTCCCTTTGTATTAAAACAAAGGAAATTTTTGATAGAAAGACTTCTTGAATTAGTATGTATTATCCTTTGTTTTGTAAAAAGATATATATAGGGCAGAGTAGTTCAAAAAATTCCTTTATATTAATTAATACAAATGAAATTTTTAATAGAAAGACTTCCTGTAGTAGTGTATATTATCCCTTGTTTTGTAAGATTGTATATATTGGTCAAAGTAATTTGAGCTTAAATGAAAGAATAATTTTATGTAAAAGTAGAGTTAAAAATAAATATCTAATTGCTGCTTTATATATCCATAAAAGAGATGCAGGTCACACTATTAGTTTGGATAAGGATAAGGCTGTCTTCTTTGAAAGAAGTGTAAAAAGAATTTTAAAAATCTTTATTATTAAAAATTTATGATTCTGAAGCAATTAATTTGTTTAAAAGTTTTTTTAATATTAAGAGTGTGTTGGATGTAAGTGGGAATTGTGGTAATATGTAATATAAATGTGTTATGTTTTAGTCATTTACACTTGAAACTTCTGTTTGTAGCAATGAAACTATTGGTTGTGTTTTAGAGTTTATTTTCTTGGCTAGTCTGGTTTAGTTGTGAATTTAGGATAATTTTGATTATTTTAGTGACTAGTTTAGCTTTAGGTTTTTAATGTTTATATAGTATTATAGATATTTTTTAAATTGTGGATTTTTGAATCCTGTGATTTGAAATATAAGATGTGATAGTCCATTTATATAATTTATTCATAATTATTAGTATTTTTCTTTAATTTATAAACATGCTAATTATTTTTTTATATCTTTCAGAAATTTTTAAAGTTTCATTGCTTTTTTTAAATTTGTTCAGCAGCTTAGATCTAGTAATATGCACATATATAAAACTTTTGGAAAGCATTTGTTAATTAAACCACTAAACATCACATGATTACCATTTTTTATGCTTGCTCATAACTGTTATTAAAACAGGCAAAAGTCTCTACACAGTAGTGCCACTCAGTGCAAGCCAGAGTAATCAATAGATGCCAGAAGGCTTGTGCTGAAGGGTTGCATTAGATCCTAAGATGTAGGTGCAATGCTCTTAGATCCAAGGCTCCTTACTGACCAAAGCCACAAACTAGAAATTAGTCTGGGGATATTGGATGAATCGGCACTAATAGAGATTTTATGCACAAGCCTTCTGGCATCCATTGATTACATGGCTTGCACTGAGCGGCATTACTGTATGGAGAGTTTTGTCCATTTTAATAACAGTTATGAGCAAGCATAAGAAATGGTGATCATGTGATGTTTAGTGGTTTAATACCAATCCTGCCTAATAGGATAGTGGTGGCTATGGTTATTAAAGAACCAAAGACACCAAAATGTATGAGTACTGAACTGAGTTCAGACCTATATGAATATATAAGCTAATGCGCTTGGATTGAAAATATTATTGTTTTCAATTTTATTCTCATAATTTTGTAGTTAAGTAGAGATAAATGGTGGCTGCTGGAGGGTTGCATTAGATCCTAATATCTAGGTGCAGTACTCTCACATCCAAGTCTCCTCACTGACGAAAGCCACAAGCTAGAAACTAGTCTGGGGATATTGGATGAGTATGCACTAAATAGGGATTTTATGCACAAGCCTTCTGGCATCCTTTGATTATTCTGGCTTGCACTGAGTAGCACTACTGTATGGAGAGTTTTGCCTGTTTTAATAATATTTGTTAATTCCAAATAGTTTTGATAATTGCCACAATGAGAAAATAATAAGAAAACACTTAATCATTTTCATTGGCAGATCAGAATTATTTCAAATTCAATTCTTAACAAAATTTATAGCATTTATTATTTATATTTATTATAAATTGTGAATATAAAAGTTGGATTCCACAATATCAGAAATCTAACATAGGGTAGAATGTGTGCAGTGCGTCCTGTCTTTGTATTTTCAGGAGATTATTAATGTATTTTTTTTAAAATAAATACGTTTTATAATTTTTGGGGGACTATTTATGTTTCACACATAATTTAATAATATACTATGTGATAATTCTGGTAACCAGTATGCCGGCAGTATTGATTTTTGTATACAACTTCTGTTAAAAGTCTCAAGTCTTGAACATTTTATTGTGTATATTAAATGATTATATTGAATTTTTTTTTTCTAAACATTTTCTATTTGTTTGATTTGATGATCTTTGTATTAAAGAATGTATTTAATAGAACTCTTTGAATCATGTTAATGTGATAATTTTTTCATTGATTTATGTGGGTTGTTTCTCAATGTATACCGGACCATCCCAAAAGTATTTCTGTATTAGCTTTTGTTGCTTGACTGATCCCTATGCTGCTGATTTCGAATGCTTCCCATTTCTAATATGATCAAACAATCTACAAGTACTGTAATTAATTGAGAATTGTCATATATTTGCTTTATTCTCTAATAATTGATCTTTGGCTGATATTGTTTCTTTCTCTCATTAGTAAGATAATTTTTTTTCTTTTGGTAATTTATTAAATGACAGTATATTGATTTATATATTGGAATTAAAAAAGTGACTTTCTATCAGAAATATATACATACTTTTATAATAGCATAATTCTTATAATTTGAATGTGTCAAATTTAATTTTTGAATTTTATTCATAGAAATGATGTGTTAAATTCTCTCTCTCTCTCTTTAAACCTTATGGAATGTATTATTGAATCAAGACTTTTGGTTTACCTTTCTTCAGCTCAGTAATTTTTAAACTATCTATTATAATGAGAAAATTTATATATTACTGCTTTTGTAATAGAAAAAAAAAAAAAATGTATATTGGCAATATTTTATCTAAATTAGATGTTGCAAAACAACAATAAAAAAAAAAAAATAGGTGTGTGAAAATTAATTATATGACAATGTAATAATATTGAATAATTCAATATAACAAATATATAAATAAAACTATATTATGTGAATTAATAGAAGAAAGTAGACATCATTAATAAATTGATTGCCAACTATGAAATAATTCAGTATTGGCCCCTGTTAGTTAGCTTATAGTAGACTGATTTTAAAATAAAATGATTCGAATACCCATTAATTATTAATATTTCAATAAAAAAGAAGCTTGAGTAGAAAAAACTAAAATGTATTTTTTTTTATTTCACTTATAGTATGATAATTCAAAAGTGTAATTTTTTTAATCATGTAATCAGCAAAACATTTTGACATTTTCAAAAGTTACATATAACATGCAATTTTTTAAAATGGCAAAATTTTGAGTCATTTGTATGTATTGCTTTTGTAAGCAAAATGTCTATTTTTTTAGATTATTATTATAATTGTATGGTAGAAATGTGAATTTTTATTACTTTGCTATAATAAATGCCAAAAACATTTAATTTTATGAATTAAATAAACTATCACAATAAAAATGAATTTAAAAAACAACAAAGGGAATACTAATATATTGTTTACTCATATGTGATTTAAAATGATATATTTGTACAATTTACATTTAACTTATCAGAAAATCAGAGATTTTAAAAAGTCATCAATATTGATTTGCAATTTGATATTTTCTATTTATTATATCATATTTAAATGTTCATTACATATAAACATGCAAATTGACTCATTTGTAGGAATAGGAAATTAGCTTCAAAACATGACAAAGATCAATTAGTCGGCTTATGTAGAATCAAATTGCTATGCATTTTCTATTAAAATCCTCTCTCTCCCAAAAAAAAAAAATTTTTTTAAAAATATACAATTTAGTTCTTTTGTAAATTTACATACACTGTACTAAGATTTAATAGGAAATAAATAAAATAATAGCAATTGCCATTAAATTTTGTTTTATGTGTGTTATGAATAGTCATATTATTTACAAAGTAAAAATCCAAAATGTATCTAGTCCCTCTACATATGAAGTGCCTTTGTATATTCATACCAATATCAATTTGTATTCACTACTTTGATTAACTAGCAACTATTCAAATTTTTTTTTCTCAAAAAAATGTCTATTTTGTAAGATTCTTGATATCATTGAATACTGAAGTCATCAAAGCAATGTTATTTAATAAGATAAAATGATAAATTTCACCTCAAGAAAAAAAGCATTCCACAAAATTTATTTTTTGCATACTTAAATTTTATACAATAATAAATTGCAATTATAATATATAAAAAATATATTTTTTATAATTTTCATTCAGTATTCCATATTTTAGCATGTAATAGAATTTGTGACTTGTTGCAGCAAAGACAGTTATAATTATGAATATAAACAATGTCAGCAATATACATATAAGTTTAATTGAGCATGTAATTAAAAATAAACTTTCAATATGTACAGAATTAAAGTGTCCAAAAATAAATAAGATATATATATCTAAAAATATTTTTTACTCAACTAATTTTTATCTTATACTTTCATAACTATAGCAATTTTAATCTCCCATAGACAAAAAGGCCTGCCATTTAAATATAAATTATATTGACAAAAAAGATTAAATCATTTACATTTTTAAAACTACACCAATTATTTATGCATTATATTTCTTGATATAATTTTTATTTAATTAAGATTGATTTTTAAAATGTTTTTAATACAAAAAAATTAAAGTTTTTATATAATAGAATTATTACAAAAATAAAATAACCTCCTTAATAGAACAAAATGGACCAAAACTAAATTTAAAATATATAATAATTTATATATATATACTTTATTTTAACAAATTCTAATTCAATGGAATATTAACCTCACCCATCATAGTAAATTTAAAATGATAATTATAAAATGTAAAATTAAATTTAAAAAAATCATAGTAAATAAAATATTTTATTATATACTGAATTTACACAGGTCACTTGTTTTTGGTTTTTTTTAATAATATGCTTAGTAAAATGTATCACTTTTTTAATGTTCAAGCTTTTCCTAATTGCATTTTTCTTATTTATTTTATATTTTGCATTTAGAATAATGATTATTTTTTTTTTTTGCTCTAGGAAATCATTATAATTGCTTATGTTTTGTTCTTAATTTATAAAGTTTTTTTTTGGGGGGGGGGTGGGGGGATCAATTGAGATAAAGCTATAAATAGCATAATTTGATGAGTTTGTTTTTGGTTTTTATATTATTATTTCCCTTTTTTCTTAAATGTAGATATTAGTAAAATAAAACATTTGTTCACACATAAATTTAAAAAGACACTTTTCTATTTACTTTATATAGATATTAGAAAAGTGATAAAATATTAACTGTGACTGATTCTACAAGATTATTCAAAAATAATATAATTTGTAAACACACAACTCAAATTTTATATGATATCAAAATAATTATAATGTGAATAATTTTCAAGAAAACTTATCAAAAATGTTTTTTTCCAATCAGAAAAATAATTAAGTTGTAAAAAATTGGGTAACATTGACAAGAATGATAATTTATTACTTTTGCATCTTGCTGATAAAAAGAATTTGTTAAAGTTAATTTAATGATACAGTCTTACTGTTGAAAAATTGGAATAAATTATATTAAGAGGGTAACAAGCAGTAATAATATATCACTAGCAATGATAGTTTTATCACTTGTCTATAATTTTTTATTAATTGATTTATCAGTCTGCTTTTGAGTATTTCTCTATCTAGATGATTGTTGTCTGAATTTATTTATTTTTCTGCTTTTACTTCATATTTTTAAAAAATCTATTATAGATAATATCCAAACAATTGTATAAATAACATATTACAGAGTTATATCATATGATATTATAAATGAGAATATTTAAGCGATCTCAGTGTATTATGTAATAAATATATAAAATATTAAATAATAGGTAATTCTGTATCGTGAATTTCACCGAATCTTTCATAAGTTGTATCAAGCCATAACTTCACTAATTATAAATAGGATTCAAGTCTATTCTAATTTGAGGATTAGTGATGTTGGATTTGATACAGTTAATGGATGTTTCTCGGATACATGTCTTTTGAACCTTGTGTTGGCAAAGTTTATAATTAAGAATTGCCTATTGTGTAACATCTTACATCTTAATTAAAAAATAGGCTAATAGAGAGTATTTAAATTCTTTCATTCTTAATATTATGCATAAAGAATAAGTATAGAATTTGATATCGGGGAAAAATACAATGACTATTTGGTCTGTTCTATATATATAAGTATGTAGCAGAAACTACCATTCTGTCGCTTTTTTTTTTTTTTTGGTAAAGGCAAATACTGTATTAATTTTATATTATTTTATTCTGTATTATATAAGTATTTTAAAAATTTATGTGTATATTATATAATATCTTCCCAAAATCATATGGAGTTTAAGTAGTCAATAAGATATGTTATTATTACCAAGTGATAATAATTAATCACTGTCTGAAGTAGTTAAGCACTGGAGGCCACACCCTTAATATTATTTATTTTACTGTCTTAAATTTAGAAGTATATCATAAAATAATTAAAGATATAAATAAATATTGTATTTGTTGCAGTAATTTTTTGTAAAAAAAATATTGTATGGCAGGATTATTTTAATGTTTTCTAATGATGGCATTAACAAAGTTAAATATAAGTTGCAAGGTGATATGGTTTTTATTATTTTGTTAAATTCAGAATAACAACTATTAGTATATATACAATGCATAATTTAAAAAAGATGTGAAATGTTCTTTTAGATTTTTCTATGTGTAAGAAGAGGCAAAAGTTATTCATGTGATCATTAGTTGATCACTCACACTTATTATTGTGGGTATATAAATGCATGGTATTCAAATTTATTTGTTTTATTGAGTTGCTCTTGAAAAATCAGCAAAATATTTTACATAACATATGTAGATACAATAATGATCATGGTCATCCTTTTACTAAACTTTTTCAGTATGAATTTTTTTTACTTATTCTTACACAAAGAACACCCCCCCCCCTTTCCCCACAAATAAAAAAATTGCCATTTATATGAGCATAAGTAGCATATTCTCTATAGGAATTAGTACACTATTTTGCCAGTAAAGGCAGAAATAATTGAATAGATAAAAATCCTTAGTTTTTAATAATCGAAACATTTTTATTAGTGTCATAATCATTGTCTTTATTGTGTATATTCATTTTAAATCCCACCATAAATATAGATGACCAAGAGTTTCATAATTTGTCAAAAATAAGTATAAAAATTCCCGTTTAATAAATAGCTTTTATCAGACAAATAATAATTTTAAAAAAATAGATAGGATTCTGTTTTTTGGAAATTCTTTATTCAGAAAGAAAAAAAATTATAAATTGAAAAATATTTGTACAGAATATATTACATGAGCATGGATTATTTGAAACTTTGCTTAATTCAGACACTAAAATATTTCCAGCATTTTAAATTGTATGTTAAACATTTATCAAGTTCTTTTATTTTATATATATTAAAATATTTTTCAAGCTATTTTGATATTTTTTGATTATCAAAATAAATGATATAATATTACACAAATTATTTTCTGTTTTTATAGTTGGAAGAGATTTATTTTTAATCTTGTTAAATTATTTTTGGGTTTTACTACAAGCTATAATTTCATTTTCTCACAAACTATTTTTAAAATTACCATATAATACTAAATCATCCATGCACTTTACTACTGTTACTCAATGCTTTATTTATCACCTTCTTTTACAGTTTCATTTGCCCCAGCAATCTTCTTCAGATTGCTGGGGCAATTAAAACTGTAAACTGTAAAAGAAGGTGATAAATAAAGCATTGTGTAACAGTAGTAAAATGCATGGATGATTTAATATTATATGGTATACCTTTGGCAATGCAATAAAAAAAGAGTAATTATTTTTAAAATTGTTTAAAAGTCATAAACTTAATTTAATAATCTGAATTTTTTCTCTCTTTAATTTGGTTTCATGTTATTTTTCTACAATCTGATTAGTTTTATTTAGTTAAATTATTGTGAAGATTATTTTTAATATTGTTAATTGCATTTAATATCTTTTGACTGGATTAGTGAAGTTATTTTTGCTTTTGCTAATTTAAAATCTTCTTAATCCTCCCCCCCCCCCTTTTTTTATTTATTTTCATTTGCCTTGATAAAATGACTTGACTAAATATTAAAATGTCAACTTGAAATCTCAAGGAATTTATAATAGAATATTTATAAGTAATAAAACTTTTAATTCTAT
This sequence comes from Epiperipatus broadwayi, assembly GCA_028023455.1. Lineage (NCBI taxonomy): Eukaryota > Metazoa > Onychophora > Udeonychophora > Euonychophora > Peripatidae > Epiperipatus > Epiperipatus broadwayi. The sequence goes on from JAQFVV010006206.1 coordinate 5,339,149, forward strand.
AATGCAAAGTGAAAAAGATTGCAATGTTTCCACATTACTCTATCAACAGATTTGAAGAATAAACAAAAAACTGACTCTTTGAATATTCCATGAAAGTAGTAAATTTTTACAAGAATCTGTATAATTTAACAGAAATTTTGATATTTCATAAAATGAACTGTGAATGTGTTTGCATTATGTAGAATTAATAGTAAATAGTTTTAGAGGGTTTTTTTTTTTTTTTTTGCAAAACCCAAGAATATTGTTTTTCAATTTGTATATGATTCTTGTAATGGAGAGAGAAATAAGTAATGAAACAGCCTTTATTGAAACAAACATTGGCCACTCAGAAATACTGTGAATATCAAAATACATTTTTATTAAAAGCAAATATTTATTTTGATCTACAAGTTAGTTTGATGAATAAATACAGAAATAGACTAACATTTGTAAATAATAATAATAAATTTATAGCATAAGTACAGAAAAAAAAAGAATAAATAAAGAACAAAAGTGATCATTATTGTTGTATTTTTTAAATTTGATTTAATTTTTTTGTTGTTTTGTATTTAAAATTCTTTTGATTTAAGAACTTTTTAGATAATTCTTTTTTTTTCTATTTCTTTTGTTCTTGAATTTTAACTTTTTTTTTCTTTATATGCATGTAGCCATGTGTTGCAAAAATTTTACTAATACAACTGTGTTGTCAACTCATGATCAAATTTTTCATTGACTTTGAATGACTGGAATTATTTGAATTCATTCTGATGCTGATCTTATGAAAAACATCATATAGATATAATTTATGTCTTTTTGTATATAAAACAGAGAATAGTTAATCTGCATGGATAGCATAGAAATTGTAGTACATTCTGGACATTTATATATATATATAGTTATTATAGCATATATGTTTATATAGACATGTAATTATTGATATTAGATATATATAAATGATTTTTACAACATGTATATGGATAAACATTTTTTCCGCATAATAACTTATGGTTTTGGTTAGTACTGTAAGTGTATATAAAGACTGTTATATGAACTTGAATAGATTATTTTGAAAATTCAAGCATAGAATTATAAGAGTACCAAACTCTCCATATACTACTGCCACTAAGTGCAAACCTTCGTAATCAATGGATGCAGGAATGTTTGACATAAATTCCCTATCTAGTAACTACTCATCCAACTTTCCTAAATATGGATTTTATGCACAAACCTTCTTGCATCTATTGATTATGAAGATTGGTGACACTACTGTATGGAGAGTTTGGTACTCTTATTAATAGCAAGTGTAAGTATATGAAATGGTGATCATGTGGTATTATCATACTCATAGAATTATGTTTTTGTTTAGTTTTTTTTAATTTGCACATCACAAAAACCAAACCACATCTGTATATAATATTATTAAGTTCACTAATAAGTCTTCTTAATTACTATTAAAAATGGCTTCTAGATTAATTAAAATTATAACATTGAATTGTGATAATTTTAGAACATAGAAACTAATCTTGTGAGGAATAATAATCTGAATTATTTGATTGTAACCAATGGTGATAAATAAATTCAGACTGAAATCAGTTAAAATAATAATGCTGTTACAAATATTCAAATTGACATTATTGAATAGATTAATGTAGCAGAATTTAAATGGATAAACCATTATAAGTCATCTGGAGAGAATATAACTCAAACATCAAATTGTCAATCCAGAAAATATTATAACAAAGGCATATTTTTGAAGGATCTTAATTGAAAATAAATAATATGGATAATATTAGAAACCGTCTATGCTGCTTTTTGTCTTGGAAATCAACTAATAGAAATAAAAATAAACTTTGATGAATTTTTTTAGTCCACCATGTTACTGAATAATTTACAATTATTTTTGAAATTTTCTTAGTTGCTATTAAAAATCATGATGAATAATTCATAGTAATGAATAAATTGGTTTCTAATATTAAGGAGATGGTAATAGTTTCAGGTTGATGTGAGTTGATCAGATAAATGTTGATATGCTTTCTATAAAGTACCATTGTAATATAAGAATCCTTTGCCAATCATGGGAGAAGAAACATTTCCAATGGTTGCTGAGGCTAAGATTATCTTAACATTTAACTTTGGCAATGTCATTGATAGTTATTGCAGACACATATTTTACACCAGAGAAAGTAATCAAATAGATACATCGCTCATACAAAGATATCAAATGATACAATTGACATTTGAAAATAAAATACTAGTGTAATTTTATTCTTAAAAAATTAAACCAATAAGCAATACAAACTAATGTGAACATAAATTGAAAATTTTGTTAATTGGTATGGTATATCACCATATTGGATTTTTAAATAATTGATTTGAGATACAATGTTCACAATAACTTCATATTGATAGAAACTAGGAAAACTAAGGGAAAAAATATGGCTTAAAAAATAGTGATTGCCATTAAAAAACTAAGAAAAAACAAGAATTTTAATATAACTTTATTCCTTGTTCAAATTTTTAATTTATCATTTCTAAGTTTTAAAATTACATTTTTGTTGATAATTTTGTTGTATTCTTTATAAAATTCTGATTCAAAAGATATATAATACTTCTTAGCCTGAGATAATCTATAGCTTCAGAACTTACAAAAAAAAAAAGCAAAAGAATTTGACATATTTTCTTGTACCCCAAAAGTTAAAAAATCTCAAGGCATCTATATGAAAAAAGATTCTTCCTAATAAAAGATATAAAATAAATCATTTCCAGAAGGTGGGATATACATTTGTAATCATAGCAATTTGGCTTCTTGTCTATGTAAAACTAGAAATTGAAGGTCACTGTCTTTATCAATGATAAAATGAGTCTTCTCTCTTCATTTTATATTTTTGTGCACATCAGTGATGCTATCTTGTTATATTTGTTGTCCCATAGAGATATAATTTATTTCCATATAGTTCATTTGCTAACTGTAGACTTAAAAATAATGTGTTGTTTTGCAAGATATGGCAGAACAAATGAATTCACAGCATGAGTACCAAGGCATAGGCAAGAATCTGGATTTGATTATTTGCCTACATAAAATTCCATGTGGTATTCATAACCATTGTGGTTATCACTATACACTCACCATTTAAACCCCCCTCTTGGTTTTAAGAGTTTATATTGTCACATAATACTGGATCCAGTAAATTTTGTGATTGCCTCATCAATTGCAACCTTTCTGTGCATCTGTTAATCTGCCTTAAAATTTACATTGCACAACTCCATAATAGCCTAATTTTATAAATGCATCAAAATCATTACTTTGTTGTATAAACACAGAAACTATTGCTAATACAAATACAGACACACATATAAATTATTAAACTTTTTGAGAATCATTATGTCTATAAAATAATGTTGCCTCAAACTTCGATCAGAGCCTCAAAGTTGCATTGTACATAATCAGTTAATTTCATAGATGCAGCCAAAATCACACAGATATGCTAATAAATTATTAAACCTTTTGAGTATTATATTTATTACTTTTGTTAAATAATTAAAAAATTTAAAATTGAATCCTCACATGTAATGGAGAACCTCGAACCATGTTGTATCATTATGTTCAGTTTCGGAATGAAGGCCTAGAAATTGCAAAATCTTTGATGCTTGTTGAATCCATTTCTGCAACTTTTCCCCCCATAAAAAGTGTGTGTCTTGATTTCTCCATACAATCAAATTAATCGAGCAAAAAAAAAAAATTAAATTATTTTATTAATAAAAAAATCCAATTTTTGTTGGAGAAAAAGTTAGCACATACCTTTGGAAAAAAGGCAAAATGATGCAAAGAATGATGATGGTCTTGGCACATGCATAGTCTACTCTGTTTTCCCACAATTTTAAAATCAAAACAAATTATAATTTTAAAAAATGGCCAGTATTCATGCTAAATCTTGTGATATAGTTTTAATGCATAATTTTTTATAATAAAAAAAACAATGCAAGATGTTAATGGATAAATATCCTATGAATGTCATTTGGTTTGTTTCATTCAAATAATAGTTAAAATTGTTTATTTTGAAATTTTTAATTAAGAAAATTTCTCATTTTATTTACAGTTGTTTTTTTAAATTGATTAATATTTTCAGTACATTTTTAGTATATATAATATGCATATCCAATCAATATCATATCAGTTTATCTACTGAAGGTAAAATATTAAATGTTGTGAGTGTTGTAACTAAAATAAGTAAAAGAACTTTGCTCAGTTTTCATCATCAAAAAAAATACAAGAAGATTGAACTATTTATGTTCATAGCATATGAAATAGATAATGAATATTTATCATTATTGTGTGGCATCTCTGTAGAACAGAAAAATTTAGAATGCTAGAAATATGCTACTGAAATATTTTGGATCAGGAAACCAATATACATTGTAAAATTAAAGTAATTGTTTGTGTGCTATAAATGTTTCAACTTATCTATTTCAAATTTATGTGACCAGGAATACTGTTATTTTTTTTACAACTATAACATGTTTATTTTAAATAGGTAGAAAATATTAAGTTTTATTGTTTCACTAAAAATGATTTGATTTTTTGAAGAAATTTTTTTTATTTCATTCATTAATCTATGTAAAAGTTTTTATATTAAACAGTGTGCTGATCTAAATATAAGCACACTCAGTACGTTCAACCAATTTTTAAAGAGTTGCATGAAGACAGATTTTATATATAAATTGTAAAATAAAACAGTGAATTGTATTACATAATTACATAGATGAACAAAGTGGAATTTCTGAATTAAAAAATTGTGCTTTCCTTTATGAATAACTGACTATTATTGCAATCTGGTCTATAGATTATTTATTTTGTAAATATGTTGTTGTTACAATAAATTTTTTCCAAAATGAATTTTTATCAAATTTTCTAAATAAAAAGATACTTTCAAGAAGAGATACATTTCTCTCATGTTATGTTATTTAAAAAGAATTAGCCTAAACAAAACTAAGTTAAATCTACATTTGAGAAAAAGAATATATATATTGGTTATTCAAATTAATCTTCAACATTTAGAATATGGTTGTTTGATAAAAAAAAGTATAATTTATTATTTTTAGCAAATAACTTATCCAATACAAAAGTGGATAAGTAAAGAAAATTTTAATTAGTCTGAAAGATCTTCGTGAAAAACAATACCATGATTCTGAATCAAAATATGTCATGTAACATAATATAAATCTAACAATATTTTTAAAAAAGATTTCCTAATGTGAAGCATTTTTACAGAAATACATTGTTGACATAATGAAACCTTTATTACAGTCTGCCAAAGATTTGATTGCTTTATTATTGAAATTAAAAAGTAAGATTCGTCAATTAGAAACACCTACACATACATTGAGTGATTGAAATTTATTAAATAAGACATTGGAATTTGGGATAGTGAAAAAATAAAGTGACATCAAAACATTTAAACAGATTAAAAACTTATGTAACATGTATAATTTAAATAAAGTTTATGATCTAAAATAATTGAATTACTTTGAGTTTCATCTTCATAATAGTTGATTAGGAGGCTTTAAAGGAACTGAGCTGGACAAATTCCTAATGTCCATTATATACATTCTTGTAGTTGCAGCTGCTATTACTGTGATTATTCATATAGTGAACAAACATGGATGGATTGCTCACCAACATGCATTAGCCAGCATGGAGAGTATATTGGTTTATTACCTCTGAGTTTAACATCAATAAACACAATAGTTTTTCTTCTCAGTTGTGTGATAGCTCCTAACTTAAATATCAGTTACGTTTTTTTTTTTTGAATACAGAATGAATGGGAGTGTGAATAATTTTTTTTTCTTCTAATAGATATTTACAATCATGACAGACAAAAATAAGTCATAGTCTTTATTTCTAAGAGGCTGTAAAGTCATTAGTCAAGGCAGCAATTGGTGGTCAATGGTGGAGGATCTAAGAATCTCCTGATTTGCAGACCCAGACTGCCCTAGGTACTTACAACTGGAGATCACTTTCAAGTAAAGGAAGATTACAAGAATTGGAAGAAGAACAGTGTCATATTAAATAGGACATTGTAAAGTTAGACAAAAAGGTGAAGAAACAATTTATTCAAAAATTGGATATGTACAGTATTACAAAGGAACAAACAGTGGAAATACAAGTGGAGTAGGATTCATTATAAATAAAAAATGGAATAGTAATATTCTGGAGATTGATATATCAGACAGAATGGCAAGATTAGTTTTTCAACTTAAAAAACTCTTTGATTGACAATACACTTTTTCAACTTAAAAAACTCTTTGATTGACAATACACCATTTTGAATTTTAAAAGAAAATTATAATAAATGTAGTTGGTAGTGTATCTTGTGTTTGGATGCAATAAATATAAAAGTATGTACATTGTTAGAAATAACAAATATGAAAGAATGTAAAGAAGCTGATAAAATAGGCATTACTTTAAAAAAAAAATATTTTCAATACTTTTAAAAATGTTTATTTTTATATTGATTCACAAATTCTAAATTTTGAAAGTTAAATGTTAAAATGACACTTTCATAAACAGCTTCATCACATTTGTCACAAAAAGCTGGAAAAAATGATATATAATAAGTCTTACCTGAGATAATTATAAACATCAGAAATGACAGAAATCAATGGATTGGTAGATATCAGTTTTACTTGCAGACTCACATCTTGTCCTTCCATTCAGGGTATCGGTTAGAAGTAAAATTTGGTTTTAGTTAGGGACAAAAAAAAAAAACAGTAAGAGCAGTGTATGAGATATTATGCAAAGAAAACTTTAGTAAATTATAATGTATGAAAAATTATAATTTATTATTATATTACTTAATAATGGGGGGGGGGGCGATGACTTAATATAGATATCTCTTCTTTTCAAATAAAAAGTATATTCAAAAAAATAAATATCAAACACATAAAAAATAAAATGAATAAAAACAAAATAAATCAATGAAGATCAAAATAAATTTATTACAAATACTGATTACAATTATATATATAAAAACAAAATAAATCAAAAAAGATCAAAATAAATTGTAAGCACTGATTACAATTACATATATAAAAACAAAATAAAGCTAGAAAGATCAAAATAAATTGCAAGCACTGATTACAATTACATATATAAAACTAAATAAATCAAGAAAGATCAAAAAACATTACAAGCACTGATGAAAGTCTGTATGAAAACACATTTGTCTGACCTAAAACTGAAAAAAATCAAGAGATTACAAAATTGCAACAAATGAGTACAATGTTACTATAATCATGCAATAAATGAACAATCATATAAATAAAATCATCATATATCTTACCTATTGCAGAACCAAGTAGAAATATGGTTCTGAGTATGTATTTGCTCCATGGTGTGTTGTTGTGATGAGTCATTTGAACTGTGTCACTACAAAATTGCAACAAATGAGTACAATGTTAATATAATCATGCAATAAATGAACAGTCATATAAATAAAATCATATATATCTTACCTATTGCAAAACTAAGTAGAAACAAGATTCTGAATGTGGATGTGTGCCATGGTGTATTGTGATGAGTGGGAGTAGGAAGATTTATGTGAGATTGCTCTTTACTAGTAATTGGTGGCATTTTTTTTTTTGTTATCATTGAAGTGCAAATTGGCTAAAATTTCCATAAATCAACTTTAGCAAGTCCCGGATTATGCAATAATTCATTTGTAGATTAAATGAAATCAATTCTAGTCACGTGTGATACACTACAAATATGTATTATCATGCCAAAAAATGCACTCAACTCATGGGGTGATAGATTACTCCACTTCGGAACTGCTTTCCATTCAACAGCATATTTATTGGTCTCAACACATATATAATCGAACATTTTTTAATCAAATAATAAATAATAAAAATCAATAATTGAATACTTAAGGGTGATGGGAAAATTTAGCCCTGGAGACTTAGTAAATGTTCCAAATGGTACACATGAATTATGAACGTTATCAGATCATGATGAAGGCCCAGGCATTGGTTCAGTTGCCATCCTAACATTCCTTACTCATGACTTCACCAAGCTTTTTTTCCTTTTTTTTTTTTTGTGGACATTGCAGCTTCTCAATCGTCTAAAATATCAAAAAGATTTTCATCTGATGAGCTGCTAGAAGAAGCCTCAGAATTATAAACATCGTCAATAGGAAATTCATCTGAATCAGAATTGGGACCAACAGTTGCGGTGAGAGAATTCATTTCTCAGGCAGAACTTTTTCTGACGATTAAGTCTAAAAAAATTAGAAAAAAAAAATAAAAGATACATTTTACAATAAAAATCATAAAAATCTAAATTTTATCATAGAGATAAAATACTTACAATTACGTGCAGAAAATAAAATGGCAGAAAGAATGGTGTAAGTCCCATATGTTTAGTAATTACAGTTTCAGTGGAAACTCATAGTATTGCCAGTCAAAAGGTTTTAATAGTAGACGTCAGATGTAGATAATTCCGGTTTATGCCCCAACAAGTTCTCATTGTGATGAAGAAGTAGATGATTTTTATATGGATGTACAAATAGCTTTTGATCAGACCAAACAACTTGTTAAAATTATCATGGAGACGTTAATGCTAGAATTGGTAAACAATTGAAAGATGAAAGTGCTGTAGGTAAATTTGGTTTCGATGATAGAAATGAGCGAGGACATAGACTTGTAGAGTTTACAGAAAAAAGAAAAACTTTCTATATGAATTCTTTTTTTTTTGAGAAAAATATTAAACACAAATGAACATGGAAACACCCAAATGAAGGTACAGTAGAATTGGATTACATTTTGACTAACAGAAAGTATGTCTTTCAAGATTGCAATGTTCTTAATAAATTTAATACAAGAAGTGATCATTGATTTGTATAATTTTCAAATATTAATAGATTTTGAACATGATTCAGATTTGAATGAATTCAATAGGAAGATAACTGATATACCTTTAAAACCTACAACAAAGATAGCTGGTACAAAAAAAAAACAGCAATTGACCAGTAAAATTTATTCTGGGGTAGGACAAATTTATGAAGAAAAGAAGGGATATAAAAATATATATAAATTATGCATTAAGAAAGATTGATTATTTAGAAATTTGCAAAATGGTGCGAAAAAGAGTTTGTAATGATATAAGAAAGTATAATTGTGAACTAGAAAGCTATAGAAGGAATAAAAGTCTCAAGAGTGTAAAACAAAATCTTAGTATTGGTAAAAAACTTATTTCTGTAATAAGAAAAAAAGATGGAACTATTACTAAAAAGAGAAATGATATCATGAAATGTGTAGGAGAGTTCTATCAAGGATTATATAACAATAAAGAACAAGGAAAAGTATTTCACAACTACTATATCTTCTGGATTTTCCAGGATTTTAAATGAATAAGTGAGACATGCAATTAAATTTATGAAGAAGGGGAAAGCTCCAGGTAATGATGGAATTATAATTGATATCTTAAAAGAAGCAGATAAAGAAATAGAAATTTTTTTGGCAAAGTTATATACCAAATGTCTAAATGATAATGATATACCAGATGATTGGAAGAATGCAGTTATTAATATTTAAAAAGGTGATAAAGAAGACATTAGAAATTGCAGACCTATCCATCTTTTATCAGTTCTATACAAAATTTTTACCAAAATAATTACAACTCATCTACAGCAAACTTTAAATTTTAACCAACCAAAAGAACAAGCTGAATTTAAAAATGATTTTAGTACAGTGGCTCTTATCCCAGTATTGAGAGAAGTTATATAAAGGACTAATGAATATGAATTGCCATTATGCTTTGGAATTATAGATTATGAAAAGGCATTTGATTCTATAAGCATTTCTTCAGTGTTTAAAGCATTAGATCATCAAGGTATAGACCCAGGATATTGTCAAATTCTGAAGAATATTTATAAAAATGCAATTCAAAAATTAGATTACATAATAATATTAGGAGATTAACATTGAGAAGGGTGTATGACAGAGTGACTCCATATCTTCAAAAAATTTTATAGAAGTTTTGCAAGAAATATTTTGTTGATTAAAATGGGAAGTTAAGAGAGTAAAAGTAAATGGAGATTATTTAAGTCATCTAGATTTTGCAGATATAGTTGTTTTAGCAAATAATGTTTTAGAGCTTCAAGAAATGTTGCAAGAGTTATCAGATAAAAATAAGAAAGTACGATTAAAAGTAAATGTTAAAAATACCGAAGTAATGTTTAATGCATTTATTGAAAAGATAAAAATAAAGATTGATAATGATGAGTTAGAAGTATTTAACAACTACAAATATTTGGGTCAAATTTAGATGAAAACATAATAGATGAAATTAGTCATAGAATTAACGTTGGTTGGATTGCTTTTGGTAGAAATAACTTATTAAAAAGGAAAGGTAAAGCTTAATAAACGTGTTTTACCAGTGCTTACTTATATATCCGAGTCCTGGACATTTAATAAAAGAGCAAAACAGATACTTCAGACCACTCAACGAAGTATGGAAAGATGCATGTTAGGAATAACAAAAAGAAATCAAAAATGAAATACATGGGTGAGAGAACAAAAAAGTGTTATTGACATCATTGAAAGAATTTAGAAACTGGAATGGAGTTGGGCTGGACATATTATTAGAAGGGATGATAATGGATGGTTGAAATCTTAAACTAGATTCCAAGAGATTTTAAAAGATCTAGAAAAAGACCACTTGTGAGATCTAAGGATGAAATAAGGAAGGTTGCTGGGATGATGTGGAGAAGCATACTTAGAGATCAGAGAAGATGGATTGAACTTAGATTTTCATCCTGCAATGGATCAATAATGGTTAAAAATAATAATGATAGCAAGATTTTATATCAATGGTGTTTTTTTTTATTTACATTATAGCAAACAAAGTATTTAATTTTTAGAGAATTATTTTGATGGAAAAGTTATTCATCATGTGTCATGTAAAATTGGAAAATTAATTTTGCCAAAATTCAATGAGTGTATATGGTTATATATTAGGAGCTTATTTGATAATTTTAATATACTTGTTTATAAATTAATAAGCATTCTTTTGGATAGCAGTATAAAATTTAAGAGAAGTGATAATCTTGAAATACATTTGTGTCTTGTAGAGAGTTAATAGATGGTGAGCTGGAACATCTAAGTATAAGTACCAAACCTGATATTAAATAATAGAAAATTTAATGACCTTTCTTTTGACAGAAATTTAGGATTTAAATATTATAAATTTTGATCGTTTGTTTGTTTGTTTTTTGACTTTTTTTTTGACTTTTAGTTGAATAACTATAAATTACATAGATGAAGATTAGTATAATGATATCAATTTGTATTTTTCAGGGTAGGAATACAATTTAGAAACATAAAGGCATTGGAATACTGCTGTAAATCAGCAACAATTTTTTTTATAAATATGTGTAAAGATATGCATATATACAAAAAATAATTATATTTTAGTATATATTTTTATTGAAGTTTTGTAATAGATAATACTCTTTTAGGATAAGATATTAATATGTGTAGAGTGAATTTGAAATAGAGATTATCTTCAGCAACTTCTCAGAGTTTAATTTGTAACAAACTTTAGATGCAACACACATTTACAACTAATTAAAAATAGTTCATAAAATTGATGATGTTTAATAAATCTTATATAGGATATTATTTTGTATTTGATAACAATATGAGTTAATGGTAGCAATTGGAAAATGTAAAAAAAAAAACATATCTTAGGAAACTGTTAGAAGAATTACAATTCATGAACTATATGTGATCAATATTTTTATAAAATAACTGATACTGGTTGACAGTCCAGTATTATCTGGAAAAAGTTTACATTTTCTAGTTGTACGGCTAATTTTATTTTAATTTTTCCAAGGTAAATCATTATAATTATTTTGTTTTATTTGGCATGAACAAAATGCATCTATGATTATCAACTGATAAATAATTACTTTCACTTTTAATGTTTGATAATGACAATGATTTATTTCATTGTTATTATGTATTTAGAATCAAGAATTATTTATTGAGATACATTTTATACAGGATATAGAAATTGCATGTTTACAACTTATACAGTGAAGAAATAACTTTCTGCAATATACATCCATATTTATACATTTATGATATATTTTAACATTTTTTCAAAGAATGACAATTACTTTTTTTAAAATTGAAAAATCAGAACTAGAAAATAATATGATACTCCATAATGTTTTAGTTTTGCTATATTGTTTTTTGAACTGTATTACCACTAGATTAAATTTATTATATTATTTATGTATATATTCATGCCAAATTTTTGAAGAGCATAACATCATAATAATATATTGTATATTTACACTATTAATATCTTTTTCTCTGGTCTTCATCAAAAAATTAACATTTTCCATGTTATCTTCCTCAATGGTTATTGATTTAAAATAACTATTTTAATATATTATGAATAACAGATATATTTTAAATTATATCTTTATTGAAAATTTTTAAATCAGTAATATGCTAAGTAAGGGATGATATAATAAATATTAACTGTTTTTAAAGATAAACATCATAGGCTTATCATCTATACATGTATAATACTTTTTGCACCATTAGTGAAGACAGAATCATTTATAGTGGAATTGCTGTGATCCTACATGAATAATTGAAATCTATGGATAGAATTGAATCCTGTATAATGTACAATTTAAACTTAATTATATATATATGAGCGATATTAGCAATTCATCTTTTACTTAAAAATGTTGCCTTGACAAGTTTGATCTTATCATGTGATATATATGCAGTATATACATAATAGCTCTGAGTGATTTAGTGCAAAGTTGGAAAACTATGGATTTCAAGATTTTGTTATTTCCAGTTTCTCAAACTTATGATCTGTCAAGCTATAAACCATACAATTATGTATTTATTTAGTATGTACATTTATCTGTAATCTTTTTTAATTTAAAAATTATATATTAAGACATCAACAAAAGTGAAAAGTTTTAATATATATATATAATAATATATAAACATATAATACTACCTAGCATGCAAATAGTAAAAAAATGCATATACTCGTTAAAATATAATAATAATAATGAAATCATTTTTTTGAAAATTGATAAGGTACAATTCGTAGAGGATATTAAATTGGAAAAATTTTAACATTCCTGTGGGAAAATATCTGCAGCCATTTTGCTGCAATGAATTATAGTGATTGCAGTGCTAAGTGAGAATAATGTCAACTAAAACTTAGAAAATAGAAAAAAAAAATTAGTAAAAAAAAAATGTAATATTTTTTTTTTTCAAATTATTATTGTTGTCCCTATCAAAATCTTTTTTTTTTTTAGTCAGTGCTTTAACATTCATCTGACAAATTATTCATTCCACACTTTTAATCTTCTATTATAGAAATTGCTAAATATTTATGTACTAACAAATATTAGATTTTAGTTGTCTTCCTCTCCCTTTGTTAATGTTTAACTATATTTCATTTTTAAAAGATTTTTTTTAAAAACAAATTGAGAAAGAAAATTAATAACTTTGTGGAGCAAAATTTTTTTTTTCTAATACAAATTGTATTGAAAATACAATACTAATTTTAAAAAAAAGCAATGCACATTTGCGTAAAATTTCATAAGCAAGATATATCTAAGTCATTACTACATTGAAAATATGTTTATGTTTTTATTCATTTGTACTCAATTTTTACCATTAATTATAGTTTGTTTTTTTTTAATTTAAATCCTATAATAAAAACATAAAATATTTATGTTATTTATTGTGTCTGTAAAAATATTTAAAAAGATAGATGCTATAAAATATTGTGATAGAAAATAGTTCATTTTTGCTCCTGGAAATTTTTTGAATATATCCTTTTTACTATATATACAACAAAAATATAAAAAAAGTGTATTGTATGTGTTTATGTTTCCACTTAATACTAGAACTACAGCTAATCATTATGAGCAGAAGCATATTATTTTTTTTTTGTATTAGTCAGATATTTTTCAATGACTTTATTATTAAATGCTTCATTTTAAATTTTATATCTAGGACTGTAATGCCAGCCAGTTGTGGTCAATTAGTTTTTTAATAAATTTGTGAAATCATGCAAAAAAAATTGTAAACATTTTAAAATCACTTTGTTCAGTATCTAATAATATTTTACAAGTTTTCTTGATATAGCAGCAGCTCTAGCAAGAATTAGTGGTATTAACACTATAAAAGAAACTTAATACCTGGTAGTAGAAATCAACATGATGCATCTTGAGCTAAAAAAATTGGCTAGTAAGAAAAACATTTTCAGATTAGCATAAAGAGGAATATTTGTTATAAATTAACAGTTTTTGTATTTAATAATCACTGTCCAAGAATAGCTGTTATTACACATTATAGTCAAGAGAGTAAATACTAAAATATCTAGAAAAGCATATTTTGGCCAAAATATTTTAAAATTCACAAATGAATTGGAAAATAGTGATCCAAAAATGTAAAATTAATAGTATTCTGCTAGTTTAAAAAAATGAAAGATTGTAAAATGAGATTTTAAAAAAATCATATGACATCAAACATGATTCTGAAAATAGATAAGGCTTCTACTCATTGCTAAAGTGGATGCTTAAGAAATTACAATTTTTAATGTTTAAAAAAAAAAAGTAATTTGTTAAAAAGAAATAATTCACAATACTAAATGATAATTAGATTTTTTTTTCTAAGTAGAGCAAATCTATTGTAACTTTAGAAGTACAGTATATCACGATGATCTTGAAAGTCTCAAATATGTAGTAACTATACTTTGGAAATGCAATAGGTTGGAAATTTTTTGTTGAAATTTGAGAATTCATTAGTCTGCTTTCGAGACTAGTTCATGATTTTAGTCAGTCAATCTAATTGAATGTGAAAAGCATAATGCTGGCTCAAGTTTATGCTTTATCGTCTATATTTTGGCATTTATATATATACTCACCACTATTCAATGTACCATATTTTTGCAAAATTTTTATAGCAGCAGAGTGTCATTCTAAAATTCAGGATGAAATGGCTGAATCACTTTATACAAAATTAATATATATCATGCATAAAAAAAAATGCAAACTCTAACAACTTATAATTGAATAATATATACGCACTCTGTTTTTGGTATGAAAAATTTTTCATAAAACTGATAAAAGACATTCAACTAATATCATTGTCATATAATGTGATCTAACATATGATAGGTCCCATACAATATTTATGGAAATTGCATTAAGATTATTAAAGATAAGTCAACTGAATACTTATCATGTACAATAATACTTATTAGTATTATAATTAAAAATGGAAGTCAAACTGCCTCTAATTAATGCTTATAAAGATGGTGTTGATTCTCAATATTCTACATGAAAATGCAAGAATTATTTATATTTGATAAGTTCAATCATTTCTGTGTTGCTTTGAATAATACAAGTTGTATAAAAATAGAAGTTAATGAAATGAATATGGATGTTAATAATGAAGAATGGGTTGTAGATGGAATTATAGTTTTTTGCCAGCATACTTATTTCCAGATGAAAAATTCAATTGTATTTAGTGTGTGTGTGTGTGCTTTAAAATGTAGTCTATTTTGGGTTTACTATAATGCAAATATAAACTCATAAATTCTATAATTTAAATATTTTGACAGTCTTTATATTTGTATATATTTTATGCAGAGGTTCCTCATTAATAATGTTTTTATTCTTCATGGTTTTGTGATCAGAAAGAATTATTGCAATAATAATTTGATAATAGTTTTTTAAGCTTTATGAAATAAAAGCCTCATCAACCAGAAACTCACAAATATACCCTTTTATAATGTTCAAAATTACAGAAATTAAAAAAGTGTGAAATGATTTTAAAATATGGTGATTAGTAGTATTAGGTATTGAGTATATATACATTTTTATAATTACAGTACACCTGGGTCTCTTTTTACGCGGACTTATTTAACACGATTTTGAAGTTACGCAATTCCTGTTTCACCAGAAGTCGAACTCCGATAATGCGCTATTACTTTAAATAATAAATTTCACGCACTTATGTTATATTGAAAGTAATAGCACATTATTGGAATTCGACTTTCATCTTAGTAATTTCAATATTTTTAGTGCTTTGTAATAGTAAGATTTTATGTAATAATGAAATTAAAATCATGGTTTCCACATTTTATGTATACACACATTAAATTTTACAAGATTATAATGTAAATTTGTTCAAACATTGTGCGTGTTAATTTTGCATTTTAAATCACATTCTGTTTTTGCTTTTTGAAAAAGAACGTTATCAATTATTAATCATTTAGTGTCCACAAGTTTATTTTTAAAAGGTCAGTAATAGCAGTGGGCACAATTAAATTTGACAATTAAAAATTAAAATCTGATGTTTAATTGTAATTAACAATTTAAAAATTACTTACGACGACTTGAAATTAATGTGATGTGAAATTTGATTTTTAAACGTAATTGAAAATTAAAGACAAAAGTAAGAATTTAATTTTTAGTTGTTAGTTTCATAAACAATTAATAAAATCATCATCTCAAAGATTAATTACTAATTACGTTGTCACCAGAAAACCATTGACACAACATGAGTGTGAAGTTGGCGCTAGTTGTTTGCAAACGAACGTGTTTTTCGGCAAATAGCTATAATAATTAAAACGTGTATAAAAAAAATGTAAATTACTGTACTGTAAATTATGCATAAAAATATATTTTGAATAAAATTAAATATTATAGTTAAGAAAAGTTTGTCTTGTATTAATTTTTTTCAAATTTGAAATTTTTTATTAGTCATATTTTATTTCCTTATTTTTTTTTTTTGCGCGAATTTTAAAGTAATTTTACATTGGTGCTTTGCTTTTACGCAAATTTTGAAAAATCACAGACCGCCTCCTTTTTCAATGTAAGTTACATCTATTTTGCGCGATTTCGTTTGCACGTGTTTTCTGAGGAACCTATATCGCGTAAAACGAGACCCAGGTGTACATTATTAGCATGCTCTAAACTTAAAATAAAAAATGCTCTACTAACAGTTTAAATATAAAATTATAAATTATCAGATAACAGTGAAATATAGATGTCATCTTAACATTTTAAATACATTATATGAAGTCATAATAAAAAATAAGGTTGTCATCTGATCCTTCATGTCAGCTGCCAGAGGCGCGATTTTTAACTGAAAAACACATTAATATATAGTTCCCGGGATAGCGATTCTCTATTAATATTGACTTTTTTTTTGGTTTGTTTACAAAGTTTACTTTTTTTCGTTTCTGAATTATTTTTCCCAAATAATATTTTTGACGATGGGATAATAATAGTTTTTTTTTTTTACCAAAGGGTCTTTTTTGGTGTGTGTTCAAATAGTAATTTGTGTTTTTTTTTAAAAAAAAATAATATTACTGTTTTTGTAAAATTGGATTGACAAAATTCAAGAGAGAACGGGGTTTTATGATGGATCTTTAAATAATAATTTACGTTACTTTGATAGGTTTACATTTGATTGCCGAAAACAATTATTGGGAGAAGTGTTGTTTTTTTTTTTCGCGCGCGTGTGTTTATGTTTAAATAAAATTTAAAACCTTTACTTTTATCAGTTTACATTTGATGGACGACCGATTGGACTTCCTTTCATTTATAAATTATGGTTTTGGTTCTACAAATAAATATTTTTGACAATGGGATGATAATAGTTGTTGTTTGTTTAATTTTTATTGACAAGAGCGGGTGTTTTTTTGGTGTAGATTCAAATAGTAATTTGGGTTACGTTTAAATAATAAGTTGCGGTCTTACTTTGATCGGTTTACATTTGATTCCCGACACTAATTACTGGGAAGGGTGTTTTTTTGTGTGTACGATTGTAGACAACAATTATTGGGAGAAGGGGTGTAACCGTTTAAAGAATAGTAGTTTACGTTACTTTTAGTAGTGGTGTACATTTGATTGCTGACAATAATTAGTGAGAGGGGTGGGTGTTTTTTGGTGATTGGCGACAACAATTATTGGGAGAAAGAGTTTTGCATTTTGTTTTTGTTCGTGTGTATGTTTAAATCAAAATTTAAGTTACTTTTATCGGTTACCATTTGATTGAAAACCGATTTGACTTTCTTTTTTTTTTTTTCGTTTATAAATTATTTGGGTTTTCCCAAATAATATTCGATTTGACAATGGGACAATAATAGTCTAGGTTTCTTTAATTTTGATTGACAAGAGCGAGTCTTTTTCGGTGTACGTTCGAATAGTAATTTGGGTTATGTTTAACTAATAATTTACTGTCTTACTTCGATTGGTTTACATTTGATTGGCCAGGACAATTAGTGGGAGGGTTTTTTTTGTTTTTTTCTATACGATTAAAGAATAATTGACGTTCCTTTTATTTGACCGTTTGATTGCCGACGACAACAATTATTGGGAGAAGAGGGGTTTTTGGGGCTATGTTTAAATAAAAATTTTAGTTACTTCTTTTATTTTACATTTGATTGCCGACGCCAACAATTATCGGGAGAAGAAGGGATGTACGTTTAAATAAAAATTGAAGTTACTTCTTTTATTTTTGACATTTGATGAAGGTCATTTAGAATCCCTCAAACAAGCTTGCCTTTACGAAGTGAACCTTTCCGTCGGCAGATGTTTTCGGACCTCAAATCTGCATATATTTGCCGCACAATCCAATCTTTTCTTTCAGCAGCAGGATGTTTTTTTCTTTTTTTTCTGCTGTAGAAATATTCCAGCGCTGGCCCGTGTCTGGCAATTCCCATCTTTTAAAGTTTTCTGTTGTGGGAATTAGCCGTACTTTTGTCTCGGAAAATTTCTCGCTAAAACGTGACTCAAAGCGTGATTTTTAAATTTTTACGCTATTCCACCCTAATCGAAAATTTAGGAGAAATACAAATTTATGAGGAACAATCACGATACTGTTAAAATTGATAAAATGTAACAGTACATCGATTGGTCTTAAAAAAAACAAGGCACCGATGAAAATTTAAATAATTTTGACACGATCAAAATAAACACCCTAGTACGATATTGTTACATCAAATACATAACGCAGCATTACGATATAGTGTGTGACACAAACAACTACGGCATTTTCCTCTGCTTTTAGCATCGGAAAAAGCCACACCGTTAGCCGCTAAGCCGAGTTAACACTCTTTCTAGATTTTATCGTAGAAAGGAGACTTAACTTCCGAGTTAATACTCTACCTTTTAGCGTAGAAAGTAGACTTAACTCCGAGTTAACAATCTTTCTAGGATTTCTTTTAGAAAGAATGCTTAAAGGCTTGGGTGCGGCCGCGGAAACGGCATATTTCTAGAAATTTAGCTAGAAATCGCGCCTCTGGCGGCTGACACGAACGATCAGATGACAACCAAAAATAATTAATGATTATCTGTTCAACAGAAAGTAATAGCTACTTTTAAAATGTAAATTCTAATGAAAAATTATGGAACAAGTAAAACATTAATGAAAATGTATGTAGTTGAAACAATTTTCTGAGTGCTGAGAGTGATTATACTCCAAAAACAAATTTTTATTTTTTGATAAGATAAAAACTGTCATTTCATTAAATTTTTCAAAAATAAAAAAAAAAGGTGTTTACTATTTTAAGGGATTAAAAGAAGGCAAAACTTTATCATCTGTATATACAGCACTAAAAACATTGAAGTATTTTTAGTTTACAAAAGTGAAACTTGTAAAAAAATATTACCAAATTTTTATTTTAAGTTATTTTAAAGTTAATAATAATAAAGAGAATACAATCTTAATCTTGTTAAAGAAAATAATTCTTTTTCTAAGTCCACTTCGCATTTGAATATAAAATTGCAATTGACAAGTTTTATCTTAAAGAAAATGATGCACTTTCTAAATGTGCTTACAAATTTAAACAAAATTGCTAATGGCAAAATTACAGGGAGAAAATTGAGATTTTTTTTTTAAAAAAGCTGATAATGAGGAGGAATAAAAATTAATTTTGTGGTATTATTTAATTTATAACTTTTTTTATTTGTTATTTTTACTTGTAACTTTTATGCTTATTTAATCCTTATTTTACTTAGATTATTAATACATTTTTTATTTTTATATTTATATATGTTATATAAAAGTGAGTATCTTAATTTTATTCTATTTTTTAATTAATTATAATTCTTATGTATATTTGTTTCCATTTGTGATGATTTTATCACATTATTTTTCCAAAATCAATTAATTGTGAGATGGTTTTCTTTTTACATTGTATGTGTCTTTTTATATTACTTACTAAATTAAGGCTTTTATTTAAAATAAGTAAAAACTGTTTTAATCTAAAACTGTTTATCATTATTATGTTTTTACATTACCTTGAGTAGGGCAATACACCAATTCTTTTTCTTCTGAAAAATTTGGAATCATCTCTCAGTCAATGTAATATATTTTTGATTTATAATCTATAAGAATCCATTACAATTTGCAATCATAACTTAATTTTTTTTATAAATATTGTAATCTAATTTATCTTAATTCAAATTATTCAGGATAGGATTAAGATAATTTAAACATTCTGATTATTATTTTATATAAAATTTATAATAGTAATTATATATATATATAGTGGAGATTCCATATAAACTCCCATTCATGCAATGTACAAATCATAAAATATATTTAAATCACCCACCCCAAACATTATATTTCAGCAATGCCCTTTGTG
Organism: Epiperipatus broadwayi; assembly: GCA_028023455.1. Taxonomy (NCBI): domain Eukaryota; kingdom Metazoa; phylum Onychophora; class Udeonychophora; order Euonychophora; family Peripatidae; genus Epiperipatus; species Epiperipatus broadwayi. The sequence goes on from JAQFVV010006206.1 coordinate 5,359,841, forward strand.
AATAAATATGAAGTCTGAACCTCAAACAATCAAACTCAAAAGAATATTGTTTGAAGTTCAGACTTTATTCACAGAGAGTGTTGCTGAAATATCATAATGTTTGGGGTGAGTGATTTAAATATTTTTTATTTAATTTTCAACTAGCAATATGCTTTGGAATAAGTCATAGAATGAATGTTTTTTTTATGAAATTAAAATTTGGATAGTGATCTCAATATTGGGTGACATAGCTCCTGTTTGACCAAGATGTATCAGATCTTTCTTGCTTTGCCTAGAACAGGGCTGCAGAATCTTTTTTCTGCCAAGGGGCATTTGGATATTTACAATATCATTCACAGGCTATACAAAATTACGAATAAAAATTATTTTGTTATATTTGATCAAAAACTTATTTAATTTACCTCTGATCATTAAAGATGGGCAATCTTTTCAACTACCAAACCAAATTTAACTTTTCCTTTTTAAATGAGTGCCATAATTTTTTTGTGAATTAAAAATAAATTAACATTATTTTTAGTTTTTTCACATTTAATGACATTTTTTTCAATTTGCTGTGTACCTATCTTCATGACATAATTATATTGTCAAATTTCTTGATATGTTCTACAGCAGCTAGAATACAGTCATCTTTTATAAGTTCCACTTTATTAAATGGTTTCAAATTTTCTGCTTTTTTAAAAAACAACAACTTGCTTTCTCAGAATTATTTGTATTTTTTATAAAATATGTCAGCTACTTGATGAAGCTCCTTTTCAAGTTTTCTATTTTAATATACTTTTTTTTCCTCAATAATTTTGTTGTAATCACAGTGTTGTGATAAATAGTGCCTCTTAATACTGTGTTCTTTATTAATTGGAATACTTTCCAGACATATCAGGTGTACCATTTTACTATTTCTTTCTATAAAATAAATGTGCATTAGTAAATTCATGATATTGTGTCAATTTTTTTTATCTCAATTAGTGCAGCCACATTAATAATAATAAAAAAATTAATGCAAAATAATAATAATAAAATGAAATAAAATTTGAATTTTATTTTTGGTAATTATACATTTGCCTATGAAAATCATTATGAAACAAACAAAACACTTTCACTCAGCATCATAGACCCTTAGTTAGATAGACCACACAATATGATAATTTGTTGGAAGATTGCACCTCTGATAGAATAAAGTAGAATTATTATAAAGGTTGAAGAAATAAAAAAATGTGAGTCAGAGGTTCCCACCCCCTGATCTAGAGCATCCAATAAATTTGTCACATTTTGTAATCTTTCATTACTACTTTGACTGTATTTTTATATTGGACTATTTCCATCATGTAATATGTGTATTGAATGTCTTTAGAAAAATTTAACTTTATTTAAATATTCCAAATACATTCAACTGTTAGTAATAGCACTTCATACAGGTTAGTATATTCTCCCCTCTTCAGGTGTTGTTGGCCTGACCAGTGACAGTACTAGCATGGGAATTGAATCTGGGTCCTTAGATTTTTAATTATTGAATTTTAAGGTGACGCTCCAATCAATTGAGCCATCCTGCCAAAGGCAACACTCAGTAGAAATTTCATATGCTTATCTATGAGGTTTCTCCTGATTTCTCCACTTTTTCCTAAGAGCAAAGTTGATTAGTGGTTTCCATACATTATGTATAGTCACACTAGATTGGCTTATGGTATTTTTTTGCCATTGTCATGTGAGCAGCTTCTTTAAATTTTCTTCTTTGGACCTTTTCTTCTCTATCCAATATTTTCTATTTTCCCAATTGAACAAATGTTCATTGGTACATACATGGTCTGCTACCTTGGACACATCTGTTTTCTCTCTTCTAACCATCTGTTTATGTTCTTACAGGCTCTTTTCAATGGAACAACTAGTTTTACCAATATATGTTTTTCCACATTCACATGGTATTTCATAGATGCAGTTTTTTCTTTTCAGCATTCGCAGTTTGGGCTTTGTAGATGTTAGAATTCCTCATTGTGTGGAATGGCACTGGAAAGCTGTTCTGGTGTTATACTGATTGCAAATTTTCCTAAATTTGTCTGCTATTTTTGGAATATATGGGTACACTATAGTACCAATAATTGTCTTTTTTATTGATGGTTATTTTGTTGTCTATGTAATGTTTTCTTAATAACAGCTGATGGATAACCATTTTTCATAAGAGTTTGTTTCTATATAGATCTTTTCTTTTTTCAAATTGCTGGTTTTTAAACAAACTTGTTTTGCTCTGTTTTACAATGATAGTATAACTCCATGTTTTGTGTTTCTGGTGTGATTGGATATATAGGCTAGGTATTTTCCTGTATGTGTAGCTTTTTGGTAAACTGTAGTTTTGATTTTTCCATGAGGGAGTCTTGTCACAAGAACGTATAAGAATGCCAATTTCTGTTCTTGTTCTGATTCTATTGTGAATTTAATTGAAGGGGATATGTTGTTGATGTGTTTCCAGAAAGTTTGTAGCAGTTCTTCATTATGTGTCCATACAACAAATGTATCATCCACATAGTGAAACCAAACTTTAGGTGGATATGGAATAGTTTTTATGGTTGTGATTTCAAGTTCTTCCATGTAAGTATCGCTAATCAGTGCAGACAGTGGTGAGCCCATAGCCATTCCTTGATTTTGTTGGAAGAATTCTGTGTTATATTGAAAGTAGGTTGTTTTTATACCGAATGTTAATAGTTTCATTATACTATTAATAGAAAGAACTGTTCTGGTTTGTAAACTGTTATCACCATTTAATCTTTTCCTTGCAATAGACAATGCTTCTTCACATGGTACATTCGTGAATAAACTTTTCACGTCAAAGCTTACCAGTAAGTCAGTTGTTTCAATTCTCATGTTCTTGATTAATTGTGCAAAGTGTCTAGAATCTCTGATAAAGAACTGGGTCTCATATGCCAAAGGACTTAGAATTTTGAGAAGAAATCTTGCCAAGTTTTGGCAAGGTGAATCTCTAGAACTAACAATAGGTTTTAATGAAACATGATACTTATGGATTTTAGGTAGACTATAAAGATGAGGAATTTTGCTGAAATATATTATTTTTCTTTTTTCTGAATCAGTAAAGTACCTGCGATGCTTTCTGAGTAATGCTTGTAACTTTGTTTCCCTACTTGGTATCAGATTTTTTGCCACTATTCTATAAAGGCCTGCTGTGAGGAGTTCTTGTATTGTTGTCATAATCAGTTGTATCCATTACAACTGTTACATTGCCTTTGTCAGCAGGGAGAACAATTGTAGATTTATCTACTTTGAGAGATTTAATTGCTTTCCTCTCCCCATAGGATATGTTTGACTTTAATTTTTGTTGCTTGTCAAGTGTTCTTTTTATTCTCCAGGATAATTTTGCTGCTTTTTTTAAGGGTAATTTTTGAGTGACTTCCTCAGTGGCTGCCATTATATCTAAGAAAGGGATATTAGACAGTGTTATGGCAAAATTTAATCTTCTTTCAAGAATAGAAATTTCAGTATCTGTTAGATGTTTAGAACTGAGAATTTTAACAAATGAAATTGTTACATTGCTTGGTATATTATGATTTTTGATATGCCCAAGTTAGCAAGTTTCTTCTTTTGATGTTCTTTTATTTTTACATGTAATGTAGAATATGATTTTCTTACTGCTTGAGAAACTTATATAGTCATCATTAGTAAGTTAATTTTTTGAAAACATTCCACATTATTAATGGAATGCATTGTTTGATGCTTAGAAAACCTTTGAGAATTTATTCTTTCTCTTAACAGAGCTTCACTTGCTCTCTGATTAAATTTTCTCAGCCCTCTGAGAGTGAAATTGGAAGTTTTAATTACAAACCTTTATGAATTATCCCTTCAGATTTACATTTACTTAGGAAAGTTAAATGATTTTCTACTTTGGCCAGCTTTAGACATAATTTTTATCATAATGTCTAAAGTTTGATATATTATCAGATTCATACCAAATATTTAGTGTATTCCTGAAGGTTTGTGATGATAGTGTTAGTAATAGCACTACAAACAGTTTAGTATATGCATAACATTCCAAGAGGTATTGTTCTCCTCTCTTCTTCAGGTGTTGCTGGCCTGACCAGTGACATTACTAGCATGGGATTCGAACCTGGGTCCTAATATTCTTGATTATTGAATTTTAAGGTAACACTCTAACCAACTGAGCTATCCTGCCAAAGGCAACAGTCAGTAGAAATTTCATAAACTTATCTATGAGGTTCCTTCTGATTTCTCACTTTTTCCTAAGAGCAAAGTTGATTAGTAGTTTCCATACATTATGTATAGACACATTAGGTTGGCTTATGGGATTTTTTGCACTTGTCATGTGAGCAACTTTTTTAAATTTTCTTCTTTGGACGTTTTCTTCTCTATCCAATATTCTTGTATTTTCCCAATTGAACACATGTTCATTGGTATATACATGTTCTGCTAACTTAGACATATCTGCTTTCTCTCTTCTAACCATCAGTTTATGTTCTTGCAGGTGCTTTTCAATGGGACGACTAGTCTTACCAATACATGTTCTTCCACATTCACATGGTATTTCATAGATGCAGTTTTTTTTTCTTCAGCATTTCCAGTTTAGGCTTTGCAGTTGTTATAATTTATCATAGTGTGCTATGGCTCTGGAAAGCTGTTCTGATGTTATACTGATTGCCGATTTTCCTTAATTTGTCTGCTATTTTTGGAATGTATGGGTAAATTACAGTATCAATAATTGATTTTTCTCTTGATGGTTCTTTTTGTTATCTATTTAATGTTTTCTTAATAACGGCTGATGGATAACCATTTTTCATACGAGTTTCATCTATATAGAACTTTTCTTTTTCCAAATCACTGGTTTCTGAACAAACTTCTTTTGCTCTGTTCGGTAGTGATAGTATAACTCCATGTTTTGTGTTTCTAGAGTGATTGGATGTATAGGCTAGGTATTTGCCTGTATGTGTAGGTTTTTAGTAAACTGTTGTTTTGATTTTGCCATGAGGGGGTCTTGTCACAAGAACATCTAAGAATGCAAATTTTTGTTCTTGTTCTGATTCTATTGTGAATTTAATTGAAGGGGGATATGTTGCTGGTGTGTTTCCCATGTGATAATGGCAAAAAATCCCCCACACACTTGCCTATTTATTTGCACTATACTTTTTATACATAAAAAGACTGCATATTTTTATTTTTGTGCTGCATACATATAGTAAGTCAGAAAAAACAGATTTAGAAAATTATATATAGTAATTAAAAGAGGAATCAAGAAAAAAAAATACAAGAGAGCAGAAAAACTGTCATGCATGGAATGGCTGAACAGCACATACAAATGTTGGAATGAACACCATTGATTGATGCGTCATACATCTCCATCACATTGCAGTTTACTATAACATTTCACTTGCATGGTTGTTTTAAAGTATTATTAAACAAACAATCTATTTAGTGAACATGCTTCTGGATCTAATTACATTCATTGCATGGATTTCATTGTATATTCAAATTTTGTTTTTAATATCCTTCAAATATAATGAATGAGGATATTTTTCATTGTCAGAATTGTTATGTATAACAATACAGTAATTAATAATAGTAAACAAATATTTTTTTAAAAAAATATTGATTTATATAAACAGTAGTTTATAATGTATTACTGTAAAAGTAAGAATTTTGATAATATTGTCATTAGTAGTAATAATCCATTTTATTCTACTCTAGTCATTTTTTGTATGAGTAATTTTGAATATCAGACAATAGTATCTATCGATCAAATTCCCAGACTAGTTTCTGGATTTTTGCCTTTGTCAGTAAAATATATGTGATTACAATAAAATAGTCTCTCCACATCCATGGTTTTCATATTCACAGTTCAAAAAAAATATTGAATAAAAAAGAAAAATGAAAAGTTTTTTTAAGTTTTGATTTTTTTTTTTAGTTCACGTTTTAATTAAAATAGTGCTTTGTCAGGAATTTGGATATAATATTAACATCAGTTAAAGTTTAGAGGCGATGTCATGTATCTCAGTATGCTAGAATAAATTACACTGTGTTGTAGGTGAAAATGGTAAACTATCATTAATTGGATACAGTATTTTGTGTTACCAAATTCAAGTTGATGCCTTGAATTAGAAATGTATTTAAAAGATTAGAGCAAAGAGAAAATAGAAGACAACTTGCCTCTGAGCAAATGATACAGAATGTCTTAATAAACTTATAATATGTTCAGCATATCTACACTTTTACCTTTACCATCAAATTTACTCTTCATTTTTACAGGAGGACTTTGATATAATACCCCCCCCCCATTAGCTAGAATGAGAGACTTAATCATATTTATTAAAAATATTTAATATTTATAGTATATTTTAAAGTTTACAGAAATTCCTTTGGTTTTTAAAAAAAAAAAAAAATTTTTTTGAATTTATTGCTTTTAAAATTCCATTTTCTGAATTTCTCAAAACCTACTTTTAACTCTCAATTTTGTGAGAGCATAATTCTTAGAAAATTTTACACTTTTGGTGAATATTTTTTTAATATATTAATCCATATAATAGGAGAAAGAGGCACAATATAATTTTTTTGTAACTTAATATTTATGAAAGAGTTTACAATTTGATTTTTGATTAATAGTCTTCACACTTATTTAAGTGATAAGAAAGAAAAAGAACTCTCAAATAGTGACAGGTATCAAAATTTGCAAATAAATTACAAGGATAAAGATCTTCAATTGCTTTGGTTAATATTTCTAAAAGTTTATTGCATAGGACTGATGATGAATGCTGTTAGTTGTTACCAAAAATGCTGTTGGCTTTTTGCATTTTTATAGAGTCAATTATAATCAAACAATATCTTTAAGAACAGAAATTTTGTTTTATCTTTTCAAGGTTTAATGTTGAAAAGTAATAGTTCATCTCTGAAATCAGTTTAAATACAAACTGTGCCATTTAGTATTAATTAAAGATGCTATATTATAATTTAGATAGAATTCCATTAGAATTTTAATAGCACTAAAATGCAATTTGAAAAAAAATTGTTATTTTGTTTTACCATTTTCATTAATATCTTGATATCAAGGGTTAATTTTTTTGAAAGTAATCTTTAGGAAGACATTGTCAGATTTATATATAATTTTTATTAGAAAGTTGTAAGAAATAAGATCTTGTGCAGCAAAATTGGTCTCTTTTAGGGGATTATTCCCATTAATTAAAGAAAAAAAGCTGTACTTTAATGGGAAGAATTATATGGAGAAAGGGTAGAATTGTAAAAATCCATATTATTCAGGTTAAGAGATAAATTTACAAATATGAATTGATAATTGTGATATTCAGAATTGTCATTTACAGAAAATGTTTTCTTTAAAAAATTATTAGTTTCGTTATTGTTAATCAGATTGACTTTATAAACCGTATTTGAGTTCAAAGATTGCAAAGCTAATTTGATATTTCTGATATAAATTTATATTGATATTTTTAGAATAAATTATTATGAATAGCAATGCATGCCGATTGATATATTGTATTTATTTGGAAATAGACAGATATGAACATCTCCCTCTAAATGTATAAATTATGAGAACTTATCTACATTGTATTATAGTTTCAAGATAATTTTTTAAGATTCATATTGAATCTTCTTTTTAAAAAAAATTAGGTAATATTGTTTTTCATAAATCTATTGCATATAAACTCTATTATCTGACACTTGAGAAATTATTTATAGAAGATAGGTTGTTTATGCAATATGTATCTAAATTTGGAGATTAACATCTTTAGTTATATAATAGACTTTTCTCCATTTGAGTTCAAAGATTGCAAAGCTAATTTGATATTTCTGATATAAATTTATATTGATATTTTTAGAATAAATTATTATGAATAGCAATGCATGCCGATTGATATATTGTATTTATTTGGAAATAGACAGATATGAACATCTCCCTCTAAATGTATAAATTATGAGAACTTATCTACATTGTATTATAGTTTCAAGATAATTTTTTAAGATTCATATTGAATCTTCTTTTTAAAAAAAATTAGGTAATATTGTTTTTCATAAATCTATTGCATATAAACTCTATTATCTGACACTTGAGAAATTATTTATAGAAGATAGGTTGTTTATGCAATATGTATCTAAATTTGGAGATTAACATCTTTAGTTATATAATAGACTTTTCTCCATGTGTGATAAAATCTGAGATTCTGTGCATTGTTTAAATGATTACTATGATATTTGATTGATAGGAATGATTTTTAAAAAAATCTAGATATTTAACTATATTTATTTGAAATTATTTATCTAATGCAGCAAGATATTCATTAAGTTTGAATAGTAAATACTGTTCATCATATGTATCTATAATAAGAGTGTAGGATATGTCTGTATGTTATCATTAATGACTTTCTTTCATCAATTAAGCTCATCACAATATTTTGATGTCTTAATATGCAATTATGTGGAAAATTATTTTTGATATTAAAGTTTTTAGACACAACATAATCTGTCAGACTCTTTAGAGTTATTAATTTATTTATTCCAAAAGCGGAAGATAGGATTTCACTACTACAATTGTTTTATATGAATCCTGAAGTTTTAGCTTTTTTTTTTCAATTTTAGGTCCAGAAATATGTTACTATATTCCAATTCAAGATTGTTATTATTGTTAACCTGGACGTCTGTTAATAAAAAATTTCTGTAGTAAGATTTTATAACTTTTTGGTTTTTTATGTTTCTCACAGGTACATTCATTATTATAATATTGGAGTCTATCCATCTCATTGTTAGTAGCCTTTTTGCATTACTAATTTTTCCAAGCATTATTCTTTTATATTTTTTTCTACTAATTAGATCACTGTATATAATTTAGCACACTGTTAGAATGGTGTACAGAGAGCTGAAGATTCCAGAAGCGATTCTCAGCTAAATAATGTAAATTTTTAAAAAAGAGTTTGAATTAATTGAATGAAAATGTAAAATGCTCAATCTGCCACTAGGGCAGAAATTTATTATATAATAATTATTATTATTTTAAATAGATCATGATCAAATAGGATAATTGCAGCCTAATCATTTGTCCTTCAAAAGAGTTAGTCTGATTTTATGGGATATTCACTTTTTTTTTAAATCCATGAAATTTTCAAATCTTGGCCAGTATCATTTTGCTAAAGCTAATATTTAATAGTTATTAATATGTTTGATTTTTTGAGAATTACTTTGATTTTCACTATTAACTAGTACATTCTAAGATTTTATGTAGATAAATATTATAATTTACTTATAATTTTGATAGAATACAGGATTTTTTTAAAAATAAAATGATTTATTGATTCAAGTTCAAGGCTGATAAATTTTTATCATTTCATCCAGTTTGTTTTTTTATTCTTTCAAATTAAAAACAAAACATAACATTATTATAATTTCCAAAGAAGAATATGAAAAGTATTTTTTGAACAATTTTTGACTCATTCAATTGAGAATTTAATATATTTTCTATTTTTAGAACAATATTTTCAGAGAGAAAAGCTTATAAAACTAAGAATTTCAGATTATTGTAAATCAAAAATATTGTATTTTGTCACCTATTAGTTATATTTTGCAAAGTATAATAAATAAATAAAAAAATATTTTATTGAATGGAACATTCTATGTATCTATCAATAACAATGGACTAGTATGTGAGAGTTTATTGAAAATATATATTTAATTGTCTATTGCTTAATGTGTTTTAATGTGACTATAGTATTATATATAATAAAACAAATATGACCAACTACATGTAAATTGTGGGACTATTAGCTATGTATAAAAGATTAGATGCAAAGATAGAAAACTATCACAAAGTTAATCATTTAGATGTAGTTTATAATAGCAGTGAGAATTAAGTGTAATTTAAAGTACTTGAAAAAAAGTTATTCATAAATTAAGTTATATCATTAAAACTAAGATATGAAGTGTTCAGGCAAAGAAATCACCATAGCAAAAAATATGAACATTGGCAATTTCATCGTTAGTGAGATCAGTGGCTGCCATTTAGTTTATACTTTAAATATCAAAGGGCAGAGGTGTTTTTTTAACAAAATACAAAATTAGAACTATATTTGTATTTATATATTGAACTATTTCCATAATCTAATATTAAGTATTGAATGTCTTTAGCAAAATTTAACTTTATTTAAATTTTCCAATTACATTACAATTCAATATTCAAGAATCTAAGGATTCAGGTTCTATTTCCATGCTAGCAGTGTCAGTGATCAGGCCCAGTAACTCTTGAAGAAGAGAATAATACCTCATAAACATTGTACATATACTAATGTGGTCAGAAAATTTAAATAAAGTTAAATATTTTTAAATGACATTCAATACTTAATATTAGATGATGGAAGTAGTCCAAAAGTATATAAATACAACTAAAATATCATCATTACAAACCTTCAGGAAAACACTATGAACTATATTATTCAGAATTATATTGAAATCTTAGGCTCCTGAAATAAACTTTCATTGTATTCGTCTGAAGGTTTGTATTGATGTCATTTTAATAGTAAGTTTATGTTGGACTATTTTCATCATCCAATATTAATTGTTAAATGTCTTTAGAAAAATTCAACTGATTTAAACTTTTTAAATGCATTCAACTTTTAGTAATAGTACATCAGTTAATATATAACATGATGTTTCAAGTAATATTTAATTTTTTCTTCTTTGGGTGTTGTTAGTCTGATAAGTGGCAGTACTATCATAGGATTGAACTCTAGATCTTTAGATTCATGAATATTGGTTTTAAAGTGACACTTTAAACAATTAGGCTATTCTGCCAAAGTCAATACTTATTTATGAGGATCCTCCCGATTTTCCCTATTTCTCCCTAAGAATATGGTTATTTAGTAGTTTTCAGATATCATGAAGATTATAGGGTTGTTTGCTATTGTCAAGTCAGCAGCTCTTTTTACTTTTCTTTTGTACTTTTTTTCTCTATCCATTGTTTTTATATTTCCCCAAACATATCTACTTAGATGCAACTGTGTTTTTTTTTAATTATAAAAAGTGTGAATTCTTTTCAATTATTTTTCTTGGGGATATCACCAATATACATCCTTCAACATTCATTTAGTATTCCATAGATTTAGATTTTCTGTTTCAGCATTTCAAGTTTAGGTTTTGTAGACATTAGATTACTTTTATTGCAATATGGCTTTTTAAAGTTGTTCTGATGTTATATGATTGCAGATTTTTTTTAGTTTGCCTGCTATTCCTGATATGTATGGGTACATTAAAATACCAATAATTGCCTTTTCTATTTCTTTTGTTATCTATTTAAAGGTTTTTTTAATGTCAGTGATGGGTAATCATTCTTCATGCCAATTTGTTTTATATAGATCTTTTCTTTTTCCAAATGCTAAGTATTTTCCTTTGTGTGTGTGTGTGTGTGTGTAAATGGGGGTGGGGATTGGAAATTAATTTTGATTTTGCTGTGATGGAGTCTTGTCAAAAGAATATCTAGGAATGTCAATTTTTGCTATGGTTCTGATTCTAGTGTGAATTTAATTGAAGGGAATATGTTATAAAAGTGTTATAGTCCTCCCTTCTCTCAGAAGTGGACTATTCCAGATGCTTCCTTATCTGATCGGATTAAGCATTGTTTGCCACAGGCCAATAAGCAATGATGCTTGCTGAATCCAAAAGTTTTCAATAAGGTCAGGATCTGGGTATAAATAGGCAGCCTTTTGTGAGAATCAGGAAAGAACGTGTCTAACCTGAAAAGACTCTTTGCGTTCTCCCAGGGAAGCTCTGCTAACTTAAACGGTAACAAGTATTCTCTTTGATAGCACTACGCTATTTAGTCTACACAGCTAGGCAAGTCCCACAGAGACCGGACATTGCTAAGACTACTCGGCTCGAGTCACGCTGTCTTGAACAGCTGGAAGAGTCATAGAGCCTACCTGTGAGGCAAGCCATCAGGTGTGGCTGGAAGCGCAGGCAGAACCCAGAGTTTACGTTAAACTCCAGTATTCAACTTGTAAATATTCACTTGTATATATTGTATATATTTGTACATAATAATAAATATATTAATGTAATACTTGTTCCAGTATTATTTTACATTATTTTTTGTTGGCGCAGTACGACAAAAGATTTCCCCCCCCCCTTGGCTGGAAAAACTATATTTATAAAATACGCCAGTTTCAACAGATCCAAACATATGAAATAAATATGCAAGTGTGTATTTGTTTTATTATTTTGGAAAAAAAAAATAACGTTCCCGGTGGTATTTTTTTTTTTAGAAAAATAACAACGTAAAACTGTTGAATAAAATTGACCGTAAACATAAAGGCGTGTCAAATTGAAGCTTCAACCTATCAAGAGAGCTTTACTGGCAAGACAGCGTAAAAGCTCGCTCTATTAGTTTAAAAAGCTTCATTCAGTTAGTTACAATAACGTAACTATAAAAACAAATATGAGTGGTCACTCGCAAATATACGAAATAAATATTTTTCTCACATTTTAACAGAGAAAAAATGGCGAATGTAATAGGCTCGATGGAAGCTTTTGACCCAGGGTTCCCTAAGAACTGGTCAAGCTACAAAGAGCGCCTGATTTTTTATATGCAGGCTAATCAGATCAAAAAGTCGAAATAAAATTAGTGATGCTGATGACAATAATCGGGTCACAGACATATAATATTTTAAAAGCTCAAATCGTGTCAGAAACACTGGCCAACTTGAATTTTGAGAAGGCGTTGGCGATTCTCACTGAACATGTTTCCCCCAAACCGCTAACAATAATGCAGAGATATCATTTCAATCTCAGTATCCAATTGGAGGGAGAAAAAGCTAGAAAATTTGCAATGCGAATCCGGGCATTAACACTTACGTGCGATTTTAAAGAGTTCTTAAATGAAGCACTACATGATCATTTCATTTGTGGCATGAACGATTATAATTTAAGACTCAAATTATTAATGACGCTGGATATAGACTTTGAAAAGGCTGTAGCTCAAGCCACGCTGGCAGAATCTATAGCGTGTCAAGCAAAGCCATTACAAAAAGTAAATTATACTGTTCAAAAAGTTGAACAGAAGACTGAGTCTGACAAGCACTCAGTTAGCTCAACAACAATGAGTGTTAAGCATTGTTATAGGTAGTTGAATAGAAGACTGAGTCTGACAAGCACTCAGATAGCTCAACGGCAATGAGTGTTAAACGTTATAGATGCAATGAACCGATGCATGTGCAAACAGAATGTCCACACCTCCATACTGTGTGCTCATTCTGCAAGCGAGTCGGTCATATAAGAGTGGCATGTCTAAACTTAAAAAGACAAACAGCCAATATGAGAATGGAAAAACCCATTCCAAAAAACAACAAAGGCAACTATAAGAAAAATAAACAAGTTGCCAGTATAAATCACATTAAGGACAGTCAGTCTGGATTTATACATAGTATTATGATTAATGATACACCAGTGAAAATGGAACTAGACACAGGGTCTGCAGTGTCTATTGTTTCAAAAAAGACTTGGGCTATCATTAATAAAAATAATAAATATAATCTGCATCCTAGCACTAGGACTATAACAGATTATCAGGGTAAAAAAATAAAATTGTTGGGTCAAACAAGAGTTAAAATTACCATGCCTAACAAAACTAGACACCTACCACTGGTAGTGACAACAGGTGATCACAGTAACTTATTAGGCCATGACTGGTTCAGTCACTTAGGGTTCAAAGTGACCAAAGTGAACCAGCTCACAACATTATCAAAGTTGAAGACTAATTAATCAGAAATCTTTAACAAAAAGCTGAAACCTGAGGCCAAACTTCAACTAGAAGATAAAAACAAATTAAAATTCCAAATAGGAACAAAAGTACTATGTCATATGTACTATGGGTCCACAAGATGGAGACCAGCAGTAATGACACAAATAAAGGGCCTCTACACTGTTGTGCAAACAGATGATGGTCATCATCACCATCACAACCAGAAAAGACTCAATCACACATCAGCAGATATCAAGACAGCTGCAGACAACCAGAAACAAGCTCATCAAGAGAAGATGAAGACAGGAACAGCTCCGATACCTGAGCCAAGAAAAGGACAAAACTACCAAATTACAAATAGGAACTAATGCTCTATGCAGAATCTATAGTGGATCTATTAAATGGATCCCAGCAGTCATAATTTAACAAAAAGGACTTCACACCATTTTAGTGGAAACAGCAGATGGATGTCAACATCACCACCATCGTGACTGGGTTATACTGATGTTGCCACAAGGAATGAAGCTCCAGAGACATGCAGTACAAGCAAGGAGGACCAACAAACCAAAGATACAAGCAAGGAGGACCAACAAACTGAAGACGACAGCAAATCAGAACAAAAGCGCTTTAGTCGTCCTCCAGCACACCTGCATGACTATGTTCTCTTGGGTAAATTTTAGCCAGGGGGAGGGATGTTATAGTCCTCCCTTCTCAGAAGTGGACTGTTCCAGATGCCTCCTTATCTGATCGGATTAAGTATTGTTTGCCACAGGCCAATAGGCTGATGTATAGATAAAAACATAGCCAATGATTATTACAGGCCAATAAGCAATGATGCTTGCTGAATCCGAAGGTTTTCAATAAGGTCAGGAATCTGGGTATAAATAGATAGCCTTTTGTGAGAATCAAGGAAGAACGTGTCTAACCTGAAAAGACTCTTTGCGTTCTCCCAGGGAAGCTCTGCTAACCTAAACAGCAGCAAGTATTCTCTTTGATAGCACTATGCTATTTAGTCTACGCAGCTAGGCAAGTCCCACAGAGACTAGACACTGCTAAGACCACTCTTGGCTCGAGGCAAGCTGTCTTGAACAACTGGAGGAGTCATAGACCCTATCCATGAGGCAAGCCATCAGGTGTGGCTGGAAGCGGCAGGCAGAACCCAGAGTTTATGTTAAACTCCAATATTCAACTTGTAAATATTCACTTGTATATATTGTATATATTTGTACATAATAATAAATATATTAATTATAATACTTGTTCCAGTATTATTTTACATTATTTTCTGTTGGTTGGGTCTGTAATCCAGACCAAACACAACAAAAAGTGTTCATGTAGCAGATGTACTAACATAGTAAAATTATCTTTTATATAGATAAATGAGAATAAGAATAAATATTAGCATTTTTAGATATTCTTGTGACATCCCCCATAGCAAAATAAAATAAATAATTTGCTGAAAACTACCTCCTTACACATACCCACACAAGAAAATGCTTAACATATTTATCCAATTACACCAAAAACATAAAACAAGGAGTTATAGTGTCACTATTGATCATTGCAAGAATAGTTTGTACAGATTTGGAAAAGGAAAAGTTCTACTTGCTTATCCATCAGCTGCCCTTAAGAAAACTTTAAATAGACAACAACAAAAAGATATAAAAGAAGCAAGTATTGATACTACAGTGTGCCCATACAGTTAAACTAAACAACATTCCAAAGCGATATCATACTATGAAGAATTCTAATGTCTACAAAATTTAAACTTAAAATGTTGAAGAATATAAATTGCATCTAAGAAATACCATGTGAATTCAAATGTAGTACATCTATGAAATACCATGTGAATTCAAATGTAGTAAAATTTGTTTTTCTATTGAAAAGCAATTGAAAGAGCACGAACATGTTTATAAAAAATAAAAATAAAACAGACATATCTAAAGTAGCATGTCATATACCAATGAACATATTATGTTTTATTGTAAAAATACAAAAATATTAGATAGAGAGAAAAATAGTACAAAGAAGATGTTCGTATGGAAGTCATTAATTAACCTTGCTCTTAGGAAAAAGTGTAGAAATCAGGGGGACCTTTATAGGTCCAGGTTCAATTCCCATATTAGTCCTGTCACTGGTTTTATTAGCAACAATTGAAGAAAAGTGGAGAATAAAACCCTCAAAATATTGCATTATATATTAACTTATGTGCTCTTACTAACAAGTGAAAGCTCTTGAAATATTTAAATGAAATTTGAATTTTTCCAGACATTTAATGTTAGATCATGAAAATAATCCAACATATAATAACTATTGAATTTTCATTGTCATTTTAATATGTAAATATTCAGGACACAAAATTAAAATTATCTATACTTATATCAGATATTATAAAATGCACATGGTAATATAAGGAAATCATTGACAGTAGCATATTAATGTCACAGGTTCTATCATTTATTAATTTTTCCTGTTTCCTTAATTAAGTTTTGCATGATTTTCATTTGAAGTTTCATTTGATGGCCATTTAGTGGTTACTTTTACATCACTGGTTATAGAGTAGTGATAGAAATAAATTTTCATTGTTGTTTATTTGTTCTTAAATTTACATTGTTTTAGACACAAATAATTCATCATGACTTGTATCTTCAGAAATTCATTTCATTAAAATTGAGTCTGGTTGATATCAGTCCATGTTTTCCTGCTTTTGGTAATAGATATTATGATACTAGAGTATTGTTGGATGATATTAAATACAAATCTGCAGCCATTCCTTGTATTGCTTAACTGTAAGGTTATTGATTATCATGAACAGAGACTATGATTCCTTTTTATTATATTTCGCAAGAAAACATTAGTATATTGTAGTTAAGAAGCATTTTTAAAGTGTTTAAAAACTTGAAAGGATTGATATATGCTGTGCAATGTCACCTCCCCTCCAGGCTTATAAGATGGTTATAGATGTGTGTAATGATC
Organism: Epiperipatus broadwayi; assembly: GCA_028023455.1. Lineage (NCBI taxonomy): Eukaryota > Metazoa > Onychophora > Udeonychophora > Euonychophora > Peripatidae > Epiperipatus > Epiperipatus broadwayi. Next base: position 5,376,555 of record JAQFVV010006206.1, read on the forward strand.
AGATCTTGCTAAGAAATTTGTGAAATTTATTGATAAAAAACAGCAATTTATATTGGCTAGAAATCATAGAGCTCCAGGAGTGACTCCATATCAGAATTCACAGTAATAAAAAAATTCAACAGATTAGGTCCTATATGTCACAGCTGATGATAATTTGAGTTTGAAGAAAATTGATTATTACTTGATTCCATGTATATGTTGGATGCTATGTATTTTTCGAATTGAATAAAACAAATTGCTTTTGTTATAAATAAAATATGTATTATTCGTAAAGAATAGAGCATCTCAGACCTGATCTTGTTTAAAGATCATTTCAAATTTAACTCTGTCTTACATCATATGTTAACATCTTATATATTTTACCTGAAAGAATAATGTATTTAGCATTTTTGATATTCCATGAGACAAAGAGAATTGACAGACATTTTGCTATTTATATTGTTACTAAATCTGACATCAACTAATTAGTTGTATATAAATAATTTTACTTGCATTATTAAGATATCTACATCTAAAAACAAGTAAGTGGAAGAAAATCAAAAATATCTGACTGCCCAACCCTTAAGTTTGTTTATAATAAGACAACTTTTTACTTAAAATTGTGACTTATGATAGCATTAGTTCAACTTAGTTGGATGGGATTATTCCTATGCGTGTTCTTTTGTGTTAGTTGATTTGCCTTTTAAATTTTATTTATAATAGTCAAATATCTGTGCAAAATTATAATCTATATCTAGTATTCTTGTGGTAACTACATATATTATGCAAGGATTGCCCCTGTTTCTGGAATTCTTTCAATTTATATAGATCATTTAATTGAGGATATGAGTCAGGTGTTTTTGGAATCCATTTCATATCTTCATAATATACTTATAGCCTTGATGTTTATTGATGTCACAGACAATCATGTAATTGGCAAAATGTTCTAGAAATAGATTCCCTTCTGTTTTTATAACTTCTCCAGGGTTTTTTTCATTATCATAAATATATTAGTAGTCAAATACTATTGTTTAATGGATTCGAACCATGTTGGCTCTATTAAATCTTTAGAAACTTTATATTTGAAGAAAGAGTTTGGGGAAATTTGAATTTTTATGGCTATGGATTAGGAAACAAATATTTGTTCAAAACAGATTAATACTGGACACCTGAGGCTATCAATTTATTTTTTAGAAAGTATTATGGTCTCTTGATCATACTGGTTAATACATTTATTACATACAGAGGTTGTGACATTGACTATTATCAGCTAATATGTCATTGAAAAATTTGACTTTTTTGTCATTATAGAAATTACATGAGAATTTTATCAAACCTAACTTTATTCATGTTAAATATGTAAATTTGGCTAAATAATTCTCATTTTCTTTAGAATCAGGTTTCAATTTAAAAAATGTCTTGGCCAGATTATAAAAAAATAAAAATATCTACCTAAAAAATTAATTCATAAAATAATTAAGTATATATTAATTTCTGATATTTTATATGTAATAAATATTCAAAGACAATTAGATAAAATTGAAAACATAATTTGTAATTATGTTTCTTATAATGAGCAACATGTTTCTTCTATGTTTTTTTTTTTTTTTTGGTAGTTTGTGTAAATTTTTATATTTTGAGATAGAAATATTGTTTCACCATCCAATTTTCAGCCTTTAATAAGGAGAATTGTGCATCAGGAGCTTTATTCATATAGAATTGGACAAGTGAAACTTTTGTGTTATAAACATTGTGCATAAAATAATAGAAAACTAAATGTGAATGTATTGTATTTGATAAGAGTCTTCATCATTCTTTTAGATAATACATATTGATATGCAATTAGTGGACTGCTTTTATGGGTACCAAAGGAAATAATATACTTTATAATATAGAACATAATAATTCACTTGAGTTTGTTATCGATAAACGGAATATTATGGATGCATGAAACTGATTTAGAATTTAGTACTGCTTTCATTGAAGTTTACATTGCTAATTGGAGTACAGGAAAGAATTCTCTGTAATATGCAGTAATACAGTTTTATCTATATTGGAGTGTTGTAAGAGCTTTATTGAATTTCTTTATGGATTTCTTAGTGCTAAAAGTTCAAGTGATAAAAAAAGATTTTTTTGTTAAATCTGAAATATATGTTTAGTGAGTCAGAAATTTTTAAGAAGTTTTTGTTGTTTGTATTTCATTTGTTAGAAAAATATTTTTATTGTTCATAATATAATAATATTATTTACATATATTGTTTTTTAAAAATCTGTTTATTTAATCTATATAATAATATTATTTACATATATTGTTTTTTAAAAATCTGTTTTATTTACTCTAATAAAAATGAAATGACTATATTTAGTGAGTTGCATACTACATGTGTAAGTAATAATGTATAATTTTAATTCTCTATATAAATATACTATATCCTGTTAATAATTTGTGCGAATTAAATGTGTTTTTTAATTAAATACATTTATTTTTCAATTTTGATTTTTTTTTTTAAAAAAAAAAAAGAATGCATATATATATCAGATGAGAATCCTCCATAGGAACAAATTATTTTATATTTTTATCATATTATTGGGATACTATTTGAAAAAAAAATAGTATTTTTTTTTATTGAATTTATATATATTTTTTTCTGCTTAACTGAAATGTGAAATTATCTTACTAATATATATTTAATATTAATTTTGCCTTCATTTGTATATGTAATACTTTAGCATACATATGTATGACAAAGCTGTTTCCATCTTATCTTTATATTATAAAGCTGAGTGCATTTTCAGTGATGAGCACTATATCAGAACCATGATTATCGTGCTCATCATCATACTCTGTTTTACAATATAAAGATGATAGAAATCATTTCATTACATATATGTATTCTAAAGAATTACTAATATATATATATTATGAGGTTATTCTTTTTAAAAAAAAAAAAATGAGAAAAAAGATCTAATGTATGATTCAGATTTAATTTAGCAGTAATCATTTTATTGGGTGAAATTACATAAATGAACAGTAAATTAATGAAAAGCCTCAAAATAATTTTTGAAAAATTAACTGAAATGTTAAGTAGAATATATTAGTCCCCTTTATATTTAACTAACTCATAATTTGAATAAAAATTTAGATAAATATGTATATAAATTTGTAAATTTGAATTCATAAATTTTCCATAATTTATGAGCACCATCGTGAATAATCTCTTTTAACTCTTATCTTATTCCTTAGCCAAGAGATAGATTGCTCTCTCTCTTTTTTTATTTCTAAATTTATTATATACTATCATCTCTATATCTGTATTATAATATTTTTAAAATTATACTATATGTGGGTTTGTATAGATAATAGTCACATATATTATTATACTTGAGATTTCTCATACACAAGAAGATTTGGAATGAAATAGCTTTGAGATCTTGGTACTATTACATTTATTATTTTATTTTTATGAATTGTGATTGGATTCTATTACTGATTTACTTATTGAAAAAGATACTGGGGGGTTATAAATGTTAGGCATTAAAAATGGGTCTGATATTTGAATTTGTAGGAATAATTTATTATCTGATTTTTATTTTAGGAAAGTTTTTTTTTTCTGTTTATATAAAATATCCTATTACTAATTTATCTTTCTATCCATTGTGATTCATACAATATATATTGTGCCAATTTAATCTTTTAAATAAAATAAAAAACAAATAAAGTTATATATGTAGTGCATTTATCAATACATAATATCTACATGTTGCATTTTCTTTTTTTTTTAACAATCAATAAGCTGCAGTTATACTTCATTCTGTGAGGGTTTCATTATAATAAAATTTTGTAATTAGTCTGAATAAAAATTATATTGCTTATAAATTTACACATGTATTTCCATTGTTTTCTACAAATATTTCTTTAAGAATGAGCTTAACAACTTTTTTTTTTTTTTAAAGAAAATATCTCGGTATCTATTTACATCAATTTAAATACCTATAAAGAGTTATTGGATAAATTTACTTAAATTATTATTTTCTATATAAGCTACTTTTAATAATTACTAAATAACATCACAGGCATGAACATGAATAAGTAGGAGAAATGAAATAATATAATAATATTCACAAAACAATTCCATTTTCTATATTATAAAATAAGCAAAATAATGTTTATATTGATTATCATATAATGACATTAAAAAATTATAACCCTAACAGAGTTAAATACAACAAAAAATATTTTAATTACTCATTTTTGTTAATTTACACTAAAAGCAAATTAAATGTTACCAAGTAGAAATTAATCTATTTTATACATATTAATACATTGTTAATAATTATGATATTGTGAACAAGTCAATACAAATTATGTATGTCAATGGAATAAAAGAAAATTTTAATTAATATATGAAAGTACCAAAAACAACACTTAATTCTTTAGCTTTTTACAATATTATACAAAGTGGCTCTTAATTGTAGTACCATCTATTATAACTTTATATAATGATGTGCATTTTAATACCCATTCTTAGATCATTTCTAGCTTTTATGTTTGTCATGGCTCGAATGTTGAAAACAATTAATAATTTATGAATTATTGTATGATCATTTATTTCCTTGTGGAGGTCAAAACTTTTTAAATATATCTATATGGATATGGCTTCTATGTGAACTTTGTCTTTCCTATATAATTGATGAATTTAATTAGTTATTGATAATTTTTTTCCAAATACTTTTACTTGATTTTTGATTTATATTTTTGCTTTTCTTTCATTATAAATTCACTTTAATTTTTAAGATACAAAAATGTAATATTCTAATAATATATGACAGACATATTTACTATTATGTGTATCTGATGATCAGCTAATTAATGAAAATGAAAAAAACAAAAGAAATAACCACTTTATGATATCATAATCTACAATAATTTTATTTTAATTTGTGGTTAGTCAACAAAATGGAAAAGGATTGACTCATATAATTAATGAATCATAAACATTCTATTTTTCTTTACATTATTTATTAAATTAATAAATTGGAAAACTGACCTGTAATCCTGTGCATCCATATTTAAACTTTTTCTTCCCCAATCTAAATTTGATTCCGTTGGCCTTCAGATCTAGAAGCAAGAAAATCCAAATTTCTGAGAGTCATGTGACCTATTTATCATAGATTCTTATCAAATTGTCCTGAACCTGCTTTAATAATAAAAATTAATATTCCATATTGAAACAATTTACACCATTGGTAGTGTACGTTTACGTTTTTAAAATTTTAACTCAGCTGAATTCAAACCTTTATCCTTATCAAACCAACTTTTCTACAGTTATTCTTTCTTTCCGAGGGTGAATTTTTACAGTGACGCATGTATTACCAATGGCCCTTCCCATACGAAGTTTTCCCATAAAAATCGAGTCATTCACCCTTATACAAAGTTTTCCCGAACTTTGGGTCATTCAACGGGGTAAGTGAAGTAACCGACAGCAGAACACACGCATATCAGGTAATGAAATTGAACCCTTCCAGCTTTAACTTAACTTATAATTAGACCTCCACGTTTATGGACGTATATTTTTTTTTTGTTCGTTGCCAAGCGCCAATCTCGTTATTTAACAAGAATCGTAGGGTCTATCAAATATTTATTTGATTCAGCTGTTTAATTAGTTGCCCGCCTTAATGCTCAGGGCATGGTAGTGCCGGAGAAGAAACGAAGGGAATGAAGTTTCAAATCAATTCTTTCTATAGCTTTCTATCTAATCTGTCTCACTTTAAATTATCATTAAATTCACACCAGCACGCACGTGTATAAGATTTTGGAACACATTAAATTCTATAACGTGTATCGCACTAAATCAATAATTTAATTACAGATCTACTAATACTTATTCAAAAAACACAATCAATAAATGGCACACATATACATATAATAAATATTTTTAATGCATTATTATTAAGGAGAAAACAACAAAAAAAACAATTTAATAATACAGGTATATTACGAAATATTCTCGCAATTAGGTTGGATTAACTTTAAAAAAATTTAAAATGGCATAATAAGTGTATATTTACCGGTATAATATAATCTAAATAACTTGCGTATGTGTTTCCGAGTGCACTCGCAAAACGATTCCGGGGATCCTGCCTAGGCAAATATGGCGTTCATTGCTTCCACTTAACATTTCATTCCTTTAGTCCTTCTAAAGTGGCGTATTCAATCTACTGTTCCTTCTTTTGGCTTAATTCCGGAATGGCAGATGATCTACACTGGATTCAAATAGCTTCAGTTATGAAGGGCAATTGGAAATGTTGACTGTGGTATATATTTATGTGGCATAGGTAAAATGGCTGGAGTCCAAACACCGACCAGCACGATGGTGATTTTAGCCCATGCGATCCATGAGGTCACTTATATATTTAGTTCAGTTCACACAATTTACTTCTCCAACTTTCTACTTTTCAGCTAATGTAACAGCTTCTCCTAATAAATTTTCTTCAATAAAAATTTAGAATATCTGCACTTCTTACACATCAGATTAGCAGAGCTCAACTGTCCGTTTTTTTTTCAAATTAATTAATCAATCCCAGTTGCCTTTCTCCTTATCGCTGGTATTCCTTTGTTTTCAAAAATAGATTTTCTTATAAAAATGTCAACAAAAGGAAAACCACTCAGCGATCTTGACTTTTACTTATCTAATTCTTTTTTTTCTTAAATTCTTGAACTTTTAATTACAAATCCTTTTGTCGACTTTAACCAAACAAAAGAGATCGAAAATAGTTCAGTAACTAATGGCATTCCATGTTCATTTTTCTTAATCAAAATTATTTCTGAAAAATCCATTTAATTAAAACAAACACACAAAATATATATATACATTCAAGCAGTTGGATTTTGCTTTCTTTATTTTTCTTTCTTTTTATTGAACAATGAGATCCGTTTGGCCAATTAATTCAGGAAGTTTATACTCACAAAAGAAACTTTTCTTTTACCTGCTTTAAAATCTTCTAAATTTTTACTTTCTTGTTCTCAACAATAACATTTACCTACATATATGTATGCCACTCATAATATATGCCCACACCCCTCGTTCCAGCAAATACACGTACGCTTGATCTTGTGCGACTTTTACAAATAATTATATAATACTAATAATATATAAATAAAGAAAAAAAATATCTAAAAACTACATTTTCGTTTCTTTTTTGTAACAGGGTTTAAACCCAGTTTCTGTTACAATATCAAAATTGACAGCAATTAAATGATATATCTGGTTCAGTTAGACAAAAATATATAATATTTCTTCTATTCTACAATATTCAGGTATCTGGCAGTGGTGCAGATGAAAAATTTACATCTTTTTTTGAAATTGAAAAAAACATTCTTCCCTTATTTATAGATATAAATGTTATTCCAAAATAAGTTATTATCATGGAGGAAATAAAGTAAGTATTACAGCCCTTAGTTATTATTTGTTCTTGGGAATATCTTCTATAGGTTTTTTTTCTTCCAATTTTTAAAAAAAAAATAAAACATTTTCTGTTCAGGCATCATGTCTGATAGCAAATATATACCTGAATGGGGTTCTACTTTTGTCAAAAATTAATTTAAATAAGGAGCTGTGGAATACTTTATTTATGTATATAGAGTACTATTGTATACATAACTTTAATAAAGACTGATCATAATTTACAGTAAGCTTTATTTTTTATTTTTCCCCTCTCAATTTCGATAATTCAACTGTAAAATATTAATTACAAAAGAAATTTTTAACAATTTAATATTGATTTCACAATCTGTTAAAAATAGAAACTTCTGCTCAAAACCAAGTTAATTGTTAGATTTAACTATCATTTAAATAAAATTATTTGCTTCTAAATACTATTATTTGTATATGTAATAAATAATATATGTTTTTTTTGATAAAGTCATATAAATTATGTTTGTTATTATACAACATTGGAGTTTTTTTTTCCTTTATTACCATCAATATAAAATAAATGAGTGTGGGGAGGGGGGTTAAATAAATAAATTTTTAAATTAATTGAATATTGCAAATAATGTAGAAATGTTCACAAAATTCAATAAAATCTAGCAATGTTTCAGATAAATATGACTAAAATGAAGAGAGTATTTTGAATGAATAAATTATGAGCAAATTTTTGACTTTAGAAAATTCCATTTGAAGTTAAAAGGAAACAAGTGAAATTATATTATTTTCATGTGTTTTTTTTTTTTATGTCTGTTATTTAGCACCATAATAGATTATATGATTGAAAGCTAAAGATTTTTGGATCCATTCCTAGAAATAAAAAAAACCTCAGATTTATTATTTAAAGGGAATTGTTGTGTTTTAATTTCATTTGATTTTTTGAGTAATTAGTTATATGATTATTATTAATTAAACAATAATAATTCAGTTAATGCAGTTTAATAATAAAAAAATTCTAGTGTATATGAATTTGTACACATATAATAAACAGTAAAATATTTCTGTGATATAAAACATAGTAAATAAAAATAATTAATACTGGAGTCAACTAATTAACAATACACAATTTACCTAATAGTTTTTTGTCATTTTCATGTTAAAATAACTGAAAAACAAACAATCTTTTAAAATTCCAGTATTGATTCATTGCACACTTTTATTGGCTTGCTGATTAATGGCATTTCTCAACTAATAATGTATGATATCTCTTTAATCTTATTTTTATAGTGATTCTACTCTTCATAAATGACATATAACTGAAATTAAACACATGAAAGGAAAACAAGCTATGTGTTTAATTTTAATAATATAAATATCATTAATGAAGAGAGGTAATAATACTAGTTCAGCATGAATTGCATCTTGGGAAAATGGAAAAATACTAGTCAGATAAAATTGGATCCTGGGAAAATAGAAAAATACTAATCAACAGCAATTGCATCTTGGGAAAATGGAAAAATACTAGTTCAGCATGAATTGCATCTTGAGAAAATAAAAAAATGCTATTCAGCATGAATTGCATCTTGTCATGTTTGGGATTTTAGTACTTTCTAAAGTAAAACATTGGAACTTTTTGCTTTGAATGTGAACAAGAGAACTGCTTGCTGCAGGACTATTGTGGAGACATCTGGTCTGTGATATCTCTTTTCCATATTGTTTTTAAAATTATCATTTAATGATTTGATTTTTGTTAAAATTTTGAATGAAATTTACCACAGAACATTGAAAAAAGGTATGAATTAATTCTAAATTGAACAAAGTGTATACAGTAAGTTTGTTACCGTTTTCGCTTTAGGTTTTTAGTACTTTTCTAAGTGTAAAACTCTGGATGTTGTTACCTTGACTCTAAATAGGGAACTATTTGCTGCTGAACTATTATTATTATGATGATGATGATGATGATCATGATGATGATGTTTCAACAGGTATTGAGACTCAAAAAAGGGTTACATAAGTTAAATTTGAAAACACGAGGCCTTAGATACAAATTGATTCATGATATTACATATGTAATAAAGGTTTAGAATACTGATTGTGATAGCAAAGAAAATATGATTAACATTAATTAAAACAAAAATAATTATTACATAACAAGATATATGAATCAAATTAGGTTTACATAGAATTTTTAAATGTGATATTAAGAAAATATATGTGGAAATGCATGATAGTATGATTGAAAATGTATGGGGAAGTTGAAGTTGTTGTTAGATTGACATATGGTCTCATAAAAATTGGATTCATTTGGTGATGATACTATAGAGTTTATAGCTAGTCTTATTGTTCATTTGTTATATAAAAGTTCCATGTGAAAAAAAAAGGAAAAAATATTAGTTAGCATGAATTGCATCTTGGGAAAATAGAAAAACACCGGTTCAGCATGAATTGCAGCCTGGGAGAATGAAAAAAACTAGTATGCATAAACTGCACTTGGAGGAACCAGTAAAATACTTGTTAGCATGAATTGCGTCCTGTGAAAATAGAAAATACCATTTCAGCATGAATTGCATTCTGAGGAAAATGGAAAAATACTAGTTGGCATAAATTGCATCTTGGAAAAAATTGAAAAACACTAATCAGCATGAAATGCATCTGGAAAAAATGGAAAAATACTAATCAGCATGGATTGCATTTTGGGAAAATGGAAAAATAATAGTAGGCATAAATTGCATTTTGGGGAAATGGAAAACACCAGTTATCATGAGTTGCATCCTTTAATAGTAATGGTATTGAGGAAATTTTTTGGATTGAAGTTTGAGAACTTGCCACTGTTATACAGAAAAAAAACTAAGATTTGCTGCAGGATTATAATTATACAATTTTTAAAACAAGGTTGCTGTCTTTATTTTATTTCTCGTGTTACTCAAAATGATTATATTTTTCTATGTGCACACATAATTTTTTAAAAAAGTATGCTATGTAATAAAGTTTTATTCTATCTTTGATAATGGATAAAATTTACCTTTAATAAAGATGGTATTGGGAAAACTTTTAGGATTTGAAGCAGGAGCTGTTGGAAAGAATATGGTGGCAGGACTAAGATATTATTATGTTTCATTGATAAGCTTTATTTTCTTAGAGAGTTACAAAAAATTCATATAGCTTGGATTGCTGTGATTACATGGGCAATCCATAGTTGTAGGTTTGCGTATATAAAAGTTGATTTATTGATTTACATAGGATTGCAAGAATTTTTACTTACTATGAATTAGTTACAAGGGTTTTACATAGCTTGGATTACTATGGTTACATGGGCAACCCATAAATGTACTTTACATATATAAAAGTTGTTTCATTAATTTATATGAGATTATAAGAATTTTTCATGCTGTGGATTAGTTACAAGAGTTTTACGTGGCTTGGATTGTTGTAGTTACATGGGCAATCCATAGTTGTAAGTTTATGTATATAGAAGTTGACTTATTTATTTACATGAGATTACAGGAATTTTTATTATGCTGTGGATTAGTTATGAGAGTTTTACATAGCTTAGATTGCTGTGGGTACATGGACAATCATATGTAAAAGTTGATTTATTGATTTACACAAGATTACATAAATTTTATATTATCTGGATTGCTTTATCTACAATTGCAAACCAGGCTTAGTTTTATATGTGGTTGGGTTGTCTGGGTAACATAGGTGAGGGAATAGCAATTCCACGGTAGTGTGGCTATTGTTTGTGATGTTGGCACTGATATGAGATCAATGTCAATAACTATTTTTTAGGGTGATGGATCTTCCTTGGGAAACCAGGTTTTCTCTAGATTTCATTGGCAAAATGGGTTGGTGAGAGTGTTGGTATCGGTGGGAGACATGGCAAGTATTGCTTTCACAATTGGTACAACTTCGCTATGCCTGTTTCTGATGCATTTGAATAGATGAGTGTTCCACAATTGAAGTTGGTACAGCTATGTTAGAATTGGTTGCAATTGTTAATTTGGAGCTTATGGTAGGTTAGTTAGATTCTGGGTCCAGCTATGTGATAGTGGTGGAGGCTGAGTAAGGCTTTTGATGAGATTTAAGTGTGAGATTCATGAGTAGAGGGTCATGATATATATTATAGTTAGTTTGTTTTTTTTAACCTTGCTATCCTATGGTTTTGACTATTTATGAGCATAAATAGACAGAGCTTGTTAACTTGGTTGTGAGCAAGTGAACTAATTGCTGGGGACTTGAAATCAAATTTTTATTATTAAACAAAGATTGGGGTTTGCTATAATATCATTAAAATTAAGCATATGCTTGATTTAATCTTTGGACTTTGAAACTCTGTGCATTTTTGGTTGCAGACACTAGTCATGTGGTGGCTTTTTTTATAATTATCATAAATTTATTTTAATTAAAAGTTTGAATAAAAAATGTAACACAAAGTTGGAGCTAAGTAATCAATTGATTAATAGTATATTAGTATCTTGTGTTAGATTAAGGTTTTGAATTCCTTTTAAGCAAAAAAAAAAACAGAGCTTGTCAACAAGTAAATTGCTTGCAAGTAAATTTGAAATTGAATTTTTTTTTTTCTGAACAAAGATTGGAATTTGCTATAATAAAATTAAAAATAAGTTTTGTTTGTCTGAACTTTGGATTTTGAAACTTTGTGCTGGTAATATTGGTATCAAGTATTTGGTTGGTCGTGTGATGGCTTTGTCACCATATTAAAATTACCATTGTGTAACTTGATTATAATTGAAATTTTGAATGGAAAATGAAACACAAAATTATAATTATCCAACTCATTGGAAATTGAGAAACATATATCAGGATACAGTTTTTACCTTGTCGGGCTTAGGTTTTGAGTACTTTTGGAGCATGAAAAACTAGAACTTCTTAACTTGGTTCACTTGATGCTGAACTATATATATATATTTCTAAATTAAGGAATCAATTTTTTTTTGATGGTTCATTGAGGATAGGGGAAATGAATAGACTTTGATCACTGCTGTATGTTGAAGCAGAATTTTGAATGATTGCAATAAAATATATATTTTGTGAGTCTACATTTTATAATATCTTGACAGCCCAGATTATTGAAAAATTAAAATTTTAAAATACTTAGTATCAAATTTTTTAACAGAGAAGCACATTATATAATTTCATTTAAGATAATGTAGACAAATAAAAAATATAGTAAATTTTAAATTGATATAGGCAAATAGGTTCAACCATAAATTTTCACAATTTAGGGTATTACAATAGAAAGAAAATTGAGGATTATCGAGATAAAATTTTAGGGACAAATTTTGCATAAAAGCAAATAAGAAATTTTTATCTCAAAGAATACTATATATAATTACTTGACTATCTCTAGAAATACTCATTACAGAAGATGAGATTGTTTAAAAGCAAAAGACATAAATGATTCTTTTCAATACCACAATATTTGATAATATTAAAATTAATACATTGTGAACGATATATATATATATAGTTTGATAGAAGAATATCAGAAGATTTTTAATTAATCTAATTTAGATTAACTTTTTTTGTTGTTGTTGTTTAGAGAACTTTGTTACTAAAATATATACAAGATAAAAGAAGGTTAAGCCAGAGACAGTGCTCACTAAAAACACATATTTAAGAAAACTAAATTAGAAGAATGGTATAGATATGACAGTTTGCAAAAGTATTATACAAATCTATATTTAGTAATATTATTATAGAATATCTTTCTTTATGAATACTGATATAATTTATGACAGAATGACTTGATTGATATTCGGTTAAATTCATTAGTTATTTTAGTAATGAAAAAAATTATTTTTTTAAATTTTGTCATACTATTGAAATTTTTCATTGTTATATAAGAAATAGGCAGGAATTTCTGGCATTATTCAAGGTATACATTGATAAGTAATAAAATGTTGGAATTATTCAATGTATGCATTGATAAGTAATAAAATGTTTGAAATCTGTCATATCTCAATAAGACAGTTAGTTAAGACTCTTGCATATGGGACAGTGTTGTTGTTATGATAAAAGTGGTAACTTTCCATTATGATACAAGAGATAGCCTTTAATGCAAGACATAAAATCTCTAATTAGTCTTAATAAATTATTATCATTAAAGTGGGTAAGTAACAATATTTTTATCCATAGGATATTTAAAAAATTTTGATATTGTATTATAGAGATACTATACAAATTTAAACTAAAAATTAGCTTGCTTAGATAATATACAAGTTAATTTGCTTCATGATAAGACAATCACCCTTGAAATTTTCAAGCTTGGTTTGGGAGGTAATCTTTTCAAATGGGGGGGGGGGGCAAAGCCAGTTATTGGTGAACCAGAAAATGAAGTATTCTGTGAAGTAGTTTGTGGTAGTTGTGCTTTAACTTACTGTCATGATCTTATTTGAGGAATAAGAGATGGTGGTTTTGCCTTATTTTGTTGAATTGTCTGAGAGGCAATTACTGGAGGCCTATACTGTGCTGATGTGGGTAGCAAAGAAATTCTTACTCCTGGCTGTCTAATTGGTGGCACTATGGGTCTTGGCTGAATATTTTGAGTAGGTGCTCGAACAAAAATAGCAGTTGGTTGACCAAGTCTTACATTCGAAGGAGGAATTGAAGGTCCAACAAGCATTTGTTGTTGATTAGGAATGAGAGATGGAGGAGCAGCATGAACCATTCCTGTTGATGTTAGAGTATCATTAATTATTTAAGGAGCTCATCCAATAACCACAACTGATCTTTTTTGGTTTCTAGTGGAAGGTCTTTCATCTTCATAGTTTGTTAAATCAAGATTTATTTTTGAGAGTTATCAGTGTTATTTGGAATAACCTGAAAAATGATACTATTCCTAGGTGACTGTGACACAACATTGGACACTATTTATTGAGGTACTGCTATTTATTTCCTGGAATATTGGTGACCATGGTGATCGGCTTAGTGGGTATTGTGGGAGTATTTGCCATGTTGACCATAACATACTGATTGGATCGATTTGATATAATCACTAAAGGTAAGAAAGAGTAGGAGTCGTGCCTGTGGTTGGAAGAATTCTAATAGGCATGGTCTGTGCTGAAGCTGTAGTTACAAATCTGGATGATGCTGAAAATACAAATTTGTTAAGCTATTGGTTTGTTAGTGGGGCATGGAAAAATGGGTCTATTATTTTGACCTGGGATAGATGTCATCAAAATTGGCTGAGATGAAGCAGGTGGAGCACTGAGAAGAGAAGAGAGTTATGTAATGTTTTGGTTACTCACTGGCACAACTTTGTTAGATATTTGATTTGTTGACAAAGCTGCTATCTTGGAGGAACATTCGATGTAATAGTGGCACTGTGATATCCAGGTAAAACTCCATAAGGTTGTTAGGGGTTGTTTAATATCTTATTCAATTTCTTATATAATGTTATCTAAGGAGTGTGCCAATAGCTCTTAACAAGTCTTTCAGAACATTCTTATCCCCAGACTGGTTTGGTTTTCATCAATGCAGCACTATGATATTCAAGGATTAGATTTGAAATACCAGACCAAGCCCCGCACTTAGCTAATGTTTAACTATTAAGTAGAAGATCTGAAAATTTCTGACATCCATATGTTTTCAAATCTAGCTATCTAACTTAAATAGCCATATAGGACTGAACTAAACACTTATTATATAGCATTTGTAATACACAAACTTATTAAATTAAGTCACATGATATATGACTTGATTTCCTTGCAATTATTGTTATTGTTCTTATGGTTTTGATGATTTTGTATTGCTAAAGCTATTCTGAACTTAGATTAGTCCTATATGGCTATTTAAGTTAGATAGTTGGATTGAGAGACATATGGGTGTCTGATATTTTCAGATTTTCTACTTAGTAGTTAATATTAGATAAAGTGCTGGGCTTGATTTGATTTATTTAAATCTAATGCTTGAATATCCTAGTTCTACACTGAAGAAAGCCAGAGCTAGAAAACGATCTGGGGATAGGGATGTTCTGAAAAGCTTGTTAAAAGCTATTGGCATGCTCATTGTATAACATTTGTAATACAAGCTTATTAAATTTAGTTACTGTGATGTATGACTTTATCTTCCTTGTAATTATTAAATTTGTTGTATAATTTTTAAAAGTCTTATAAAATTAAAACTGAGAATGTGGCTGCTGACTTTTTATGGGTCATGTAGCAAATTGATGAACAATGGTACTTTATTAAAAGATTTGATTTTGGACTCAACTCTTTTAATAATACTCTATAGGTTTAAGATATTCAAAATAATGGACAACATAATAATTGTCATTTTAAAATCCAAATATAAATAGGGCAGACATCAGATTGAAGTGATATATAGGAATATATGAATAAATTGTGATTACACTAATAAAAATCTTTTTTGTTGCTGTTGCAGTTCCTTTAAATAATTTTTTAAGTGTAGTAAGTGATTATCTTTTTTTTTTTTATAGATATAATGTGCACTTTATGGGAAGCATCAGCATTAGTGCAGTAAAGGACAAAAATTGCATTTGGAAAGTGTTCTGTTTTGTTTCTGATATTAGGATATTTAATTATTAGTAATATAAAAAATGCAATTATGAGAGAAATATATATATATGGAAAATTTTTTTTACTGAAGCTTAATCAATATGCATACACAATTTATGTAAATATGAACAACTATATTAGACTTTAAAAATATGTTTAAATGTTATATTCACTATTTTCAATATTTTTAAAATAGATTTTATATAGGTTTTTTTTTTTAAAAAAATCTGCAGTTAAATTACTGCAGATTAAATGCCTCTACAGACATGTTTTGGGATTTTTTAAATAAAGTATCTAATTAAATTACTAGATAATCATTTTCTCATTAATAACAGGTTGACTAAACTGTGAACTAGCTATCTGAAAAAAAAAATGTAAGTTTGCTTTGCATATTTTTTTTTAGCTTCATTTGGATTTGAATCTTGGAAGTGATGGTCATGATAGATATATATGGCATACACCTAAATTTCTCTGATACAGATTACCTTCAATGATTTAGCAATGTAGTTAATAAATATAATGAAAACACTGTGTTAAGTAAAATCACATTATTGTATATAATAATTTCTGTGGTAAAAATTAATCAATCTAAAGAGATTGAACAAAATAAAAATTCAAATTATTAATTGTCTGACAATAAAATTATAAAGTTGGTGGAAATATTTGAAACAATTCATTTAAATTTCATTCTTGTACACATATAGGTCAAGTTTGAATATTGATTAAGGAGTCCTTGACAATGATTGAATAAATAATCATGGCATTTGTTGATCTAGAAAAGGCATTTGGATAAAATATATTGGAACTCATGTTCAGAGCATTAGAAAATATAAAAATAGTTATTAGAGTCAGAATATTAATATGTGCCTATCTAAAACCAAACTTATTGTTAGAAGGGAATGTAATGGTACTAAAGTAAGAAGAGTTGTATGATAAGATTATGGACTATTTCTTTTGCTTTTTAATATTTATATTGAAGAAACTATGAGAGAATTTAGTAATAATGTAAAGAAAACTTGAAAATAAGTAGCAAACTATTTAGTACTATGTGACTTATATATGATATGGTTTTAATAGATAAGAATGAATCTGATCTACAATTAATGTTAAATGAACTTGATGATTGTAAAAATTATCTCACCTTTTAAATATTTAGAAAGATTAATAATATCACATGACAGAAATAAGGCAGATATTAACAATAGAATTGTATAATGCAAAGGTGCTTTTAACAAGAAATTAGAATTATTAACTATTAAAAATATATCCATGGAAAAAAAAAAATATTTCATCAAGAGCTACATCTGGAGCACGGTCTTTGTGGACATTAACTTGGAAATGAAAAACATGATATGAAGAAAGCTGAGATGAAAGTGTTGAATTTGATTGGTGAATATAGAAGCAATTTATTTCTCATCATTCAAAGAAGTGTTCAGTCACTTGATGGGATTTTTGGAGTGATATCTATTGTTGCTGGAAGCAATAATTGACAAACATCTAGTAAGAGGAATATCTAGGAAGGAAAATATATGAATGCAGTTAGGGGAAAATAGTCTTATAGATTTATAAAAGATCTGGCAGTGAAAAGAAGGTTGATGAACTATTTTGTGCACCAAACTATGGATTGAGAAGAAAAAGAAGAGTATCTGTCTGCTTGAAATCAAGTAGAGCACTACTTGGTCACTGTAAAAGGTAATTTGTATTGTTTGCTATCTTCTTAACATAATTCATTTTAGGACTTTAATTTTAGAACTATATGATAAAATAATGTTCTTTCTATTATTGTATATGCAAAAATAAATTACTCAACAACTAATATTCACAATATTCAACCCAATCTCATTATTTATTATCAAGACTAGTAAAATTTGCATAGTAAGTAGAACTCCATTTTCCATGTATATCTAGGTTTTAAGTAAATTGTAAATTATAATGTTCACTAGCAGTTATTCATTTTTATCTAAATAGAATTATCCATTGTTTTTCTAAAGGTTTGTGATGATGTTGTTCTAGTTGTATTTTTATATTGGACTGTTTTCATAATCTAATATGTGTTTTGAATGTCTTTAAGAAAAATTTAACCTTCTTTAAATATTTCAAATACATTCGACTGTTATAAATAGCATGGCAAACAGTTTTAATATATACACAATGTTTTAAGATGTATTATTCTCCCCTCTTCTTCAGTTGTTGCTGGCCTGACCTATGGCAGTTCTAGTATGTGATTTGAACCTGGACTTTTAAGGTAACACTCGAACCAATTGAGCCATCCTGCCAAAGGCAAGAGTCTGTAGAAATTTCATATACTTACCTATGAGGTTGCTCCTGATTTCTCCACCTTTTCCTAAGAGCAAAGTTGATTAGTGGTTTCCACACATTATATATAGTCACACTAGGTTGGCTTATGGGATTTTTTGCCATTGTCATGTGAGCAGCTTCTTTAAATTTTCTTCTTTGTACCTTTTCTTCTCTATCCAATAATTTTGTATTTTCCTAATTGAACATGTGATCATGGGTACATACATGGTTTGCTATCTTAAATACATCTGTTTTCTCTCCTTTAATCATCAGTTTGTGTTTTTCCAAGAGCTTTTCACTAGGATGACTGGTCTCACAAATATATGTTCTTCCACATTCACATGGTATTTCATAGATGCAATTTTTTTTTTTTTTTAGCATTTTAAGTTTAGATTTGGTAGATGTTATAATTCCTCATAGTGTAGTATAGCTCTGGAAAGCTGTTCTGATGTTATACTGATTGCAAATTTTTCTTAATTTGTCTGCTATTTTTGAAATGTATAAGTACACTACAATACCAATAATTAGTCTTTTCTCTTGATGATTCTTTTTGTTGTCTAGCTGATGGTTAACCATTTTTCATAAGAGTTTGTTTAGTATAGATCTTTTCTTTTTCCTGAACAAACTTTTTTTGCTATGTTCCATAATGATAGTATAACTCCATGGTTTGTGTTTCTGGTGTGATTCGGTGTATAGGCTAGGTATTTTTCTGTATGGGTAGGTTTTCAGTAAACTGTAATTTTCATTTTGCCTTGATGGAGTTTTGTTACAAGAACATCTAAGAATGCCACTTTTTGTTCTTGTTCTGATTTTATTGTGAATTTAATTGAAGGGGATATGTTGTTGATGTGTTTCCAGAAAGTTTATAGCAGTGCTTCACCATGTGGTCATACAACAAATGTATTATCCACATTGCAAAGCCAAACTTTAGATGGATATGGAGTAGTTTTATGGCTTAAGTGTCAAGTTCTTCTATGTAAATATTGCTAATCAGGGGAGACAATGGTGAGCCCATAGGCATTCCTTGATTTTGTTGGAAGAATTCTGTGTTATATTGAAAGTAGGGTTGTTTTTATGCAGAATATTAGTTCCATTATACTATCAATAGAAAGAGCTGTTCTGGTTTGTAAATTATTATCATCATTTAATCTTTTCCTTACAACAGACAATGCCTCTTCACATGATACATTCGTGAATAAACTTTTCACATCAAGGCTTACCAGTAAGCAGTTCTTTCACTTTTCATGTTCTTGATTAATTCTACAAAGGACTTAGTATTTTGAGAAGAAATCTTGCCACATTTTGGCAAGGTAAATCTCTAGAACTAACAATATGTCTTAATGGAACATGATCCTTATGGATTTTAGGTAGACCATAAAGATGAGAATTTTGCTGAAATATATTTTACTTTTTTCTGAATCAGTGAAGTACTTGCGGTGCTTTCTGAGTAATGCTTGTAACTTTGTTTCCATGCTCAGGATTGGATTTTTGATTGGCTTGCTGTGAGGAGTTCTTGTATCTTGTTGTCATAATCAGTTGTATTCATTATAACTGTTGCATTGCCTTTGTCAGCATGGAGAATAATTATAGATTTATCTACTTTGAGAGATTTAATTGCTTTGATAATAGGAAATGCTAGCTTTTATAATAACCAGTCAAATCTTATTTATTTTATAGCCAATTTAACATTAACATGTTGGGTTGTAATATATAAGTATCTATAGTTTCACTCTGTGCAGCGTGGCTCAGTGGCATAGTGATAGAATCCGGATTTGGCATTTCTAGTACTCAAACTTCCTATGAACTCCAGAGTCCCATTTGAATATTTTATTACCTATAGTTTACACTATTGATAGCATACTGCTTTCTGCATTAGGGTCAAACTTTATTAGTTGTGGTTTTAAAGTTATGATGCTATGAAACAATTTTTTTGAAATTTGGAAATGAGCATTGTGATGGTTAACTTTTTCTTTATGAACCATATTGTTTTGGAAATAGTGTTACTAGTTGTTTACCTTTAAATTACTTACTTATCTGTAATAATATTTTTCTAGTTATCTGTGTTTAAATGGTGCTAGAAAATAACATTGATGTATTAGTTCAAAAAAAATCTGGGGCACAAAAAATAAAAGTCATTTAGCTCCATCACTTTCTTGATGGATTTTTTTTTTCATTGATATCCTGTTTTGCATGTATTTGTGAGACTATTTTGAGAAAATATTTGGAATAACAAAAAGTTTAATTTTTGTTTAATTTATTAAAATATAATGGTTATTCTTACATAATAATGTAATCATTATTAAAAATCAAAAGAATTCATGTATTTATTTTGAATTTATTTGTATATGTTTTATTTTTAAAAATAGTTGTTAATAAATTTGATCATAAATCTAACAAAGAAAATCACATTCATAATATTGTCACTTTTAAAAGTAATTACTAGATGCATTTATGAACACAGTAATAGGAGCTTTTGAGATATTTTAAAAATTATAAATAGAAATTTAAAAGATAATTTGATAGATTTTTGATAGTTTCACCTTTATTCGTTTCCATTTCAAATATAGAGTTTATTATGTTTTTTTAACACTAATTGATAGTGTTAAAAAACATAATAATGTTTTTATATTAACTTGACCTGTTTATGTTTCTGTTGATATGTCTTCATTTTTGAATTAATAATGAAAAAATCCATTCCTAATTAGAATTCTAACTCATGTCCTTATACTTCGCAAGAAAGCTCCTTAGCAACTGAGCCAACAGAAATATTACATTTACAGAATAAATTTTTATTATTGATTTAGCTTATACTTAATTAATTAAAATTATAATATATATCTGATGGAAACATTATATTTGTAGAATAAAATTTTGTTATTATTGATTTAACTCATACAGCCAAAACATAAATATTTTATATAGCAAAGGATCATATGATATTTAAATTTAGAATTTGTTTATTATAGGACTTTTTTTTTTATTTTCACATCTTATTAAATTATTATTTTTGTTAGATTTTTTTTATAGTTTTAACCATTTTTTAAAATAATTATTAATTAAAAAGTAAAAAAGTAATATGTAAAAAAATTTTTTTTACATCATTTATGTAAATAGCCAACTAAAAAGTAGAAAAATAAACTAATCCTCTTCTCAGTTAATTTGCCATTCTTGGAAAATTTCAGAAATCTAGGTTTGTTATAAAACAATTGGAAATTGCAGGGATATTATCTTTCATAAAAGCATTTGAGACTCAATTGTTTTATAACAAGTCTAAATTTTTAAGATCTCTGATATTTTCCAAGAATGACAAATTAACCAAGAAGTGGAATACTTGGAATTTTTCTTTTTTTACTCAGCTATTTACATAAAAGCATTATTTAATTATTTTATATATATATTATTCAATATTTTCAAATCAAGTCCCAATTTATTGAATACTAATATAGAATAAAGATTTAATATTACAATCAAATGTTGAACTTTGACAAATATTATTATCTGGGCTAACAAATGAAAATATTATCTTCTTAAGGGATTAACCATCGTTGATCCAAATTTAAAACAGGATACATTTGAAATGAGAAATAAATTCTCCAATAAACTCAAAATATTCGCTATATTTTAAAAATCATAAAAGATATTTAGATTTTTTTAGTGAAAGTTTTATTGGATAATTTAAATATGATGGCAAGTAATTTTGAGAGTTTTTTTTTTCTTAGTTAAAAAAACCAAGCATTTATAATAACTTCTTGATCATTATCAATTCACTTTAGAATCCATCTTATCCAATCTCTGGCCTCTCTTCTCCATATCATCTCTGCACACTTTATTATTTCATCCATCTATCATGCATGTGGTTTCTTTCTGGGTTTTTTACAATATTTTGGAATCCAGTTTAAGATTTCAATTGTCCATCTATTATCATCTCTTTTAGCAATATGCACAGCCCAGCTCCACTTCAGTCTTTTAAATCTTTCAGCGATGTCAATAGCATTTGTTTGTTCTCTTATCCATATATTGCATTTTCAATCTCTTCTTGTTACTCCTAACATGCATCTCTCTTCATATGTCTTTGAATGGTCTGAAGTCTTGTATTGCTCTTCTATTAAGTGTTTATGTCTCAGATCCATAATATTTATTAAAAACTTTTCTTTTCAAACACTTAGGCTTATTTTCTTTTAGTATTAAGTCATTAATTTAATTCTATGATTAGTTTCATCCATTATGTTTCCATCTGTAATAATAATCTGACCAAGGTATTTGTAGTTGTTAACTTCTTCTAACTCATCATAATCAATTTTTATTTTCATCTTTTGAGAAAATCCATTGAATATTACTTTAGACTTTTTAACATTTACCTTTAGTTTTACTTTCTTACTTTTATCTGATAATTCCTGAAACATTTCCTGAAGCTCTACAGCATTATTTACAAAAAACAAATATATTATCTACAAAATCTAAATGACTTAAATAATCTCCATTTACTTTTACTCCTTTAGCTTCCATTTTAATCCACACAATAGTTTTTGCAGCACTGCTGTAAAAAAAAAATTTCCACATGTGGAGTCACCCTGTTCTCAATGTTAACCTTCTTAGTATCATTATGTAATCTAATTGCTACTGTTGCATTTTTATAAATATTCTTCAGAATATGATTATCCTGAATCTATATCTTGATGACCCAATGCTTTAATTACTAAAGAAATGTTTATAGAATCAGATACCTTTTCATACTCTACAAATCCAAAGCATAATGCCAACTCATATTCATTGGTCCTTTCTATAACTGCTCTCAATACTTGAATATGATCTACTGTACTAAAACCACTTTTAAATTTAGTTTGTTCTTTTGGTTGATTGAAATCCAATGTTCTCTATAGACGCATTGTAATTATCTTGGTAAAAATTTTGTGTAAAACTGATAAAAGGCTTATAAGTCTATAATTTTTAATATCTTCCTTATCACCTTTTTAAAATCTTAATACTGCATTCTTCCAATCATCTGGTACATCTTTATCATTTAGACATTGCTAAAAAAAATTCTATTTCTTCATCAGCTTCTTTTAATATATCGATTGCAATTCCATCATTACCTAGAGCTTTTCTTTTTTTATAAATTTAATTGCATGTCTCACTTCTTCATTTAAAATTTTGGCAATTCAGAAGATATAATAGATGTAGAAGATATTTGTTCTTTATTACTATATAATTTTTGATAGTACTCTTCTACCCATTTCATGATGTCATCTCTCTTTTTAGTAATAGTTCCATCTTTTTTTCTTATTGCAAACATTTATAGTATACCAATAAATGTAAAAAAAAAAATGAAATAAAATAATTAACAAAAGATTTATAAGATGATAAAAGTAGATTTGTTTTTATTTTTTATAGTTATTTGTATGGTTTTTAAGAAAAAGTATTTGAAAAAAAAAATAGAATGTTTTTACCAATTAACTTTTATGTTAAAAAGAACATTGCACCACAATATATATATTTTATTTATTTTGTTTATACAAGTTAAATATATTTTCACAAAATGTCATTCTTCTCCCTAAAAATCATTAGTTATGCTTTTAGGTAGGAGAAATTATTGTAAATAGTTTATGTATTTACAATTTTTTTGATTTTAAATATAATAGAGATATACAAATCATAATAACAAAACAATTACATTTCAATAATATATTAATTATAAAATATTAATTGCATCATATTGTATAATTACAGTACATATATGTGCATAACGCACAGACAATGAAGCTAATCCATCTTAGAATTGAAAATGCAATTTAAATTTAGCTAAGCACTTTCTAGAGACTTTGCTCTCATAATCATAGCTACTAATAGTCTGTAAAAAAACTATGTTTTGTTAATTATTTTATGCAAATTAATGCAAATTGCTGCCAAAGAGCAAAATGGGCCTCCCTTCTATTAATGGCCTTGGGATCCCTGGATATGTGGAATGCATTTCTAATTTTGCATTTAGGATCTCTCAGCACACATAATGCTGGCATTGTCTGGCTCAAATATGTTACTATATTTTCTTTTTTCTTTAATATACGTTTTAAATGTGCATTTTATAGTTAGCTCTTATTTGTTAATAATCACTTTTAATAAATTCTTAAATGAGTATTAATCTTTTTAATCAGATTTAAAATTATTATGTTAATCAATATTAAATATAAACTTTAAATTTAACAAAGTTCCAAATATTTTTATAATAGGCTTTATATAGGAGGTATGGATGAATGAGCTTTCTCACAACCTCTATTGAAGACATCATATGAAAATATAAAACAAATATATAAAATGAATTTTGACTGTATATAGTTATAAGTTGCCCAGAGAATATAGACTTACAAATGAAGAATACTACATGGTATTGGCAGTCATAGCAGATTTATCCTCTACAGAGTAATTTTTTCTTCCAGAAACTCTTATCAATTAATTATGTAGCTCAATATTTATGTAATTGCTCTTAAGAAAATATTATTTGTCTAATGCATATTTTAATATATCTGATTTTACATTAATTTTTAACAGAGTGCATATTACACATAGTATTAATTACTTTGTTTCACAACATCAGCAAACTTCTATTGAAGATAGTTCAAATAATCTAACAGTTATCATTCGGAGAGATAAGTTTTATGTATAGCAATACTTACAAATATATTTGAAATAAAATCCTTGTTTTTACTTCACTTTGAGTGGTAAGTTTTAAATTGCACTTTATGCAAAAAAAGAAGCTTAGTATTATTAGAAAAGAATTATAAGGCTTAGCGCTTTTGGAGCACTTAGGTCTCCATATTCATAGTGAAACAGTAAGATTCGAATCTTAAGTTTCACCTTTTTCTATCATCTCTCATTCACCACCTTTATCCTACCTAAATTTAAACTTTTTGGTATCAAATTATGTGTTTAGCGATATTAAAAATATATAAACATCTGCCAATTTCATTGTAAACAGACACATACTTTGATAATAAATTTAAAACAATAAATGAAAATATTTGATATAATTTTAAATTTCGCCTTTAGTTATATAATGTTTATATAACTTTAACTATTTATTTTAAATTATAAACTTTCCTTAATTTATTGCTGTTTAAAAATCGTATTTTAAATAATAATTTTGAAATTAGATTTTAATTTAAAGAAAAGTAAAAATAAATTATAAATCCCCTTTGTACTTGAAATTTTGCAAGTCATGGTCGGTGAGAGATAATGGATTAATTAGAAAAGTTCCCTAAAAGTTTTAATTACTAAAATGTTGAAAAGGTAAAATAAACCTAAACAATAGGAATATAGCTTTCTGAATTAATTAAAATTCTGAACTCTGACTAATGCATTGTTTCTCCTCAGGGCAAATGAATGGAGCTAAAAATAAACTAGAATGAAATTGAAAGATAAGATAAAGAAAGAGAGAATGACATTTTTTTTTGATTTGAACTTTTTAATTAGACTTTGTGCTGTGCTTTTTGCTGGTTTGGAGGCTTTGGACATCCAGAATTAATTCATCTATTATAAAATGACTGAGTAAAAGTGCCTGGACTATTCTCCGGAGATGGCCGATCAGATGACCGGACCTCCACATGTGCCCTTCACAAATTGAATCATGAGAATCTGCTGTCCAAATAATCGGAAAGCTGCTGCTGCTATTGAAATGAACCCATAACCTGAGTGCGGGAAAGGACTGCTACTGCTTAAACTAACAAACAATTTGCAACATGAAAAGCTCCTTATAAAACAAGTACCTGTACCCAAGGCCTCTAGAGTACTCTAAATTCTATCCATAAGCTATAGCTAATTCTATATAAATTGTACACTGATAAAATTAATTGTTAATCTATTCTGTAAATTCTTTTAATAATCTAGCTTACCTAACTCTGTCTACTTCTTTGGTGCGAATTTCTACTTTTACATTATTTTATTATTTAATAATAGCATGCCGATGAGATTTCCGACCAGGCCTCACCAAATTTTCAATATAAATTCTAATTAAAACGGTTGCCATCTTGTGCGACAACCAAATAGTAAATTTCTTTTATATATTTCTGTTGGCTGGTTAGCTCAGAAATCACCATAATTCTTTAATAGATAAATACATGATTACATGAAATAGTGGATGCATGTCCTGCAAATCCTAGGATTAATATTTATTTATATTAGATTATTTTGTTTCAGTTATTTTCATATTAACTGACTTGCATTCATTGTTTCACTTATTGTAAATGCAGGAGTCGACTATGTAGCACGTGGCGGACATATTAGTTCTTAGAATAACCACCCCAACTTACAATTACCTTTTTAAACTTGCTTTTAATTTTAAATAATAAAGTTATTATTTCGATAAATCTATTAAGTGCATTTTTTTGAGAGCAAAATAAGTTATTTATTAAATGTTGGTAATGTAAGACCGAGTCATAAATTTTATATTAAATCTTAACAGTATGTTATGTTAGTTATACATGTGTTACAGTTTAGAGATGCGATAATCCATCTTCGAACCTTGGATATTCCGGATTATACAGTATTTACTGAGTCCTAGTCGTCCTACACAAGTGGACGTAATGAATGTTCCTGTAGGGCTTGATGCCCGTCATGCAGTCAGGGAGTAATTGCGGCACAGACCCTTATACCTCATGATGCTTATGTGACCTCTTTACCTTTGGGCCTACGGCAAATGCCAGCCCGTTATTTTAAATTCATCCATTGGCTCCGCAGTTTTAATGTACTGCCACATTCGCATCACAGTTCTAAACATACTACGTGTTCCTTTATATTAATTTTAGCCTTCCAAGTATGACTCCGTCTTTACATTATATGACATAAATTCACTCTCAAATGAATGTCTGCCCATAATTTAATTCCTTATAAATACCTCATTTAATTAAATAAAATATATTTCCGCAGCTGCTATTATCATTTTTAATTTAGACTCGTGCATTGCAAAGATATTAAATTCCCAAAGGCATGATTTTGAAATACTTGCTCAAGAATTCAGGTAGCTAGATTACGTCAATAAAATAATTGTACTTCATTGTAAATATAAAACAGTATCGGAAGAATAATACCATACCGCTACTAGAATTTTAATATAATAATGTTTTAATTAAATAAATTTTAGTATGAAATGTTATAATTAAATAATTTCAAACCATATGTCTGCTGTCATATATTTATTTGTTCGACACACATTCAGTGTAATATCTCCTCGATTATTTAAAATATAAATGTCTAGATTTAGTATTATTATCTATCTAACTCGAAAATAAAGTCTGTGAGTCTCTCGCATCTCCCTGATCCTCGTGCCTAAAGAAATGTTTACTAATGTAGCATCAGATGCATTGTTTTGTAGTGTGTATTGTGGAACCGATAAACCATGTTCGAACTCAGTACAGCTGGTGTGATGGGATGTATTGTGGCTTCTTCTTAAACGAAGTCAAGAATATCTTAGCAATTTATGCCCAGATAAACCTGTTAGCCACTTTATTTTCCATTCTCCACTCTAAATTTTCCCATATTCTGCTCCATCCCATTTCCACAACATAATCTTTGTCAACTCTATAACCTTTATATCTAAATCCCCTTTATCTTTTCCTAAACCCAGCATAAAAACCAATAATTCACTTTCTGTATAATCACTTTTTTCATATTTATTCTTCCATAACTTCATTATATGTACCCTTTCTGTTTTCAAGCATTTACATTCAATTAACAAATGCCTAATATTTTCTATTCCTTCCTTACATAATTTACAAAATAAATCATCCATTTTTTTCCATTTACATGTATATTCTCTTGTAGCTAAAGATCCCGTTCGAGCCTTAAATAATAAACTACTTTCCTTACTATTATCATATATTAACTCACACCTAATATTCTGTTTATTTCTATATATATTTAAACTCTTTTTACTCTCCATACTATTTCTCTATCTCTCTAACTCCCTATTTTTTATTAATAAATATATTCTTTTATCCCATTCCTTACTACTACAACAATTAAAATAAGTATATTTTACTGTTGCCTTTTACAGAATAGCCCTTTCAGTTAGAGCATCAATTTAAAATCAATATACGCACTTCCAAAGGTTAACCAATAATATAATACATGATTTCAGTTACACATTGCTGTTTCAACAGCATTTTCTTTTTTTTTTTTATAACAGCTTTGGTTTATGCCAATACTGGCCACAGAATAAAAGTTGCTGTAGTGGTTAAAAAGAAAGGATGCCATAATATATAGATACCGAACTGGTTTCAAACTATATGACTATACAGGCAAATTGGCTCAGATTGAAAACATGTTTTTCAATTTGAATTGACAGTTTGATAGTGAAACAAAGAAGTAAATACTAGCTGCTGAAAAGACAATGGATTAGATTGTAAAGGTCCAGGTGCACTGAGCTTATTGGATAGGAGAGCATTGAATAGGGATTTATTAAGCACTATTATTTATTAGTTAATAAGTAGTTATTCTAAAGGTTACTGTTTTGATTCCCATGTTAATATTGACACTGGTTAGACTGAATAATATTACTAATAATTGTGTGTATTTTGGAAAATATAAAGCTTGAACTTTTCTAAAAATATTTAACAATTAAATTAGATATGTTAGAAATAGTCCAACATTCAATTATAAGTTAAATGCCATCATCACAAACATTAAAATTAACAATGTGTATTCTTTTTTTAATTTTATTTACAGGAAAATGGAACAATTTTATTAGGTTTTATTCAAGAACAGTATTTTAAGTAAGTATTTTTTAATTATGTTATTGCATTAGGAATAGTAATTTGCTATTTACTTAAGAACCATCTAGTGTAAATTTGAATAATCACTGGACACTATGTAGTAGTGTCTTCTAAATTCCACGAAACTAATTAGGCGATTTGGAAAGCACCATTATTTAGTATGTATTGATTACTCAAGCTTACCATTGATAGATCTGGACTAAGTAAATAAACCAGATTGTGATTCTTATGCAGATATTAAAAGATAACTGAGAGAGTTATGTGATGCTTTGTTTGAATTAATTATATTATTGCTAAAAAAAATATTCTAATTTCTATTGTTTGTGACTAATATATTTTTAAATAAACTTAGTATATTTTTCAATGTCATGTTTTGATGCTAACTATAAAAAAACATTATACTTGTCTAGTGCATCCAGGATTATTATAATAAATTAATTTAGAGTTATGATATATGTTTAGTTATATTTTAAAATAATTGTACCAATAAATTATAAAGTTTGCAGGAACACAGACATAAGAAGTATTAAACATTATTTAATAAAGTTGTTGTATAAGTGCAAAATTTATGGTATAATGGGTCGCATCAAAAGAAGCTATAGCAATAGATATTGTCTATTAGAATAACAATGATTTTTAAAGATTTATTGGAGCACAATTCATCAAATAAAGTGTAGAATTAAAAAAAATGAAATATAAGATTACTAAATAGTTATTGTAACTTAAAAGATGAATAAAGATAAAATATAAAACAATCTTTAAATAGGTCGTTAGCAAAACAAAAATTTCTCCAACATCCTTCTATATATAAACTTGGAAAAATCAATATTCTCAAATTAATCAAATGTTGAGTATTGAAGATTTATGTTTCTTTCTTGTTCTAACTAAAAATAACTAAATATTTGATTTGACTAATAAATGAATAGTTAGTTGAATTTGTTATGGACCTGGAAAAAAAATTTGAGTTTAGAACCTGAAAATATATTTTTTTACTATTCCAAGAAGCATATACATATACAGAAATTAGAATACAAACATGATTTTTTTATGAAAATCATTTAATGAGTCTGCATTTAAATAAATTTGCATTTGCAGCTGAAGGAAGATATAGCCTGTTTGTAGTTAGGAATAAAAAAACTGGGTGAATTTTAATCAGATTTTTTTGAACTTGCTGATTCAAAAAATTCTCTTATAGAAACCAAAAATCAAGGTTGTCAGGATGAAATCTGTGAATCAGTAATCTATGTCATTGATGTCATAGCTTAGCACAAAATACAGAAAACCACTAAATTTATTTTGAACATTGATGTTTTCATAGTGCATTATATAAATTTACATATGAAAAGTTCAGATGCTCTTTATGCATTTTCAAATGGAGTAATTAGAACTTAAAAATATTATTTTTTATAAGGACTGTCTTTTTGAAAATTTTTTATTGTATATGTGGTATAGTTTTAGGAGGATATAAATTTTTTTAAGTACGGAACTTAACTACAAGAAGAAAAAAAAATATTTTGTATAATCTACTTCTGGTTTGACCTGAAAATACAAAAAGTTCTATGAACTTTACTATTGATTTTGTCAAGTATCTAACAATAGATTTAGTTTGAAAGTAATATTGTTAGTAGGAATTAATAAAAAGTTGTGCTTTTCAAAACCTTATGTCTGTCAAGCAAATTATAATGAGGTTTTTTTAAAATTATATGTTCTTTCAGCTGTTATTACTCTTCTAACTTTAATAAATATTATGACTTTTTAATATTTTTATATTGTTTTGACACACATTCTATTTTATTCAACACTTTATTTATTATCTTTTTTTTCTTTTGTTGCAAAAACAGAGTCAAATAAATAGCCTATTTGTTTATCTAAACTCATCTCTTATATATAATTAGTGTTGCCCTCCCCCCTTTATTTTTTATTTATAAGTTTTATTTCATTGCACTCATTTTTTGAATAATTGTTGTCTTTTTGCAAGTTGTTTTAGTTGAAAAAAAAATCAACTTAATATATATGTATTTTAAATGCTTTTATATTAACTTGCCTTGTCTGTTTCTGTTAGGATGTCCATATTTTTGAATTTTTAACAATGAAAAAAAAAATGTGTTCCCATTTACAACTAACTCATATCCTCATTATTCCTAGGAAAGATCCTTAACAACTGAACCAATACAAATATTACATTTGTAGAGTAAAATTTGTTAATATTGAGTTATTTAATTAATTAAAAGTAAATATTTTCTACTAAAATCTGAATTATTCTTTTGAAATAATTAATATTGAAGCAGTCAATCTTAGCTTAAGATTGAGCTTCATGATGTCATCTTCTAACCTGTGTTTAAACCCTACATCCCATCCCACTCCTTTAGTCGTGTATATACATATTTTATGTATATGTTTGAGATGTGCTCCTAAAATTTATAAAGTTTAACTTTTCAATATTTATTATTATTAATTCTTTTTTTCACATTAAAAATACATAGGTGCGGCTCAGATATATATTATAGAAGCAAAAATACTAACAAAATATTGATTTTTTTAAAAAAATATTTCATTACACGTCATTTTAAAACTTTTTCTTTTTAAATTGTTTTTCCTATTAAATTGTATATTGTATAAAATCCAAGATGGAAGATGCAACCATTAATTGTCCAAAAATAATTAAAGGGTTGGGAATATAATATTGTTTTAGTCTTGGGAAGGAAATTTTAATTAAAGTTTTTACTTAAAATAAAATGGGGATTAAGATTAACAATTGTACTTTTGTTATGAACATTTTTGTCAAATTTATTTCCAATTTGGAAATAGATTTGAATATATTTTTGGTATGTTATCTAACAATTGCATTTTCAAAAACAATGGACAAAGTAATGTAAAATTTCTGTTAGATTAAAGATTACGTTTAAGCTAGAGATAAGAAATGGAAAGCCTTCTAGAAATACCTGAGCAGTATATAAAATGGGCTAATTTTAATTACCAAGAGGATAGCTAATATTGAGAGAACTGTGCAGTTAACAAATTTCATGGTGCTTTGAAATATAAAAATGATGATTGGGTAGAAAGCCCATCACCTTCCCGACCCTTGCTGGGGTCATCTTCCACTGCCATAATAACCTGCTGCCCTGAAATGAAGGAAAGCCTAAAAAAGAAACTCTGAAATGCTAAATAGCAGCTTGCTGCCACTTAAGAACTTCATGATCCTTTCAATTGCCATGCACGTGCCTGGACATTTTAAATTGGACTTGAAATGATGCAAGGTAAACTATTTTCAAATCACCACCATTGAAACTAAATCTAGCTAGCCTAACTAATCTCGAACCCTACTATCAAGATTTCTCATGTATTATTTAACTTTGCCTTTGTTTTTTCTAATATGTAAATGTAATTTGCTCTTAAATAATTTTTATAAATTTAAGCCTATCTCATATGTTCAAACTTTCTTTAACTTTGGTGCGGTCATTTATTTATAATTATTTATAACTTGATTTTATATGTACGCTTTTATTATTAACATGCCAATCTCAAACAATCTGATGAGTTGAATTTCTAAAATCTTTTCTTTTTTCTTTTTAAGTAAACCTCCATGAATTAAGGTTACTAACTTCCCTTTAAAACTTAATGCATTATTAATTAATACACTCACCAGATTGTTTTTACGAGTCAACATTTTGTTTATGTTTTAGTATAAAAATTTATTTGTTTAACTCTGGATTCTATCCGGGGTGAATCCAGAACTTAGGCTAAGTAATGCTCTGAAACCTTATTTATTTTATAAATGTTATTCAATTCTGAAAGAGTGATTTATTATTTGTTTTCTATATATAACTGCTAGTTTTTATTTTATTTTTCCATACTCTTAAAATACCATAAGCTTAAATATTCTCAGTTGTTGTAAAATCCATGAAGGTGGGATTGAATTATATTAAATAGCAGAAAAGGAGGGGGTCAAATCTTAATGTATATTTTATTATTTCAATTATTAAATAAAATCTTGTATACATGTATATATTATAGCAGCATAGAGTATTATTTATCTAAATTATGGCATTCAAATAGAAGTCATTTATTATTAAGGCAATAAATCTTTTTTCCATGTCGTTTGGGACATGCAGTCATACTGTGTTACTGACATTCGGCTCATCTTCGTGAATTTATATATTTATATTACATGCTTCTAATATGGGGGTTGCAACAGGATTGAACCCTTAGATTTTTTTCTCATACCCTGTCCTGTGGATAGTTGATCTTCCCAGGGCATTTCATTTTAAAGAGGCCTCTAGTGGTGATTCCAGTATGCCTGGCACATACCATGCTTATCCACTTTCTTTGTATAGAAGGCCTCTGCACATTGGTGATGTCCACAGCATGCCTAATCTACTTTTCTCTAAGCACTGCCCAAGAAGGGGTCTTAGATTTTGTTTTTCGTCCAGAAGCATGACCTTTTTCTGTTATTTCTTTGGCATGATGTCAGTATGGCAAACTTCTTCATATTATTATTTCTTTTGCATCATGACCCAATTTTAATGCTGTAATACTAAAATTGTGCTCTGCTCAAAATATATATATATGCCAAATATTACTAGATTTGTTAATTAAAATGTTATTTCAGTCTTATACAATCCCACTCTCGTAATTTATTTCGGTAATACAGCATCGATTGATCCATGCCATAAGATGGCGCTGTTTCTATGCTAAAGCACATAAATATGCTGTTTACAAGGCCACTCATAGATCTTACAGCCTAGTAAACTGTTCAACCGCTAAGATGTTGAAGTGCACCCATTACCCCAACATCTCTAGTATGTTAAACATTATTAGCGACGAGTATGCAAGACTCTCTATAGACATTACTCTTAACTATTGTACAGCATATGGTGTGAAGGTTTCTGTATTTTGAATGTCGAAAACTATATTATAACGTGTTTTTTTTTTGGCTTCGATGTATTTTTTTTTATTTTCGTTTGTAAAAATTGTAACGATTTTCCAAACGCCCCTGGTTTCGTTGGCAGGGGTCAGAATTCAGTTAATGAGGATTGTTAGTCACAATTCGGCAAAGTTCACGATCAAGTCGCGCACTTTCCGACACTTTTTCAAGATCAAAACATTTCAACGGCAGACTACAAAAGCAGATGCGGTGGCCTTTCTTCAACAGAGAAATATTCTCCTCACCCAGAAGAACTACCTTTGTGGTAGTTTAATGAAAGTAAAAAACCAAAAAAAATAAAAAAAGTTACTTTAAAAAAAAAGAAGACCGTAATGAAAAGCGAAAAAAAAAAAAAAAGTTACTTTAAAAAAAAAAAAAAAGACCGTAATCCAATTTTGTTAATCAACAAGTTTTACCAAAAAAATAAAGAAAAAAAAAGGTTTTTACAAAATGTATTTAAAAAAATATTTAAAAATCAATTTATTTATTTAAAAAAAAAAAGAAAATACGGTCCAAAAAAAAAAAAATCCAAACCAAAAAAAAAAAAAAACACGATAACATTACAAAATAATAATAATCAAATCAGCCCGGTAACGTTATATCTATTCGTTTTTCACTAGCAACAGCGCCATTTTATGGCGTGGATCAATCGATGCTGTATTACCTTTATTTCTGTATTTAAGAATATATGCCTTTGGGAAAATCAAGCATTCTGTCTTCTAAATGTTGAATAAAAGAATTTTCAATAAATATTTTGTCATATAATCAAGTATAATTTTTCAAATGTATTTTACTTATTTTCATGACCGTAATGGCGTGAAAATAGTTTTCTTATATTTATAATGAATCTCAGAATGCTCTCCAAAATAATGTTAGTCACCATGTTTCAGAACCGTAAATCAAAGCGTTAATAGCATTATTATGTAATCTTTCTAATAATTGATTGGCATCTTAATATTGGACCCAGCAAAGATGTGTGTTTATGTAGAGTATATGTCATTTAATTAATAAAAGAGTATATGAGAAATAATAGCATGATATGTAATTATCTACCATTTGGTAGACCCCTTGCTCATTCATGCACATACTAATGTATGCAGTTAATTCATAAATGTACATTAATAATTTGTCATTATATTAAACTATTTTTTTTTATTGTCTAACTTGTTTGAGTAGTTTGAATTCCTTTTTCTCCACTTCCACACGTACAACTACGTATATGTATATTTTAATTTAGTTAATATTGAGTCTCATTGTCTTCCCTGCTATGCTAGTGGGCCAGATTTAAAATAAATTCTCATGTGCCATCATTATATGTTATTTATTAGGTGTTTGATCTGGGGCTTAGGGGGTGGGTTCGAATCCAGGTTGGTCCCTGACCTAAATCTCGGGCTTGACTGGGTTTAAGTACATTTTGTGAGTTTCAGCTCATGTTAGATGGATCAACATGTTTTGACCGGTACAATATTTCATAAATATTTTGTGAAAAAAATAATAAATGTGTAAAAAAAGGTTATGGAATTATATGTTTAAAATGACAATACATAAATATAAATATTCTTATATAGTAGATGATCACATGATATTTAAATTAATTCATTTGTTAGAGGTGTATTTTTTATTTTTACAAATTACTATTAAATTGTAATTTTTGTCAGATTTTTTTGTTGTTTTAACCACTTTTAAAATCGTGTGTAAAATAAAAATAAAAAAGTAAGATGTAAAAAAGACATTTTTTTAAAATAATGCTTTTATGTAAATAGTCAACTAAATATTACAAAATAACAAAGTAATTTGCCATTCTTGGAAAATATCAGAGATCTTAAGAATCTAGACTTGTTATAAAACAATTGGAAATTGCAGGAATGTTGTCATTTCATAAAAGCATTTGAAGCCTTTTTCATTTTTACAATTTATTTGAGCCTGAAATGCTTTTATGAAATGATAATATTCCTCCAATTTCCATTTGTCTTATAACAAATCTAGATTTTTAAAATGGCAGTGGCTATTCATATAAAAGCATTATTTTAAAAAAAATCTCTTTTCTTACATCTTATATATAATTTATTGTCTAGTATTTAAAATTTACTTTTATCATTTGTTTCATTTATCTCAAATCTAATACATAATTAATTAAATCTGTTAATCTGTTCCATTTGTTTCATTTATCTTATATCTAATATATAATTAATTAAATCTGTTCCTTTAGTCTCGATTAAACCTATCTAAGTTTTATAACACTAACATTGTGTGTGGGGATGCAGGGCACAATGGCACTTCGCCAGTGGTAACGCCATGTCATAGTGATAATTAATAAAACATATTTAAATGAAATGTTTAGATTTCCAAATCATCCCATTGTTAGAAATGCTCATTCGTATTGTAAATATTTTTTTATTTAAAAATAATACGATTACTTTATTATTTAGTTTTGTGACAATTGCTTAAAATATACTACATATTCTATACTCTATTATTATGCTAAACTTAACAGCCTGGTATATGTAAATTAAAGTATTTAAATTTTCAAATTACTTATATTTAAATATTCTAATTTATTTAAAAAATATTGGCCCATAATAATAATGGTAATTCTTCAGTGTGTTGGACAGGAATTGTTTAGTAATTATTTAATAGGTAATTACATTTATCAATCATATTTTATAAGTACCAGTATAGTGTTGTCAGTATGATAGAGTATCAGTCTCTGAAATATGGAATCCTAGAGTCACCTCTAGTGTTGTCTCAATTTTTTTTAATACCAACATTTTTTCTTTTTATTATCATTTTTATTATTTTTTACATGTTTTTACTAATTTGCTTTTCCTTGGATTTAGACCATCATGGGTTGTCACCCAGCTAAAAACTCATAATTGATCCTTATTATTACCCAAATACATAAAATCCAAATGCAAGCAAAACAGAATTAGTAAAAAAAAAAAAAATCTCATTTTTTTTAAAAAGATACTATTGCACATCAAGATATCATTAAAATATTATCCTTTAATGCCACTGCATTAATTGTAACAACCATACACCATTTGAGATGTTTTCTAAATGGTTGTTTTGATGGGGAAATACCTAAAAAATGTGTTATGTATTCTAATGGAAAAAACCAATTGTTTGATTTTTTTATAGTTATTAAAATAATCATCACTAAACAAAAAAAAAATGAAAAGAGTAGTAAGTATGACAATTTATTATTTCTTTCCTTAGATATCAGACTACTTGGCATAGATATAATAGTGTATAGTATATATGATATAAATTATTATACTGAAATAAGGAGCATAGAAAAATTAAATTATGAATATTCTATTATTGAATGAGTATTTAAAAAGCTAACTTTGTTAATAGAAAACAAACAAATTATGCATACGAGATTTTAAATTAAACTAAAATAGTAAATGAACTAATTTTAACAAACTAACATACTGATCAGAGTAGATCTTCTTAATGCTATTTGTTATTATACACAGAAAAGTTTTAGAAGTTATTTTATGGCTGCCAAAATCAAAAGAATTAATAAGTAATAAAAAAATAAATGTGAAATAATACTTTTTTAATGTTCTATTGTTTCATGTCTTTTATTAAACAAAATTTTATAGAATTCATTTTGTTTTAATTTACAAATTTAATTTCATATTACTGGAATGTTGGAATTTAATTAGCATAAAGACTCTACCCTTGTGGCATCCCTGCAAATCACTAATCATTTAATTAATATGTTGAATGCTATTTTCATCAGTTTAGTTTCATTGTTTATCCGACAAATTAATAAAAAATATACAATACTTCTTTTTTTTCTTTAATTATATGATTATTAGTAATAATAAAATAATAAGCAGCCACTCATAAATGAATATGGCCATTCTAACTAAAAAAGAGAGAGAGAGAGAGGGAGAAAGCCATTCTAGAAATGAGTTTTGCAATGAATCAAATCAATCTGTGGACTACAAATATGTATGCATATAAAATACATGGGTGATTTTTCTGTTTACTTGACGATGCTATCTTTTAATTTCTTTAGAAGAAAAGTCAATTCAGTTTCATTTTTTTATCCCAGACAAAATAAGTGATTATTAGTGGTTATAAAATGACAAACAGCCACTCGTAAATGAATATGGATATTTTAACTTAAAAAAAAGAAAATGGAGAGAAAGTAATTATTCTAGAAATGAGTTTTGTAATGTGGATCATAAATATATCTACATATAGAATATGCGGGTGATTTTTCTATTTACATGAATTTTACAATGCTGTCTTTTAATTTCTTCAGAAGAATTTTTTTTGTTCTGAAATATTTCAATATCATGTCTAATTATAGTTTATCAATGCTTTTTTATAATATAAATAATTGACATTGCATTACTTGTTCTTTAGAGAATTTTTATGATATAATTGGGTTTTACTTATCCCATGAAAATCATGCATAAGTTCATTGTAAAACACTTTTTAGGAAGTCTTACACTATTTATTCATTTTATATATTTAATCTAATAAAGATGTCATTTTGTAATAGTTGATTCTATAGTATCACATCTATCAAGTTGAAGAACATATTGATTGGTTTTATGCTTTTTAAAATCGTACAGAACATCTTTAAATGAAACTTTTCTAATACTTTATATTGCACCGATATCCTGTTCAAGTTTCACTTCCCTACAATAAATTTAGATACAATAACAATTTTAGATATATATTGTAACGTTTATTTATATACGTTGCAAATATATTGGCATTGGGTAAAAAAAAACTAAAAGATAAAAGTGGATTTAAAATTTTGTTGAGTAATTTTTTTTTTTAAAAAAAAAAAAACGTACAATGAGGGTTGAATTATTCTTCTTATTTTTTTTTTTTATGTGATTAGTAATAAAAGTAATTGGAGAGAACAAAAGAATTCCAAAAGCAAGTAAAAAAGATAAGCTGAAAGTAGAAATACTCAAATTAATTAAAGATGGCCGAAAACTTGAAGAAAATAAAGACTTTATTACATAAAATTTATAAAGACTGGATAAGATTAAAAAGGCATGGTACTAGCATGCGCAGAAGTCCTGAAAACTGGATATAAAAAGGAGGGATCTGGTTGAAGGAACGTCTTGTTCGTTGGTTTCTCTAGTTGGTCTTGGATAACAATAATATATCCAAGATCACTCTACGCTGAAGTAATTCGGCATGTCGGAGTGAACCGGAGCTTCTGAAGACATCATGCCTGAAGATGTATACCAGAAAAACTTTCGTGACCAACTAGGAGAATGGACCACAAGATCAAATAATAACCAAAAGGCCGAGCTCATTCTACCCAAAAAACTATGCATAGTTATCTACTACTGAATTCATGAAACTTACCGGTAAGAATAATTATCCTGATTGTGACAAAGTTAACTATTCAAAACTACTCGTAAAAATATACGTATAAAAGAATCCCGATAGTGACTTTAATTTTTCTATATGAGAGACCCTTATTTAACCAAGAACTTTTTGTTTATTTTAACTGATATTTATATTTTCTGGATATTTCCCACCTGAATTAAATGTGTTCTCTCCAAGGTATTAATTAGCTACTTAACATGAAGTATTTTAGTTTGTCAAAATTAAAAATATTTCTAATATCAATTCTCATTTGTGCGTTATTAATAATAGTTATTATTTTTATTATTAAATTTATTTTTAGTGTAATAAGATTTAAACGTAAGTTACCTTTGCCAATATGTTTCAATACGCCCAGGACTAATAATCGTAAAAACCATTAATTCTCATTACGGTAGAATTACCGCCCCTTAAAAAAAATATAATAAAAATCTTTTTATTTTTTTTTTGTTTTACAACTTGCGAGAGGTGCTGGCGACATATTTCAGCGGATTCTTAGGAATTCTGGCGCCCATATTAAATAAAATTAAAAGTTGATTTTGTCAATAGCACAATTCGTAACAATTAATAGGCTGAAGTTGATCAGGAAAAATAGCTGTGTTTTTAGAATAGAAATACAACTTTCTTCTTTTTCGACATAGCTTGATCAACTCACGCGCAGTTTATATTAGCGTGTAAAGGCCAAGTAATACGAAAAACGTTACAATATATATATAACCAATTTTACTTGCAGTAGTTATTTCCCTATATGAAATTCACTATTTTTTAACTTGTTAAAATCAGCAGCTGCATGTTGTAACTTTACATTTAAGTCTATCTTTCTGTTTATAAAACTATCAAAGTATTTACAGCGCTTTTCATTCTCTGTTTGATAACCCTCCATTTTAAAAGCTGCTAAAGATTTTTTTTGCATTGCTGAATTTTCTGAACATTACTTAGTAAACTAGGGTTTTTATATGTTGCTTTGAAAACATTGAATACATCCTGTAAATTGTCTTGAACTGGCAAAAATAACCAATCATCAACATATTGTAAATCCAGATTCCAAGAAGTTCTTCATTTTCACTTTTAATGTTACAAATTTTAAAAATTCCACTAGTGTATCTTATTTTGATCCTTGTTTGATAGGACATCTGTAAACAATTGGACCATTATACCAAAAATTGAAAACAGATATTATAGTAAGTACATCCTTGTTTAACACTACTTTTCATTTCAAATGCCTCAGATCCTCTGAAATTTTATTATGTAGAAGCCTTATAATGTATTTATTTCAAACTGTGCAAAAACTTGTCTTATTACCTGAATCAAATGCCTTGACTATATCAATAAAAGTTATATATAAATAACTCCTTTGCTCCTGACATTTTTTTTATATTTTCCTGGCATAAAAACCATGTCTATAGTATTTTTTTTGAATCTTCAAAATCATATTAAAGTTCTGGTAACCATTCATCTATGATTCTAAGCATGCTATTCACTAAAATTTTTGAAAGTATTTTTGCTATAGTGGATAAGGTATGATAATTACTGCAATCATGCCTGTACCTCATGTTTTTAAAAATTGGAACAATAAAAGCATCCTTAAAATTAGGTGGCACAACTTTATGGATTCATATTATTTTTGAAGTTAACATATCATCGCAGCATTTTAAAACTTCAGGATCTACAGCCTTTTCATTTTTAAAAATTATAAAAAGCTGATTTAACTTCACTAAGCTAAAGTAATCATTTCTATTCTCATATCATTATTCAAAAACTGATTAAAATACTGCTTCCACCTATTCAAAATATCATTGACATCATATAAGAGAATGCCATTACTGGATTTAATAGCATTGTGATACTATTTTTCAGGTCTTATATCATGCTTTTAATGCATGATCCATCAATCACTTTTAAGCCTTCTGGTCAGTTGTTGAACTTCTATCTACAGACTTTAAAAATTTGTTATGATGTTCCACATTTAGTCTATTATTCTGCCAAGAAAATGCCACATATTTCCTTTTAATCCAGTTACTAATAATAAGATTGTTGTTAGAAAACTAGTCATGTTTCTTCTTTTTAGTGACCCCAAAAGTAGATTTGTTAGTATTCAAAACACACTCCTTAGAGAATTCCATGAAGATCCATATTAGCAAATTTAGGGTTTAGCAGCAGTTGAAATGTACTAGAAATAATAGATTCTTCTAAATAATAAATATCAATTTTCTTGTGAATATGATTGGAATTATATCTATTTGATAATGCAACTATTATTTTAATCTTGGGGTGCACTAATATATGATCTATCTAACAATATGCTCTTGTTAGTGCTAGTATAATGCGAACTTCTCTTATACTCCTAAATATAATGTAATTTATTAAATGCCATTGTTTTGGGTGTGGATGTGTCCATATTCCTTTATAGTAGTTTTTCTATCTAAGCAAAGTATTTGTGATAGTCTATCTATATTTTGTAAAAAAAATTCACTAATAACAAAACATTAGAATTTGCAGCACCAAAACCATTATTTCTAATAACTTTTGGCCAAACCCTATTATTTATACCAAAATGTGCATCAAAAGTTTTCAAGAAGAAAAATTTGATCTTTTAATGTTATCCAAAAGCATTCCTTCTTTGGATTCCCTAAATCTAAGGTTGGAGCATAAGCACTAATACCATTGTGCAGGATGAGTTTTAATACCATTAGCCTTTCATTGATACAACAAAGTATTTCAACAATAATCTTACAGCCATATGTAGCGCCATGCATTCTCCTTTCATTGATTGTCCTGCCTTTTCCAAAAAAAACTATTATTCATCCATCTGTATTATTAAACTTTCTTTTTCACTAAGAGCAATT
Organism: Epiperipatus broadwayi; assembly: GCA_028023455.1. NCBI lineage: Eukaryota > Metazoa > Onychophora > Udeonychophora > Euonychophora > Peripatidae > Epiperipatus > Epiperipatus broadwayi. The sequence goes on from JAQFVV010006206.1 coordinate 5,418,696, forward strand.
ATGTCAATCTTAAATCTTGACAGCTTATTAGCCATTAGTGCTATCCTCATTCTGGTCTTGAAGAATTTATGTTAAGTAAATCTCATTTATTTCAAGTATCTATATTTAGAGAAAAAATGTTTTTTAAAAATAAATTTATCTGTAATACTATTACTGCCTCCTGCTTTATCATTATTACTGATATTATTGGTATACCCCAGTAAAGAATAATCTTCAAGGTCACAATAATATATCCAGATTATGTGAGGGCTATTTTTAATCAATAATTTCAAGGTCCTTCCATTTCCTGAGTAGGCCAAAGGAACCCTAAATATGACTTCCTAAACCCACATCCTTTGCCATTCGAAACTCCTGTCTCATTGAAATTGATTTCCAAACTTATTAGTGAGTGTCCACTTAAATAAAGATCACATCTAAAAACTTTCAGCCTATTAAACCTCTTTATGTCATTAATTTTTTAATTCTTGGACTTGAGTTTAAAAAACAAGAGCAATGGGATCAGAATCAGAAATGCTGTGCATATAGTTTTAGAATGGAAGTTTTGTTGCATAAACACTCAATCTTATTGTCAATGTTAGTATAAGGAGATGTCTACTGGCATGAGAAGCTCACAAGGTTTGGCTCCTACAATAACTTAAATGATTGTAAAAGAAAAAGATGTCAAGAGAAAATATTATATTGGAAACTACCTAACCTTTAATGAACTAATATTCTATCCTACAAGGCAGCAGGAATTTTTGGTCAAGCACTATTTATATTTACAGTTTGCCTTCATGTCTATAAATTATTCCCCTATCTGCCACCTTTGAAGTCCATCAGTAGCCTGAGCACAGTACTGCCAAATAAAAGATTCCTCTAAATTTGGCATTTTATGGTGTGTATATCAAGAATTTGATATATGATCTGAAAACTTAAAAATTATTTTTTTTTGTAATTAGTATAGACAATTGTCAGTAGTATATTTAACAATTCTTTTTTATTTGCAAAATATAACTTTCTTGGCTAATAAATAATTAATACAGTTAAACCTCATACTGCTTGGCTATCATAAGTTTTAAAAAAAATATTGAAAGGTTTGCTATAGGAAACAATTGTATAACAATTTAAATCTGATATTTATTAATAAAGATTCTGCAAGATGTAATCTATTAAATTGGCAATTTTGTTTAGAGAGGTAGATCACTAAGAAAGAATATGACATTATATATTTGCTGCTATGACATTATATAAAGTGAAATTAAATTTTTTTGTTAGTAAATCAAGGATGTGCACACAGATCCTGCTCAGCTTAAGTAGGCTGACTAGTTTATCAGCATAGATGGTATTGAGTTTGAAGATTTTCTATATATTAGCGTTATACTGCTAATTCTTGCATAACATTTTAAATGATTTGTAATTTTTATTCTGGGAAAATAGTTTACGATCATCTAATCCAAATCCATTTAACCAGATTAGAGTTTAGAAAATTCTAAAGAAGTCACATTGCATTGCCACAAAAATGACTTTAGGTTTTACTGATATCAATGATTGCACCATTTGTGATGATGTATCAATAGAATAAAATAGTAGTTTATATTTTATGTAGCTTTTGATTTTTGTAATGAGATATAGTTTGTGAGATCTGAAAAAATATGAAGATTAAAAGAGAAAAGTTGGTAATGAAATGCAGTGATATACCTAGGCTGCCTGGACTTAATAAGTCAGAGGAAGTAGATTGTAGCAATTTATAAGATAGTTAAATCTGCAATATTTAAATAACAGTCTTACAAAGAATACAAAAGGTGTCAACAATTGTCTCAATGAGTAATAAAATGCTACTCATCTTGTAATTTTCAAAACATCATTTGCAAAAAAGCCAAGTTGAAAACAATTATGGTAAGTTAAAAGTTGAATATATTTGATAAAAATTGTGCAATTTTCCTAAGTAGCGATAGATAGGTTCCTCAGAAAACACGCGCAAACAAAATCGCGCAAAAATAGACATAACTTACCTTGAAAAAGGGGAGATATGGACTGTGATTTTTCAAAAGTCACGTAAAAGCAAAGCACCAACGTAAAATTACGTTAAAATTCGCACAAAAAAAAAAAAATAAGGAAATAAAATATGACTAATAAAAAATTTCAAATTTGAAAAAAATTGATAGAAAACAAACTTTTTTTAACTATAATATTTAATTTTATTCAAAACAATATATTTTTATGCATAATTTACATTTTTTATACACGTTTAATTATTATTGCTATTTGCCGATAAACAGGTTCGTTTGCAAACTGGTAAAAAATCACTCTCACATTGTGTTAATGGTTTTCTGGTGACAACGTAATTAGTAATTAATCTAACAACTAAAAATTAAATTCTTATTTTTGTCTTTAATTTTTTTAATATTCAGTTTTAATTGTGCCCACTGCTATTACTCAACTTTTAAAAATAAACTTGCGGACACTAAATGATTAATAATTGATTACATTCTTTTTTAAAAAGCAAAAACAGAATGTGATTTAAAATGCAAAATTAACACACACAATGTTTGAACAAATTTACATTATAATATTGTAAAATTTAATGTGTGTATACATAAAATGTGGAAATCATGATTTTAATTTTATTATTGCATAAAATCTTACTATTATAAAGCACTGAAAATATTGAAATTACTAAGATGAAAGTCGAATTCCAATAATGTGCTATTACTTTCAATATGATGTAAGTGCGCAAAATTTATTATTTAAAGTAATAGCGCATTATCGGAGTTTGCCTTCCAGAGAAACGTGAATCGCGTAACTTCAAAATCGCATTAAATAAATCCGCGTAAAAAGAGACCCAGGTGTATTTCAAAAAAATGTGGATAATTCTATGGTTGTTAAAGAGCCAAAGACACCAAAATGTATGGGTGCTGAACATATGACTATATAAGTTATTGAGCTTAGATTGAAAGTATTCTTGTGTTTTCAATTACATTATCATAGTTTTATAGTTAAGTAGAGATCAAAGGTGGTTGCTGGAGGGTTGCATTATATCCTAAGATCTAGGTGCAGTGCTCTCAGATCCAAAGCTCTTCACTGATGAAGGCCACATGCCAGAAACTAGTCTGGGGATATTGGATGAGTAGGCATTAGATAGGGATTTTATGCACAAACCTTCTGGCAATCATTGATTACTCTGGTTGGCACAGGGTGGCATTAATGTATGGAGAGTTTTGCCTTGTTTATAAACAATTATGTGCTAGTATAAGAGATGGTGATCTTGTGATGTTTAATGTTTAATTATTATTATGATGATGCTGATTCAAAGAATAAACTTTATAAGCATTCAAAGAGGTTACACAAGTTTCATTTGTCAACATAGTTCTTACATATAAATTAATTCATGAAACTACATATGTAAAATGATTTCATCAATACATTGTATACGTTAACAAACAAGAAATATTTAAGAGATTAGGTTGAAAAGATTATAAATAAAAAAAGGAAAAAAAAAACAAAATGCAAATCAACAAGGGAGAGTGTGATCACTCAATAATAAGACTGCATACAAATAGTTATACTCCAACCAAACCAAATCAAGAATGTGTCCAATTTATGTCTGTTGACATCAATACTGGCATAAGGATACCTTTGTCAGTCAACTAGATGGAACCTAGGACTCCAGTTTTCGCTGTTTCAGGCTCCCTGTCCTATTCACCAAAGTCATAGTCCATTGTTGGATTTATAAAAAAAAAGTTTACCAAAATGTAAGTGAATATTTGTTTTATTGTTTTTTCATCTTTAGAAGAAATTTTGAAACAGTTTTCATTCATTTTGAAATTATCTATTGTTCCGCTTTATGCAAATGGATGTTCTTTGAAAGAGACAAAAGCTAGCTTAAATAATTCTTGGAATCATTAAAATATTATAAACCTTTTAAAAATAATTTTAAATGAAACCAAATATTTCTAAAAAGAATAGACACTAGAAATCCTAATTTTATTAATAGAATAAACAGGAAATTCATTTGTACATCAAATCTCATAGAAAACATGGAATATAATATGTTAGCAATGATGGTTTTAGGAATTTTATCTTTGCATCAGATCATAGCAGTATTAAACAAGTTTCAATTATTAAATATTCGATCTCAATTTTGGAATTAAACATTATAGAAAATAACCTAAGCTATCGCCCTCCACAAAAATCAAGTTTCTCCGATGATCAGGACAGAAGTTATCATCCCCCTTCCGGTGGATTGCCCCCCCCCCCCAAAAAAAAAAAATCAATAAATAAAAAATTTTCAAATCAACACAGAACTACAATGAAGTGATTCCTGAGCTAAAAAATAATGATCTAAAGACAAAAATGAGTACAAATAATGTTTTAGACCTAAACAGAAACTTTGAAGCTTCAAATTAATCATACTTTTTAAGCAATAATTATTGAGAATTTTCCAAAGTTTAACAACAAACTTTCAGATTATACTTGAATCATTCATTACTAATCAAGACCAAAAATTCATTCAAAAGAAGCAGGATCCAACTAGTATCAACAAATAAAAATCATTGTGAACCCTGAAGGACTTTGGTTGGTGGGTTTAGCAGCTGCTATGAACATTTGCAGACACAGGAGTCTGATGATGATCAAGGGCAGATGTTCAGTTCCATTGACCTCAGTGTGCAAGATGATATGGACAAATGATTTATTCTCATAGTGTGCAAGTAAATCCGCTTCATTTCAAGACTACATGAATTAAATGTCATATTGGTGGGTGTGAGTTTGCACTCCTTTTCCTCAAGTGTGGGGGCTTGGTTCATTTGAGGGGATGGTTGACAATCATTGTCTAGCCTGGGAATACCTGCTGGGAGGGTGAAAGTCACTACCTTCACATGGACTTCGCCATGAAGGGTTATTGCACCCCTTGATGGATTATTTGATAGGTCAGTGCTGATTTGCACTCACTATCATTAGGTTTCATTTGTTAGCTTTAAATTTAGTGCATTTGTAAAGGCGTTGGTCTGTTTTGAGCCACTGCCATTTTTTTGTGACATTGATGGATTTCTGTTTTATGGGCATGGGTCTGCACTCCCCTCTTCTTCTTCAGGGGTGGCTGGTTGTAGACATTAGGTATCTGGTTTATGGTGTGGGCTGTTAACAATTTTGCCACTGCCCAGAACACCTTCCAGGGGGCCACATGGTCAAAGTTGATGATATTCCTGCTCTGGTTGGCTGCTGTGTCTTGTGATGGGCTGGTTTTGGGCAGTGTCGATCTGGCTCTTTACATATTACTTCTTAGTTTTTACCCAAGTTGGCTTTCCAATTTTGGGCAGGTAGACCGATTATGGTCCCTGCTCATTTGGACTGCTAATTGGGAGGCAGAGGTATTCAGAATGGTCTTGACATGGCTCGCCTGTGGTTTGAGAGTTTATTGCTTGGTAAACTTGGGCCTTGTACCTCACTGCCTGTTGTGGTGGTTGGCACAATGCTGGATTTCACCTATTCAGCTGAAGCATTTGAGTCTTCGCTTCGGGGCCCCAGGGGTGGGACCATTGGGTGATGGTTAACTTCTCGACAGCCGGACTATGTGGATCCACGTACAGATACCCATTAATCACATTACAGCAATTTTTATGGATGTAATTATTTTTGAACATATGTACATTTTACCTTGTTACTTTGAATCACTGTGTAATCCTCAATGGGTAAGTGTACCCAAAATATTTGTAATATTTTATTAATAAAGGTTACTTTGAGGAAAAAAAAAAGGATACCTTTGTCAGTACTTTTATATAATATAGTCCTTCTAAATTCTTCCAAGTGTCAATGTACATAGAGTGATCTGTGATCCTCGTATCCCTTTCACATATGATTTGTAGTTTATTTTTGAATGTAGGTGCCTTCTGGGGTTATAATTATATATGAAATTACACTTTGTACACCACAATGCATAGAGTATAAATGTGCTGATTCTTATTTCAGAAAAGATACCCCTTTTGTATAAGTCAAAAAGGCTTTTCATGTTGATCTTTTTATCCTTAAATGAGGTTCCAATTATTTCACGTATGTTTTCTAAACCTGAGCATGAAAAAAATAAGTGATTTTATCTCTCTGAGTCTCTATGGCAAAGATTGCACACATCATCCATATCTTTGTAGTTCCTTTGATATTTCAAAAATATTGTGTGGGTAATGAGTCTAGATTTATCTTTAGAAGAAAGTCAAAGTATTTTGGTTCAAGTGACCATTGTTTGAGTTTGTGACACAATTGTTTATTAGTGGGAAAAAGTGGAGTTTGTGCATCATCTTGACTTGGGCATAGTAGTTGATGAGCTTGCCAATATTTATATTTTGTTTGTGGTGGTTTGAAGTTGAAATCTTGGATTGATAGTATTGGTTTAAGTAATGTGTTCAGATATCTCTGGAGAGAAGATGGCCTGTCCATGGGGGTAATCTTGGCAGAAACTTCTAAGTATGAGAATTTTTATGTACATGTGGATATTATACTCAGTGTTTTTTGCATTCTGAAAATGTGTATTGAATGGAGGCCAAGGCCATTTTGTGAAAGGGGTTTTCTTAGTCGTTTTACAGATATTGAGATTCTCTTTTTTTTCCCCAGAATAGTTTCCTGCATAAAAGTATCTACTTTATTGATGAATGCTTTAGTATAGATGATTGTTGGAGTATAATAAGTAATTTTTGTAATCACTAGCATGTTAAACAGTGTCATTTTCGTATAGAGAGAGGGATAGGTTTTAGAGAGTGAAATGACAATCTTTTCCACTTTCTCTATTAAATTTTTCTGTATGAGGGATCTTATATGTGAATGGCATAAATAGAAGCTGAATCCAAGAAATGGGCTTTGTCTACCTTTGAAGACTTTAGTAATGGTATTATCGGTGAAGTTCTGCCATGCACACGATTTCTCTGTATTAAATGTTAGTTTATATTCTTCTGTAAAATTGGATAGTATTTTAAGAAGTTTGGGAATTTGCTTTTGGGGTGATAGAAATACTGCTATATCATCCATATACATGATGCATGAGATATTGGTATTAATGCTAGGCTAATATACTCCCGAGAATTCATTTTCTATTATTTTTATAAGAGGGTTAATGTAGGCGGTGAACAATAAAGTGCTGAAAGATGAACCCTATCATATAGGACTGATGAGACATTATTAGAGATGAGGTTTTTCCATTCAGGGCAACATAAATCTCCTGGTTTGAAAGGAGGTTAGCTAGCAAGTTTAGATAGGCGTCGGGAACTGAATAGTTTTTTTAGAGTTTTAAGGAGAGTTCTTATGGATTTCATGTCAAATGCAGCCTCAATATCTAGTTGAATGACAATTGGACTGTATTTTTTTTCTCTTAACATTGTCTTTAGTTGACCTGAATAGAAATGCCGCCTGTCCTGTTAAGGATTCTTTTTTGGCAAATTGCATTTTTGATAGGTTTGGTATAATGAATGGTTCTATTTTGTCTTTTATTACTGATTCTATTATCTTTATGCCAAGGGAGCACATTGAAATTGGACAGATTTATAGTCTTTGAGACTGTTTCTTTTCATGAATGGCACATGCATAATTTGAATTAAGCCCTGTATTTTATAGATGTATTTGTCAAGATAATAGACTAGGTTAAGCATGTATTGTGCTGTGATTTTATGAAGATGCTTGTATACTTATTTGGGAATTCCGTCTATATCAGGATGACATGAGTTTGGTATCACTTCTATTTTTGAATGAAGTTTTTTGAGGTAATATTAATTTCATTTTCTAACCTATCATGTGAAAAAGTTGTTAGATTTAATGAGGAGACTGAAATTAGAATTTCTCTCTCTAAGTGTAGAGTTTCTCCAACATAAAATCTCCACAGACAATGTCAGATTGAATTTTAATAGCTGTTGGGACTTGAACTTGGGAGGGGTGTCCCAGTGCCCATCTAATGAAGTTTCTGGTATACATATATGGCTTATTTAGGTATATCCTTCTCTTTTTAATGGAGATATATTCTCTAAGCTGTTTTGTTAGCAATTGATATATTTTCTTTAAAGCTATTAGACTGGGACGGTCGTGATTTGATTGGGGAATAACAATTTTTTTGTGTCATCCATTAGCTTTAGTAGTTTTGTTGGGGGTGTTGATGCTCTGGTGAGATGACCAATGTTGAATGAAAATAGACTAATAAATGCACACCATGCTTGTACTGGATCCATTGCAATACCTTTCAACTTGTAAAGATATATGTATATCTCTGAGAAAAGATATTCTGGTGTATGTGATGGTAGAAGAATTCTGATGGTTCTCATATTAATTATTGTCCTGATATCAAAATTAATATCCAGTGACACCAAAACAGCTGCATGATCAGAGAGGGGGGAGTTCTTCAGTAGAATACTTATCATGTTGTGTAATGATAGTGAATAGAAAACCAGATCTATAAGTGATGAATGTCTACCATTGTTAAATGACACAGCCTTGGCAGAAAGCTTCTCCCACTCATCATCGGAAATGATAGTTAATGTAATCATTTATTGGTAAAGGTCTGGTATGTCATGTGGAAGTCTCCTAAGATAATTATAGGATACACAGCATTTGCAAATCTGGAATTAAGTGTTTGAATAATTCTGTTTACTATAGTGTGACCTGAAGGGATGTAGACAATTGCTATGTTTAAGGTAATGGCTTTATGAAGAAATGTAATTATTAGTAAATGTGCATCAATATGTAGAATTTTAAATGAACTAAATGGACAGGCTTTATCATCATGCCTATACCCGCTGAGGGAGTGTCAGGTGTGTTAGAGAAGGCAGTATAGCCCTTGGAATTTAGTTTATCTATAGGGCTGATTTGTGAGCCACTATAGATATTTGTTTCAATAATGCCCATGTTCTGTGGTTTAATAATGTCGTACCATTTAGCGAGCAAATCAATTTTTTGTGGAGACTTTAACCCTCTAACATTAAAAACTCCTATTTTAATATCCATTATTTGTATGTGTGCACATGTATATATCAAGTTCAAAGTCTAGTAAAGAAAAAAATTTAATCTAAGATAAATGTAAATATTATAACAATGGTAGTTGTACAACATTTTCAAGAGATCACTAGATGTGATTTGAGAGAATATCTCTGGATCTCATTTTTCTACTTTTATTTCTATTCTCCATCACATTACTAACCATTTCAATTACAATGAAGTTATGATCACTAGTGCATACTTTTTCTTCATTATCAAACACCTTTTTTTCTTTTATTCTCTAGTATTATTATTTTATTTTTTTTAGTGTTTAATGGAAATTGTAGAAAATCAGAAATTTTATAAAATATATTAATTCAATTGATCATAATACTAAATTTACTATGGAAAAAGAAAAAAATAATATAATAAATTATATGGATGTTAATATAAAAAAAAATTATAAAGAATTGTAAGATTTGTATTGAAACAAGTGTATTTAGAAAAGATACTTTTTATGGATTATTATGTAATTGAGGTTCAGATGTAGAATATGAACATAAAATAAATATTAATAATAGGATAAATAGAGCAATAAATTTGTGTTCTGAAGAAAAATTATTTAAAAAAGGAAATTAATAATATAAAAGAGAAAGGTTGAAAAATGATTATCCTGTCAAAATTATGGATAAATTATGTGATAAAAATATTACAAAAATAATAAAGTGGAATAATAAAAAAGATATTAAGAATATTGTGTATAGTAGTTATCACTATGATGGTCAAATATCCAATATGATTTATTTGTCCATAATGTTGTCACAAACAGAAATAAATAAATAATCAATCAAACAAGATTATAGTAGTTATAATGTTTCAATAGATACATTTTTGAAAATTAAAAAAATAATGAAAGATATAAATAATAAGTATAAGGGGGAAAGTAGGTTTTTATTAAACAGTATATAAATAGGAATTTAATTTAGAGAATTTAATTAATAACATAAAATATCAAGAAATAGAAAAAATGAATGGAATATATATAATTAGTTATTAAACCAGTATATAAAAAGGAATTTAATTTAGAGAATTCAATTAATAACATAAAATATCAAGAAATAGAAAAAATGAATGGAATACATATAATTCAATGTTTGAATTGTAAGGGGGGGAGTAAAAATGTGTCATATATTGGCACAATAAAAAATAAATTAAAAGCTTGACTAAAACATTTTAATGATAAAAATTCAAATGTTAATAATATATATTATAAAGAATTTGGACATAAAAATTTTAATATAAAAATGTTAGAAAAGATTAAAAAATATAAGGAAAGAATGGTAAAAGAATATTTTTATATAAAAAGATATAATCCTGTTTTAAATAGAATTAATGGTATAGATAAGGAAGATAGATAAAAAGTAATTGTTTTTGTTTTTTTTTTGGATTGTTAAAATAGAATTAAGTAAATGATTAAAGAAAAGGAAAAAGTGAATTTGTTTTTTTTTTTTAAAATGGTATAGAAGGTATAGATTAGGAATGTAGATAATTGATATAGGTATGAAGGTTTATAATGATGGTATATTATAAGATGTGATATGTTGGACTCCATTTTCATCATTTATGAGTAAATGTTGAATGTATAGAAAATTTTAAACTTTCCAAATGCAAACAACTTGTTAGTAATAACACACAAATAGCTCAGTTGGTAGAGTGTTTACCTTAAAATTCAATATTCAAGAATCTAAAGGTGCGAGTTCAACTTCTAAGTGAATATGGTCACTGTGCATATAGGCCAGCAACAGCTGAAGAAGAGTGGAGAATAATACTACTCGAAACATTGTGTAATTACTAACCTGTATTGTCTATTTGTGTGTTATTACTAACAAGTTGTTTGTATTTGGAAAGTTTAAATAAAGTTTAAAATTTTTTATACATTTAATAATCACTCATAAATGATGGAAATAGTTCAACATATCACATCTTTTGATATAGGTATGTTTCATAAATGGTTAGAGGATGAAATAAGTTTTTTTTTTTTTTTTACAATTAGGGGTGGGTTAAATTGATATAATGGGTTTTTTGTTTTTTTAGATTTGTTTTTTATACATTAAAATAGATTTGTACCTAGATGATGTAAAAAGGAAGAATAAAAAAAGTTTGGGATAGTGTGATATAAGTAAAACATAATTAGGTATTGTTAATATTTTTTATTATGAAGGATATGAAATATTGTTGATTTAAGAAAGTTGATTTATGTTGTTAAATATATTTATAATTATGTAGTTTTTGTTTGTAGATCATCATGGAAAATTCTTATCCATTACAGCAAAGGTACTTTCAAGAATTTTATAGAATAAATTGCCAGAGATTTGGTGTGGTTTTTGAGAATTGTGAAGCACTATAGATATGTTTTTTGTTGCCAAACAAATGTGCAAGTAGTATTGGGAACAAAAAGTAATTTTTATATTGCTTTTATTGGTTTGGTCAAGGCATTTGGTTCAGTTATTAAGATAGGTCTTTGGTATTGTTTGGAATTAGTTGTCCATCAAAATTTATTCATTTTGTACAGCTTCTACACGATAGAATTATAAATATTATTGCTGCAAGTGGAAAACTGAGGCAGTTGAAATAAAAATTAGTGTTAAGCAGTGATATGTATTTGTTTTAACATTATTTCAATTTTTACATTGATTTTTGGAAATGTTTATAAATTGCTTAAACATACAGAGATAAAGATACAATACATTTTTAATGTGGGAATTTTTAATTTGAATCAATTAAAAGCTTTTCAATAATTTTTTTTTTTTGGACTCTGGATTTGCAGAATGCTGTTGATGATTATGCTAATTTTGTTAGTTCAAAAGACATTTTACAGAATGTTTTTAATGCAACATATAAAAACTTTATTAATTAATATTCACAAATAAGTTTTTTATCAACCAGAGAAGAAAGAAATATCCTCAGCAACTTTTAGATTGGATGGTTATCAATTTAACAGTGTAAACCAGTTAAATACTTTTGATAGTTTTATTAAGTATAAAAGTGGTCTTAGATTTGAATACAACACAGACTCCAATGTGATACTGCTGCTTTTAAGAATTTAAAAGATAGAGTATTTCATCTTGGAGAAATAACTACTGAAACTAAATTAACTGTATATAAAGCAGTTATTTTACATAATTTCTTATATGGAAATGACATTTGAACACTCCATCAGTGCAATATAAAGCATTAATAAAGTTTCATTTAAGGATGTTCCATAAATTTTTAAAATATAATAGCAAGATAATAAAAACCAATTAATATATTCTTCAGCTTGCTGGATGTGATACTATTGAATCCACTATTTGAAAAATTACAACTTAACTTGGATTCTACATGTAAAATGAATAAATTGTGGAAGACTTCCTAAAGAGATATTTTGTGAACTTGAATATGGTGTTTATGAAAAAGGTTTACCTTAGCTACGTTATCAGGATTATGTCAAAGACATTCTAAAGAAGTGCAGTGTCAACTGTTTTCATAGGGAGGATATGGCAGAGAATACAATACATTGAAGAGCTACAGTTAAATATATTAAAATATTTCAGAAAGAAAAATTTTCTGCTGAAGAAATTAAAGAGACAAGATTATAAAATAGCAAGCAAATAGAAAAATGGAACATCATATTATATATGTGGATATCAGGGATGAAGCATCCATGTTTTGAACAGAATGAGTGCTTCTGTAGAGAAATTCACTAAAACTTTCAAAAGCTTTAATTAAAATTCAATTTAAAAAATTTACTTTCAATTTTTTTTTTTACTAACAGTTGAATTTGTTTTATATATAGCAAAAGAATGAACTTCACTAATTCATTTTAACGCAATTTTTTTCACTAACAGTTGAATTCATTTTATAAATAACAAAAGAATGAACTTCACTAATGCATTCTAATGTAATGTTTGTGTAATATATTTATATTAGGCGCTATTACATAAAAATTATTGTGGCAAATGAAATAAAATCATAAAAAAAAGAAGCGTGCTTTCGTTCTTAAAAACGCTTTGTCACTGGTGGATATATTTGTGTTTCACAAATTTATTTGTATAGTTAGTGAAAAACTCATTTCTAGAGTAGTTTTATTTTTCACTTTTTTTCCTGAGTTGGAATGGCCATTCTCATTTATGAGTAGTTGTTCATTATTACTACTCCATCTATCATAACTTCACTAGTGGTCAATAGACTAGAGCTAACTAATTGTTAATGAACATTTAGAAAATATAAAATACAGTAATCGAGCAAAACATCTTATGTGTAAATGAACAAGAATGATTTGTAACTTGTTTTAGAAATTATTATAATATATATTATTATATATTTATGAAGTAATCAATTAATTCCACAATTATAGATCTGGATATAAACTAGTGCCACTTTATATTCAGAAAAGATCCATTAGTGGCTCCTGTTTTTTTTTTTCAACTGGGATTAATATTTTTTAAAAAGATGTTTGATTTCAAAATATGTTAAAGTTACTTTCTATTTTTAAAAATCAATGCTATATTCATTTTGTGATTGCTGAGTATAGATTTCACTTTTTTGTAATTATAAGAAGGGTGTGACCAGTATACATTATGAATTTCATAATTAATTGGTGAATGTTGTTTGTATAAAGTATATAATAATTATCATTCTAAACCATTTAATATATCAGGATATATAATGTACTGTATACTGAATTTAGAACTGTTTTCCAGTACATGATTATAGTTATCAATTAAAATTATATATAAAATAGATGATGTCACTTTCACGATTTAGTTAAATTATTGTCACTTTTAGTACATGAATTGCATTACTAGTGAAGCAATCATCTGATTGATAGCTGCATGCATGAACTGATTACAATCTTCAGGATATTGAGGGAGGGGAATGTTTCTGTTATTTTATCATTGGATATATTTATGCAATTAAAAGATTTCTGCAATTAGAATCATTTATTTATATTGTATAAGCTTCAGAAATTGTGTATAAGAAAAGACTTGCTTAGTCAATGAAATCATTATTATTATTGAATAATTTTGGCACAGAATTATGCTTTGCATATTAAATAACTAACAGCATGTTGAATAATTACCTGGAGCATAGCAAGGTATACCTCATTTCACTGTATTTGATGAGGATATGATTGTTTTTTCTAACATGTTGGTTTGTATAGACTCATCACCATATTTAATTATTTTATATAACATTTATTGATAGTAAAACTAAGAGAAATACACTTTACAAATATCTATTCTAAATTAGTTTTGTTTACTAAGTTATTTTGTGAATTTATGATGGAGAAAATACAAGGATTTGCAAGATTGATAAAATATGAGGGCATGGCATTTGGTGACAATATGTAATAGATATCATATTAAGGCAATAATTAAAAAATATAAGAATATAATTTTGGGAATAGAAATTAAAATGACACATCTAAATTCACTAATTCCTTATTTTTTAAATAGCTCTATTAATTAAATTTGACATATCTATTGATATGATTGTTATATAACTTTGATGAATGTTTTGGGTGACATCAAAAAAATGCCTTGCCATGCCACATGTAAATTTACTATTTACTTTGCAGGCTTTCAGATATGCAATGTGCAAACATTTTTCCAGAACGAAAAAAGAGCCACTATTAGTTATTTATTAAATTTTTGTGTCTCAAGTTCCACAAAATATTCAGAATATCTCCAAAAATGATATATAAAATAAATGTGTTTTATTAATTTTTGCACCAACTAATTAAATTCTCTATCACCTTTTTTGTTTTTTCATCATTGTGGTTCTCTTTTCACACTGAATACCATGATAATATATTAAATTGTTTTGGAATAACACTTTCGTACTTAGTTGTTGTTTTTTTATAATAGTATCTTCAAAATCCTATACAATGAAATTATAATATTTTTTATAAGTATTTTAAAACATTCTTTTTTTATAATACCGTTTTTTGTTTTTGTTTTTTTAAAAAAAAGAAAATTCTTCATTTTACAACTAATGAATTTTAAATGGAAAATTCATTCAACTTAGTAACTGCATTGTTGAGCACAGTGATTTCTGACTCAATATTGTCTTTTTTGGTTCTTGACACCGTATGATTTTGCAAGCTATAAACCATTTACCAATTTTGTTTAATTATCATTTTTACATAATTGTAAAGGAGAATAGAAGTGCTTAAAATCTATCAATTTTTTGTTCTACTAAATGTATATATTTTTAGAAAATATAGAATCTCCATTCATTATCATTAATTTGTTTCAAAAATAGCATAATGATAATCAAAACAATCCAGATCTCCATAGGAATAATGTTAATGATTAATTAGTACTGTAAGACTATAAACAACAATAATACTCATAGGCAGTGTGTATTAATAATTTATAGTATTATAGATATATCTTTATTTAAAAATATAAAGATATGGGATTAAATAGTCATAAAAAATAAAGCTTTCTGACAAAATGTATTTATTTGTTTATTTTTATGTTGAGCTTAAATTTAAAAAAATCATCTTGCCCCTCCCTCACATAATTTTGCCATTAACATTTTTTTTTTAAATTTAAAAGCATACTTGCAGTGTGAATAATTTTTCTAGAAAAATGTGAATATCTTTTTTTATTAATTTTCCAGTATAATATATAAATAAGATTTGATAATATTTTACAGGAATTTCATTTTTATAACGGAAAAATGCTTTATTTTTTTAATCTGTAGACACACCTAGTCAGAGCTGTAAAGCGTTTTTTTTTTTTTTTTGCTTCATTAATTGATATTAACAGTTTGTTTAGACTATAATTACATTAGGCATTCAGAAGTTTATTGATCTCATTAAATTTTTGTTTACAATTTTTCCTTTACTTGAATTTTTACAATTTTAAATATAAGATTTTTGTTTTCAGTCAATAACTATTTTTTAATTTCTAAGTTCTGTGTTGTATTTTAAATAGCAGGTGTCATCTTAATTTTATTTATCTGTGTAGGCTTCTAATTTAATATTTAAACTAGTCCTTTTTTAAAATTTAGATGGTATTGAATTTATACTGTAACTGTAGAACGTACACTATGGTAGCTATATATAATACCAAAAGTGGTAATTCACTGTGTTAAATATGGCCTCCATATTATTAACTACTACAACTACATGCAATTTTGTAATGTAAATGGTACACACAATAAAATGATCCTGCTCATTAGAAAAGTATTATTTTATGGTATAATTACGGTTCCAAATAAGTACTTAAAAGAAAAAAAAACATAAAAATAATTACTTCAAGTCTTTTGTCATCTGCATTATTGTTACTATCATTATTTATAGCTTCAACCTTCCTAATGCTCTTAAAATATGTTAGCTTTTTTTGAGGATTTGTAAGAAATTTTGCTGATGCTTTTTAAAAATCCAAGCATTGAATTTTCTTTGATTGTTTATTCCAAATAAGTACTTAAAGAAAAAAAACATAAAAATAATTACTTCAAGTCTTTTGTCATCTGCAGTATTGTTACTATCATTATTTATAGCTTCAACCTTCCTAATGCTCCTAAAATATGTTAACTTTTTTTAGGATTTGTAAGAAATTTTGCTATTCCAAGCATTGAATTTTCTTTGATTGTTTAAAATTTTAATATAAAATGAATGAGTTGACAATTGAAATATTTAACATTTTGAAGAAAATTGTCATTAACTAATGTCTTGTTCAAGTTATAATCTGCAATCATCTCAGTTTTTCCGGTGCTTGAACACATATGAAAATTTTATACAACAATATTATACAACAAAAGCAATGCATCACACAATTTTCATAGGCATGTAATTAAGTTCAATTCAATATGTGCTTTTAGAAAAAGACAATCAAGTATTATAAATTTAATTTTTAGTATTCTACTTACAAATACTAATATAATATTTATATATTAAAAAGCCATACTGTACCGGTCAAAATATGTTTATCCATCTAACATGAGCTGGAACTCACAAAATGTACTTCAAACCCAGTCAAGCCCGAGATTTAGGTCAAGGACCAGCCTGAATTCGAACCCACTCTCTAAGCCCCAGATCTAACACCTAATAAATAACATAATAGTGATGGCACATGAGAATTAATTTTAAATCTGGCCGACTAGCAAAGCTGAGCAAAACAATGAGACATCTATTAACTACGACTAAACTAAAATATATATAAGCATGGCTGTAATATGTGGAAGTGGAGAAAAAGGAATTCGAACTACTCAAATAAGTTAAACAATAAAAATATAATTTAATATATTGACAAATTATTATACATTTATAAATTAATTATATACATTAGTGTGTGCGTGAATGAGCAAGCGGTCTACCAAGCGATAGAGGATTACATAGTGTCATTCACGCTATTATTTCTCATATGCTCTTTATTAGCTAAAAAAGTATATTATAAATAAGCACACATCTTTGGTGGGTCCAATATTAAGATGCCAATCAGTTATTAGAAAGAAGTTACCTAAAATTGCTATTAACGCTTTGGGTTATGGTTCTGAAATGTGGTGACTAACATATGATTTAGGGGAGCGTTCTGAGATTCACTACAGATATAAATACAAACTATTTTCCTGCCAGTACGATCGTGAAAATACATAAAATACAGTTGACAATTTATTGAAAATTATTTTCATTAACATTTACGAGAGGAACGCTTTATTTCCCCCAAGGCATATAGATACTCTTAAATACAGAAATAAGTTACGATGGTGAGTCTGTATAAGACTGCAATAAATTTAATTAATAAAATAGAAGTAGTTGGCATTTATATATATTTTAAGCAGAGCACAATTTTAATATTAGAGCATTAAAACTAGGTATGAAGCAAAAGAAATAAATATATGAAGTTTGCGGTATTGGCATTATAACCAAGAAATAACAGGAAAAGTCGTGCTTCTGGACGAATGACAAAGTGGATGGGCATAGCGTGTGCCAGACTTAGGGATCACTGCCAGAGGCCTTTTTATATGAAGAAATGGATGGGCATAGCATGTGCCAGACTTAGTGATCATTGCCAGTGGCTTTTTTATATGAAGAAAGAATATGCACAGCATGTGTCAGACTTAGGGATCACCACCAGAGGCATTTTTATATTAAGGCATGAAAAGGAATCTATGGGTTTGAACTTGTCACAACCCCCAGATTAAGACTAGATGCACGTAATATATTTATATACGAAGATAGGCTAAATGTCAGTAATGCATTAATGATACATGTCACTAACAACATTGAATAAATTTTACTGCTTTAAAATAAATGACCCTTGTTTGAGTACTATAATTTAGACGAATAATACACTATGCAGTAAAATATATATAGAGAGATTTACATTTCATTTACTTAAAATATACGTGAAGATTTTATTTAGCAAAACTAACATTAAGATTTATCCCCTTCCCTTTCTGTTATTTAAAATAAATAAATCCCACCTTCATTGATTTTACAATAAATGGATTATATAAGTACTTTATTTGATATTTTAAGAATATGTAAAAATAAGAAGACTAGCAGTTATAAAAAAATAACTATTGGGTCATTTCTTTCAGAATTTAAAAAAAAAAACATTTAAAAAGATTTCAAAGCGTTAATTAGCTTGAGTTCTGGATTCACCCCGGGTAGAAAATCCAGAGTTAAACAAATATATATTTTTATATTAAAAACATAAATAAAATGTTGGCTCATAAAACAATCTGGTGAGTGTATTAATTAATTAATACATTATATTTTAAGGGAACATTATTAAACTTAATTAATCAAGGCTTACTTAAAAAGAAAAAAGGATTTTAGAAAATTCAACTCGTTGGATTGCGTGAGGCATATTAATAAACAAAATAGACATATAAAATCAAGTAATGAATAACTATAAATAAAAGACCGCACCAAAATTAAAGAATGTTAGAAGCATATGAGATAGGATTAGATATAAAGAAATCATTTGAGAGCAAAATTACATTCACAGATTTATATAAAAAAAAAACAAAGTTAAATAATACATGAGAAATCTTGGTAGTAGAATTCGAGATTAATTAAGCAAGCTAGTTTTAGTTTCAATAGTGGCGGTTTGGAAGTTACCTTGCAATTTTAAGAGTCCAATTTAGTATGGCACATGCACGGCAATTGAAATGCAAGTTCTTCAGTGGCAGCAAGTCTCTATTAGCATTTTTAAAGTTCTCCATTGGGCCTTTACTTCACTTTAGGGTAGCAGAATATTATGGCAGCGGAAGACGACCCACAAGGGTCGGGAAAAGCTTTTACTAGATCATTTTTAGATTTCAAAACAGCATAGTGTCTAGTAGCAATCACTTCTCTCAATAGTAGCTATTCTATCTGTCTCTCAAAATTC
This sequence comes from Epiperipatus broadwayi, assembly GCA_028023455.1. NCBI lineage: Eukaryota > Metazoa > Onychophora > Udeonychophora > Euonychophora > Peripatidae > Epiperipatus > Epiperipatus broadwayi. The sequence continues at coordinate 5,438,012 of JAQFVV010006206.1, forward strand.
AGCCATTTTATACTTTTCTTTATCGGTTGTTTTTGAAAATGCAACAGTAAGATAACGTCCAAAAATAAATTCAAATCTATTTCCAGATTAGAAATAGATTTGACAACATGTTTATAACAAAAGTATCTTTAATCTTAATCCCATTTTATTTTAAGTAAAACTTTAATTAAAATACCTTCTCCAGATTAAAACAATAGTGTTTCCAACCCCTTTAATTATTTTTAGATAATCAACTGTAGCATCTTCCATATTAGATTTTACAAAATATACTGTTTAAAAGAAAAAAATACTTTAAAAAGAAAAAGTTGTACAAATGACATATAATAAAATATTTACAAAAAAAATCAATATTTTGTTAGTATTTTGCTCCTATATATATATATATTTGAGCCGCACCTATGTATTTTAATAAAAATAATTAATAATCATAAAATTAATAATAATAAAAATGTTAATTTAAAAGTTAAAATTTTATAATTTAGGTGGCATCTCAAATATATACATAAAATATATATACACAACACAAGGAGCGGGATGGGATATAGGGTTTAAACACAGATTAGTAGATGGAACTATGAAGCTCAATCTTAAGCTAAGATTGACTGCTTCAATACATTGCAAAATATGGAAGAACAAAATTATTTGTCTTTAATCTATACAAAGATAAGACATAAGTAATTCCAAAAAAAAAAAAATGTCATAAAACTTAGATTATGTAAGATAATTTCCAATTAATTTGATTTATGTAAAATAGAGACATATTTAAGAAGGTACTGAAAGAGATATCTATTTAGTTTAAAAAATAATATGAAATTTGGGCATTTGGTAATTGATAGCAGTATAATTGACCACATTTAGCCATTGAAGATTAAATCATTTTTCTATTCTACACATTATGAAAAGATTTTATTTTGTGAGCTTTCAATCTGTGAAACATCTGATTTATGAAAAGCAAAACTATCATCTTCTGCAATTATTCAATCATAATTGTGCCAAACCATGTTTAATGCAGATGTGATGCTTGTTTTCTTTTTTTTATCATAGAAGCCAATGCAAAAATTTTAACACACAAATTTATGTTAAATAAATAATAATAATGTAAAACATTATGTCTTTAATAACCATTTTTACTTTCTATATAGAAGTAAAAAAAAATTATTAAAATAATATATGAAAATATAATAATAAACGTTTATATATTTATTTATTTTTACAACTTTACATGCAGTGAAATAATATAGGACAATTTTACAATAAGCTTATTTATTTATAACACTTTTATATCCTACAAGTTGTTCCAGTGTATGAAACATATATAGATTAAATTACTAAACAGCATTTCAAATATCTAAAAATTTATACATGTGTACATAAAATATTAATTAGGAAAATATTTTTTAATACATATAAATAGAACTTGCAAGATGCAAATTTAAAATAATAATATATAATATTAAAAATGAGAAATTGAATAAAATCTAAAATGTATCCAATATTTCATTATATATTTTACAATTGTGTATATACATAGACAAATATAAATGTTTTACCTGAACTGCAATATTGCCTAATTAAAATTTTTATAATTTATATTTTTTTCAAATTCTCCCAGTGCCTTTTTTTGTTGTTTTTTTTTCTTTAATTTATGCCATCCCAGTCTGAATTTACTCAATGTTACTGTTATCTGTAATTATGTATATAGTTTGCAAGATGAGGAGGGGGAAATGTCAGTAGAGAAAAAAACAAAATTTTTAAGAAAGTAATTCTTGTCAGTTATCTGTTAAAATTGCAAATTCTTCAAATAATTTAACAAACTTTTAAATGTATCCCTTAAATTTAATTTGGTAACACAATCTTAAGATAAATATTAACAATCCTTTTTTTTTTAAAAAAAAAAAGAGGCATCATTTATCATTCAATCTTTCTTTTGTTTATTTCAATAATTATATCTTGCCTTTAATTGATATCTTGCCATATTTTATCTTATTAATTCCAAGAATATCACTTACCGAATTTGTTAAAAATTTTGAATATTGTGGTCATTATTTATTTTTAATTATATTAATAATTTTAAAACATTGAATTGAAGGTACTTTTAAAAGTCTATCCCATATATAGATAAATCAGCCATTTTAACAACATTTAATAGGATAAAGCCCTCTTCATCAGTTCTTCCCTAGAGCTAAATTTTAGATTACATTATCTATTTCTTTAATTATTTCATATTTTCCCTATTAAAGATATTAAGAAAGAATGCATTTTCAGTTTTAACTTTTTTTTTTTTTTGTACAAGCTTCATTATTTCTAAAACTTCTACTTAGATTATAACAAAATGGATTTTTGGTAATCATTATGCCTTTTGTTTAACAAACAAAAAATAAAGAAATGTTTATCTATCTATTACTTTTCATTCATTCCAATAGGAAGTTAACATCTATTACAAATGTTGTTTGAAAATATATTATCTGTCTTTAAATCTAGATCCTTTTTTATGTACCTAGAAAGGGCAAGCTTAGTATTGCACAAACAGATAACTGGAATCACAGCTATATCAAACATTCATATTTTACAAATGTTTTCTTTAATTATATATGTGCAGTATGGTCTAAAATGACAATGTGGAAATAGATATCACTTGCATTAAATCAATCTCAAAGCAGAGAATTGTTTTTATTAAGTCAGATAATTTCTACAATTTTTAATTGAATTTTTTACTTATAGAAATAATCTTTCAATTTAAGAATATAAAAAATAAATCAGCATTTTAAATAACTAATTATAATGTAAAGGCCTCTCCAGCAGCTCCTCAGAGAGAAAACTAATTTATTCACTAGCCTTTCCAAATATTAGGTGAGATTTTAAGCACTGAGTAGATAATTTTTTTTTTTTTTTTTGACTAACCTGAATGTTTAGATGTTTGTACCAGCTGCCTAAAAGAAAAATTCTAAGTCAGACTGGAACCTGAAAAAATATCTGTTTTATCTATCCCAGAATCGAAATCTGGGTGATGGGCTCAGTAGGTGTGTGGAATACTATTACAACAAAAGGCACTTCCGACATTTAAAAATATATCCTTTAGATATTAAAATATTTGCAGATATATCATTTAGATGCTCAGATGATCATTAATATCACAAGGGCAATTATCACATTATATTATCCTTTATTATATTCAGATTTCTTCCACTTTTTTCATTTGGTAATTGGTCTAAGTATTTTGCAGACAGTCCTAGGTATTTCTTTAATTAGATCTTCATTATATTATTCATCAAAAATATGAGAATAATTTCAACTACAAATTTATCATAGATTCTTTTATAATCTGACTTTATTTTAACTATGCAGCATTGCTTGCTTTGGCATCAGAATACCCTTTTTATAATAAATCAAAGATCATATTTTTACAAAGTTATAAAGAATTAAATATTAATTAAGCAACATTTTCAGAATAATTACAAAATTATACTAATAGTGCCCTATCAAAAAAATAGTACCATTTCTTTTTAAATATTTTTATTTAACTTAGAAATTCTGTTTGCTTGTTTGTCTGTTTATTTGGATCAAATCTTGTAATCAATTTTTAACATCTATCAATCAAACAAATTTTCTTCTAATTTTGTATGTGTTAGATTTCGATGGCTGCAATATTTCAGAGTTGTCCAACTGAACAGTGTTGGCAGGCGGAATTTCAAATTGTGTTGACATGGATTTAGTGTGTTTTTAGTGGTGCATAAAAATAGAGAAAAAAAATTAGAAAAAAATGGAGAATTGAAATCTTAATTTCTCTTGATTGTTTAACTAAAACTTGCTTTTTTTAGAACACTGCTTTTATAAACACAAAAATCTTGTTAATGAATTTTAATACATGCAAATTTAATTTCAAATATTGGAAATTTTTGCCACAGTTTTGATTCTCAATTTTTAAATTTAAATATGAATAATACAAAAAGTTAATTGCAAAATATATGAATACTAAAAAATAAATATGGATAAAAACATTTTTATTTAATTTGATGAGTAATGCAATTAAAACCAAAAACAAAGAAATATTTTTTTTCTTTCAATTTTGATTGTTATTTGTAACTTGAAATAAAAGCAATATGGGTGGGGGGATCCATAAATTAATTAATTCAATATTAGTGATTGAATTAATTTATGGATGCCCAATGGTTTTATTTCAAGTTATATATACAATCAGAATTGTAATTAAGGAAAATAATAATTTTTTGTTTTGCTTTTTAGTGTGTTATTCATCCAATTAAATAAAAGTATTTTTTATAAAATATTTTATATATATAATTTCATATCTTCTTTGAATAAGAACAACTATCATAAATATTTTTGTAAGTTTATTATTAAAAATATTAGTTTACCATCCTATTTTGCTATTTTTGCATTTTAGTTTATACATGTGCTTCATAAAAATTTGTACTACTAAATATGCTTTGCATATGTTTATACTAAATTATAACAGAAAATTTATTCTAAATAAAGTTTCATTTTAAATGTAAAATTAATACTTTAATTATCAAAACATTGTAATTTTTTTAAGTTAATATATAATCATTCACAGCTTTCATTAATATATTCATTACAAAAAAATCAGTAATGAATATTATATGAATGATTTTGTGAAGATCATAATTGGTAATATGTAGTCTTTATAATGTTAAATATGTAAGAGTTACTTTAGAATATAATAAAAAGATATGCTTTTGAGAGGGATGATATAGTATTGTGTTCACACATTTATTTTTGTAATTGCTTTTCCATAGATGTATTCTCAAGTGAAATGGAAATTCTAAATATTGCCTGGAATGTATTTGTGTGTGTTTTTTCCATGGCCATTTACCATGCGCATAATTTATCTACATTGGAATTCAAGTTTATGGGAGTTTGCATGTTTTTTTATGATTTTCATTAATGTATGATGTTTTTTTTTTTTTTGTTATTGTTAGGAAAACTATGATATCATTCATGTATGGTATGCAGGCTATACTATGAACCAAGTGAGTTTGGAAGATGTTTTTCTATATTGTTGAGGAGTAAGTTTATATATGTCATAAATAGTAAAGCTCTAAGTGGAAGACCCTTGTGGTATCAATTGATGTGGGTTAAATAATGATACATTTTTCCATTTAAAGTAACATAAATTTACCTCTTTATTAGTAAATTTATAAGTGCTTATAAAATAGATGTAGGTGTTCATAAATTTTCCATTGTTTGTTTGAGCATATCAGTTGATACTGAATCAAAAGCTGGTTTATGTCCAGCTGTACTATCAATAAGCTATATATAATTTTGCACAGAATCAATGACTTGAATAAAAATGCTGCTTGTTCTGTTGATGAGCCTTTTTTTAAGCAAAGGTTTTATTTTTTTTAATAGTTTTTGAAGCAATTTGATTTTTATTAGGCTCATGGATATAGGATTTACATTTTGGATTGTGAATGACGATGTATGTTTTTTCATGAATGGGAAAATTGTTATTGGATATAAATCCTAAAATTTATATAATTTTAAATTAGCCATGGCTTCAACATATAAAGAGATAAATTGGCTTAGGTATGCAAGAATGGTGATGTATGTTGTTTTATGAATGGGAAAATTGCTATTGGATATAAATTCTAAAATTCATATAATTTCAAATTAACTATGTCTGTGAAATATGAAGAGATAAATTGGTTCAGGTGCGCAAATACAAACCTGGTTGTTTTGGGTAACAATATTCAGGTATGTTCTTCCAAATTTTGTCGAAATGGTTTGAATATTATATAATCATCTGTAACCCCAAAATAATTATAAGCAGTTTTAAACACTGTTTCTTTCTGTAACGTTTCTTTAAAGTGGGTGTAAAGATAGAAGTGAATATATTATCACTGCTATCAATCATGTTCCCAATTTATAGTGACATTGATGTAGATGATTGATTTAGTTAAGTCTATTATATGTATTTTCTTGGCCAACTGTGTGATTGTGTGATTTATTTATTTTTTAATATATATTCCTTCAATATGTAACATTAATTTGTTCATTTTCTTTCATTTTATTATAAGTTGATTGTCTGTTATGATTGTATATTATGAGATTCTTTTATACAGTTTGTCAGTAGCATCTAAGAGTCATGTAGTAGGCATAGTTTATGGTGTGTGAAATTATGCATGTTACATCCATTTATATACAGAATCTAGTTTTTTTGTTTTTCAATTTGACAATTAGAATGTAAATGTTTAAGAATAAACATTCTGTATTTTTTATGTATAAAAGCATTCATAGGGTCTTATTGTGTTATATTGAGATCCTAGTATTAGATCAAGAATGGCCAATATTGCTGAGTGTTCTGAAAAGTATATAGGGATTAGTTGGATTTGGAGTGATGTAGTATTGGTGAACATGTGACTAGATCTGTAAGTGATGAGTGTCTGCCATTTGACAGAAACTCCTCACTGCTTACTGGTAGAATATTAAAGAGATCTAACCATTTAGATTGAAGTGTGGTATATGTCATGTTAAAAGCTCCGATCTTCAGGAGAACAAGTGGGGATGTTGTGAATAATTAATTTATTTTTATTTGAAGAAGATACATATAAACTAAATTATGGTTTTATTCTGAATTGTACCTATTAGTGAATGATCTTTAATATATAATATTTTAAATTAATTAAATGGTAAGGACATATAATAATCACTCTCTTGTTACACATGCCAATACTATTCTAGAAAAAACTTAGTAACCTATTCTATTGAGGTAGACAGAAGGAGTGATCTGAGATTCACTGTAAACTTTTGCTTCTACCAAAATCAGATAAATATGATTGCACAATGTCTAGTCATTTCATTAATAGGAAATTTTTAAGCATTAAATTTAATCCTCCAATGTTAAGCCCACTTATTTTTAATTTTATAGTATATACTTACTTAATCTACATACTTAACTTTATTGTTTTATTAATTTTGAAGTCTTTATATAATATTAATTTAAATATTTCTGTTGACTAGTGTATCATTGTGTATTAGTAAGTGTTATAATATTAATATGTATTAGATCAGTGCTATGAAATGAATATTTGAACTACACAAGTATTATCATGTCTGTAAAGATGTACTTAATATTCTCTTGCCAATTGTGTCATCTTCTGGAATGTCTGTAAATTCATCACTGTCTGTGTTTGAGATAGTTTTTATTTTTTAGATTATTTTTGAATGTTTTTAATTTGATGAAGTCTTCACTTTTTCTGGTGTTTTATGATATATTTTACTTTTTTCTTCTGTGTTTTTTTTTTGGTGGCTGTTCAGATTTTCTTTTACTTGGATTAATATTATACTTGCTGGAATTTGTGCATACGTTGAGTTACAATATCATTATCTTCTGTTAATGTTTAATTATTATAATCTATATTACTGAATTATTTGATATGTAATCTTCATATTGTTTTTCATTGTAGTCATTATTTTATTCCAAGACTGGATTTTAATCATTTCTGGTTTTCCATTTTTTGGGATATTGATGTGTGGGTGTGTTATTCATTTTACGGTGTTTATATTTTGCATTGGGATAGTTCATTGCCACACTGAAAACACAAACTTAATCACTAACAAATATTAAAAATTATTGCTTCTTGGTCTGTAATTTGCTTTGGCATATTTTGTTGATCCACATTATTATGTAGCCTCATTCTAAACTCATAACTATCTCCAAATATAGAGATCGGTATATCTTTAATATAAATTAGTAATATTACTTTTGGGCTCTATTAGCTTTTTAGTCATTTGTTATGTCATTCATATAGGCATTTTTAAGAATTCCTGTAATTATTTTTTATCTATGTTGATTTATCTTGACAAGTGCATAGTTCTCAGAGTTGTATTTTTGTTAATGTTTTTTTTTAGCTTGGTATAGAATTTCATGACAGCATAACAGTAATTTGGGTGTTTCCTATATATAGAATGCTGTTCTTCATATTGTTTGTGCTGAGGCTTCATATAATAATTCTCCCAGGAATTTATATAATGAACATGTAATATTAGCGATAGCTGAAATGAGAGACATATTTGTGGAAAAATCATTTGAAGTTGAAAAATTTCCTAGTTATCCTTGAGTTAAATATATCTGCAATATTGTGTAGCATTTCTGAAACTGCATCCATGAAAAGTTAAAAGATTTACAATTTCTTCCAATGTGGTTCTTGTGAAATCTAGGTATAGTATTTTACTTCATATGTTGATCTTGATTATATCTGTAATAATAGTGTGTCTGCTGGAAGTTTAGCAATCCTTAGCGTATGTAAGTTTAGCAATCCTTAGCGTATGTAATATTCATATTGCCATGTGATTTCTTGTCAAAGGTAGCTATATTATACGTATTAAATTTAGATAACAAACTTATAATATTTATTTAACAAAGTGCAGACGGTATTGAAATTTAAACTGAGAGAGTGCAAACCTCTCAAGCGCTTAGCCAATCAGATTGCAAATACTGAGACAGAGAATTTAACAAGAAAAGAGTGGTTCTACTCTCTTCTTTATTTGTCTTCTATATATCCAAGCCAGTCCAAAGTACTTAGATCTGAAAGCGTGAATCTTAAATATCTTACACTCAACTCACTGAGTTCAAATTATAAACATACAGCGTGCAGATCTAAGTACTTTGGATTGGCTTGGATATATAGAAGACAAGTAAAGAAGAGAGTGGAACCACTCTTTTCTTGTTAAATTCTCTGTCTCAGTATTTGCGATAAGCGCTTGAGAGGTTTGCACTCTCTCAATTTAATTTCAATATTGCTGCAAGTTATAACATTGAAAAACTACTGCATAGTAAATCGAAAGATTTCACAATGTATGTTTATAATTGAACTCAGTGAGTTGAGTGTGAAGATATTTAAGATTCACGCTTTCAGATCTAAGTACTTTGGACTGGCTTGGATATATAGAAGACAAGTAAAGAAGAGAGTGGAATCACTCTTCTTGTTAAATTCTCTGTCTCAGTATTTGCGATCTGATTGGCTAAGCACTTGAGAGGTTTGCACTCTCTCAGTTTAATTTCAATATTGCTGCAAGTTATAACATCGAAAAACTACTGCGTAGTAAATCGAAAGATTTCACGCTGTATGTTCATAATTTGAACTCATTGAGTTGAGTGTGAAAATATTTAAGATTCACACTTTCAGATCTAAGTACTTTGGACTGGCTTGGATATATAGAAAGACAAGTAAAGAAGAGAGTGGAACCACTCTTTTTTTGTTAAATTCTCTGTCTCAGTATTTGCGATCTGATTGGCTAAGCGCTTGAGAGATTTGCACTCTCAGTTTAATAACAAACTTATCTAAACATATATATTCAGAAGATCCAATAGTAAGTTGGAAAGTCTGTTAGCCTACCCTATATATTCTTCACTAATATCTTACAATTTAATATATCTATATTATTAATAGAGTTATTTATAAAAATATTTTTGTAACCATGCAGCCAGAACTTATTAGCGCAGCACTACCTATATTATTATTATTTGGGCCACTTATCTGGAAAGACTTGGAAACGAAGATGTCCAGATTGCCAATTTGTGCTTCATCTTTTTTTTTAATATATACATTTCAAATACTCACATCTGCAGGCTGAACCAAAGGAATCAGTATTTGGGTAAACTGCTGCTATAAAAAAAAAATTATTCAGAAAACTTTATTTTTTCAGAGTTTATTCAATCATCCTAAACAATATTTTGCTTAGTTACATAGCTAAAAGTTCTCTATAGTCTTAACAATATTTTTTTTATAGTAAAAATATTTAAAATAAATTATATAAAGAAAAGCTTGATTTAATAATTTAACAGCATGGTATGCTTAGCATGCTTTGGACTAAACATTTTTAAAAGATTGAAGTTAGTAAAAATATCTAGAATATTAAATTTAATATTTTAATCCCTATAATTTTTTGTCAGTTGATTATGTATATTGATTTTATTTAAGCTTGAAATTAGTTTTTCCTATTATCATAAGAAACAATGTTTATTTTTTATTCAAACCCACCATAATATATATAAAAAATAAATTTAGAAGTAATTTCTGTCAGTAATTATTAATTATTGTTGCTATACCTTTTTTTTTTTTTGACATTCTCAATATGTTCGGTTGCATTGTTACATTTTTATGCTTAATTTAAATGTTAATTTGTTACGATTGTTTTTAAATATAATGTAGGGTGTTATTTTTTAAATCCATCTTTATCTGAGTCCATTTGATAACATAATATGCAACATATAGATTATTGCATTCCGAATGAAGTTTTTCAGAGATCTTGATATCTTTTAACAAATTCAATATCCTACTACTTATGATTTAAAAAATATTTGATGTAGATTTGTGTTTGTGCTATTAGAAAAAATGTGGCACTGGAAAGTTCACATAAACAAACTACATACCTTACTGTTTTCACCTTTGATTTTTGTGATTTTTTTTTTTTTGTTAAGATACGATCAGTTTAGCATTAATATGGTGTCTTATGCATAGTCAACTAAAATTCAGGTAATTAGATCAAAAGGATTAGCTTTTATAATGGTAGTAATTGGAAACTGAAATCACCATTCAAATTAATGTTATTGATTGTAGATTTATTTTTTCAATTGTCATTCATTGAAGTACATAATTGATTTATCTACATAAAATATGAATCACATTTATTCAAACCTGATAATTCAGTATATTCTTCAGACATTACCAATATAGAAGTAATAGAATTTTCTTCTTCCTTTTCCTGTGCATTGATTTCTACTTTAACATATACCATTTACACTTTCTTAAACACTTTATCAATACTCTTTATTTATATCAAAACTAACAGTTTCAACTGTCCTGCAGTCATTATCAGAGCTACAATATTCAAATATATAATTATATAATTAATACACCTATACACATATTCATATACATAATTAAATACACAAAATAAACAAAAATAAAATATACATTTTAACCTGACCATTATAAATAATCATTTCCCATTTTATTACTTTACTCTTAAATAATTCTATCAATATTTATTTTATATCACTTTATTTTATTTTTTTTAAAAATTATTATTTATTATAATTATAAACTTTAATATTTATTTTGCTATTTAATACATATTATTATCATTTTACTTATATTATAAATCAACTTCTAACCTTTTCTTATTTTTATTAAATATTTTGTAATTATCAATTAACTTTTCCCATATTACAAATTATTTTTTACATAACAATAATGACTTACCTCTTTACAATCCTATTTCTAAAATCCCAACTGACAAAATTTTTAAAATTTATACACTTGTTTAACACCTCCTTCTATTGTCATTTTTTTCAACTTTATTTTTTTAATCTTTTTCAAATTCAAACTATTATTAATAAATTAATAATTGCTTATAAAATTATTGTCTTTACCCCAAAATCCCTTTTAAGCTTTGGTTTTATATTCTTAATCAATATTGCCTCTTTAATTTCCCTATCCCTTTTATTATTTGTATAATTAATAATTGGTTTTATACTATTTTTTTCAAACCTATGACCTGTTTTTAATGAATGCAAATAAATAGGTGATCTCTTATCATATTTATGTTGAATTAATCTTGTATAAATTGAATTCTTTGTTTTTTTTACATAATTAGTTTTTATAATTTTTTTTATATTTTTACCTTTACATGATTTGCATTCAATTTTATATACTCCATTTATGCATAATTCTACTTTTCTCACATATTTATCGAATATAGATTAATGATTTTTGAAAAGTATGTTTGTTGTAAAGGGATTTATTATGAACTCTGTAGAAAAGTAATAAATATTATTAGAAAAAACTTACAAATTGGAGCTGTAAAGGCTATAACCTTAGTACATGTGCCTTGTGTGCCTAATTTTACTTCAAGAGAGACCTCTACAAATCTTAACCCAAGATTCGACTTTATAAAGATAAGAGCAGACAATTCTTATCTTCAACTTATTTTTCTAATTATATAGGCAAATCTAAAGCATTTTGATTTGAGAGTGTGAAGCTAATAAATTCTTTACTGATTAAGTCCACTATTTCTGTTACACATAAACATTCGTAAAATCTTTTGATTTACGAGTCAATATTTAAATTTTAAATTTAGAATCAAAGTAAGTTAAAATCATTGATTATTAAGATATTTTGATATTATCCAATATATAACTGAAATATTATTATGACTGCATTAGAAAAACTTTGTAAATGTTTACAGAATCATTATTTGAAACTGGATTTATGATATGATAAAATTTAGTGATGTAAGAAATATGGCTCTAATGAATTATAAGTCAAATAATATATTGGTTGAATAAGGCAAGAAAACAATTTTAGCTTCTGAAAGTAGAGTTCCTAGATCACTGGCAATAGTTTTTTGAAGTTATTGAGTTATATTTGGTTGTTTGTAATATCCAAATAAATGAAAAACAAATTCTGTAAGACATGGGAGTAAAACATGAAAAAAAATTACAATGACATCACTAAAAGCCAATCCTAAATTCTGAAGCCTCATACAGAAAATCTTTGGAAATATCAGATTTCTTGATTAATTTTCATATTGATGTATTTGTTTGCAAGAAATTTTTTTATTTTAATATTATAATGGAAAATAAGATTACAAAATTTACTTCTACCAATGATTATGTTAATGCCAGATTATTTTTTCTGTTGTCAGTACTGACACTGTTGATTATAAATTCTAATAATTTTGATAAGCTCCCTAAACAAGTATTGAAAATGAGTAATGATCATGAAGCTAGTGAAACTTATTATTATGAAGATGTTTTTCTTTCTTCTACTTATCAACAAAATTTATAGTTTTAGAGTCATTTGAAATGAAGCTTCATGCCTTCCTTGAATTAAAATAATATTTACAGTATCACCTCACATTAGTGGCTACCTATTTAATAATGATTTTCTACATGTGCAACGCAGAAAAGTTTTTCATCAATAAGCAATTAACATTTGAGTTCATGAATTTATGAGAATTATATACCAAGCACCATTTTAGCAGTCATACATATCTGGTGATTATACTAGTTTAATAAAAATATGCAATACTATGTTTAATGCTTTTAGTACAGTGGTTAATATTTTATACAGTATTTAATATTTTTGTGTGGAATAAATACACCAAATTAATCTCTTTTTATAAGAAATAAATTACAATTATCTTACTTTAGGTGACAAATTAAAGGTGATTAAACTAGGCTAAACCTAAGATAAGCTCAATAAACAATATTATCATGAAAGATAAAAGATAAATTAGAATACTATTTCTATTAAACTATAACAATTAGTAAGCATTATAACCTTTATGCAGAAATAAAAAAATTAAAAAAAAAAACTTTATTGACATAGATTGAAATTTGAACAAGCTATCATGTTCATTTATATCAAGTCATTATATTGAAAAGATTTTCGATTTTTTAACTTTATGAAAACTGATAAAGGAGAGGAAGTTGTTGACTTACAATTTCAAAGCTAATCAGGGCTGATTTTTAAATTTAAAAAATTAAACGAAAATTGATTGCAGTTTTCCACTTATGTTGGCCACTGCCATCAAAAAAATGTTATTGCATTACTTTTTTATGAAATAATCCTATATTATAAATTTATGCTGTCTAGGATTTACTTAGCTAAGCATGAGATCTAAAACCTGTGTTGGATTTATTGTGCTGAGAATACTAGGGACCTTGTTGTGAATGATATAATGTTTGAACTATCTATGTATCATAAATCCAATCCAGAAATGGGTGACTAGTGAACATTTTTTAACCTGTAAAACTATAAAGAAATATATTTGAAGAATAAGAATTTTATTATGTAGCTTTCACATTATACATTTAGCATTATTAGACATTCAGTATATCATGTGGACCAAAAGATATTTAATAAATTTTCAGTTTTTTTTCTCTTAAGGAAAAAAAAAGTTATTAAGTAACAAAATGTCTAGATACTAAACTGGGTTCAGATCTGTATAACTATACAGCCAAATTAGCTTGAATTGAACATACTATTGTGTTTTCAGTTTGTGCTCAGTTTTATAGTTGACTAAATAGTTGAAAGGCATTTTCTGGGTGGAATGCATTACATCCAAAGATCTAGATGTATTGCTGTCAGATCCAAGGCTTCTCGCTGATGATATTCATAAGTTAGAAACTACTCTTGAGATATTGGATAAGTAGGCACTAGATAGAGATTTAAATTGAAACCTTCCGGCATCTATTGATTGCTATAGTTTGTACTAGATGGCACCACTGTATGGTTTTTATGCTGGGTTTGGGAAAAGATAAGGGGGATTTAGATATAAAGGTTATAGAGTTGACAAAGGTTATGTTGTGGAAATGGGATAGAGCAGATTATGGGTAAATTTAGAGTGGGAAATGTAAAATAAAGTGGCTAACAGGTTTATCTGGGCATAATTGCTGAGATATTCTTGACTTCGTTTAAGGAGAAGCCATAATACATCACATCACATCATGACACTTACTGCCATGCAGTGTTGACATGGCTGATTTTTGCTCCACAACATAAGTTAAATAATAGTTTTAACAAGGCTGTAAACCTTAGCAATGAGCGTCTGAAAAAATTGTCACTAGGGACCTCTGTAGGTCTTTAAAACACATGCTTACGGTATGAAGACCTACAGAAGTCCCTAGTGACGATTTTTTCAGACGCTCATTGCTAAGGTTTACAGCCTTGTTAAAACTATTACTGAAATAATAGTGAGCGTTTAATAAAATTTATAATTACAACATAAGTTAAAGTATTACATATTATTAACAACATCTAGATAAAAAATGTCTTGTGGTAAATATTTGTTATGAGAAAATAGAGTTGGAGTGCAAGAGAGATAGATTTAATTTGATTTTAAAATATTGAGAAAAATATTGCTAACGTTTGGAGAGAGATCCAAGACCCTGATATTTTAAATATAAAGAAAAAAAGTATTTTTTTAGTTTATTGAATGGGGCCTTAAAACTAAGACATTTGTAAGATTAGTTGGATTTTAGGAGGTTTGCAATTAATTTTTTTTTTTTCAATTTAAGTGAGAGAGTGATTTATTTGAGAAAGTGGGTACTGTTGAGGTGTGAGTTTAGGAAAGCATGTGTTTCTCATTCTCCATTATAAAAAAGAGGTGAACATTTTATGTATATAAAGAGATCTGTAGAAGGTAGAAAAATCATAAATTTAAATATAGAGTTGGGAAATTGGAAAAAATAAGGAAATATGGATTGCATGCATTTGTATCTCACAATGTATATATGATAGTCAGAAGGAAACTAGACTTGCTTGTGTATATCATGTATAAATGTGATAAAAGAGATGAAAAAATGGTTAAGTATGGATAATTTAAAGAGAAAGTCAGGAGAAATGGAGGAAATTGTAGATAAGGGACAATAGAATCGAGTATATATTTAGTAAAGTGGCAACAGATATGAATGACAAAATGAATAGTGCAATGGGGATAGTTAGGTAAAGAATTTGTAAGATAGGGGAAGAGGTAAAGAATGTAAGAGTAAAATTAAACATGTTAGATATGACAGGTGAGCACATCAAGAATTTAATGAATAGAAATGATAAGGAAGAAATGGATCAGAAGGTTGAAGAGAATGTTACAGTTGAATTAGGGAAAGTAAAGTATGGGATAGTCTTGATAGAGGACTTGTTAATTAGAGGATATGGAAATATAATTGCAAGGGAAAACAGAAATAGGTATGTAAGAGTATGTTTTCCTGAAGCTAGAATTAGGGATGTTACAAATAAGGTAAATAACCAGGGGAGTAGAGAGATGTTTATGTTGTGGTGGGGACAAATAATTTATCGAAGAAAGTAATGGATGAGTACAAAGAATTGATTACTAGTTTGAATAAGGTTAAAGGAAGAGTAGGAGTAGTAGGATTGCTACCAAGATTTGTCAAGAGGTATTGTTAAATAGGGTGTGTTTTAGAAGTGAGAGATTGAAAAAAATATAGGACAAATAATGTTTGTGGATGTCTGGGATTTTTTTATCAGTAAGAGGAAGTTATACAGTACAGATGGATTGCATTTAGCAAGACAAGGAAATGAAGCATTAGGGAGCTTGATTTGTGAAAAATATTATACTTGGGGAAACTTATAAAGGGGGTTAGGATTTTAAATTCCAGTATTATCAAAAAGAAGGTTAAGAATGAATGGGTTGTAAGAAACAAGCAAAGGATAGCTGAACCGGATATAAATGGTAGATGTGAAGAGGGAATAGATCTGTAAAACGAATGATAAACAAACTAATTACAAATGTAAGAGAAGAAAGAGTCAAAAGAATTTGTAAGAGGATAGTAAGAAAGAAGAAATTATTAAAAAATGGATATTTGAATACGCAAGGTGGTAGGAGATTAGAAAAGGTGGTTGGAATTGAATGAAGCAGTTAAAAATGAAGGGCTTGGGGTATTTGCAGTAGCGGAAACACTTCTAAGAAAAGCAGCCACACATGATTAGTAATAATCATTACATGTATCAAAAAGTTGATTATGTAAAAGTTGGGAGAGTAGTAAATTGACACTTGAAAATAAAAATGAGACAATTTGCTCTACATAAATACTCTTTATGTAATAAAGTTATATATGAGAGATGATGACCTGGCCCAACTGATGAGTGCTTGTTCGGCACAAAATGCATCTTTGGAGTTACTTGTCTTTTATTGTATCCTTATTTATATGAAATTATTTATAAAATAAAAAAGAATGGAGAAATATGGAAGTTGTCTATCTATAAAAAAGAAGAAAAAAAAAGGGGGTGGTGATATAGGAATTAACATCAAAAAAATATTTAAATACTGTAAAGTGTCAAGAATATTTGTGGTTTGAAATAACATTAGGAAGACAAGAATGAATGGTGACTATAGTGTATATGGCCAGTGGAGATAGTCAAGCTATAATAGAGTGGACCAATACCATATATGAATGCCAAGTTAAGGATATACAGAGTTTCAAAAAAAAAAAAAAAAGAGGAAGAAAATAATGGTTATAGGGAATATGAATGGGCATATTGAAGAAATTGATGTTGTAATAACAAGAATGGACAGCTTTTGAAACATTTTTGTTAGTATGAGTGAATTTGATCATTGAAAATTTATCAAATATTTATGAGGGGGGAATACACATGGTCTAGAAATAATATATTTGACACAACAGATTTTATATTGGTAGAGAAAGAGAGAATGAATAAAGTATGGAGTATTAAAGTGTTTGATAATGAGGAGAAAAATTTTTTTACAATAGAAATTATTAGTAATGCGATGGAAAAAGGATAGTCAAAAATGTGGATGGAGAGTGAATGACAAGAATAAGTTACAAGAATATAAAATAAAGCTAGAAGAAATCATGGAAGAGTTTATTGGGGATGAATAAAAGGATTGGTGTTGTGAAGTGGAAAAAGTGACAAATAGGATTTTAGGTGAGAATATTCAGAAGAATAAAAGTAATAGAAAAGTGAGAATTAGGAAATTGTAAAAGAGAGGAAGAAAGCATGCAGAGAATATAAATGTGCTATTAAAAACAAAGATAGTGAAAAAGATGTTAATATTAATTAGAAAAACTATTTAAATAAAAAGAAGTTGGTGAAAATAGATAATTATATAGAGAGAATGAAATTAAATTGTAAATTATTGGAGTATATTAAGCAAAAGAAATGCAAGTAAAAAATTTAGGAAATATATTAAAAAAAGGAATGTGGGGAGAGAGAAAAATAGTATTACTAAATGATGAGGAGAAAGTGTAAAGCTCTAGAGAAGAATTAGAAACAATCTTAATGGATATAGAAAAGATGTTAGATGTGAAGGGCAGAGGATAAAAGCACATAGTACTGGAAATATTCGTTTTACAGAAAATGAATTGAACGAGGCAGGGAAGAAGTTGAAAAATGGAAAGGGAATAGATTTAGATGGCTAAGCAGCAGAGATGATGATGAATTTGGAAAATATGGCAAAATTAAATCTATTATCATGTATTAATAAGATGATACAAAAGTCTGAATTTCCAAATAGCTGGAATAATCTGAGGCTTTTATTTAAAGGAAGGGTTAAGGACAATAGAAAGATAAACAATTATAGACTGGTACTAGTAACATCAGTGTTATATAAAGTTTTTGCATAAATGGTGGCTGGAAAGGTGGCAAAATGGATTGGGGAAAAATAATATAGTGGAAGAAATGTGACGAGGTTTTATTGTTATATATGATCTTTATAGATATATAGAAGGCTTATTATAGAATAAATAGGAATATATTATGGTTAAATTTAGTAAATTTGGGAATCAATGGAGTTTAATTGAATCTTATTAAGAGATTGTATGAAAATAATTAAAATAGAGTCAGTGATTAAAAATATAGTGGGACTAAAGCAAGGATGCTCTATGCCACCTATTTTGTTTTTGTTATATTTGAGAGAAATGTAGAGGATAATAGAAAGACTAGGAAGAGGAGTAGAGATACCATTAATAGCTGACAAGCGAGTGTATACATTATCAGGTTCTTTATTTGCTATCTTCTTGTGCATAGAAAGTAGAGAAGATATGGAAATTGTGCTGAAGACTTGTGCAAGGGTGGATAAAGAGATCGGATCAAATTTAGTGAAGAAAAATCAAAAGTAATGATGATAAATACTGGTGAAATAAAAGAGTAATGATGATAAATACTGGTGAAATAGAAGAGAAATAATTTTTCTCAGGGGGTATAAAGTTAAATTTGGTGAAATAGGTATAACTATTTGGGAATCATCTTAAGTAATCAGAGGAATTGTTTGGATGAATGGGAGACAAAATTGATAAATGATGCAAGGGATTGATAAAGAAATTAACAGTGTTTTCATATAATAAATATGATGTAGCAAGAATTGTATGGGAGTGGCAGTAGCAGGGTTAACTTACAGTAGTAATTAGATATTAGTAAACAGGTATTAGATTACTTAGCAAAAGTACAAAGATACATAGGAAGACATGCATTAGATGCAGATATGCAGTCAGCAAAGGAGGCAATTTTCAAGGAGAAATGGGATGGTCAAAGTTTTATATGAGAAATGCAAAAAGCAAAATGAAAATGTCTGGTAGATTGCAATTTATGGATAGTAAGTGATTAGCCAAAATAGTATTTAACAGAGTTACAAGTAAAGGATCGGCAACAAGATGGATGAGAAAGGTAGTACGGTATGCAGAAGATTTGGATAAAGACTTTATGTCAGTATACTTGTACAGAAAGTGGGATATTTGTGATAGGAGGATTGATGAGTCTTATAGTGGCCCAGAATAGGATAGAAGAATAGATGCATTAATAAAAAATAGGCAGCTGGAGAGATAGTGATCTAATATAGAGTAAAAAGAGTCTAAATATATATATAGAATATTGGATGTGAGTTAATTTATGATAATAGCAAGGAAAGTAATCTACTGTTTAAGGCTCAAACAGGATCATTAGCAACCAAGGAATATACACATTAATGGAAAAATGTGGGTGATTTAGTCTGAAGGTTATGTAAGGAAGGCATGGAAAAAATTAGGCATCTGCTAATTGAATGTAAATGCTTACAAGCAGTTAGGGTACAAATAATGGAAGTTGTGGGAGAATAAATATAAACCAAGTGATTATGCAGAAAGTGGGTTCTTTGTCTTTATGCTGGGTTTGGAAAAAGGTAAGGAAGATCTAGATATAAAGGCTATGGAGTGGACAAAGATGATGTTGTGGAAATGGGATGAAGCAGCATAGAGAAGAAAATGGGAAAAACTTAGGGTGGGGAATGGAAAGGGAAAATAAGGTGGCTAACAGGTTTTTCTGGGCATAGTGGCTGAGAGATTCCTGACTTTGATTGCCATGTCACATCACTACCTTCTAAATTGCCAAGAATTTTAAATAAAAAGTTGAGACAAACAATTAAATATATGAAGGAGAGAAGGGCTCCAGGAAATGATGAAATTATTATTGATATTTTAAAAGTAGCAGGTAAAGAAGTATAAAAATGTTGGTAAAGTTATATACGAAATGTCTAAATGATAACGTTGTCCTAGGTGATTGAAAGATTGCAATAGTAGTTTTGATATTTAAGAATAGTGATAAGGGAGGTATTAGAAATACAAACCTATTGATCTTCTAATATCTCTATACAAAATCTTTATTAAGACAATTACAATTTGTCTATACTGAACTCTGGATTCTAATCAATTTAAAGGACAAGCTGATTTTAGAAGTGGTTTTTGTAGAGCAGCTCACATCAAGTCATGGAGAGAAGTTATAGAAATGTCTAATGAATATGAGTTGCCTTTATGCTTTGGATTATAAAAGGCTATGGTGATTAAAACTTTGGATTATTATGATATAGTCACAGGCCATTGTCATTTTCTGAAGAATATTTATCAAAATGCAACAGTAGTAATTAAATTGCATGATGTTGTTATTATTAAAATTAAAAACAGTATGATTCCATATCTTCAAAACTTTTTATAGCAGTTTTACAAGAAATATTTTGTGGATTAAAATGGGAAGTTAAAAATGTAAAAATCATGTAGATTATTTATGTCATCTACATTTTGCAGGAGATGTGGTTATTTTTGCAAAAAATGCTTCAGAGTTTCTGAAAATGTTAATTGAGTTATGATATGAAAGTAATAAAGGTAGGTAAAAATAGAGCTAAGAAGACTAAAGTAATATTTAATGGTTTTCTCAGAAAAAGAAAATAAAAATTTTTTAATTTAATGATTACAAATAACTTTATCAACTTCTTAATTCAAATGAAACATAACAGATGAAATTAATCATAAAATTAAACTAGGATGGAAAGCTGTGGATAGAAATAACATAATATTAAAATGAAATATACCTACACTTGGAAAAGAAGTTTTTTTAATAGATGTGTTTTACTAAAATCTGAAACTTGGTCACTTAGCAGAAGAAAAATGCAGAAACTTCCGAACACTCAACAAAGTATGGAGAGATATAAATTTGAGTAACAAGAAATCAAAAATGAATTATATGAGTGAGATAACAAACAGATATCATTGGTATTGAAACAATTAAGGAACTGGTCTAACATATATAGATGCACAGTTGAAGTTTTTAAAAGTGGATCTCAAGATTGAGACTTATACACATGAGATAGATAGATGAAATTAAGAAGTTTGCTAGTGCAATATGGAGATATTACAGATAAGAGATTAAGATATTAAACTTTGAAGACATTTTTATCCTAGTGATTGAAAATGATGGTGATGGTATTTCATCAATAGTTCTTATATATTATTTTGAAGAGAAATTAAATGCATTTTTTTTAATAAAATGACATTTTGGCTTATACAATAAATTCTGTGTGTTCATATATATTGAAACAATCAGTATGTATGCACACACAGAGCTTCATGATATTTGTTTAAAAATAATATATATCTAGATTTTATAGATCAAATATCTAATTTTTCATTGTTAGAAAATAATATACAAATGCATGTGTGTGGGTTATTGAATGAGAGGGCATGTACATATATTGTTTTGTTGAAATGCATTTTTCAGTTATATATTTGGAAGAGGAAATATATTTTCTTTTGTCTTGTATGTTTTCCTAAAAGACAAGGGAAAATGGAAAATAAGTTGACTCATTCTTTTTGCCAATAACAGATTTTGTTACTAATTGATAGTTAAACATTTATATGGGTCTGTTTTTTTGAGACATTTGAAAAGGTATAATGGTATTGGCACATTAATTATTTCTCGTCTTTGGGGGGCAATTAAAATTTTAGTATCCTAATTTAATCTTGATAGGATTTTGCTAACTAGTGTAAATTAAAGATCAGTCAACCAGTCTATTTTGGTTTCTAACAAAAGTTGAGTCTGAAGGCAGTTATGATATCTGTGTTAAGAGGGAAAATAAGTGTAAACAAAGGCTAGACTGATTTTTGGTTTTGCCGAGTAAAGTTTTTGTTTAATGTTACAGGCTTATAAATACTGGGTTATTTTTTTAGAGGGAAAAAAAGTCAAAGCAGAGTGTGAAAGTAAAAGTCAAAGCAGAGAAAGTAAAAAAATAAAAGTCACAGTCAAACTCAAGCTCTCTCTAATAGACCCATTGAATGTAAGTTGATGTCAGATAATCATGACTTCTGAGTAGACAAGTTTATCCTTCCCCTCAGGGAAATCTCCAGGAAAATTGCATCTATGGAAAGGAGAAATCTATTAATTCCATCGCTGCAGCTGAGAAAATGGAGAACCAACTTCGAATCCAGCCTGTCCTATGTCCAGTAAAGCCAAGGGTCGGTCCTGAATTAAGTGTGAACCAGTAAGAAGACAGTTGCCTCATCAAAGTGACATCAAACATTGCAAGTATGAACTTTTAATCCTTCCAGATAAAATAATTAAAATGCCTTCTATAAATAAAAATACTCTAGATTATCTAAGTTTAAGATTCTCAGATTTATAACTGATCGGTAAGAGACTATCTTAGAAAGGGATGTGTTTCAAAAAGACAGTGATATATATGTATATGAGTGTTTTAACTTTTTTTTTGTTTTAGCAAGTCAATCTAGGTCATAACTTATTTTTCTAATTATTAAGATACAAAATGTTAATTTCTGAGTTATTAATGGAACAAAATGCTATAAAGTTTATAAATACAGCTTTTATTATTTATTTTGAAATATGCCAGTATGTTTTCGTTAGTTATAAATACTTTATTGATTAATTTTATTTATGCCAACCTAGCCAAGTATGGGATAAATGATATTTTTACTATTAAATCAATTTATGCATAAATTTGTTTGTTTATCTCAAATCTTAAATGGGAGAATGGTAATTATTTTATAATTTTAAAGTAACAAACAGTCAAACTTGAATTTCTTAAATCATTTGTCCAATTCTTGCTAGTTTAAAAAAAAAGTCATTTATTTAAAAAGAGAAAAGAGAGAGAGAGAGAGAGGGGGGGGGGGGGGGGGGGGGGGGGGGGGGGAGAGAGAGAAAATCAAATATCTGAATTAAAATCCACCATCTACTCGTATATACGTAATTACAATACCTTCTTAGTGAAATTAAGAATATAAATGAGTGTTAAAATCATTATCTATTTAGTTTAGATTTGATTAAGATTCTTTATGACAATATTTATGCATTTATTTATGTGTTAAAAAATAATAATAATCATGCTTCTTTTTCTTAAATGTAAAACTGGCAATATTACTTGTTATAAAAGTATGTGTTCATCTTGCTATATATATAGATATTTAGTGACGCCTACATTTAGGGGAATAGTACTATCTCAGCAGTTGTATTTTTTTTGCCTCCTTAGCAATTTGCAATGATAATTTTGTAGTTAGGCTTTATGTTTAAGCTCATGGCGTTTTACAACCTATAAAATATGGTTATCTTAAATTTTCCCATTATTACTTGTTATTAAATTTTAAATACAGGCTTAAGAAAATATCTATACAGATATGAGTTAATGCTTTTGGGGGCAAATGTATCAGTGTTACTTGGTAGAATGATCTGTGCCTATGTGCTTCTAATATTGAATATATGTTGAGTAATGCTATGCGAGCTGCCAGGCGGATATTTTACCGGTCCTGGAGATAGCTGTGTTTTTGAGCCGACAAAAGGGTACTCTATGACAATAGGGATTCATACCCCATGCTCCATTTCTTACATATGCCATGCTAACTGCGAATATGTCTTCATAGGAACTTATCTATATATTTCATTACTTGATATGGAGATTGGCTATCTCGCCAATGCCAATAATAATATAGCCGCCACAAGATTCAAACCCAGATACCACTGTCTTCTGTAATTATATTTCTTGATCATGCCTGTTAGTAATGCTGTGTGGGATAGATAAACCATATTTATCATATAACTGTTAATAATAAAGGGAGCTGGTATTATGCTTTGGTCCATAATTCCTGCTGGGAATACTAAAAGTAAATATTATAATAAAAAAATATACTTAGCTTCCCCTATGTATGTGAACACGCACATAAATTTGTTATATATATATTTCTGGCATATTAATTTTATAGTGGCATATTTCTTGATCAAATATTATCATTATCAACATATAATTTTTTATGCTCACACACATATAATACTGATATTTACTATTTGTTGTAATTATTGTTTCTGGTTAATTTGTAATACCCATACAGTATCATACTGATTCATAATTATTGTTGTCATTATTGACAGTATGATTTCATTGTAATGCTCACACACATCTAATACTGATGTTTAAATATTGTTGTAATTATTATTTCTGGTTCATAACTTCTGTTGTCATTATTGATATGTGATTTCAGTAATGCTTACACAATTACCATAGTGATACACAAGTGTTATTGCTATTATCAACTGATAGTTCTTTTGTAATGCTCACACACATCTAATACTGATGTTTAATTATTGTTGTAATTATTATTTCTGATTCATAACTGTTGTTGTCATTATTGACATGATTTCTTTGTAATAATCATACATTTATCCTACTGATATACAAATACTGTTACCATAATCAATAGATAATTCTTTTATAATGCTTACACATGTATAATAATTGATATTTCAATATTGTTGTAATTATTAATTTCTGGTTCATATGTAATGCCCATACATGGATCATAATAAGATCCAAATATTATTATTGTTATTTCCATCTTTTACTGAAGTTGTATTAATAAATCATGTATATCTATACAATTGTCATGTCATTCCCTGGTTCACGACATCCACCAACTATATCCACACTTAATTAAATAATCTATGTGTATATTCAAAACCTATGAAATATTTAAAATAATATTCTGAGCTGTATCAAAGTATTAGGTTCTGATGGGGCTGGTGAGTATCTTAGATTAATTTAATAATTCTAGTGCATGACAGGCTGAGTTTGAATCTATAGAGTCATTGTTTCACCCTGACCCTGGGGCCGAAGAAAAACGATTACCATTAGTAGCATTAGGAGTGTTGGTCAGATAGTGGAGATTTTGGAGCACTGGAAAATAAGCTTAGTACTGTTCCATGACTACCATATTCCGAACATGCTGGGTTTGAAGTACTTTTGCTAGGTCTCTGAATCTTGTTGGCTGATCACACAATTCTGACCTTACAATATATGTAATGACAGAATTTTACTTCCTTGGAGGTTTATCTCTCTGTTTTATAAATATTAATTAATTATACTTAAGTTTTAGCCAAATAATAGAAATATTAAAATCTCAAACTAAATATCAACCAATATACTAATTCAAATAGAAATAAAGTAAGCTCTTTATAATGACACAATGTTTTATCTTCACAGAGGTAAATATCAGGTAGTCCCTGGAGTTAAAAGTCAAACTCTAAATATCTATACCAACTACATGATTAATAAATTAATTAAAATGGACTTGCAATGATAAAATAAATTTTCTGGAGAAAAAACTTTAAACTCTTTTAAAACCTGTAAAGGTATAAAGCTAGGGGAAAAAATCAAATCCCAAAGCAACAAAATAAAAATTTAAATTTCAAGAACAAATACATTTATAAAAACACATATCAAACTCTCAATAGTATTATAAAAAACTAAGGCGGGAAATATCAAAAGTAAACTATGCACATAAATATATGGTCAAATTAACTTTAGAAATGAAATAAAATAAAATTAAAACTCTTAAATCAGAATTAATTTTTTTCTTAAAGCTTGTAACTTTAATAAATGTAGTTAATTTTAGATTCTAACTTTGTGTATTTAATTAATTTATGTATATGAGTGTGTACATATATGTGTATTGTGTGTGTGTGTGTGATAATAGTGCAATTGTTTGCAATAATATATCCTAATTTGTTATGTTATATTTTTCTTACACACACATACATAAACTGTGAGTTAGGAATTAGAATCAAAATGTTTCCAAATATTCTGGGTTGTAGTAGACAACAGGTAATTTAATACAGGAGCAAAAGATTTAAGAAGTAGCAAGAATGGGCAAATCAATTCTTCAATCAGAAAGTGACACCAAAGAGTAGTGATTCTTATTCTCAAAACAAATAAAACTGATTTAAACTATTCAATTTTTTTTTTTTTTTGTAGTTAATTTAAGGAAATAAATAAGTGATTACTTGCTGGAAAATATAATATATTATTAGTATTACCTAAAAGAAAATCATATTTTGACTAATCAAACTATGTAAATTAACAAATGAGTAGTTTCTAACTATTCTTGTCACTGACCAATGCTGTGCTAGATGGAGTAAATTTTTTTTTATGCTATTTAAGCAGAAAGATCTCAGTATAATCCATCAATTTATATATACGTTATCAATAAATTTATTCATTGCATGAGGCATGCTGGGTATATTCTTTCATTTTAAATCTGATATATATATATTTGCACAATTAGTATGTGGCAGATAGGCCACATGGAAGATTTTACTAAAACATTTTTTCAGGCTTTTGTTGGATAATATTGATTTTTCCAACTTTAAAGACCTCAGATATCATGTCATTAATTATTGATAATAAAAAAAATAACAGCAGTTATTAAAGAATAATAACATATATGTGCAGCATAATTGAATGGTTAAATTGAAAATGGAGATAAAGATAGTAAATATATATAGACTATGATAGGCTAGGGCAGAAAGATTGGGTTAAAGCAGGGTTTAAGATAGGGCATAATATGTTAAATATATTCAGAATAATGTGAAATAAGATTGTGCCAAATAAAATGAAGGTTGATAAAGTCAGTTCAAATTTTGATAGAGATATGTAATAAAAATATACAATTTTGAGTTAAAAAAGAAATTATAAATGTGGATGTAAATGATCACATGATCTAAATGAAGAATGAACAACAAGCTTTACAAAATTCACAGGAGTTAGAATATCATGCTTCATAAGAAGCTAATGGAAAGTCAGGGAAAACAAAATCAGAAGGGAAGAATGAAGAACTACAATACTTGCAAGAGATGGAAAATCAAACTACCAAACTTGCAGGGATTAGAGAATCAAGCTTCATAAGAAGCTAAATGGAAAATCAAGGTCAACAAAATCAGAAGAGAAAATGTCAATTTTTTAGTTATACCGATTATTTATCAAATAAAGAAAAAAAGAATGACACAATAAAAATATCCAAGCAATTAAGAATAATTACAAAACAGAAATGGAAGAAGCAAATAATAACATCCAAGAAAAGATGGATGACAACAATAGCAAAAAATATATATACAAGAAATAAAATATACTAATAAGATGCAATATATAAATAAAAGTGCTAAAAACCTAAGTTGTCAAATATATAAGAATAACCACACATAAAAGAGCTTATTGTGAACAATAAAAAGATAGATCATGCAAGGAATGAAAAAAGAGCAAATAAAAAATAGTGAATGTTGTGAAACAAGTTCAGCTAATAGAAATAACAGTGGCAAATTTCATTTAACTTCCTCAGGAAAATCTGGAAGTTATTTTTAAAAAATAGAAGAAACTGAAATCATCTAAATCCTTCAGAAAATCTATGGAAGAAATAAAGAGGAGACTAAAAATGCTGCAGGAAGTAAAATCTAATAGTGAGGGTCTAATTATAATTTCAGAAAAAAAATTGGGTAGAGCTGTTGAATTAGAGACAACAGAGAGGAAGTATACATTAATACATTAACAAGTTTCATCAAGTAAAACCATGTTCAAAGTTAGGTGGTCAAAGATTTAATCCTGGAGTCATCAGCTATTTTTTAAACATTCAAGAGTTTAGAATCAATCAAGAGCATTGCAAAAGATAAGAAATAGCTTCACTAAACCTCAATGGAGAAGAAGGAAATCTGGTCATAGCACATAGTCACTTGCAAGGGATTTCTCTAGAATGATAGAATTCTTTGTTTAATAAGTCAGGCCATTTCTGAAAAAATATTAAGAGAATTTACTAGTATTATATCTTTCGCCAGGTATCCTAGAAAGATTACAAAAAAGGTGAAACACCTTTCTTATAATGACAAGATTGTTAGACTGAAAACTTTGACAAATTAAATAAGAACAATGAGACATAACATTCTATTCAGATAGATCATATGCTAATAGAAACAAATAGAAAAAAAAAACTGATAGAATTTTTTTAAACATAGTTATCCTAAGTATTTCATCATTTGAAGATTTAGGCAGAAAGGATTATTTAAGAACAAGGAGGGGATGAATATTAACACTATTGCTGTAAAGAGAAATAGAAATAAACATCCCCCCCCTACAAAAATGTTAATGGCTTTGTTGCTTGGGAGTTCATAAGTTCGAGCAATAGAATTGATTCTGGGGCTTCCCGATCTCAATTCAGATGCTCTATTAACTGCATCAAACCACGCATGGTATCTCCCTCTGTGAAAAATAAAAAGTCAGGCAATGCAAAAAAAACCCCCGCAAGAATTTTTAAAAGAAGTAATTTTGGGAATGACTTCACCAAAATAAAGCATAAGAATCCCACACTGATATAGATCTGAGTTATCTTATATTAAGTCCAAATCATCTAAAAGTAGTAAAGAAATATATACTAATAAAGCATTAAATAAACAAGAAGTTTCTCATTTGAGGAGCTTGAGATGTAATTTGCAATTGAGAAATTAAAATTGCTCTACTATATTGTTGTTGTTGTTTTTTTTCAGAATATTAATAATTATTGAAGAAATGATTACTGAGGCATTAATGAATTCGGAATGTTAAATCTTGGTCAATCAAAAAATTTTACAAATTGATATTAACTTTTCATTTGAAGGCCATTGAAGTCGATCTTCCTAATAGCAAGAAATCTAAGCTTGCCACTAAATAGATATGGATGATATCATGATAAAGGATAAACTCATAAACCAATTTAGTAGGATTAAAATATGAAATGATCTTAGGATCTGATGCATAATACCAGCTGTATCCTGGATTATGCAATGGATCAAATCATCTGCTTCAGTCTTATTACTTAAAGTATGTTGATGAACAAAAATGTTTTTCCTCCAAGATATTACCAATCAACAAATAATTTTATTTCAAATTAAGATAAAATTTCAAAAATCAGCTGTGTCAAGTTAGATCATATCCTTTGTTCTATCAATGTAAGTCAACTGTTGAAAAACATATCAATCAGATAATGGAGTGAACTTTATAGGTAAATGTTTATTATTTTATGACAATCCTGCTGTTGTTGTGAGAAAAAAGTAGTTTTATAATGCAAAGCCATTCCAAGTATGTAAATGAAATATTTATCCTTGACTGCAATATTTTCCAATTCATATACTACTTAATCATTCATTTTAAAAATAAATAGGTTTCACAATGTTCACTCTCACATCAAGTTATTAGCAGATAAATTGGAAATACATGACTTAGATTTGACAATTACTCATATTAGCTTTATTTAATGTTATTTAGATTAATGAATAGTGGGTAGATTTAGTGAACTGCCTGGATGTTTGGCTACCAGTCTATTAAATGTGTTGTTACATTGTTGATTTCATAATTTTATCTAAAGATCTTGATGATCATCTAATCCACATAGAATTATTTTTTTAAAATGTGTGAAGAAAAGCTTTAAAATAAATATTAAAAATCATTTTAGAGCTAGTGATGAGATTGTATATCAGGTTATTTTGTAGCTGCAAGTGTTCAAGCTGCATTCAGATAAAATTGAACTTCAAAAGAATTTTCAATTCCAAGAGCAAGGAAACATGATTATTTTTGGATGTTGAGTCTTTGTTCAATTTTAAGAAAAGATAATGGAACTCAAACATGAGTGAAATAAATTTTCTATGCATAATATGGCTGTTATACTTTATTTAATATCATGCTGTTATAATATGACTTTTATACCTCACCTCCCCTCTTTTTTTCTCTTTTTCCAATGGACAATAACAATCCAAATCCAGGAACTACATTAAGCTGTCATCAAAAAGGAGGCATATTTGGCCTTTCAAAAATTAGGTCAATTTCTGTTTGAGGTGATTTGAGTTCTTGAACCACAGTTATCCTATTAGCATCTGTTTGGTTTGCAGTTTGCTACTCAATTATTCAGTTATATCATTCAGTATTGTAAGACTTCTGACAATGTAATAGTGGATATTCTGAGCTGCAATCTGTTTAAGCCATTCAGAAATATTTATGTATAGAAAATGCATATATGTCTATTGTGGATCTGATCAAGGCTAAATCTGTGAAGAAAAATTTGCAGCATTTACTTACTTTTCAAAAGCAATGCACGCAATCTTCTACAAATATTATCTTCCAGTTTAAAAACAAACTGCAGTAAACTCAAATGAAATTAATCATTAGGGAACAAAGAAAATCTTTGGAGAATAGTTTTATTGGCAATATTGAGAAAGAATTTAATAGTTTACTCACTTTTTAAGGGATTCTATAGCCTTAGGAAAATAGAGCAACTGCTTTATAATTGATTCTATTCATCTGATATGTATTCTTCCATACTGCATAATTGTGAGATTGGTTTTTAAAATCAGCACCAATAAAATATAATTCAATAAGAATGTAAATGAGATATTGATCATGGATTACTATGAGCTATTGTTTTTTTTTTCCTAAAAAAAAAAAAAAATACTTGGCTCACACATATAAAGTGTTTTAATTTGTCACTACATATGCAATACAGCAAGTCAACACCAGAACATTATTTATAATTCTATAATGTTTATTATATAATAACAGTTTCGACTGTTCCTCACAGTTTTCAGATCTTTTGAAGAAGACTGTGAGGAACAGTCGAAACTGTTATTATATAATAAACATTATTTGCTTAAAGGTGTAAGAAGATGATATTATTTAATAAGATATATAGAACATTATTTATGATTTGCAAAACTAATTCCCACTACTGTCTGACCATAGCCTATATTTATGTTAACTGAAGAATGGAATGCAACACATTAACATCAATTGAAAACCCACTATCTGATCCCTGTGAAAGTTATGCAAGATTTTGGTATATTAGGTAGATTATTTAGAATTATTTGAAAACTCATTATAGTTGATGTGTTGATGAGATCAGGTAAATGATTAATTATATTAATTGGACTTTCTATGAGATCACTGGTTTTGAAGCTGGGTAAACATTCCCATTTTATTAAAAATTTCATTATTAGTGATAAAAGAAGTAATTGATCCTAATATAAATAAAAAGAAAACTCTTGCAAACTTAGAGCATCAAGCAGGAAAATCTAAAAAAGATTAATTTCTTACCTTTCATGTGTTTAAAATTTGTGATAAAATATTGATACAAATTTAAGATATCAGCCAACTTGAAAATCACATTTAAAAAGTTTCAGAACATATATGAGTTGTTTTAACATTTTTTGACAATAGGAGAGAATGTATATCTGGAGGAGAATGAGAAGGAAATCAAAAGATTTTTATGATGCTCAATTTTTGAAATCTTTCATGAGAGAATATGAACAAATATAAGAAGGGAAATTCTATTATTTATAGTATCAAAAGAAGTGTAGGAAGTTAAGTTTATATAATTTTTATAGATTTATTGAAAAGCTGGATTATTGATCAATGTTTGTAATATGATTGATTGATCATTGAAAATTGGAAGTAGTGGAATCAAAATCAAAGAGAATATTGATTTGTATGCAACTTATATAGCCCTTTTAATAATAGAACCAGAGATAGAGTCCCTGGTTTTATCTTGTTTGCAAATTCATAGTTTAAATAATTCCCATTGCCTAGAAAACAATTCTCAGTTTAAATTATTTATTATGTTTTACGCAGATGACTAAATGTGTGGTTTATTGTATCACAGCTTACAATCCTGAGGTAGATTCGATTAACAGAGGAATCATGGGTGAACATTTTTGCATGCAAAGCTGGAATATAATCTGAGAGAATGAAGTGTTTGTTAATATCATCATGATCAATAATAAGATTTCTGATATCTCGTACCAGTAGAAAACTAGATTTTCATGAAGCTATAACAATTTGACATCATGCCAAGTGCATGAAATCCCTGTATATAGCCAAAAGACCACAAAAACAATTGAACTGACAATAGTTAGATAATGTATCGATATACTGAATACTAAAAATTAATTTGAATCATAGGAATTCAGACATGAACTAAGAATGTTGTTAGGAGAATTGCCTAAATGATTAACACCTGAAAAATAAATAAAATAAATGATTTACTATAAAGAAACTACAATGAAAATTATTAAAAAAATAAAAAGAATCAGAAGTGTGTTGAAATATTGAGTCATGTAAGAAAATATAATTAGTTTTATTATGTAAGCTGTAAAAAAAAAAAGGCATATGGCTTTATTTTTCAGGAGTTTATAAGAAGTGTGAGCACCAGAATTCCATATTGTGTTTTTTATCTACTGTGCCAAACCATCCAGGGCAGTTAAGCTAAGATTTGGAACAAATGTAGAAAGTTTAATTTATATAGTTTAGCAAATAAGAAAAGAACGGAAATTGGAGTAACAAAATCACAAAATAAAAAAATTTTTAAAAAAGGATGTGTCCACAATAACACTTTATTAACAGCTCCTAGCAGCCATTTGGATTACTTTTTTCATTTTTTACAAAAATTTTATCATTATTTTTTAGAAATAAAAGTTTAAAAATTAAAACTATTAAAAATAATATTTTAAACAAATATGGAAAAAAAAAGTAGTAAACTGAAATACATAATTGGAACAATAACTTTTAATTTTTTCTTTAGTAACAGAAATGTTATTTGAAACAAAATAAAATTTATTTGAAATTATTTTTGTTATTAAAACAATTTTTTGTCAGAACATAAAACAATGAAATTTGTTTTAAAATTTTAAGTTCAATAAAACATTATTTTTAAAATGATCAAAAATAATCGCTATGGACGTTTATCAATGAATATCTTTTTTTAAGTTAGTATCAACTTCCTGCTTTATGTTATTATATTTCTTTTGTCTTGAATTCCCAAAAAAAATACAAATAATTTTGAATAAAATCTGAATGCAAATTTCATATTTTTATAAATATATTGTAATGGTATGTATCTCTGGGGTAGTGGAAAATCACCATTATCAATCCCTGTTAATACCAAGACTTAAATTATCATCATCAACTGTTATCAATCCACTGCAGGATGAAGGTTTCTTCAAGTTCAGACCATCTTCTCCGATCTTTAGCTTCTTTTCTCCACATTACCCCTGCACACTTTCTTATTTCATTCATCCATCTCACATGTGGTTTCTTTCTGGGTCTTTTACAATCTCTTGGAATCCAGTTTAAGATTTCAATTGTCCATCTATTATCATCTCTTCTAGCAATATGCCCAGCCCAACTCCACTTGTCTTTTAATTTTTTCAATGAGGTCAATAACACCTGTTTGTTCTCTTACCCATATATTGTGTTTTCGATCTCTTTTTGTTACTCCTAACATGTATCTACTTCTTTGAGTAGTCTCGGTATTTCTCTTCTATTAAGTGTCCAAGTCTTAGATCCATATATAAGAACTGGTAAAACACATTTATTAAAAACCTTTCTTTTCAAACACATAGGCATATTTCCTTTTAGTATCAAGTTATTTCTACCAAAAGCACTCCAACCAAGTTATGTTTCCATTTGTATTAATAATCTAACAAAAATATTTGTAACTATTAACTTCTTCTAACTCATCATAATCAATCTTTATTTTTATATTTTGAGAAAATCCATTGAACATTACTTTAGTTTTTTTAACATTTATCTTTAGTCCTACTTTCATCTGATAACTCTTGCAACATTTCCTGCAGCTCTAAAGCATTATTTGCAAAAACAACTACATCATCTGCAAAATCTAAATGACTTAAATAATCTCCATTTACTTTCACACCTTTAGATTCCCATTTTAATCCACAAAATACTTCTTGCAGCACTGCTGTAAAACGTTTTGGAGATATGGAGTCACCCTGTCTTACACTCTTCTCAATGTTGACTTTCCTAGTATCATTGAGTAATCTAATTGTTGCTGTTGCATTTTTATAAATATTCTTTAAAATATGACAATATCCTGGATCTATATCCTGATGATCCAATGCTTTAATCACTGAAGAAATGTTTATATTGATTAAGCAGGAAGTTATCAGTATGAATCCATCAATTACATATTGACACTTCAATATGTAGATGGTCCATACTTTTATTCTTTCAGTCACACAATAATACCAATGTGATGCATTGTTGATTGTAAGTATAATCTCTCATTTCCAGTACAGTGCATATACAGTATATATATATATAATTGTGTAATGCCAAGTATATGTTTTTATAAAACATTGTTCACATGGAAATTTTCATTATTATTATAAAATGAATTAAAATACCTTTTATGTTATTGATATTTATTAATTTATTATAATTCTAAATAAATAGATGTATTTTTGAAACATTACAGCAAAAACATTTCTGCATTAAATTTTTTTGTTTTTTGAGAAATAATATGAAATATAAAAATTCTCTTTATTAAGACATATTAATATTTTTGTATTAGTGCTTTTTAATAAATGTCTGTTACTGTTCTGTAAATACAAATATCAAGTATTCATTTATTGAATTCTGTATAATGAGCATATAATAATTAGTTGTAATTTTGTGTGAAGTTATTAGTAATAGTTTTGTAATACAAATTATTGTAGAGAGTTATCCTAAATCCTTAAGTCTTGAAAACAACTTAATTATAATATTAATATATCGATTAATTTTTTTTTATAAATGATCTATTATGTAACTACCTTTTATATTAGCATTATTTTTGAATATTATGTGAGATAGAAGTAGGACTGGTATCAAACCACCAAACATCACACAATCCATCTCATGCTAGCACATAACTGTTAGTAAACAGGCAAAAACTCTCCATATAGTAGTGCCACCTTGTGCTAACCAGAATAATTAATGGATGCCAGAAGGCTTGTGCATAAAATCCCTATCTAGTGCCTACTCATCCAATATCACCAGACTAGTTTCTGGCTTGTGGCCTTCATCAATGAGGAGTCTTGGATCTGAGAGCACTGCACCTAGATCTTAGGATCTAATGCAACCCTTCAGCAGCCACCTTTTATCTCTACTTCACTACAAAACTATGAGAATGAAATTGAAAACACAATATTTTCAATCTAAGCTCAATAGCTTATATAGTCATATGGGTCTGAACTCAATTCAGCACCCATACATTTTGGTGATCCTGGCCCTTTAACAACCTTAGCCACCATTAACCTATTAGGCAGGACTGGTGTCAAAGCACCAAACATCACGCGATTACCATCTCATGCTAGCACATAATTGTTAGTAAACAGGCAAAAACTCCATATAGTAGTGCCACCTTGTGCTAACCAGAGTAATCAATTGATGCCAGAAGGCTTTTGGCATCCATTGATTACTCTGGTTAGCACAAGGTGGCACTACTATATGGAGAGTTTTTGCCTGTTTGAGATAGAAGTACATAACATCATTGTTTTAATTGGTAGACAAAACAAATGATAAAGAATATCTGACAAAAAGTTGATGGCAGTTTTTAAGCCTTTGAAAGGAAGTAACAAACAAGCTTGACTTTGAATGGATCATATGTTGGTGCATGTATTTACACTTGGATCACTTAATATTTTGAGTGTGCCATTCACAAAGGCATATTACTGTAAAAGTCAACAAATATTTAAATATTCCAAGAGACATTAAAACAGTTTGATGAGATATTAACAAGTAAAACATTTGTTAGTTTACTATTTTGAAATCACTAATGTTTTGAGTAACTACAACAATGAGAAAGGGATGATACTACAAGGTATCAGAATTGAACCACGAGTGATTAGAAATATCAAAGATAATTTAAATCAGTGTTCTTCAACCCTTGGTCTGTGGCCCGGCACCGGGCCGTGGAACTTATCTGCAGGTCCGCATGCTAGACGGGCAGTAAAAAGTTTGTAATAAATAATAAGAGTTTAAACTTTTAATTAATATAGCCAATATTTATTTATTTTTTCATCTCATTTTTACCCAATTAAAAAAAAAAAGAAAACAGAACGAAAACAAAATCTAATCAATCATTCATAAATTGATTTGTTTTTCTAGTTATCGCAGATGTTTATGTGGGGTAGAAGTAAATTTTTTATTACTTTTCTAAAGAAGTTTTTTATTGTATAAACTCCATATATATATAAAACTTTATCTTATATATTTAACATTGTTGTTTTGATCAGTTATAACAATTATGCTTATCTTTAAGAAAATTTATATATAGACTTATCCTTATTTTTTCTGGTCCGCGCAGAACCTTATCCTTATTTTTACCAGTCCGCAGGTGTGAAAAGGTTGAAGACCACTGATTTAAATCATTGACTACATTTTTTTTCAATTTTTTCTTTTGTTGATTTCAAAAAAGACTTCTCC
This sequence comes from Epiperipatus broadwayi, assembly GCA_028023455.1. Lineage (NCBI taxonomy): Eukaryota > Metazoa > Onychophora > Udeonychophora > Euonychophora > Peripatidae > Epiperipatus > Epiperipatus broadwayi. Next base: position 5,474,393 of record JAQFVV010006206.1, read on the forward strand.
TTATTGTGAATTGGAACCATCATATTAGAATAACTGTATCAAAAAATGTTTGATTCAATTATTTTTTTGTATTCATGCATCATAGCTGCAGAATATTTTAATATTTAGGGAAGATTCCAGACAAGCACTGCCGTCTTATGAGATGATAATGTTCCAATTCATATAGTTCAAATACTTAAATAATATTTTAAGAAGTGAGTATGAGATATACCTTTTTTCTCATATAATTTAAATATTATTGAATCTCTGTGGACTATTCTTTGAAATTAATGAAATTGACATTCTCCATCAACTATTAAAGAATTTGAACCTTTTTTATGAGGACTAATCTACTCTTCTTTCATAAAGTACTAGCACTATTTAATACAAATATTGAACTTGCATTATATTAATAAAAGAATTATAGTTGTTTCTTTAATTTTGTTCAGTTCTTTTTTTATATATATAAAAGTTGTATTTTTTTTAATGATGTAACAGATTGTCCTCTAAGTAATAGCATTCATTGTCTTCAGTTAATAGTAACTGGATCAAAATATGTTTTTCTGTACAATATTTTTTAGTCATATGACTGAAAAATGATATATCCAGCTATAACAGCTTAGACTCTAAGATTCTAATACCATATGATAGATCATTAATTATGAATTGGAAATGATTTTAGACAAAAAAAAAAAATTAGTTTTACAAGGTAATGGTCAATTTTGAATTTAAATGTTTTGGTTAAGTTTTTAATATGGTTTTTTTAAAACTATTTATGTATTCTTTTTTAATGCAGACTAATTATTATGACTATATTATTGATACACTTCCTATCACTGTTGCTATTTTCCTTTGTACCTAGCACTTAATATATACATATTTCTACATAGCTGAAATCTAATGAATTCAAAATTTGCAGCTAAGAACTACTAGAAACTAGCTGTAATATGTCTAACTATAATTTATACTTTGAATTCTATTCATAAATTTTTATCTACTGATCTCTAATAATTTTTTCTCTGGAAATCTATGGCTCTTTTTTTTTTTTGTAATTTCTTTTCATTCTTAGTAGTATTAAATGTTTAAGAGCTAGAGCTATTTTTTTTTTTGTGTGTGTGTGTGGAATATATTGTTTGTTATACATATCTTGGTATTTGGGAATTTAAATAATAACAATTTTGATTCTATGTCTGTCATGCTTTTGGAGATTGCTTAAAATTATTAAATCTATTTTTTAACTTAAGAAAATATAAATTTACAAATTCATGTTGACTATTTATATATCAAAAAACCATTTTACTTAGTATTAATTAAAATGTCTTGTAATTTTTAAGGTATTATATTTATAGAGAGAATATGCATTCATAGGTTTGGACAAAATAAACTAACATACCTCAAGATATCTTTACTAACACAATGCAAGATCAGCACTGATATCAAATATATATATATTATATGTTGGATAGTAATATTTAAATAGAATTCAATGGTACTTTATAAGAGAATTGGAAGATACCATAAGAGATGTATAATATTATTTTCATGTTATTCAAACCAATTTTTCAACTATGTGAGCTATATGAATTGAAACATTCTTATTTTGTGATGACAGCATTATCTGAAACAGTATTTTCCCATGAAATATACTTTGTTCTCACAAAGTAATAATGAGAGCTTTACCTTTATATTATCTAGTCGATAGTCTATTTTTCAGTTATCACTAGATATTATCTCTTCAGGAAGGAAAAAATGAAAATGATGAGTTGTCTGATCATGTGATTTGCTTTCATCTACCGATATCCTGTTTTTATGCTTATTACAGCAGTTTCTATTTATAAAATTCCTATCATAAAACAATGGTTTTGAAATGACAGTTAAGTTCTGAAGCTCATAATAAAATGTTTTGCAGATCCTCGAATATTCAAATATATATTGATCTTTGAAAATAATTTTTTTTGTGTGATTTATAGTAAAATTATGAGTTAAAATAATAGAAATAAAAGAATTAAAGAATGCAAATCTCAATCACTCTGTGAAAGTGATAAATTCCAAAAGTTAATTAATTATTTAATACAGTGATATCAAGAGATAGGTTCATATTTATTACTATATTTTACAACTTCTGAATCTGAGAGCAGTCTATATCACACTTAGTCTTTACTGGTAGATATATGATATCTTTTAGAAATAACTTGTGCCACCTATCATTTAACTATTGTATTTCACATTCTCTATTGTCAAATTCACGTTTGATATATCAAATTATATTTGAACCATAAATTCAAATATTGAGGGCTGAAAGTTTGTAGAATTTATAGCAGATTATTTTTTCAAATTTATGGTGAGATTATTAAGAACTTGTTGCTTCAGCTTATTGAAAGTTTTATATTTCTCAAGAACATAATCCATCAATCTCTTATTCAACACATGATGCAAGTAGAGTCAAATGTGAATTTAAAGCAATATTTAGAAAACAAGTGGTAGACACAATAAATAAGTTTTAAAAGATTTAACCATGCTAAAGCTTAAGTGAAATTGAATTTTTAAATTTCTAAATGAAACATTGTTAAGGTACTAATATTCATTTCATCTTAACTTTTGTAACATGATAATTTTATCAATAAAGGAGTGTCATGATTTTGATTGTAGATATCAGATATATATTATACATTGGATGCTTAAAGTAATGAATGAATTATGGATATTCCGTTACTATATAAAGATTTTAAACATATGCCCATCATAAATCCCAAGTCGAATAAGAAGGAAGTAAAGAAATTATATAGATTGAGTGTCCTTGCAATCATATTTTGCAGTCATATTGGTTTTATTGGTTTGTAGTACTTATCAGGATTATTCAGTAAATATAACAACTAAGAATATTATAACTTATCACTGATAAGGTCTTTTTTCTCTCTCTTTAGACATTTAATGGATACTAGGAAAGATAGGACCTGCTATGAAAAATGCTTCCATTTTTGGCTAATATATCATGTCCACTGATTCTTCTCAATAAGCATTGATTTCTTAATATAATTTAGTTTTACAAGGTTTTTATTCATCACACTTGGAAACAGTTTTGCTATTTTAGATAGAGATCTGTTTTTTTTTTTTATCAAATATATGATATTATTTGTCACTTCATTATGAATCTAAGTATTTTATGTTAATATTAGAAATTATTTTATTCAATTTCTCTATATGAGTATAATGTTAATATTCATAAGTGCTCTATTAATGAATTTCTAGTGCATGTATCCTCTTTTCATCACCTTTCTTATAAGGCTTCTAAGATAAAGCTATCCAAGCATTATCCTATTTATAAATTTGTAGTGCTTGAATGACCAAAAATTTTAGAAATCTAAATACAATGGTTATATAAGATGTCCTAAAAATATATTTATCATTATATGTTAAATATAATTGTTCAATTACTGAATGACCATATGATTGCTTTAGAGTATATACATTTTAACTTTGAAAATTTAAGAATTATTTAAAATCAAAATAATTTTTAAATTTATATATGGATATATAATGTATTTATGAAAGTTTATATGTGTGTGGGTTTATATGAAGCAAAATTGATGATATTAAAAGTATTTTTTTTAAATATTGAGGTTGTGAGAGGGGGATTTCTTGTAAAGTATTCATTTTTTTATTATTATATAGCTGTTCTAAAGTAGAATTTGTACAACAAAGTATATATTTTTATGCTTTTTTTTTTCCATAAGTTTTTTTTTACCATCTATTCTTTCTTTCTTTCTTTTTTTTTTTTATAAAAAAAAAAAGAACCCTCTGAATACTTAAATTTATGGGAAAAAAAAATATCTTGCTGTATTTTAAAGTATGTTAAAAAAAGAAATTTAATCTGAGGATAAAAAATGAATCTGTCTTTTTGTGTGAAGGAGTTTAAAAAATTGCATGGCTTTGTATTTAGGAATTTTTTGTACAATTCAAAAATGTTGAAAAATAACCACAATACATATATAATGTGTGGGAAAATACATGGATAGACGCAAAGAATGTCCAATTGGGAAATGGAAATGCAAGCCATTATGAGTCAATTGAAAAAGATTACTGTACTATTGCTTATGGGAGGTTAAAGGATCAGGAACAAAAATTTTATTTCCTTCTCTCAAAAAATATATATTTATATTGGTAATATATATATATTGGCATATACATATGTACATTATCTCCCCTGTACATTATCTAACTTAACAATTTATATATAATGGTTTAAAGTATAATACCTGTAATTATTTAAAACAATTTGAAACCTGATATGATTTTGAAATTGATAGTATCTAAAAATATAGTATTAGTGCTTCTTTGTTTTTGTAATACTTTATAAAGATTTTTCTCTTATAATTTCATTGTTTTAAATGTTCAATTGTTCATTTCTATTATGTGTATGTGTGTGTGTGGAGAAAATGATACAGATTAATATCTTTAACTTAAGTTAATTGTAGTAGACTATAGTTTTAAGTTTGTTTATTTTGGTTTGTAAAGATGTTTATAGAATTATTAGATTTATCATTTCCCACTTTTACTTGTCTACCTAGTTAAAGAAGTTTATTTAACAAAAGCCTGAAAAATACTTGATGTTTTACATTATTTAATGTACTTATTACTATTTTTATAGGTTTATTATTATTTATTAAGTTATTGGTTTAAAAATAAATCGTATCTATTTATTGATCTAAATTTGAGAATATTTTTATTAAATTATACTTTTGCTAGAAGAAAAAAAAAAGATAAATTATTTATAGCATTTGATTTATTTTAAATACTATATATGTGGTGTCTTTTTTTTTTTTAAGGATACAAGAGAAACTGTTATATCTAGGTGATTCGAAAGAATCTTTTGATTTAAAATTTTTTTGATTAAGTATAATTTTGATTATCATCAATGGAAATTTATCATATCCTAATTAACCATTTATTTTAGAATCTTCTGTTTAAAACTAGGTTACAATTACTATTAGAGTGACAATCATTATAATAATAACAATACTGTTATTAAAGATATTAATTGTAATTGTTGGGAGAATATATTTTATTACTTAAAAACAAAAATATTTATTATAACAAAAAATTAAATTCTTGTGATTCCTGATATATACTATTTGTGTGTTTGTGTTTGTAAAAATATACTTGAGGAATGAAATTGTAGAGTTTGTAAATGGAGAGAATTGGGAATTATAAAGTAGTTCTTCATTAAGAATGATGATGATGTATATATTTATTACAATGAATTCAAATATTTAAAATAAATAGCCGATGCTAAGCTAATACAGATAAAATCACTGATTATGTATAGATGTAATTATATATGAACACACACAATTTTTTTTTTTAATTTGTTTTTGTACATTACCACTTTTTCACTTTGATTAGTTAATTCTAAATTATTTGATATATTTAATACATTATCTTATTTTATGATTTCAGAAAGAATAATATATATATATATACTGAATAAATTATCTAAACAGTGCTCCTTTAAATAAGTAGTGTTAAAACTTTATGCTGTTTGACAGGATAGCTAGAAGAAAACCAAACTGTGAGCCATGACTTTGCTCTATGTTCATTATAGAAGACTTGTAAAACCGTTAGTATCCCCTAGCTAGCCCTACTGTGGTTTTGTAAAAAAAAAAAAAATGAATAAAAAAAGAAAGAAAGAAGAAAGGGAAATAGAGAATGGGTTAAAAAAAAAAAAAAACCTTCCTGCCAATTCAAATCACTGAATATTTTTGGAATTTCCATAAAGGGATAAAATGGTGGTTAAAAAAATAGGATTGTTAGAATTGATATGAAAATGTCAAGTTTATTCCCTAAATCAGTGTTTTGTTCAGATGACATACCAATCTATCAATAGATCTGAGGGAATGAGACCAACCAATGAAGTCAGAGCTATGCCATTTATTCCTTCAGTTTTAAATTTGGTATGTTTAAAACTTACTTTGGTTTTTTCAAATGAAGTTTAGTTTTGGGGCTGAATTGCATAGGTATGTATAGTAGTAAACGTTGTTAAATAAGTTTTAATTGGTTAGAGTTTTGTCTCCTTTTTTAAAAAAAAAAATAATAAATAGTTTTTTCTTGTTATTGTTTTAATTTTTTTTTAAAAAAAAAAGAAAAATTAATAATTAAAAAATAAAATAAAATGCATAAAACAGTATTAATAATTAAACAAAGCACATTAATCAAACACTCTTATCATCGTTTTAAAAATAAATTGAAACTTCAAATAAACTATTTTCAGTAAGATATACACACACCCCATATCATTTTTAAAAAATTTAAAACAAACTTTTTTTAATCCTGAAAATAATTTGACTTAGATTTCCATATGGATATGTTAAATTTGTGCACACACATATGTATATTAGTATTTTTTATGTATGTTATTTATTTTACACATACATTGTTTTTTTTTAATATATACACAGAAAACATATAAATTTAACATTTTTCATGTTTTAAATTCATAGCAGAAATATTGAAACATATATATTTCACTTGTAGATTTTTATCATTTTTTGTTTGTTTTTAAATAAATATGTTAATAATAAATTGTAGAAGAAATTATAATATACATAATGTATGAATTAGTTAAACATTAATGTCAAATATATAAATTGAAAAACTAAGATAATTAAGCATTTTAAATGAATGTATATGATCTTATTTTATTATATATTTAATTAAAATGTAGCAATAGCAATCTATGGTAAACTATTGTCAGTGACATTTTCATCATCAATAAAGTCCTGCTATTCATTAATGTTTTACTATGAAAATGCCATTATTATGTAAATAGATACAGGATCTTCTATAAATCCAGCATTATAGTAAAAAAAAATTAATGCAAAACAAAATTTTTTATTTATGACACCCACTAGAATGATCAAGAATAGCATTTCTGTATCATCTTGGTATAATCTTTTTGTAAATTCTCTCATGATTAACATTAATGGATCTTCTTTCTTTAAAATTTGTAAATGTTTCCTACACAAATATTATGTTTTTGGCATGCAGTCTAGATGCTACTTGTTAAATGTTACAAAGGCTTTTCTTTGATTTTAATTTTTTATGACTAAATTATTTGCATTCATTCTTATACATTATAATCTGTAAAAATATATATTAACTTATTAGAACATTCTTTATATATATTATTTAGAAATCCTGGCAATATAATTTTGTTTTATTTTTGATAATTTTAAATACTTTAAAATCTTTTTTTTTTTTTTTTTCATAATCTGTGGTGTATTTTTTTATAATGTAACATAACATTATTATCATCATAATTACTATTATAGAGATTAGCATTTAAGTGTAATAGATTTTTATAAAAAAAAAAAAAGTGTAATATTCATGTATGTGAAATTTTTTATTTCATAGTAAATTTGTTGTCCTATAGAATCTTGAGGGGAGGAATTGTAATTAAGTAATAAAGGTATATTTATCATCTGTCAATTTTCAGTTAACTTTTAACAGAAATTATTCCAGTAACTAATTTTTTAAGATGAATTAAAAAATAACAAGTCTTGTGTTATATATATAATTTTTTTGAAAAAAAAATTGTGCATATAAAGTAGTATTTTTACATTTATTTTTCTGATTTTAATTAATTTCTATTTTTAAATATTTTATTTAGATATAATAAAATAAAAATGATCTGTGCAGTTTAATTTAGTAATAGTGACTGCTAATTACTCAAAATTTTTATGTCATTCTAATTGAAGTGGGGGAAAAAATGCAGTTTGATCATTTGAGTGGAACTCTTGCATTCAGTTTATTAACTTTTGGTGCTCAAATGTCATATAACCATCTAAATAACTGAATATGTTGTTGTTTTTTTTTGGTTTTTTAATACAGAATAAAAATAATAATATATAAAAGCATCTGTTTGGTTTTGTTTGAATATTTCAATTTAGTACTTGCATTAAGTTTTAATATTATCTTCTCATTGCAATAAAATCACATAGAAGTGAATTTGAACTATGGTGTATTTATTTAAATCAATTAATGTATGTAAACAACTGACAAAGCAGTGGCTAATTGAGATATGCATAATATAGAATGTGTGGGTGGGTGGTTTTTTTAAAGTAATTATATTTACTGAATTAATATTTGGTATGAACATAATAGAAAGTATAGTAAAAAGATTTTCTAGAGTTATAAAGGTTTTTTTTTTTTTTTTAAGTTTAAAACTATGTAATTAATTTATACTAAAAAGAAAACAAAATAAAATAAATAAGTCTATATAAGATATTGATTGTATACTGATATCATTATCAGGTGAAACTAGTAAAAAATCTTTTGGGCTTATCTGTTAAAACATTGTATCATTTAATTAATGTTAATAATTAAAACATAAAAGAGAGAAAATTAATTATAAAAAAATGTAGGAAGTTATCTCAGTATTTTTTATTACAGATATAATTTAAAATATCAATACTTCAATAAGTATTTTTTTTCTCTCTCTCTAAAATGGTCTATTAACTTCTCTGTATAAATTCTCAACGTATTTTGTAAATATGGTTTATAAAATAAAATACGATTTATAAAGAAAAATTTTGTTGAGAATCTATATATATTAATAAGGATTACCTACCTATTCATATATCATTCTTTTTCATAATTTGCTTTTATTCTATTTCAAATTTTAGCTTAAGTAAGATCAGAAATAAAAATACAAGCAGAACCAAATCAGAAATTCTTTGATAAATATTAGTAATTTAAATTAAGGTAACTAATAAAAAATATATATATAATTTTTTATGCAAAAACGTGAATCAAAGCAGTAATTGACATGTATAATAATATTACAAAGTTTCTGGTTATTAAAAAAATAATAAAGGATAGTATTATAGAAGAAAAAAATAGTAGTTTTTAAAAATGAATTCTTGCATTCATTAAACCTCCCCCCCCCCCTTTAATTTATAGTTAGTAAAATATTTCTGAAATAGCTTAATTTGAGGTAATCCTAGATTAGTGATTCTTGATATTCTTTTACTCTATATTTTTATATTTAGTTGAGTTTGTAAATATCCATTTAAAAGAATGTGTCATAACAATTGATATGTTTAAATTTGTTTTACAAACAATTTTTTTTTTTCATTGAGTAAGATATGATTATAACCCAGTGAATATGTTTTTGATTTTAAAATATATATATATTTTTTTAAAATGTCTATCTATTGATTGTGCTTTCTGTCTTATTCTACATATCTGTTCTTTGTTTATCTATCATTATGTAATATTTTGTTGTTTTGTTTTGTTTTTGATGAGGTTCTATATTATTGACTTTTTCCCTCACTAAATTTTATATCATTTATTTTAATAACTAGTTATTTATGGACTAAATAAATAAATGATTGTGATTATTTTAACTTCAAAATAAAATACAAATATGAATTAGTGATAAGTAATAAACTGATTAGTGAATCCCAAATACATTAATATATATCGCTTGTTTATTCTTTAGTTGTTAATTTGATATCTTCTGATGCTGTTTTTTCACTTCTGTAATGAATCTTTTTTTTTTTTAAATATTTTAATTACTTTTTCAATGAAAGTAATCAATAGTATTACATCTCTTTAGAGCAGTGTTTCCCAAAGTGGGCGGTGAAGACTTCTAGGGGGGGGGGATAGTGGGTTCAGAAGCATTTAGGGGCATTAGGTGGTCTATTTTTTTCTCCAGAAGTACTGATCATCGGCTTTAACTTGCTCTCAAACCCCTAATTTTTACGCTATTTGCCGATTTTATGGTTATTTTATAAATTGTTTATGTGCAAGAATATATAAAAATGGGGGATAGTCAGAGTAATTGTAAATGTTTTGCACATTTTTGATGGGTTTTTTTCCCCTCTATTAACAAGTTAAAATGAATGCAGGTTATTATTGTATGGCTAATTTTAAATTTTATTAATAGATTGTAGTGGTCATCCTGTGCATTATATTTTTTGTTAAAAAAATAAAGTAATTTAAGGCCAATATCAGCTGAGAGAATCTAAAAATTTGTCATATGTCAGATTTTGTGTGCGTGTGTGTTTTGAATCTTTTGTAAAAATGGGAAAAGCCATATCCATTGTATTAAAATTAGAAACTATATGTAAAATGGAACTCCTTGAGAAATTTAAAAGAGTCTGAGTGGAAAATGAAAGAAGATAAAAAGGTGTAAAAAGCTATATCAGTTGTGTTATGATCAATTATCCAAGAAATTGGAGATAACGACTGTAATAGTGAAAGAGGGATACTCAATTTTGTATTGCTATAGGTGTGCTATAAAAGGTTTTCAGCAGGTGATGGGGGTGATCTCTTCTGAGTTTATTGTTTTCCTTGTTATGTTTTGTTTGCTGGGTGGTTATGGGTTTGCTGAACTAAGAGAAATATTCTAGTTGTAAAGTAGTGGAGAACTTTATGAAAGAATGCAGAGCTGAGCCTAACTTCAAATTATAGTCTGTCCAGAATTGCATGATCGACTTTTGGTTGGTTGCTGTTGTTATTATAAAGATTTCTAGAGAAAGCTGAGAAATATTAAAATGCCTAAATTTTATCATTAAAATGCTAATGAAGTAAACTCCCATTGTTGACTCCTATGCTGCTATCATGTAGCTACAGCCTACATTTTGCTGTGAAGAATGGAAGCCCTCATCACCTTGTTGTCATGGTTTATAGTGCACTTAAAAGTTACTAAGTCCGGAGATGGTTAATGGGAAGAAACCAGAAGGTAGCTAGATGTATAATTTTTTTTTATTTTTATATATTATCATTATGTCTTGTTGCTATAAATTTTATTGTATTTTTTTTATTATTTGTATTTTTTTTTGTTTGTTTCTCTATAAATTATTATTTGATTTTCCTACTTTAAAACAGTTCTACCAAATTAATTTCTGGAATGCTTGTGTGTATGCCGAAGCATAGATATATATATATTGTAACGAGCACATACGTACGTTACAGTATTTTTTATTAGTAAACATAAAAAAAAAAAGTTCGCCTATAAAAATTTCTTTTTTAAGAATTAAAAACTGAAAATTAAAAAATCATCTTAAACTCGCATATATATAAAATCGCACAGATAAATAATTATTAAAATAAAACTTTATTAAAAAAAGAGTAGTTTAAAACTAAATTTTCAGAAAAGATTTAGAGATAAAAATATATGTTTAAGTTTGAAAACAAATTAATTAATCTTTTGTAAAATGGAAATGATTATTTTAATTAGTAAACTAGCCTTTGGGCATTTAAATGTATAAGCATCGGTCAGATAGGAAAACAATAGAAACTTTTAGCAAATGAAAGAAATCCATTGGGAGATCGGACCTCAACGAAAAGATTTTCACCATCACGACGTAATGTTGAGTTAATCCACAAAATTATTATAAAAGGAAAGATTTGAAAATAAAAGAATTAATTAGTTATTACGATGTGACTATATGTGTTAGTGTGGAGTTGAAGGAGAAGGGATTGAAAAGACGCACTCTTCAATCCCTTCAGTTTTGTTATAAAAAAAAGAGAGAAATGACATCGTTTTTTTTTTTCTACATTAAGGACCAACTAAACTAAAAGACCTCCGGATAAATAAATAAAAAACAATGGCTAACTCAACCAATCTTTTAGGATGGCATGGGAATTCATGTTCAGATGGCAAGCAACAGATAAAGATGAACTGTTTTAAACCGTAAGAACTTTATAATTAATGAACATTAAATTAAAAACTTTCCGTATTTAAAATAATTAAGAAATAGAATCCTATCTGACCAACGTTATTTATTAATTAGTTATAATTTTATTTAATGTATTTCTTTTGTAAAATCATTTCCATTTATTTATTTATTTATTTGTTCTTTAAGTTTTATTATGATTTCTGTTTTTCATTAAACTAGTTATATAAATATTAAACTTAAGTCGGGCGTGAATGGCTATATAGATTTGTAAAGTTATATTAGGGGAGGGTAATCTTAGGTTATTCGTTTCGTAGTTGAATTAGGTCAATGGATGGGATATATTGGTGTAATTAGTAGTTGTAGTACAAGATTCGCTATGGGCAGAATCGCTATTATACGCCGCACACTTCCGTTTTGCCTATGGAAGGGATTATAAGATGTAGAATGCTGTTCCTTTCGATGGAGTTTTTTTTTATTGCTCTTCTTGTCTGGTAGATCTAATATTCCTATCTGACGAGAAGCAGCTTCTTCTCTTAACCTAATTGTGCTGCCGTATTCGTATTACATTGAACACATCGATATATCAGATGGATTGAAGTTTGGTTTGAATGCGAACCTTTGGCCTAAGGTTAAACAAGGATTGAATATTTTCTTTTCAAATGCAAATCTATGTAGTCTATTCATACTCGAAACTCTAAATAAAGATGCATTAAATTTAAGTTGGGTATAGACTCTTGCATGGGTTCATTACCGGTTGATTATGTTTTTGGTTTTCATATTCGATCAAAATATGTATAGACATTCGGTAAATACTGATACCTTACGGTGAGTATCTAAAATGTATTTATTCGGATGTCTTTTAAGTTATTGGTGTTAATGCAAGCATCTTATGGTGAATGCTATTGGGATACTTATAAATTTCCCTCTGCAATTGACGGTATCAATGATTTTGTATTTTGATCGTTTATGTTTATTTGAAATGTTTTTGACCGTGGAATCTATGTAACCGATCTATACTCAACATTTTTAAACAAATCTGTGCGAACTAATAATACTATAAAATTTAAAATGTAAATTAAAAATCTACAATAAAAGTAAAAATAATGTTAAATGTTAAAGTAAACATATTAAAATAATAATGTTAAATCTTATATATCATCATCATCATCAACCATTATCAATCCACTGCAGGATGAAGGTCTCTCCAAGTTTAATCCATCTTCTCTGATCTTTAGCTTCTCTTCTCCACAACACCCCTGCACATTTTCTTATTTCATCCATCCATCTCAGATGTGGTCTCTTTCTGGGTCTTTTACAATCTCTTGGAATCCAGTTTAAAATTTCAATTGTCCATCTTTTATCATCTCTTCTAGCAATATGTCCAGCCCAACTCCATTTCAATCTTTTAATTTTTTCAATAAGGTCAGTAACACCTGTTTGTTGTCTTACCCATACATTGCGTTTTCGATCTCTTCTTGTTACTCCCAACATACATCTCTCCATACTCCTTTGAGTGGTCTGAAGTCTCTGTATTGCTCTTTTATTAAGTGTCCAAGTCTCAGATCCATAAGTAAGAACTGGTAAAACACATTTGTTAAAAACCATCCTTTTCAAACACATAGGCATATTTCCTTTTAGTATCAAGTTATTTCTACCAAAAGCACTCCAACCAAGTTTAATTCTATGATTAATTTCCTCCATTATGTTTCCATCTGTATTAATAATCTGACCAAGGTATATGTAACTGTTAACTTCTTCTAATTCTTCATAATCAGTCTTTATTTTCATATTTTGAGCAAATCGATTAAACATTACTTTAGTCTTTTTAACATTTATTTTTAGTCCTACTTTTCTACTTTCATCTGCTAACTCCTGCAACATTTCCTGCAGCTCTGAAGCATTATTTTCAAAAACAACTACATCATCTGCGAAATCTAAATGACTTAAATACTCTCCATTTACTTTCACTCCTTTAGTTTCCCATTTTAATCCACAAAATACTTCTTGCAGCACTGCTGTAAAGAGTTTTGGAGATATGGAATCACCTTGTCTTACACCTTTCTCAATATTGATTTTTCCAGTATCATTATGTAATCTAATTGTTGCTGTTGCATTTTTATAAATATTCTTTAAAATATGACAATATCCTGGATCTATACCTTGATGATCCAATGCTTTAATCACTGAAGAAATGTGTATAGAATCGAATGCCTTTTCATAATCTACAAATCCAAAACATAATGTCAACTCATATTCATTTGTCCTTTCTATGACTTCTCTCAATACCTGGATATGATCTATTGTACTAAAACCACTTTTAAATCCAGCTTGTTCTCTTGGTTGGTGGAAATCTAAAGTTCTCTGTAGACGAGTTGTAATTATCTTAGTAAAAATTTTATATAAAACTGATAAAAGGCTGATAGGTCTGTAACTTCTAATATCTTCTTTATCACCTTTTTTAAATATTAATATTATTACTGCATTCTTCCAATCTTCTGGTACATCTTTATCATTTAGACATTTGGTATATAACTTTGCTAAAATTGTTTCTATTTCTTCACCTCCTTCTTTTAATATATCAATTATAATTCCATCATTTCCTGGAACCTTTCCTTTCTTCATACACTTAATTGCATGTCTCACTTCTTCATTTAAAATTCTGGGCAATTTGGAAGATGTAATAGATATAGGAGGTACTTGTTCTTTATTACTATATAATTCTTGATAAAAATCTTCTACCAATTTCATGATGTCATCTCTCTTTTTAGTAATAATTCCATCTTTTTTTTCTTATTGCAGATATAAATTTCCTACCAATACCAAAATGCTGTTTAACATTCTTGAGACTTTTATTTTCTTCTACAGCTTTCCTTGCTATTTCACAGTTATACTTTCTTATATCATTTTCAACTCTTTTCCGTACCATTTTACAAAATTCGAGATATTCAATTCTTTTTAATACATCATTTTTGTATATCTTCATATTCCTTCTTTTCTTCATAAATTCTCTAGTCTCAGTAGAAATTTTATTAGTCAATTGCTGCTTTTTTCTACCAGCTATGTTTGTTGCAGTTTTTAAAAGTCTATCAGTTATTTTCATATTAATTTCATTCAAATCTGAATCATGTTCAAAATCTCCTAACACTTGAAATGTATTTGTAAGTTCTAATTTAAATTCATTAGAATGTTTCTGAAGATTAGGAATATCAACTGTAAATATTTTTTTTCTTAATAATTTTTGTCTCTCTAGTTTTACATTAACACGTAACTTACACCTTACTAATCGATGATCACTTCCTGTGTTAAATTTATTAAGAACATTACAATCTTGAAATATGTATTTTCTGTTAGTCAAAATATAATCCAATTCTGCTGTACCTTCATTTGGATGCTTCCATGTCCATTTCCTTTTAACATTTTTCTCAAAAAATGAATTCATAATATAAAGTTTTTCTTTTTCTGCAAACTCCACAAGTCTATGTCCTATCTCATTTCTATTACCATAACCAAAATTACCTACAGCAATTTCATCTTTCATTTGTCTACCAATTCTAGCATTAAAGTCTCCCATAACAATTTTAAAATGTTGTTTACTCTGATCAAAAGCCTTTTGTACATCCATATAAAAATCTTCTACTACTTCATCACTATGAGAACTTGTTGGGGCATAAACCAGAATTATCTGCATTTGGTATCTGCTATTAAGTTGTATAACTAATCTTGCCACTCTGTCCGATACACCATCAATCTCCACAATATTGTTCTTCCACTTTTTATTTATAATGAATCCTACTCCACTTGTATTTCCAATATGTGTGCCTTTATAATAGAGTATATGTCCACTTTTTAAATCAATTGTTTCTTCTCCTTTTCTTTTTACTTCACAAAGTCCAATAATGTCCCATTTAATATAAGACAGTTCTTCTTCTAATTCTTGCAATCTTCCTTCACTTGAAAGTGATCTGCAGTTGTAAGTACCTAAATAAAAAGTCGTCATCAAATGGCAGCCTGGATCCGCAATCAGGGGATTCTTAGCACCCTCCGCCTTCGGCCACTAACCGCTGCCTTGGTTGGTGACTTTACAGCCTCCTGGGAATAAGAGCCATGCTTTATTTTTGTCTGTCATAATTGTATATATGTATGGGAAAAATATTTATCATTTATACAAACATTCATTCTGCCTTATCAGGCACTGAGAAGAAAGACCATGGTGTTTCTTGATCTTAAACTCAGAGGTAAAAAGCCAATAAACTCACCACGCTAGCTAATGCATGTTGGTGAGCAGCCCATCCATGTTCGTATACTATATGAATAATCACATAGTAATAACAGCTGCAATGACAAGAACGTATGGAGTGGACATTAGGAATTTGCCCTGCTCGGTTCCTTTAAGGCCTCCAAGAGGAATCAAAGGGTCTCCTTTCAGTTAATAGCAAACTCCTTTCTGCAGCCCTTATATATATATATATGTGCGTAAATAAATTTTTGTATGTTAATTACTGGCAGTGGCTTATTTTATTTATTTTTTAATATTGAAATATAATTAGATAAGATATTATATTATTAAATCTCTGCTACTCCCTGAGCTAGTGACTTGGGCTAACGACCGGAATCAAAATTTAAAAAAAAAAAAATTATTTTTTTTTTGACTTACGTATCTGCCTACTTTATAAATTTTTCTAGGTTCAAATGCCTAGATGGCGCTCTGTAGTGCAGATGACATTAAGTCCTTCTTCGGATCGTTACAATATATATTTGTTTGTTGTTGTTTGCTCTTAACACACTGTTCTATTTGAGAAAAGAGAAACTTAATTTACGTGAAATTATTATTATTATTTTTGTAATCTCTGTATGAGATTATTGAAAATTTATTGACATGCTGATTTGTTGTTTTTTTTTTGTTTGTTTGTTTGTTTTGTTGGCAGTGATATTTTCTTTTTTGAAAGTGTATTTTTTTTCTCAAAAGTGGCACATAAAGGTGAGGTTTAGATTCTGCCTTTTAAAGATATACCTCCTAAAACTTTGTTGTACCAATTAGCAGGGTATTGGAGTTTTGGATAGGAAGAAATCAGGAAATATAATTAATTTTGGTTTGATTTTACAACTTGAATTTAATAACTTTAAATTTTTTTTTTTTTTGTTATTAATATTGAGTTTATGTTGATGCCTTATTCTGATACGTGACTTTGACATCATGGTATATCTTGTGATCATCATATGAATTATGGGATAGGCATCATCTGGTACAATGTCATTAGTTGCTATTTACATCAAAAATATCAGATTGAACACAGAAAATTGTTATACCTAGGGGTGGTGTTACAAAATTTATGTCTTGCAAAGAGGGCGGTGACCTGAAAAAGTTTGGGAACCTATACTTTAGAGCATCCCTAAGATAAAATTCTGCTTTAAGCGCACTATAAAATACTTTTTTGATATTATTCACTTGATCTTACATTCAGCAACACTGAAGAGCATACTGATTGGTCTTATGATTTTATCATTGTATTTTTAGAATTGTACAGTGTATCTTTAAATGAAATATGTTTTTATTTTACATTGATAATATTTCTATTTGTCTTAATACTTCACTAAGGATGAAGTATTTTAATTTAAATGCAGCAGCAGTATATTAGAATCTGCATTTTATCTTAATATCTAAGTGAGTTTCTACTTAAAAAACTATCAAGATATTTAAATTAATATTTTCAAAATGATAATCATATAAGCTAAGACTAGTCAAATATTTTTTATCATCCCTGATTGATACAGTACTTGAGTTTTTTGCCAAAAGTTTTTATAGATTGCATTCAAACCATTAAGAACATTCTGCTTTGAATTGAAAAGTATTGCACAATCTCATTGTCAAAAGCCATTCACAAATGAATATGGGCATTCTAATTCCAGAAGAAAACAAAAGCTAAAATAGAAAGTCAAATAATAATAATGATAATAATAATATGTGCTTTCTAGAGTGAGCTTTTCCTTGTCATTGTGAAATAAATTCCTGTTATCTATATATATAGAATTCAGCAAATGCATTCAAAATTTAACAAAAGTGTGATGCAATAGCTTTGAAAATGCATGTCAAGTAATTTAGCATATTTATTTATGTCAGTGAAAGTGAACATATTGGTTATTAGTTGATTTTTGTGTTAACTAATACCATGTCAATAATTAAAAATTCAAGTCTGATTACATATCCAATCCAATAAAAGTATAATTTTACATTGATGAGTATATATATTTAGAATTTTATGGAAATTCTTTAATGAAAATTTTCTAATTCCTTTATGAAATATTATTAGGGAATCCATGTTGTACTTCTATAGACTAAAGAAAACGGCTCTATTATGAAATAATTTGTTCTTTGGTTTCTAAATACGGCATTAGCACATTATAATCTGTTATGCACTTCATTTCTAATTCTGCTTTTCAACTTAGATTAAGAAGACCCTAAAATAGTTAAATTAACTCACATGATTAAGTTGATATAAGCCAGTATGGCCAAACTTTTAGACATTGGAGGGGACTTATTTGGTGAAAGTATATATCTAAGAGTGACTACATTTTTTTCAGGACTTAGAACTAGAGACCAGGAAAATTTTGCACCATCTATCTGCCATTGTTGATCACATTTTCATTATTTTATGCTTATTTTATCGTAAATTTGTAGCTTTATCAGTATTCAAATTTTAATTCCCCAAAAAAATCCGCTATTGGCAGTATTTTTTGCAAAAAAAAAAATGGATTTTTGATTGCGGTCTATTGTATGTAGTCCTGCCTATTTTCCCTTATAAAGTGCCAAAGTCAGAAATCAATCAAAATGTTGTATGCTGTATATTTTTATATTGGACTATTTCCATCATCTAATATGTGTGTTGAATGTCTTTAGAAAAGTTTAATTTTATTTAAATATTCCAAATGCATTCAACTGTTAGTAATATCACAGCAAATAGGTTAGTATATGCACCAACTGTTAGTAATATCACAGCAAACAATATACTAACCTGTTTGCTATGATATTACTAACAGTTAGTGCATATACTAACCTGTTTGCTATGATGTTACTAACAGTTGTTTGCTGTGATGTTACTAACAGTTGTTTGCTGTGATATTACTAACAGTTGAATGCATTTGGAATATTTAAATACAATTAAACTTTTCTAAAGACATTCAACACACATATTAGATGATGGAAATAGTCCAACATAAAAATACAACTAGAACACCATCATCACAAACCTTTAGAAAAACAAAATGTTATATGCTTTTGTAATAGATTTTAAATGTAAATAAATATATTTCTCATAATTTTTTACAATCATAATTAAGTTTTTTTATTAATTTACCTAAATATAAAGTTTGATTCCAAAATTTTAAAATTTTACAAGAAGAATAATCAAAGAAACGTAAATTGTGCTGGACCGCTGCTCAAAGACAAGTGAATAATGTTGATTGCTATTGCTTTTGTAATAGATTTTGAATGTAAATAAATATATTTCTCATAATTTTTTATATTCATAATTAAATTTTTACATTAATTTACTTAAATATAAACTTTCATTTGAATATTTTTAAATTTTACAAGAAAAATAATCAAGGCAAATTAAATAGCGCTTAATCGCTATTTGCATATCAATGACATTTGGTGATAGCTAACAAAATGCAACTATTTTTCTTAAATATTTATAGATTTTATGATTACTTTTTATACTATATTGGCTAATAATGTGGTTAGATTTAGATTTTTTTTAAAAAAAAAAAAATTAATTTTAGGTGGAGAAAAATCAACAGAAGTGAATAATCAGCTATCATAATTTCTAAGACACAAGAAATCAGCGTTTTCACATAATGATTGGTCGAAATATAATTTCTTTGTTTTACTGCAGGCTATTTTTTATATGTTTTTCTTTAGATATTAACATTGTTTTAAATTTTTTGTTACATTAACCAATTTGAATGTAAAATAATTCAATTTTTAGATAAGTAAAAACAATTCTGATTATTGTACATAAATATATTTCAGAAAGGAAACTGGCTAGATCCATATTTAATGAATCAAATCATTTAAATTTTTATTCTATCTGGCCAATAAGAAAATTCATCAGACAAAATGCTAAATTACCTCAGCTCCCTGTAGTATTATAAATTGTACATGTAGCTTTATAAAATATTTATTAAATTACAATTTTAAATTACCTATAAATAATTATTTTCTAAAGCTGGTCCTGAATTTTAAAAAAAATTCAAGGAAAAAAAAAAAAGAAAATTATTGTTTTAGAATTATATTAAACTAAATGAGATGTAAAATTTACAAAAAGAAAAAAGAAAAGAAAGAAATTATGCAGTCGACATCTTGGATACCCCTGATATAAGTTAAAAGTTGTACAAAATTTATCTTTTATTACCATTTTTGAACGTTAACTGATAAACCATAGTTTATAAATTGCATTTAAAATATTATAATTCTCTGTATATCATGTTTTGGAATGATATCAGTAGCACAATCATTAGCATATATCATCCAGAAAACAAGAAGTTGAAGCTCTTGTTTTTGCTTAAAGTTCAAATCAAAAATTTCACCATCAAATCTATATCATATATTGAGACCTGCTTTATGGAGCCATCTATATAAATAAAGCTGGAGCTAATATGTGGTCTTGTTTAATATAGTCTATACGTCTAGAATATGTTCTGATTTTTTCTTTTAATAAATTGACATTTGAAATGTCAATATCAAACTTATATGTTTATACATGTTTCATGAATTTACATAACCATGTCAAAAAAATGTAAACAGCACTGAGCTAATATATCTCTTTGCCACCAATCCCATTTCAAAAGTCTTAGATTTTGTATCAGCAATATTGTCATTTCTTTTCAGAAATAAATTTTAAAAGGCAACTAGATAATTTCAATTATTGCCACAATCTTTTTTTTTTTATTAACTGACTTAAATATCTTGACCAAATTGAAAAAAAAAAAACAATATATGAATTAGGCCATTGCTCATAACACATTTCTAATATTTCTTTCATGTATGTATTTACCCAATTTTTCATTGCCCTGTAGAAAATAAGTCAAATCAGCCAATTTGTGAATTAAAAGAACTTTAGACCTAGGATAAATATATCCATATTTATAAATTGTTTTTATCAACAATCTAATTTAAGCAATTTGATACTTGACATGCAAATCAAAATATATAATTGATTTTTACTCCTTGATCTTCCCAGTCAGAATTCATTTTAAATCTTATAATATTCTTTTCTTTTACACAAACCAATACATCATTCATGTATCTGACATAAATAATTCATACAATTTTGGAAGGGATTATCTATAATTTCTTTTTCATATGTCGACAAAACAAAATAACCTGCAATAATATGTTCATGTATAAATTGCAGGAAATTAATAATAGAACCTCTATTTTGCATATTAATATTATTTAACAACAAAACTTTGTTGATTATATTAATAGAATCGATTCTTTTAATATAACAATGCATTTTAGTAACATTTAATATTGCAGTTGCATGTTAAATGATATTTCAAGGTTCTTTATTTTGTTTACACAATCAAATGAAAATGATACAGTAAAATGGCCAAAACTCAAATATCCCTATAATAATTGATCAATACATTAGCTGGTTCACATATAAATAAACATTAAAAATGTTTGTTAGCCTCAGTGGAATAACTTGCTTATAGAGATTTGCATTACAAAAATATGTGGACGTACAGCACTGGATGCAATCTCAAGAACATCTTTCACTTTTTTAAAAAAATACTATTTATAAATATCAATCTTTGAGCATCAATATTATATATACTTATTTGTTTAAAGACTAACTTTTCCACTTGTAACATTTTATCTTCATATTAACCATTGATATAATATTTAAAATGTTGACCTTTATCTTTTTTAAGACATTTAAAATATATTCACAAATTTATAGCACTACTTAAACCAAAAGTCATAATCTTTCTTCCTCTTTATATATATGCTCATTCACTTTATAATATCATATTTCCATGTACTAAAGTGACTACAAAATAAAGTTAATTGCAATATTCAAATCTTCAACAAATAACTTTATATAATATTGATGCTCAAAGGATATAAATACATTATAATAAAAATGGTTACCCATCAGTAGCATAAATTAGTATATTTAACATTTTTATTTTTAAGTATTAAACAAGCTTTTTTTTAGTATACATGTTGTATGTATTATTTATATTGAATAAATAATAATATTAATAAGTATGTATACTTGAAATTGTACCGATCCAGTGCTATATCTCACATATTTTTGCAAAGTCAAAACTGCATAAGCAAAATATTCATTAAGAATGATGATTGATTTTATGATTTATTTTTATATGAGTAAACAAAATGTATTGATTAATTATTGCAGGAATATTTAGGCTTTGATCATTTTTCTGTGCAATCTTTAAGTTTATTGACAAAATAAAACACTTTGAAATTTCATCTAACCTGCAATTATATCATTAGATGTTATTGACTTGCATTATTCCATTAATAAGACTTGAATTCATTGATGTAATTGATATAGCTTTATTATTAAATGATATTATTATGCGAATACGGTATTCTATTCTTAATTGGTTGCAATTTATACATGAAAAAATTGTTGCAGTTATAAGTTTTATAAAATGTGTAAAAAAAATCACTACTGATTGCTCAAATATGCATGGTTTGTCAATATATGAAGAAGAAATTATAGGTCATGGCTTCTAAAATTGAAGATTTATATTAGAGACATGGTTAATGCATATGAGCCAAAGAAAATGGTACTTTATGTTTCTTTGAAAAGTTTAATTCTTTCAGTGTTTTTAAAATGAATCATGGAAATAAAAAGTATTTTCATGATATATTAATTGATTGCCAAGTTATTTAAATTATAGGTTATTGATTAAAACAATATGTAAATGTAGATATATTTATTCTAATTCTAAAGTTCATTTTGTTCATAAAATGACTGGTTTAATATGTTTCTGCATCACAATGAAAGAAGTGACAATATTTATAGATTTACATAGGTTTGCTGAATGTAGACTAGAAAACTAGATTTTGTCATAATAAAAATATTAGTTTTAAAAAAGGGATTTTAATTTTTTACACTATAGAAATAATGTGAGGCATCTATGTGAGAAGTATTTTGATATTACATTTATGTTATATTTATGGAAATTGATTGGCTCATTAAATGTTACATTTTGAATTTTAACTAATTTACAAGAAGGAAAGGGATAAATAACTTGAGTGACTAAAATTACAAAGCAGTAATGAAAAAGTTGGTTAAGAAAAACATATTTTTTTAAAAATAAATAAATCAAAACAGGATTAAACAGGAAATATAAAAGGAAATGTTGTAAAAGATGGAAGAAAAGTAAGGAAATGAAAGTTGATAAATAATATTAAAAAAGAAATATTTATGAGTATTTGAAGAATAGCATAAAGAAATAGGGAAACTTAAAATACTATACAAGATATATATAACAGTTATTTTATAATACTGATAAAAGACACAATGTTTATTTTGGTTTAATGATCTTGAAAATACCTTATTCATCATTCAGTAATATTTTTTGGTTACTACTATTTTTTATAATTTTCTTGAGATGATGGTTATATCGCTAATTAATTGTCTTACGATTTGTTGAGAAATAGAAATCATGATTTTAAACATATATATATTAAATTCTGAAAGGAAGTTTATTGGTGATATATGTATATTTTTGTATATATATTACATATATATATAAAAAGAAATTAAAACTGTAGACAATATGTAATAAATAAGCAATTTCCACCCAAATATGTAGATAATAATTACTGCAACAAAATTAACTTTAAATACAATATTTATTAACTGCTAAGCCAGGTTTTTGATACAGACTATCTTTGGCAAAGCAAGATTGACAAAGATTAGCAAGAAAATGTTGGCATTTCCAACTGTGTACAATGATGAACTAAAATGGTCGTAGGTTTTAACAAATTTGCACATGTAAATAAATGATGAATATTTTTATTAAGGGGAATTTTGTTGGCGTAATTATTATCTACATACTCATGGTGAAATTGCTTATTTATTACATATATATTCACAAACATTTTTTTAAGATTAATAACAGGAGTTTAATAACAAAAGATTTCATTCGGATGAGCTCTTTGTTATTCTCTATGTAAATAGATATGGAAATGTGGATGTTTGTTCATTCAATCATAACATTAAATCATCTGATTTATATATTGTAACCTAAATAAAAAAAGAGAGAGAGAGAGAGAGATGGGAGGAAGAGAGAGATAAGTCCGAATGTGAAATAAGAGAGGAAGGAAGATGAGCCAATTGTAACCTAAAGGAAGAGAGAGGGTGAGTGAGAAGGAAGAATGCGAAGGGAGTGTTGAGAATGGGGAAGAGAAAAGAAAAGAGAATATGGAGGTGAAGAAAGAGAGAGAGAAATCAGAGGAGAGGAAGAGAGAGTGAAAGAGAAAAGAAAAGAGAAAAAAAAATAACCAGAGACTTCAGCTAGACACAGCGGGTTACAATAAAATTTTTCAAAGATGATAGTACGCAGAGATCTATAACAAGATGGAGGGAAAAATCATACAATGCTACCAAACAATCAGGGCAGAATAGTAATAATTTGGGATACATTATTGAGGAAAAATTTCTACTTTTATCAAGTAATTATAAGACTTAACCTTCCATCCAATTATATTTTCTGAGCACAACAGATTTGCGACTAAAGAAAAAAAATCTATTACTAAAGTTTCGTATCATATTTCAAAATAAACACTATTCTTGTCAATTTTTCTGATAGCATAATTTGTAATAAATTAAACGAAACAAAATACCATAAAATGTGCTCTTCTTCTAGCACAGGGAACAAACAATAAATACCCATCCTACACTAGTAATACCTAATATTGAGATATAGAAAATTAAGTAAATCAATGCAAAAACAACTCCTACTGTAACTCTTGTGAAAAGCACTAATATGAAGTTACCTATCAAGTAAATGAATAGATGAATGATATCCTGGCCAACTATAGGAGTCAAACACTTACTTGAAGTGACCATGTCCTACTAAAAGATAACAATATTGATCAAAATTATTAAAAGGATATTTACTTAAATATTTAATTGCATAATTAAAATATTCAAAATTTAGACTAATTATAGCCTTTTACCCAGGACATCAGTTTAAAAATACTTTTTAAGCAAAATATTACTTTTGGTATCTGGAAATGTAAAACTATCTTTTACAGTGATTTCATCCAGAAATCACAATTATATGCACAACTTTATCTTATTTCTGTGGATATAAAAGTATTCTGTATGACATTAATTAAATGAAATAATTAATATTGTGAACCCAAGACAATAGCATATAAAAAAATATAAACAGAAACTAAATTTATTTTAAATAAATAATAAATTGGTTTATTAACAATTATGACAATATAAAACAACAACAATTTTTTTTTACATAAGTTAGGAAATATTGCCAAAATAGCTGCTGTTACATTTAGGTCTTTTGACTAACAGTATTTGAAAAACTCCTTTGTTTTTACAAATAAAACTATTTAGGCTTTTTTTTGGAAAATAATTGAATTTACATAAACCACCCTATTTAATAATTTATTAAAAATAGAGACTAAACACTGGCTAATTTTTTATACATCTCCAATATAAGTAATCCCTCAAACTACTTTGGGCATTATAAAATTTATATGATTTACATTGGATTAATCATTAGTTTATTAACATAATTTCTCTTTATTTATTTACTCTAAAATAAAACATTATAAAAATTAATAGCCAGGATTAATAGACTAATCTAAACACATTTAAGCAATGGCTGACATATCCAGAATAAATCTCAAATTATAAATAATTATACTCCTGTTATTTAGAATTATAAACTAATAAATGACCAAATAAGTAAAATGTATGGGCCACTCATCAGAAGTCATTTGCACACATAAATATAAGAGGTTACTGTCCACATAATATAAATTACACTAAAATGTAAAATTTAAAAGACTTACACATCCATCAGCAAAAACTCTGGATGAATACATTGATAACATAGCATGTGCGGATTGCACTTACTGGTCATATGCTTACAATTTACATATTTAAAAATATTAATCGTTGTTGGTTGATTTGTGGATGATAATAATATAACAGCACAATTCAGACATTGTTATACCTTTAAGCACTAAAATAACTAAGTGCTACCTGAAGAAACCAGTCCTTCATACTAACTTATCTTGTCATTACATATCAAAACACAAACAATCTCACCTACCATGATGGAAAAATATCTTTAACTACATCATGAATGATAGGCCAACATAGGCTCCACAGAGCACACTAGCATATTCAATAAATACATTATAAGAATGGTGGCTTCCAAACACCTACTTCTGAGGCAACAGAGGATGCCTGGACTTTTGTCACAGCACATCAGGAAAACATGGAAAGACACACCAAGAACATGTACCTTCTAAGTATATGATAATAATCACTGGAAATAAGCACTATCACCTCATGGAACAGAATATAATAAAGATGGGGAATTTATATACTCCATTAAGTACAATAATAAATATCAGTAGGGCTTTACATTATGAGGCTAAGCAATACTATAACTAACAATGACAAGATACAAGCATCACTATCACTAACTAAAGTTATATTCAAAATTTTAATCCGACTAACAATAAGCAATATCTGAACCAACAATTGGAATTTAAGTCAACCGACTGAAAAATTAATAAAAAAATTTAATAGCATATGAAACTTTTGGCACAAAGTTACAATTTACACGTGTATGGAATATTAAAGTTATGGTAACAAGTGGACATGAATAATAACATGAATAAAAGTGTGAGATTAATAATTCTCAATGCATAAAAAAGAATACTAGCAGTTATAATTACTATGGCACTTATGTAAAATGTAGAAGAAAACTTCTGATAATTGTTTTAGCACATAACTGAGTAGAATATCATACATTTAAAATAACTGTTAGTGAGAGATGAAAATCTCCACTGACTCAAAATGAGTAAAGTATAAATAGTTTACCAAGCACCTACCAATTGCATGATAAAATATTACCTGAGAATGTGTAGAATATCTGCACCTTCTAATAAACCCATTAAGATTAAACATATAAATTAATTACCTGGCACATATATAATACTAAACAGTATGACATTAAATGTAGCAAAGTTTCAAAGAAAATATTGCATAAAATATTTTGTTTTTACCATATAAAAAAAAACCTTAGTTCATAAGCGAGCTTTCTTCATACTGAGTCATCTGTTAAGCATTTCATACATGGCAAAAGAATTTCTAAAACAAAACATATACAACAGTTCTTATATCTAATTTAGTTCTAAAAATATAAGCACTTCTAAATATAAGCAGTAAAATAAATGAAAATAAAACAATAGTGAATCGCGATGGTGAAATGACAACGTAATACAATTATTCTTTCAGCTAATAGACAATTTTGGGATCCCGTGGTTTTATTAAATAATTATACAGTTTCATTTTTATTCCTTTTCTTTAAAGAACATATTTTAGGCAATTTAAAATTTATATGCGTACAATTCTGAGACATTTCCAGTTATTCTTTAATATTTTTCATAATAAAATTCATAAAGCAATTTTGTTAGTAGAGAATAATTCAGCATATCAAAACCTTTTTAGAATAATTACTACTAATTTTACAGCATAGGTTTATAAATTAATATTTTCGTTTTTTTTTTTTTAACTAGCGAGCTATATTTCTTCAAAATTATTAATTGAAGAGCTCCAGCATAGCAACATTTTTAGACTATTATAATCCCTCAAACATATTATTCCTTTTTATATGCAAAAAACTTTTAAAGGTAATTAAATGATATAAGCATTTTCTTCTTAAAATGATTCTTTAAACAGTTCCATAAATAATCAACAATCTTAGTTAAGAAGCAAGCAAATTAATATAATGAGTAATTTTTGGTTAATAAATAGGCAAATTGATATAATGCATTTTAAACTTTAAAATATACAGCTTATAGTCTTATGCATTTTAATTTTCTTTTTTTAAAAATTTATCCTATTTATGAGATAACTAAGCAAAATAAGAGCTTGAACATTGTTCTGCATAATTTTGGTTATAAAATTCATAAATAAATATAGCAACTGCTGAGTGTTAAAACTTATTCTATAGTTAATTTTATTGAAATAGTTAGTAATAATGATAAAATTCCCTCTAAGCATTTTTATAATAATTAAGAAAGCTTAATTGTGATTCAGTAACAAAACAAATAAAATGGGAACTACCTGAAATCTACTCTAAGTTCATTGTTGACTTGTTAATAATTAAGTTTAAATGAAATACTTTTAGGAAAATAATAAAAATTTAATACTTTATGATTTTATCTCATGCCAAGAATTCAAGCCAGACCAGAAGAGAATAAATAAAGAATGAACAATTTAAAACAACCAAACTTCTCTTTTATAGCACTTTTTTTTTGAAAACCCAATCATAAGATATGTCGATCAATCGATGACATCATTTTAGTCTAGATATTTCAAAATGACACATTATTTAATGAACTTAATTTAGAATAAAGTTAATAAAGTTTTCTTATGAAAAAAAAAATAATCACATTATTTATTCATCAACTGACTGAACCATCCTAGAATATTTATTCACTAAAATTTAAATTAATAACTATTTTATTCATTAAATTACTTTAACTAATATTATAATTATTTATTCATTTATATGTGAGTCTAAAGAACTCAAAATAAACTACTTAATTAATTATGAAACAAATTCTCGATTCATGCAGGCACACACACATCCATGAACAAAGGAAATTACATTTCAAACCTTAAACTAACTTATTAATTACTTCATAAATAACTAATTGTAATTTATTATAACTACCAAATAAAATATTTAAAAATATTAAATATTACAATTACTTTTATAATCCTAAAGCTGACCTATTATAAACTAATATTTGAACTTTTATACTACTATCCTAAAAATTTACAAAAGCTAATTTTAAATTAATTTTACATTCTCTACTCTCTTCTGTCTTATAACTAAATTACTATACTATTAGAATACTATTTTCTGGCACACATTTTAATATAATATTGTTATTTTATTAATGAATGAAATTATTAAAAGCAATATAAACTATTATGCTTAGGATAAACACAAAAGAATTATATCTGCTTTGTTATACAGGCTGCACTAAAATGTTGTACAACAAAAATTATTCATTATTTCATATTTTACTTATTAGTTAACTATTTTTTTTAAAAAATTAAGTAAACATAGAAATTTGTTATTTTGAGGCGAGTAATGGGAGTAAGTCTGAAAACACTGGGTCACATTATAATGAAAACTATTATGAATCAAAAGACTTAGTCTTTTGTACTCAGTCTTAATGTATAAAAATACTTCTAATAGAATTATCATTGGCACTGTAATTGTTATTTTTATCTATTAAGCTTCTAAATACAAAATTGACAGAATCAGAAAAAGAATCATTAGACAGAACTTGTTTTCTATTGTCCTAAGTCAGGAAAGGGCCGTGAACCTCCAGAATTTCTAAAAAATATATGCTTCAAAACTAAATCATATTGGCAAAACCATTCACCAACATAACCCTTACTCTAACATTTTTTTTTTGATGTGAAAGCAGAAATATAATAGTCTTAAAATTTAATGAACATAACAGTGATCCAAAAAAATTATCACTCAATTTATTGTTTTATTTACTATCTCATTGAAAGAATAGTTTTAACAATTGTCCAATATTTGAAAACTACCTATTCTTAGAATAGATTAGAGTCAGGCCTAGATGAAATTGCTATGAATAAGCTTTATCTATAATTAGTCATACTAGATTGATGCTTTATTTATAGTTTATTATCTTAGTTTTTGAAAAAATTGTTTTCTAAAATTCTTTAAAAATTTTAAATGCATGAAAATCTAAATTAGTAACTTTGGCTAAATGATAATAAAAAATACAAAATTTTACAGAATTGCTTTTTCAGCATTCTTTTATTTTATCAATTTTATTTAATGTATTTGTCAGTAATATTGCAAATATGGAAAAATAATTCATTTAAGGAAATCTTTTCTAAGACTGAAATATTCTCACGAATCTTAGAAAAACATTATGTTCAATATTCTATCTAGGTAAAAAGGAAATTGTTTATAAATTAATTTCTTCATCAACATATTGAAATGTGATTTTATCTTCATATTTTTTATGAGTGACTTCCATCTCAAAAAGTTAAATGTCAAATAATTTCTAAAAATAATCTCCTGGAAAAGCTAACAACACTTCTTAGAATTGTAATGCAAATACTCTACAAACATCATTCTTAAGAACTTTAACAATTATATTGCTGAATGCTGTACTTAAATGGATAAAAAGTCCTCACATTAAATTTTTGGATATATATATTAATATTACTGGCTCATTCAAGTCCATTCTTTTGAAATGGATACTCATCCTTTTATATTTCTTCACCAGATATCAAAAGACAAATTTTGCCTAATAGAAAGGTGTACAAAAAACTTATTAAGATCAGGCTTATCACTAATTCTAATTCTAACATTTGATTATTTGCCTCAAGTTAAGATCTTTTTATATTTTCAACTAAGAAACCTTCAAACAATCAGAGGATTATGGCATAAGAAATGAATTTCATAACTTTTTTTTTCTTCCAAGTTCAACAATAAACCTAGTCAATGGCATTCCTATTCATTATAGGAATCTCATCATTAGGTTCAAGAATGCTCATGATCTCTGTGCTTATTGATATCATAAACAGAATTTAATAACTTGACTTATTTATAGTTGAGGTCAGATAGAAAGTGTGAATAATGTACTCAGTGACTAATTTAATCTATGCATAATTGAAGGACTTAAAAAATTATGAATAAATCTATCTCTTGACTAGAATACAAACATTATATTAGTTGTGAATAAAGCTCTGTCTTTAAAAAATAAAATATGTATACTAAATAAATAGAATATATATTTAAATTAAGATGGCAGAATGAAATTATTTTTAACTTATTATAGAACTATTTGTAATTTATTGTCTGCTACTTTGAGATATGTATAGCAAGAAGTTGGAAATATGAACTAAGCATTAACAATATTAATTAAAAGTAAAAAACAATAGTTGATTTTCAATAATTTGAACTAAATAATTATAATTTTCTTTTTTTTCCTTTTCTTATGGATTGATTTATATATTTACATATATCATTTCCAACTTTCTTAAACATTGCAACAATACTATTTTTCATATCAAAACTTTATCCTTACAGTTTCCACTATCAGATTAAGATATATGTTTGATTGTGTAGGTTAAGATGTATGTTTGATTATGTATATAAATATGTATTAATTCTATGATTATATATTAAGATATTGTAGCTCTGATGATGACTGCAGGACAGTCGAAACTGTAAGAATAAAGTTTTGATTAAAAAAATAGTATTGTTGAAATATATAAGAAAGTGGAAATGGTGTGATAATCTTAATTAATGGAAGTATAAATTTTAGCAACTATAAATTAGTACACGTAGAGAATAACAGAAATATAGTAGATAATTTTTTTGGAATGAATCATAAAAAAAGTGATGAAAAGTGTTTAACCTCATATAAACTTTTTTATATATTAATCATTCTGGATAGGTATGTTAGCAGCACATGGAAGATGAGATAGATACAATTCATCATGATCATTTGCGAAGATAATTCAATTTTATAGTGTAAATTTTAAGCACATGCTTATGTCTTATTATATTATATTAATAGTTAATGTGCTTATTAATATTATAAAATAATCATGGTTAATAAATATTTTGAAGGACACGGACATTTCATCACACCTATGATGGACTGAACATTTAATTGATCATTCATTTAAATTAAGTTTTTTTTTAATGATGTTTTATTGAGAATCATTCCTGAAAATTTTGGCTCTGAGTCTATCACTGCACGACTTTGCTTAGTCTCGCTTAAAAATTGTTATAGAATAAAAAGAGAAGTGCTAGTATTATTTTTGAAAAGTCTTTTTTAAATTTTTTATACAATATGAATTGCTAAAAATTCCATTCATTTACTAGAAATTGAGTGGAAGCATTTTGGAATGAGAACATG
Organism: Epiperipatus broadwayi; assembly: GCA_028023455.1. Classification (NCBI taxonomy): domain Eukaryota; kingdom Metazoa; phylum Onychophora; class Udeonychophora; order Euonychophora; family Peripatidae; genus Epiperipatus; species Epiperipatus broadwayi. Next base: position 5,506,301 of record JAQFVV010006206.1, read on the forward strand.
GAATACTGAATTCAATCGCAAATATTTGTTCAAATTCTGTTCTCATGTCTCCTTCTAAGCTTTCTTCTCTATTACCTAATATCTTTTTGCTATTATTAAAATATTTGAAGTGTCCCATAGTTATATTATTCCAGATACACTCCCTCTTTAAAAAAATAAATCTCATATTTTAGTACTACATTGAAAAGGAAATCATCTTTGATGTTATATGCAATGATTTAATATATATTAAAACTCAAGCTAATTTAATGAGAAGTGTGAATCTAAGACAGCAAAAATCTTACATCGCAAATAAATGAACATGTTTAATTTTAAATATACTTCGCAATATTATACAATACACCTGGGTCTCGTTTTATGCGGTAGATAGGTTCCATAGAAAACCCGCATTAAAAAAAATGGCCAAAAATAGACTTAACTTACCTTGAAAAATGGGGGATAGGTGAGAATTCGCATAAAAGCAAAGCAACAAAGAAAAATTACTTTAAAATTCACATTAAAAAAATAAGCAAATAAAGTATGACTAATAAAAAAATTCAAATATTTGAAAAAAATTAATACAAGACAAACTTTTTTTTTACTTTTTTTATTAACTACAATATTTAATTTTACATTTTTCATACATATTTTAATCATTACCGCTAGCGTTCGTTTGTAAACTGGAAAGAAATCAGATTCGATGTGATGTGATGTATTGTAGCTTCTCCTTAAATGAACTCAAGATTCTCTCAGCAATTATGCCCAGAGAAACCTGTTAGCCACTTTATTTTTATTCGTGATGTGATGTAAAACTAGTACCATTTTCAGTCTTATGCTGTGTTAATGGTTTTCTGTTTCTATATTTAAAAAATGAGATCGAAATCAAAGCAAAAAGATTATACATTATCATTAGAAACATTATTTTCATTTTATAAAATCTTTGTTTTTATTTTAAAAATCTAAAAGATTATTTATTTCTGTTATATATAACAAAATATGTTTTAAAAGTTTAAATTTTTTGAATATTTATTGCGATATTTTTATGTGTAAATATAAATCTATTATTATTATTTACTCATTAGTATAAGTAGGTTATTTACATAGAAGCTACGTTTCTAAATACAGCTTCAGGCCATATTCACATTAGCTGCTAATATAATGTTATATTTTTGACAAAACAAAAGTATTTCAAGTGAAAATAAGTTATTAATAATTTAAATTTCTTGATATCTAATAAATATAGTGAAATATGAAAGATATTAAGAAGAAACATGAATCGCATAACTTCAAAATCACATTAAAATAATCCGCATAAAACGAGACCCAGGTACAATCATTTTTACTCCCAAACTCAGATATAAAAAAGAGAAACAATGCATAACCTTAGTTGAACTCTAATATAAAATATTTGAAACACCCTATAGCTATACTATTCCAGCCACACTCCCCTTTTAAATAAAGAAAGTTCAAATTTTAGCATTATACTGAAAAAGAAATCCTCTTCAATGTTATGTGCAATTATCTAATATATATTAAAATATATATTATTTTTTATCTTCATAAATCTTATTCAAACTTTTGCATAAGAATATTTCTAGAACATTCTCTTCCTGTAACTGTGTTACTTAATGAATCTTTTTCAAAATTTTTAATACTTTTTTGAAACTAGTTTCTTATACTAAAACATTAACATTTGTTTATTTACTACTATTTTGTCTATTTCGTTAATATCATTTTTAAGTCTAAAAAACATAATTTTTCTCTCATTAATTCTAAGGTAAATTTTTTTCTACTTTATATTTTGAAACTTCTGTCAATTTTAAAGCCATTAAATACTTTTCATAATTGAGATTGCTTAATTTTCTATCTATAATCACAGAATGTAATCAATATAATCTTTTATGTATTGTAAACATTTTGCCACATTTTGAAGAATTAAAATTCTGAATGGCTAAACAAATTTGTATGTATATAAATAAATTTTATTATTCTTCCAATTTTTGATAGATTGTTTTGTTCAAATATTAAATATGAGACATAATTATTGTGCATGTTTTTATAGTTCAGTTTATATTTGGATGCAATTATTTTATATATAAACATTTTATCAGTTAGTAATTTTTTTTATATCTTTTAAATTTCTATATAAATAAATAGATCCTGTATGTTTTAAAACTTATTTATTATTAAAATAATAAAATTGTCAATAATTTTAATACTTAAAATCAGTTTTGTCTTATTTCATTGTATACATAAAAAAAAAAAGTCATCTTTGAATATTTTCATTTTTTCTGCTGTTATAAGTGAAATTCAGTTCTTCATTATTATAAAATAGTGTAAAAGTTATTTGTTCCCCTTAATCATTTTCTGATTTAAATATGTTCATTGAATAATTCTTCTTCATCATTATATTGATTGATTATTTTGAATTTTACATTAAATTCTCTGAGTTTCAATAGTGGATTAAGCTCTTTGGTATCTCAATTTTATTCTTATTTTAAACCCATCCTTTTTTAATTTTTAAAGTTTTTTTTTTTTAGGTTTTATCATTAAAAAGATAATTTGACATGGTGATTGCCTATTATAAGATAATTCATAATAAACTATTAGGTCCTAAATATCTATTACATTAGTTATCTAGAAGTTAACTAACTTTAATAGATTTGACCTTAAGCATTCATTTTAGATCAAAATAAAAAAGAATGGTTTAAAAAAATGGGTAAAAGACATTTTAAAATTAGATATCATTTATAACTGTCTGTGAATAGTAATCCATAAATTGTCTTAAGTGGAAGGCAATCCAAACATGTAATCATCTCTTAAATAGCCTTAAAAGATTACTACAAGAGTTTTGCCATAATTTGAGGGATTATATTTTTGGATGACGTACAAATATCTCTGACTTCTAATTTTCTGTATGTATATTATTATCCATTATTAATTTGTGGAACAATACCTTAAGAAAAATGGAAAAAAAAATAGCATTTGTTACCACTTGGTCAACATTTTTATCTTACACTTAATGAATTTAGAGTGATTTCTTCAACCATACTTTTTTTTAATCATAGATCTTGTGAATAAACTTATAATGTGTGACTTCACTATGAGATATATTACTTAAAAATAAATCTTATTATATTTTCTATTTCTATAATAATATTTATAAAAACAATTTTAGATTTTTTTTCTTTTCTTTTAAGTTAATTTTTTTAATTTATTTATTTATTTGTTCCTATTTGAAAGTTTCATTAAATAACAATCTACTCACCATTAGTAATTTAATATTTGAATCCAAAATTAAATTAAAATTAATTTTATAAAAATGTTTACATATTAACAAATTATGAAATTTTTATCATTTATATATATATACTTGTTGTAATCAATATTTATTGTGGGTTTTTTTTTCTAGTATTATTTGATGCTTATATTCCTTGGATTATTTCTAAATTTTTTTACAAAGAAAAAAAAGTTAAAGGTAAGTACAATAAATATTATTGTTATCATTAGTCATAAAAATATATTTACTCTGTTTTATTTATTCTTGCTACATTTTATTTGTTATGATTTGTCTAATATATATTATCATCATTGTTACTATTTTAACACTATGATTTTTTATGTTAGTGCAACCATTTAGATTAAATTATTAGTTTCAATAGATCGACCCCCCCCCCACTATAGTTATAATGATAGCATTTCTGTAGATCAATTATCTTTAATGGAATTTTGTCTTAGCATTACAATTTTTTTTATTATTTGTATGGCCATATATTAAATGAAATTCATAATGGTCTGACTTGAAGTTATGTAAACAAAAGGTAATATGACATTATCTTTGTCTAGACAGTAAATGTCTCAATACTAAAGGTAAAAACTATAATTATCATTAACCTGTAAAGCTTGCAACATCTTCACTTTGTAGGTTTAGATATACAAACTTATGATGACATTATGTGTTACTTAAAATTTTTTTGCAATATTTTACATTAGTTTTTAAAGCATACATTAAAAGATTTGCTGGATTTTTTAATATTATTTCCAATGTATTTGAAATTCCATTTCTATTTAATTTCAATTTCCAAAAATTTATATCAGGATAAAATGATGGTTCCATTTGGGGAATTTTTCTTACATACAGATTTTTTTTTTTGTATTTAGATATAGTAACTTAGATAAATCCATATTTATGCTATTAATTTTCAGCATATATAAGGTGCAGAATGTTTGAAATGACAATATACAAATCAACTTAACCTTTGATTTTTATATATTTTATTCTACATGAAGATCACTTCTGATTTTTTCCAGTGCTTATTTTCATTTGTTAAAAAACATTTTCATATTCTGCATGTTGATAATGTAAACATTCATCAGAAAAGAAAACCCAACTTATGTAAAATATGACTTATCAAAAAAATCATGCAATGAATTAAATTGAGGATCATTAGTAATTATTTTTTTAAAAATCAATATATATAGACATCAGTTTATTGAAATGCTGAGAAAGCAGTCAAATAGATTGTATTATTAATTCAGTATAGACAATAATAGTGAAAATTATTACAATTTTTTTCATTTTATTTTAAATAAAAGACTAAACTATTGTTATAAAATGCAACTTTATAATTTAACTTATTAATTCCATGTTAACTTATTAATTACATGTTTACCCATTATTTTATCATTTAAATTTTACTAAAGGATACAAAATTTCTAACAAAAAGATTTACAGAATTATAGTAAAATGCATTTATGCATATGCTCATTCTTAAAAGGCGCACTTTAATACATTATGATAGTATATTATAAATATGCGACTTTTTCGCATGCATTAGTGAAGCTATAATTTTACTATAATGTGTAATAGGTCTGCTTAGCGCTTTCGAGATTTAATGTTCGAATCTCATACTCATAGCTTTGTGAATGAAGACTGTTGTGATTTATTGTACACATATGCAAATGAGTTTGAATTTTTAATTAGTTAGTCCATTGTTTGGAGAGAGCAAAGCATGCCTCTCTTTTATTAATGGCACTGAGATCATTTGCTATGTAAAAAGCTTCTTTAACTTTTCTTTTGGCATCACTCTTCTCTGTACAAATTATTTGGGCAGAACTGGGTTCGAATACATGGCCTGTAGCTGCTTGGTGGTCCCAGAATACTGATGTTCCTTCATTTTTATTTTTAACCCTGTTGTATGCATATCTATGTTGGTAAATTCTTGTATTAATGTTAGCCCGAATCTCACCATAGTAAGATGCCTGGCAGCCTAATTGAGGGCATGCCATTTTATAGACCACATGAGGGGCTTGATATTTTTCTATTTTATCTTTGAAATTATTTATTAGTCAGTTAGTATTGGGAGGTGTTCTGAAGCTAAATTTGAAATTGTTAGACAATTGTTTTGCAATATTTGAAGTTACATTAGGTATAAAAGGAATTGATAGGTATTTTTTATTGCCTTTAGGCTGTTTATTTCTGAGTTTTTTATAAAATATTTTTATTCTCTGATTGATCGTATTGGCTTTAAAGCCTATGTTAGTCATTTATTTTATATATTTGTCAATGTTGTTTTTCCTATCCGCTATGTATTTACATAAATGATGATTTCTGAATAGGAAAGCATTCATAGCTGCCCATTTATATGTGTTGGGGATGTTAGACTTTGGACTTGTGTAACCTCTTATGTGCAGTGGTTTAACCATCATTTTATAATCTAGGTATGTGTTCTCTCTTTTTATTAACAAGTCTAGATATTTGATTTCTTGTTCCTTGTTTTCATCAGTTCTACTGAGGGTTAATCCTGAGATGGTTTGCAAAATAAGTTTTTAACAAGCTTTGAGAATTTCCTCAACCCAGACCAGTTTCTGCTCTGGCGTCATCTGTGAGGTGCCAGGATATTCAATCATTAGATTAAAAATACTAGGACAACCCCAGCACTTTATCTAATGTATAACTATTGAGTAGAAAATCTGAAATTGTTAGACATTCATATGTCTTCCAATCCAGATAAAGTGCTGGGCTTGTCCTAGTATTTTTAATCTAATGATTGAATATCCTGGTACCTCACTGATGACGCCAGAAGCAGAAACCGGTCTGGGGTTGATATTCTCAAAGCTTTTTAAGAGCTTATTTTGCAAGCTCTACATATAACATTTTTAAATACGAGCTTTATTAAATTAAGTCATGTGACATCTGACTTGATTTTTTATTATTATGATAGTAATATATATATATAAGAAAAAATTATCTTTGTATAAAAAAAATTTTAAATTCAAATTTATTAATTTTTAAAATTCCATTTTTAAGTAAATATTTTAAAATTTTTTAAAGTATTTTGATAATTTTCATATATCATCATTTTCAAACCTATTGGAGAATAATTTCTCCAAGTTCAGTCAGTTTCTCCAATATATAACCTCTTTTCTTCGCATTACCAACAAATTTTTTAATTTATCCATCCATCTTATATGTAGTTTCCTTTTCTAGGTCATTTGCAGTCTCTTGAGATCCAGTTTAAGATTTTAATTATTTATTTATTATCATTTCTTTTAACAATATATCAATCTAGCTCCATTTCAGTCTTAATTCTTTCAGCTATGTCAATGATATCTATTTGTGATCTTATCCAACTATTTTGCTTTTGATTCTTTCTTGTTATACCTAATATATATATATATTGTATTCTGAAGTCTTTGTATTGCTCTTCTATTAACTCCCCAAGTCTTAGATCATAAGAACTATTAAAAATCTTCCTTTTTATCACGTAGGCATATTTCCTTTTAATATTAAATTATTTCTACCAAAAGCTCTCCATCCAAGTTTAATTCTATGATAAATTTTATTCATTATATTATCATAGTTATTAATAATCTTATTAAGGTGTTTGTAGTTGTTAATTTCTTCTAAATCATAATTATCGATTTGAGAAAATACATTAAACATTATTTTAGTCTTTTTATTATTTATCTTTAGTCTTATTTTCATATGATAACTTTTCAACATGTCCTGAATCTCTGAAGCATTATTTACAAAAACAACCATATTATCTGCAAAATCTAAATGATTTAAATAATTTATATACATTTTTATTGCCTTAGCTTTTTGTTTAATCTATAAACTACTTCTTTTACAATTGCTACTAGGAGTTTTGAGAATATGGAATCATCTTTTAATTATCTTAGCGGCAACATGTAATCTAATGACCACTATTGCATTTTGATAATATTTTTCAGAATATGACAATATCTTAGCTCTGTATTTTGATAGTCCAAAGTTTTAAACACTGGTGAAAATGCTTGTGGAATCTAATGTCTTTTCTATAATTTCCTCACAACTTGGGTGGGATCTACCATGTTAAAACTATTTTAAATTACTTTTCTGTTGAGTGGTTTGAGTCCAAGTTCACAGTGTATGGGTTCTAATATTATGGCAAAGATTTTGCATAGAATTGTAGAAGACTGGTAGGTTTTAATTTCTAATATATTCTTCATCACCTTTCTTAATTGTCAACATTATTATTGCATTTTCCAATCATCTATTACATCTAAATCACTTAAACATTTGGTAAATAGTTTTGCCAGCAAGTTTTCTTATTTCTCCAACTCCTTATTTTAAGATATCAGTAATAATTTCATCATTTCTTGGAACTTTTTCCTTCATCATAAATTCACTTGTATGTCTCACCTTTTTATTTAAAGTGCTTGGCAATTCAGCAGATGTAGTAAATTTAGTGATTACTTTGTTTTCTTTTTTGCTCTTTATTATTCTTTCACATATTTCATGATGTTATCCTAGTTTTTAGTAATAGTTATATCTTTTTTTTTATTGCTGAAACAACCTTTTTTTCAATATCAAGAAGTTGTTTTATATTTTTGAAACTGTATCTGTCTTTGCTAATTTTCAGTTAAATTTTTTTCTACCATTAACTTTTTGTCATACCACTTTAATCTATGAGTATTTTATCTAGAAAACTGTAAATATAAGCAACTAAAGTATTGTTTTGATGGCTGCATAGTATATATCTTTATGAAGTAGATCTCATTATTATATTATATTGTGTGGTTTAGTGTAGTTGTAGAATGACAGACTTTAAAGATTTTTAAATTAAAACTCAATTTGTCATACATTATATTTGATTATTTTATATTATTGTATTTGAAAATGAATTTACTTTCATCATTTGATAAAAAGATTAATTTAACTCTGCAATTGGTAAAGTACCCAGACAGTGACCAAGTTCTTGAACACAGTGTTCTGTTACTTAGTCCACAGGATATAAGATACACATTATTCTATAAATAAATTTAGCATTATATATTTATGACCATAACAATGGATTTATTGTTCGCTATTATAAAAATGTGTTGGGTTATTTTTTAAAAATAACTTTGGTTAAAAAATATTTCCTTTTTTTAATCTAAAAATTAATTTATTAGTTATAATTAAAAATCTTAATAGCTTTTAAAAAAGAAAAAAAAAATCATAAATGAGGAATTAGATAAATACAAAATTATTCACTATATCTTATAGCATTGAAAAAAAAAAAAAACATCATTGTATATATAAACGAATAGTTACTTGGCCTGAAGCTCACTTGAGGTTTCACAGCAGTGACAGAATCATTGAGCTATAATTCATGCACCTTGAGATCTAGCCCACCACTCTACCACTGTTCTAAATCACATAGACAGCTATAAAATTTAAATTACCATTTTCAATATTTTTATTTATTTATTATTGCATTATTTTAATAAAGTATTTAAATTTCAAATGTATTTAGTTTTGTCTGAAATTTTATTGAAAAAACTAATAAAGAAAATTATATTCATGCTAACTTGCTATTGCAGAAAAATATTTTTATACAAATTTAATTTTTTTTGTGTGAAAATAAATATTTACTGCCAAGATAACATTAACTGCTTCCTGGATTTGTTTCTTCTTTCACTTTGATTTTTTAATAAATTACCTTTTTAGTTTCATTTTAACTACTTGGTACTTCAAATTTAAAAAAAATTGTCCCCATTAATTAGTTATCTGCCAAAAGACTAATTTTATATATCATTGCAACTTTTTTCAAGGTATTCTTTTACTTGATCTATTTTTAAACTTTCATTTCTATCCCCCCCCCCTAATCATCAGTCAGCTTTTTTCGACTTATAATTTTTTTACTTTTATATATGACCATTTTACTTCCTTTTCTGGTTATTAATTTCCTTAGTAAGTAACCTTTCGTTAATAATTACATTTGTTCTATTCTTTGCATCATTTAAAAAAAAGAAAGACATCATCTTTTTTCAGATTTAATTGGCAGACAACTAAATGCTCATAATAGTTACTATTAGTTATACAAATATATATCTAGTAATTAAAATTTTCATATGATTACATTTCAACTAATTAAGTGCATATTTAATTACAGGAAAGATTAATAAATACAAAACAAAAATAATTAAAGTAATCAAATGTTTTATTGTTCACAAGTAGTTTGAACACCAGAAGGGTCAGAGTTGAGTCACAATCCCATGGATCTTGAACTCTATAAAGTCTGCCACTCTACCATAAATCACTGTAATTATAATTACATAATGAGATCAACCCAATAAAAATTACTAAAGGTATTTCCAAATCTTTGCAGCTAACAAAACCATGAATTGTACACCACGTATATAATAGAAGGTTTTAACATAAATGTAAATTATAAATCCTTTTTGCATATATAGTTTTAATTTTAAATCATAATAGAATTATAAAATTGTGAAAAAGACAATGTAATAATTAACTGAAAGCACATTATGTATATATGTGTATTTAAATCTAGAAATGAATTTTTACGTAAATATATTCTGATGTTTTTAAATTCATATTGATTTCTGGACCCATGCAATTGTTCCTTACTTGCAATTTATGATTTAGTTTCACATTATTCAGTATATTTTTTGCTAATTTTTTTGTTTAGACTCAGCACATCTTGATACAAATGATATTGCTATTTATTGTAACACTTTTTCTGCTTAGTACAAATGTACTGTTCTTTCAGTATTCTTCAATATACTTTTAGTAATTTCAAGAGAACAAATAGTTACACTAACATGAATTTAATTTTTTTTATTTTACTATTTCATGAATTGATTATTCATTTTTATTGAATATCCATACAACTTCAATATATGTCATTTTCTTTCAAAAACTATTTATTTTATTATATACATGAAGTACTTCATGTCTTTTTTAAAGTTTTGAAAAAAATGTTGTTGTCTATCATTAATTTTGGATTTGGGAGTCAATTCATAGAAGGTTTTGATTATCTAATTTCTGGAGACAACATTAGTTTAAATTAATGTGATTATAATAATATGACTGACTATATGAAATGTCTGCTTCTATATTATACAAAGCAAGTATACAAAAATGTGTGAATTTCTAAATTATTTTTTATATCTTTTTTTTTCAAGTTGTATAATATTGATTCTGCAGATTTTGAGTGGATATAACAGAATTTATTATCTTTCTAAAATTATTTTCAAAACAAAAAAAGTATATCAAAAAATTTCAATAACTGGGAATACATTTTAAAAACATTAGAAACTTTAACTACAGTATTACAATGAAAAATTACATTTGAAATGAATACATTAAAATGAAATAAAGTAAATAATTTAACATTAGACCATCTATTCAGATATTATAGTAAAACACTTGTGAAATATCTAATTATATTTATTGTATCATAAATTCAGTCAAATTTTATTGGTGCTTAAAAAAATAAATTATTATAGACAAAAGTAAAACAAAATTTTAGAATCAAATAATAAGCTATTACAACAGTTTAACAAATTATTAATAAAGAGAAATAAAGTGAAATATTTTGAGTTAAAGAAATAATAACTAAAATTTTGAAAGTAAAAGTTGTCATTTTAATTTAATTTGCATGATTTGTGTTTTCAGATTTTTATGTAATAACATGAAGAGTATTAAGATGTGTTATTTTGCTTTAGTCTTTAATAGTAAAAAAATTATGAATTATATTTTAATAACTTTTAAGATAAATATTTTATTGACATAATGTAAGAAAGTTTAAAGTTTTATACATTATTATGTTATAGTTTTCAATTTTTTTTATTATATATTTTGTAAATAATACTTCTTGATATTTGCATTTATTTATAGAATATTTCCACAGAAAAGATAAAATATTTAGCTAATTAATGAAATAACTTTGGATATTTTATTAAAACTATGGATGAAATTGTTTTTTGTCTAAACATATCTGACCAAATCAGAAAGGAAATATAGAGAAAACTCATTTTGATATGTTAGGTTTCTTCAGAATTATAAACTTTTTATCTATGCTTTATTTGGTGTATTTTTGAATGGTTTTTATTTGCTGATATTGAAATAAGATAGATTATGCATTTATATGCTAGAATCAGAGTCATAGTAAAATCAATAGATTAAAGATAATCTTTTCTGTTACAGGTGTATTTCATCTATCTGCTTCCATAGACCTGGGGAAAAATATTTATGCTATTTTATTTTCTTGGTTATGAAGATATAGAGCAGAGGTGAAGGAATCTTTTCTGCGAAGGACTATTTGATATTTATAATATCATTCATGCAAAATGCAAAATTATAGACTTAAAAATTGGTCTGCTATATTTGATCAAAAAGTTAATTTATCCCTAGTCATTAGGGGTGAGCCACTTTTTCAACTGGCAGGTCAATTTCAATTCTCTTTTTAAATATGAGCCACAATTTTCTTGTAAATTAAAATAAAGTAACATTATTATTAATGACTATTCCACATTTACTGACAATTTTTCTAATGCATCTTGTAGCTATTCTTTATATTTATATTCTCAAAGTACATTCCTTAATAATGGTCAAGCATAAATTTGTCCATAATGTTGTTTTCAACACAATTGAAATAAAACAGTAATGGTCAAGTTTCCTACATTCGCGTAACAGAGTCTAGAATCCAGACAAAGAGACCAAAGCTGACCAGACCAGGATTGTGACGTCCCGAATCCAACCATACTTCAACTCGTTTCCCCGTACTCCAAGATTCAAGATCCTACGAACGACCACACTTGAAGTTACACGTAGTTTATCCATTTTTCGCGGTCAGCATAGGGCAGGGAGAAACATGAAACTCGGGACTGTAAATACATATATTAACTAATTTAATTGCTACCAGCATGAAATTAAAGATAACTTTCATAAATGGTAATTAATGCATATAGTTATATCACATCTATAATTAACTAAAACTGAATTGGATTGAAAGAGGAACGAGAAATAAGACGAAACCAGAATAAATTTAACATATTTTTATTAATCAAACAGTACATAATTTAATGTGGGAAAGCATGCAGGCTTCATAATGTGAGGATTTGACATTTCTCCTCATCAAATCTTTAATTATTAATATGAAGATACATTTAAAGAATCACTAAGTTGTGCCTAAATAAGATTCTGCCAATTACTGTTGAAAGTGGTAGCTACTATTTAAATTTGCTGTAACAGTCTTAGGCGAAATATTTATTATCTTTTCCTTTTAAATATATTTTATTCAAACATTTAAATAAATATTTTAAGCAAAATATTTATTGAGACATTATTACTTTAATAAAGTATGAGCATATAATTCAGCTCAGAGTGGAGTTTGAACCCAGAAACCAAAGATATAAATTTCAGTTTAATACTGAATAATTAATTAAATTATGGGACTCAGAATTGGCCGTAACGAGATCACCGGAAAATTATAATAACAGAGCACTGTGCAGATAGATTAGAGTCAAGGGTTTTCGTGACAAACACCGGTAGGTACTCTGGAACCGAGCATCCTGCTGCTAAAAAGGTCAAAGTGCTTATCATCACTGCCGGGAATTATTATGTTCAGTCTTACTAGTGTGCGCCCCAAAAGAAGGTAAGATGGGGTAGCCTTTTCCGAGGCCCCATCTTAAGGAGAAGATGCAGCAAAACATTAAACTTTGAACGTGAATTTAAGGTATCTAATCTGCCAAGTGAAAGTATGACATTAATTATTACAAAAATATGGGGCAATAGCCCGGTCAGTATCACTATCATGAGCCAATTCTAACAATGCTATATAAAATCATGCGACATTACAGGAAAAAATAAAATATAATAAAACTCTGGTTTATAGGTTTCAATCTATATATATAATTTATTACAGGGGAGGGGAAAGTATATTGATCGAATGGCCAAATAATTTATGAATATACTTTCGTATTATTACTAAGACAAGTACATTGTGCTATTTAAAAATGTCAATAGGATGAAAACTCAATAGCAGGTCACAATACATTTAAAATTAACTAAAAATTATAGGAATTCGAACCAGTGAGCATCAATAATGTTATTAAGAAAATAGTTATGGGGAAGATATTTGCAATTATATTACAGGCACAACCATAGTGATAGACAAAGAAATGAGCGTAGGTTACATTTAGTTTAATTAAGATATAGACAAGTTATACAAATGAAATAATATTTACTTAAATGAGAATTTATAATAAGACATTTATAGAAGTTTAAAAAAATTACATTATTTTATAGTTTGCTAGCTTTAAACTTTGAAGTAGAAAATTTCAATTTTAGAAATAGTTCATTAACACAGAGCTCTGAGATTATGGATTGGCTTTACCGATTAATTAGTTGCTGGACTGGATAAGGTGTTGACTTTCTGATATTGTGGTCTTCATGAGCAGGTATAGCTGGGTAGTTTTTTGTGGCAGCTCCAGTGGTTGAAGCATCGGCTAGCAGTGAGCGCACTATTCTTTCAGTGGGTTTAGAAGCAGCCATCGCCTTTCTCCTGTCAGATCTTTCAAAGATTGATCTGACGTAGATTCAGCATGGTGACACCCTTCTAAAAATTAATGACCTCTCCCCACAAGCTTAAAATCTACCCTATTTATACTTTTACTAGAAAAGAACCTGTTTCACCTGGAAGCCATTAACTCTATCTAAAATATCATACTAAAATGTAAGATTTCTCAATTTGATCAAAATACTTTTATTTAGGCTTCCATGATGCCGCAAATCCTCTTCCAGGTGTCAAAATGGTTTTGCTACAGTGATTTTAATGACTATTTTTGCTATAAATAAATTTGAGTACGCAATTATCAACTTTCTAACTTTGATTTAATCCCAGGTGCGATGGATTTAAATGCAAATCTGTTTACGTTTATTAAAATATTTATTTTAATAGGGTTTGAACCCAGAACAGATAGGTTTGATGGTTAAACTAAAATGTGCACCGAGAAGGGCTTGAACCTGACCGTTGCATATATATATAGTTGTTTTGTTTCAATTGTGTTGGATCTAGACAAATTAATTCTATAACAGTTAGGATGCATTTTATTAACTATCCTTCAGGAAATGGTTTCAAATTTTCTTTTTTAAAAAAAAATAACTTGCCTTCACTGAATTTTCTGATTTGTTTGTATTTTTTACGAAACATGTCAGCCACTTGATAAAGCTCCTTCTCAAGTTTTTTATTTTAATATTTGTTTCTTCTGAACAATTTTGTTCTAATCAAAATGTTTTGATAAATAGTTCTTAATATATTTTCCAGACATATCAGGCACATTAATTTATTATTACTGTCTACAAAAAACATATATGTTGGTCCATTTCTTTTTAAGTGCATGACTTTGTATGTCAGTTTTTTTTATCTTACTTGGTATAACCCAGGGGTCCCCAACCTTATGCCTGTGGACACCATGGCACCCGCAGACCATTTTACGTGTGCCTACCGCTATCCGAACACGATAAAAAAATTATCTGATATAAATAAATTTAATTTTTAAAATTTCTTACAATTGTATTATATTGTAATCAAATTGTAGGGCATAGTATACTTTTACAGCTTAAAAATATAAACGCTAATTATGTTAAAATTTTATTTTTGAAATAAATATTTTTTTGTACATTATGTGTATTACTAACAATATCCAACTATAAATTTACATCAAAAAAATAAATAGTGCTCGCCACCTAGTTGAAAAAATGAATGGTGCACGCCACCTGGCCGGTATTATAGAATGAGCTCTTAAGTGTAAAAAGGTTGGTGTAGCCATTCTAAAAAACACAAAATAATAGTAAAACTAAGTAAATTCTAGTTTTATTTTTACTGGTATATGTTTGTCTGCAAAAATCATCATAAAAACAAACAAAATGCTTTCATCATTGTAGATTAAATCTGTAGTCAGCTAGATTACACAATATAAATAATGTTTAGAATGTTGCACCTCTGATAGAATGAACTAGGTTGGAGAGAGAAAAAGATATAGTTGAGAAAATAAATATTTTATTTTATTTAACTTTTAATTCATTATTTACAGTACATACATGTTTACATACATGTTTTATACAGAACCATTTTATATGCATTTTTGAAAAAGTTTTTGGGCAGCTTTCAAAGACCAGACTTGACTCATGAGCGGCTTCCCCATCACTAATATAGAGCATCAGATAGATAATTTTTGAGCTTTCTTGAAATTAAATCTACTGTTATTAGATGTCAATTCCAACATCAAGCTCTTCTTATGCAGTCAATTTTTCATGTTTTTTTTTTAAATCAAAGTCCATTAAACTCCATGCTGTAATATTTTTATTTTTTAAGTAAGCAGATATCAAGTATCTATTAATTATCAAAATCATCCTTTATCTGATCTAACACTATTCCAATTCATTACCAAAAAAATTATAGTCTGCAGTGGGCTAGTTATTTTTTTAATTATTTTTTCTCTCATTTAATGCTTTCATTTTCAATTATTTATTTGAAGATATATTTGGTAATGGATTGATTTGATAATAGATTTATAATAACAATAATGATTTTAGACGTTAAATCAATCGTCAATGGATTGTAGAAAGCTTAAGAAACATTTATTCAAAATTGAATTTTAATTATTAATAGGCTTGAACTTAAAATACAAATCATTCATACAAAAGTGAAGTTGATTTTTTACTTTATTTATCAAAGCACATTTTCCTTAAATACAATATTTGAAATGGTTTTATAAAGCATATATTATTTGAAAATTTACATTGTCACTAATAGAATTTAAACACTAAAAATAACAATGAATGTTTTGATATTAATGTTAACATGAAAAAAAAAAAAACTTCAGTTTTTTGTGTGAAAGAGGCAGAAGATCAGAATAAAATATCAGATAGTATAATATTTTTATAAAATTATCATTTGTAATTTTTTTAAAAAAAATTATAATGATAAAAAAAAATTAATTTAATGGTATATTGCTTTATAAAACATTATTCATTTATTGTGATTCCTATCTAATTCTGCACAATATATTGTTAAATTAATTTTATTTAGAGCTTTTTTATTTTATTTACAAATTTTAGACACACATCTTTTCTTAAGATGTATATTTTTTCTTCAAAACATTTAATTAAAAAATTCTTTTACTGCCCCTATTCTTATGCCAGTGTAAGTGCTATATAGTGCTTAATAAATTCTTATCCAATATTGTCCTATTCAAATAGCCCCAGACTAATTTCTAGCTTATGACCTTTATTAGTGATGAGCTTTTGGGATTTTTTTGAACCATGCATTTGGATTTTTTGGATTTAATGCATCTTTCGTTTAGCAACCATTTGCTTGCATAGTTATATAGATCTGAAATCTGTTCAACTTCTATAAAATATGGTTACCTCAGTTTTTTTTTATAACTTAAGACACTTTTATTCATTGGAAGAATTGATACAAAATGAATAATAGATCACATGACCAATAATACTTCATATGATCCCAGCTTACACATTATTTTTTATTAGCAAAGTTCTTTATTCTTTCTATTCTTGTGCTATCTAATATAAGTTTTTTGTAATTAATAGATACCAGATTGTAATGCTTAATAAATCCTTATATCATTGTTGTTATATCCAAATATCTCCAGAATAGTTTTCTAGCTTATGGCTTTCATCAGTAAGGAGCTTTTTAGATCTAATGCACCTTTCTTCTAGCAGTCATTTTTTTACTTTTGTTTTAGTATCAAGCTATCAGCCCAAATTGGAAAACTTTTTTTTAAATTTTTCAATCCAAGTTTATTTGCTTGTATTAGTTATATAGATCTGAAACCAGTTCAATTTCTATGTATTATGATGACTTTAGTTTTTTTTTATAATCTTACGCACCTTTATTCTTTGGCCAGAATTGATGCAAAACCAATAATATATCATATGACTAACAATACATCATTTGATCATAGCTTACACATTGCTATTCATTAAAAAACTCTTATTCTCCCTACTCTTATACTGTAAAATGTAAGCTTTAGTAATCAATGGATAACAGATAGTATTCAGAGCAAACTTTTATTCTCCCTCTTCTTACATTAACTAGTAATAAAGTAAAAGAGAACAAAAGTTTGCTAATGAATAGCAATGTTTAAGCTGGGATCAAGTGATGTATTATTGGTCATGTTATGTATTATTGATTTTATGCCAGATAGTAGTGTTTAATACTTATCCAGTGCTGTCCTATGCAGATAATCCCAGACTAATTTTTAGCTTATGGCTTTCATCACTGAGAAGCTTTTTGAACTTTTTTTTTAATCATGCACTTGGAATTTTTTGGATCTAATATACTTTTTTTAGTAATTCTGGGCAAAAAAATTTTAAGATTATAAAAAACCTAAGGTCACTATAATGTATAAAAACTGAATCAGTTTCAGATCTATAAAACTATGCATGCTTGAAATGGAAAAAAATAAAAAGTTGTTCAATTTGGGAGATTGTTTGATTGTATAATAAAAATATATAAAATGGGACTAGAGGAAAAGTGCATTAGATCCAAAAGATTCAAGTGCATTGTTCAAAAAATTCCTCCCTGATGAAAAGCTGGAAACTAGTCTGGAGTTATTTGTATCAGTGACACTGGATAAGGATTTATTAAGCTTTATTGTCTAGCATCTATTGATTATTAAATCTCTAGATGGCATAAGAAGGGGAGAATAAAAGAGTTTGCTAATGAATAATGAAGTGTAAGCTGGGATCAGGTGATATATTATTGGTTTTGTAACATTTAATTTTTTACACCTCATTTGTTAAATCAAATTATTCTGTTTTTTAATTCTTTATATAAAAATTGTGGTTCTTGTGTTTGTTTGATTATTTGAACTATTTAATTTTCTCAGTCATTGTTGTTAGTTTAGATAATTGGTGCTTTATAAACATAATATACCTACTTGGTAGTAAATATTTTCATCAAGTTTTTATTAATAGCCTAAAGGGACTATTGTTTGAAGATAAAGTCTTGCCCAAAGTTACAATTTCTGCAGATTTTTTTTAATATGCAAAGTTTTAAGCAGCCATTTGATAGTAATGCTTTTCACATTTAAAAATAAAAGTTGGATGAATTTAATTATATATATATAAATATCATGCAGAATTGTGAAGGTAAAATTTGATCTTAAATACAGTTGATGGAAAGTTAAACCTTACATTATAGTCCTATTTCCCATTCTTATTTTAAAATTTCAATATTTAATTGTAATATGAACTCAATATATATTTTTTAATATTAAAGTGTATTTGATATATAATTAAATATCTTCCATTTTAACAAGTAAAAATAGTCATAATAAATATTTTAAGTCTTAAAATTCAATATTCCAGAAGCTAAAGATATAAGTTTGATTCCTATGCTTAAGAAAACATCTCTCAAGATTATATAATAAATAGCCTATAAACTATATGACAAACCAACCTAATTATAACCAACAAAGGATGAAATTCAAGATATTATAACCACCAAATAGAACTTATATGTAGCAATCCTGAAAATGTTTATTCCTATAAAATCAAAATTGTATTGTAGATCTATTTAGTGGAACATTAACTGCTAGCTAGTTAATATAACTAATTTATAATACTTACCTAGCATTGTGTATAATATAATCCCTATAGAATAACTGGGTAACTGCTTTTATATATGAATGACAGTTTATTCAAGAAGGGACCCAAAAATAACTTGAATTGTTCTTTGATTTGTATCTGCATCAATGTGCCAAATGTCACCATCTTGTGAATTTGTGGTACCATGTAGCACATATTTTTTAGAGTATGTTTTGCATATTTATCAATTTTTATGACTGAAAAAGTTTGAAGAATGTGAAAAAGCAGTTGCAATACTTGAAAAATATTACAAACAAGCTAATCTCATAAAAACACAAATTTATGAGTGGTTTAATTTAAATGTTAAATTCATTACATCCCTAAAAAATGGGGCAAGTGAAGTCCAAAGCAAAACAACACTGATTTTTTTTATCTGCAGGATTTGAAACATTTGTGTGATGTGATAAAATGTAAATGTCTCATTTTGTGACAAAGAGAAGAGCACAAGCTCCACTCTGACAAAGTGTGATATCTCAAAGCCGTGAGTGTGAAACACTTTTTAATTAAATTCAGTATGACTCAGCTTATCTATCAGCTGTATTCACTCAGTTTCGCTTCATGTGATATTTTTTTTTGCAGGATTAGAAGAGGGGAGGAAAAAGACAGAGGCATTAAAATGCATCACCTTTGCAAGTATTTCCAGACTACTTTGAAAAGTGAAAAACAGGTTTAGACCAGTGAATTGCATTAAATAGATTATACTTTTTAAAGCAATTA
Source organism: Epiperipatus broadwayi (assembly GCA_028023455.1). Taxonomy (NCBI): domain Eukaryota; kingdom Metazoa; phylum Onychophora; class Udeonychophora; order Euonychophora; family Peripatidae; genus Epiperipatus; species Epiperipatus broadwayi. The sequence continues at coordinate 5,525,946 of JAQFVV010006206.1, forward strand.
AATTTGCAATACTTAAAAATAAATATACAATTTTTTATTGCAAAATTCCAATAATTTTCGGATATCTCCTTGTATGAATATAAAACTTAAATATTTCTTCAGTGTTAGATAATGTAATGTATGCTATACTCAAGAATTGTTAATTGTATTGTGATTTTATGTATAAACTTGTTTTTTAATACATAAAAGATTTAGAATTTTAATATTGACTTATATATTTTTAGAAATAAAATGCATTAATCACTTGTAGATTGTCAACTTGGGATTGGACTTACATAACCACACAATTCATTTAAACAAATTATTTAAGAACTTCAATAACTTTGAACTGAAATTTTGAAACAAAATAAGAAGTCTCCTGAGTTTAACTTTCTATTAATTGCTTTTCCATAACTCTTAGTTAAAGTTCAGATGAAAATCCTATTAATGTACATGATATAGATTTAATGATATCAGAAGAAACCATTCCATAGTAACAAATCCTTGTCCCATGCTATTTGGATTTAATGCTAAAAGTTGTACTTAGAATCTTAAAATATAGACATACCAACATAATAGTAGAATTTAACTTAAAAATTATATATGACATCAAGAAAAGTAATTAACAAAAAAAAATCCACCAAGGACTTTGAGCATTCAATCATTGGTTTTTCAATGAAATGGGCGGTTGAATAGTTGGGAGGATGAGGAATTGAAGCCTGTCCATTAAAGTTTAAAGATCTTAATATAAGTTGAGCACTGATTATATATGTGTGGGAGATTAGGATCTGGCCTAACTGTTGAGTGCTGGTTCTGCACAAAAACATATATTGGAGATTATCTATCTTTTTCGCATGTATGTGGTCATGTACGTCGATAGTTTGGGATGGGGTGGAGGATAAATATAGACTGAAAAATCCTAAGTTCAAATCCCTTTATTTAGAATAAAAAGTTATAAAAAAGTTTTTGAATTAAATTGAAACAGTGACAACCATATTACTTTTGAAGTTTAATAATTTTAGAAATGTGAGCAGTTTTACTAATTGCTTAATATTTTTCTCTCTTTATATATATGCCTATTTTTAGTTTAAATATACACACAAAGCAACTATTTATTCTATCCTCAATTTTTATGTAGTTTCCTGATTGTTATAGAGCTTTTTTTTTGTAATAACAATACATCTATCTATTTATGAATTTGTAAATAGTATGAAAAATGAACACAAACTAAATATAATTAGATAGTAAAAAAACAATGAGCTGTGCTAATTGCTCTAACAAACTTTCATTGATAAATGCCAGCAAGAGAAAGCAGTTTAAAATCTCTATTTAGAAACCACACTCTAACCTCAGACCAATGATTTCATGCTTTGGCACTCCTTAGTGAGGCATTAGAGTAGTTTCAGATACTAGATCTAAAAATACCAACCCAAAGCCAGGTCATGTGATATATGACTAATTTTTATTGACTATTTATAGTCTTTTGCTTTAAAGTCTTAAGCAATGTTATATTGCTAGCCCCATATAGCTATTTGAGTTGGATAGCTGGGTTTGAAAACATGTAGATGTCTGAAAATTTCAGATTTTCTATTCAATACATAACTTTTAGATAAATGCTGGCTTTTGGTTGGTATTTTTAGATCTAGTATCTGAAACCACACTATCTCACTGAGGAGTGTCAAAGCATGAAACCATTAGTCTCAGGTTAGGGTATGGTTTCTAGATAGAGATTTTAATTCTTGCTGGTATTTATCAATGAAAGCTTGTTATAGCAATTAGCACAGCTTATTGTTTTTTTTATTTACAAGCTTAAAAATATTAAGTCATGTGATATATGGGTTTAATTTTTATTGAATAATATAAATGTCTGAAATTTTATTTAATGAATTTCTATTACGTATTTTTTTTTTAACATTTTATAATTGACTTTTACAATATATAATTTTCTGTAGGCATGTCTTATTTGGGTTATAAACACAAAAGGTATAAATTTATAAGAATATTTTAATATATATATAATTTATTATTTTCCAATATTATTCAACCACTACAGAACGAAACTCATTAAATTTAGTCTAGTTTCTCTAATTCATCTTCTTTTTTATCCATATAACTCAAGCAAATTTTCTTATCAACCCATTCATATGTGATCTCTTTCTTGGTTATAACAATCTTTTGGAACTCAACGTAGGACTCTAGAATGTCCATTTGTTGTAATAATTCTAAAAACACATCTTATCCTGCTTCATTTTATCACTTTTTAATTTTTTTAATGATGTCAGTGATACTTGTTTGTTTTTCAGTTTTTATTTATTTCATTTTGTTTTTGTTAATCCTAATATACTTATTTCATGATTCACCATAAGACCCACAATAACTTCATTGCTTTTCTATTAAATATCTTTATTATTATCTTTATGCTTTTTTATTAAATATCCATTTATTAAAAATTTTAATTATGTAGATATATTTTGCTTTAATATTATCTTTATCAAAAAAAAAAACTATCCAAATAGAATACTATGATTAATTTCAACCATTATTGTTTCTTTATGTATTAATAATTTAAAGTATTTATTTTGTTAATGTTTTCTAATTCATTTCTATAAAGCCTTTTTTTTTTTGTCTTTATCTTTTTTGAAAAGACTTTTGTCTTTTAACATTTATTCTACTTTTTTGCTTTCATCTGATACCTCTAACATTTTCTGCAGCTTTGAATTTATTGTGAAAACATCTATATTAACTGCAAAATGTAGATAATATAAATAATCTACATTTGTTGCTTCTCATTTTATTCCAAAAATATTTTCTGTAAAACTGCTACAAAAAGTTTTGGAGAAATGAAATTACCTATATCCTTCTTAATAATATTTATCTTTTTTAGAGGCACTGTGGTCTAATAACTAATGTTACTTATTGGTAAATCTTTTCCAGAATTTGATGGTATTCTATGTCTATAACTTGATGTTCCAAGGCTTTAATAAGATAAATGTTAATAAAGTCGTATGTCTTTTCATAATCTGCAAATTTAATGCAAAATGTCAACTCATAATCATTGTTTTATTTTGTTTTCCATAATTTCTCTGAATATTTAAATATAATTTATTTTATTGCATATTCACGTTTAAATTCATGTTATTGTTTTAGCTCACTTGAGTCTACAATTCTCTGGAGATGCTTTGTAATGGTCTTCATAAATACAATAGAACAAAAGAGTAATAGATTTATAATTCATAATATGCTACTTTTCTTTCTTAATCATGATTCTATTTTTTCAATTATCTGATAAATCTTTATCATTTAGACATTCAGTAAATAATTTCATCAATAATTTTCTTTTTCTTCACCTACTTTTTAAAAAAAACAACAACATATATCTAGTGGTATGACGAAATTGCAATTTTTTTCTGTAAAGTTTTACTCCATTAACCAGACATTTAATTGTTTGTTTCCATATAAAATATTATTTAAAACAATGTCTTAATTGTACAACTTATAGTATTTTATTTTGTTTTGTTTTATTATTATTGTATAGTTGTTATTTTTTTTTTTTTTTGTAGAATTCTTTCACTTTATGATGCTATTCCTGTATTATGTTATTCCTATTTTAGTAATAGTTTTTTAACTATAGTTTTACATGCTAATTTTATAATTTGTGTGTTATCATTTACTTTTTTGCATGCCATTCGCAGAGTACTAGATATTGAGTTTTTTTTTTAATTGATCATTTTAAATATACTCCTTTTTCCTCTGTAAATATTGCCTTTCTTTAATTAGAAAATTTTTGTTTAACTTAATACTGATACTTATTTATATCAACTTTCTGGAGGTATTAAATATATATATATAGTGTTTTTTATTGGTAAATATAACACTATTAAAATGATGGGGTAAAAAATTTATTGATAATAAAATGTAAAGAGTGCTTATAAATCTTAAAATCATTTTTCTAAAAAAAAAACATCAAATGATTGACTTAATTTATTTGACATTTGTTTTAATGGCAGTAATCCATTTTATCACTCTAATCTAGATCTATCTACGTGTACGATTCAACAATGATGTGGTTGAATTGACCATCTAGGGTCTCTAGATTACTCATATTTACATAGATTGTTCTTAATATATGAATTTTTCTACAGAACAGGTTTTTTCATACCTGCACTCCAATATGTAATATATAGGGGGTTTGAACTCAGACTTTCACTTGACCATCAACTATCCATGCTATCTCATACTGCTGACACACTGAATTAATTACTACTGTTAAAACGTGTAATTAGATATACTGAAAATAGAAAAAAGCAATAAAAATGGTAAATGGTTCTTAATTTGTGGACATAATTTTAAAATTTTTAACTTTGCACTAATAATAAGAATATTTAAAGTATAACAGTCAGGAAGAGATGTGAAATATATCCAGTCTCACCGTATCTGCCGTACAGAGCGCCACTAGATCATTTGAACCTAGAAAATTTATAGAGTAGGCAGATACGCGCTATTAAAGATCCAACTTCTACATAGATATTTTTCACGACCATCAGCCCAAGTCTGAAGTAGCAGAGGTTTAAAACATTTATTAAATATATTTCTTTTAATAAAGAATAATAAAAACTATCACTAGATCACTGTCAGTATTATAACACAAAAAGATTTTATTCACGTATATATATATATATATAAGTGACGACCCACAAACTTGAAAAATAATTATATAAAAAGAAAATTATGTTTGTTTCATTATTATTTACTATTATTTTTATTTGTTTTAACTTTTATTTTTAATCTTAGAAATGTTGAGTATAGATGAGCTACCCAGATGACGCACTTAAAAGACTTTCAAACATTTGATTTCAGGCTAAAAGTCCGCAGTCACACCAACGCTCGCTTCCAGATATATATCAGCAACCCATGCAATGTGAACATGTTAGCATAGTATCACGCTGGCAGGAATGGGCATCTGAACAGCGTGATATTATTGGAGAAAACATGAGCTTCAACCAGTATAGGAATGTGCTTCTATCTGGCTAAGGAATCATGCATGTAATATAATGAAAAGAATAACGCTTCATATGGATGGGGGAGCGGTCTATCTTGCCGTGCTTATCCTCCCAATCCATAGAGCTGGAATGGGTCAATGGCGCAGGAAATACATCTGCGTCCATTTCAACAATATGACTACCTCTTTGGGGTCATGCATTCAATTGGACTTGTTGCCCTAGGTGCTAACACACTTCACATTACATTGATATGAATGTCCATATATCTCTCCACCAGCATTGACACAACTACGAAACAAATAGTTTGAAATCAAAACCCCTTTTAAAACTAACATATATTTAAACAAGTCTAGCAACCATCTACACCCAACTAACATTTAAATCATTTTGTTAATTTAATTCTAAAAAAAAAAATCTTTAATTTAAGATTTTAAAATCATTTTAAGATGACATATTATATTTAACTTATTTTACTACAAATATTACTTGACCTATTTTTTCTTTCTTTTAAATTCAACAATGCACAAATAACGATATAAATTTCTATTTTTAAATTTAAGTTTGCAATCGCATACCCCTACCCTATTACGAACAGATATTAAGCATGAATAAATAAAAGAAAAACTATATATTTTAAGAGATTATGTTTCAAACTTTAGATAAGACTTTTAAAATTTCAAAATTTATAAAAATAAAGTTCAGATTTGGTCAAAAGAGAAATTCTATAATTCATCTTTAAAGGAAAATAAAGTTTGGAGATTTTAAATTAAAGAGTTTATAGTTCATTTTTATCAATAATGTATACTTTTCTTTCTTTCTCCATGCTCATTCCTTCGCGATGAAGATCTTATTTATGCAAGGGCCCTTTTCTTGCATACAATGACGATTTAGGAAGATTTCCGATGATTTCTGAAGACGTTAATAGTGGTTCGATCCTGGGATCCGTAGAGATGAAAGCTGCCTTCGGCCGGCCACACTGAAGGAAGCAAGATGATGCTGATTACATTTTTGGTGACAGCGATGACTTTTAAAATTTTTATTTTGACTTTCAGCAAATACGAATGAATTCAAAACTTTAATTTTCTGATTCTCTCTAATCAGTTATTTTTTTTGAATTTTTCTTTTTATAGTCCTCAGGCACCTTATCTCTGGAATGCATGGATCCATCAAACATATTCCATATCTGTATTTCATTGGTTCATTGAGTTGTGGCCAAGTAGATTTTTGGTTTATGGCTAAGTAAATTTTTCCACTGAGGTCTGTGTCTATCTTGGGCGGGAAAAAACAAACTTTTGTTCCTATTTCTCGACTCATCCCTTTCGTAATCATCTTTTCAATGGTCATTTTGCCCTAATTTGTAATTTTTATTTTTAAGATTAAAAACTCTCTTCGTTATTTTAAGGATCTGTTTGTAATTTTTATTTTTAAGATTTAAAACTCTCTTCGTTATTTTTAAAATTAAAAGGTTTTTTTATATTTTATTTAAACTATAGAATTTTTGCTTCGATTCTACAATTTTTTTTAAAGCTTATCTTATTTTAATATTTAAATCAAACATATTAATAAATTAATAATTCGTTATTTGTGCATTTTGAACGTTTGTGCTTTTAGTTCAGTATTAGATATTTACCAAAAAAGTTAAGTATTAAAATTTAAATGTAACGCATATATATATATCCCATTACAAAAGATACAGGCTTGAAGTAATAATAATGTATCTAAAATATTTGAAATATTTGAAATAAAATTTTTGTATTTTTTTTTTCTAAAAAATTATTCACATTAACTAGATTTTTAAGTAGTCTTTGACAAAGTGTATTATTATCTCAAATGATACTTCTTTTAAAGCCATTTTACTGCATAAAATGTGCTGAATAATTTGGAAAATAGTGTATGATGATCAAATAAATATTTTTAATTGTATTCTATAATTAAGATTGTTCTTCAGTTTTATGTGCAGGTATACTTAAAATATGTTATAGAAAATATTAAGACAGTGGATTTGTGCCATGTAGATATAATTTGAATTTTTTAAAGTAAAATTTAAATTAAAAATTTTTTACAGATAGTATTTATATTTAAAAATAAAATGATTTACACAGATATAACAGACACATCAATAGGCATTTAATGCATTAAAATAAAGATGGCATTAATTACCCTTGTGAATGAAATAATATGTTAAATTTATTATAGAAGGAATGATTTAAAACTAGCTAATTTATGCTTTTGTCTCTTAATATCTGGTATATTTGATATTTATTTTTTATGATCTCAAGAGTATTGCAACCAATTGTCATATTGTAATTTATAAGTTGTATTAACAGAAATACTATATTTATTTATCATTCAAAGCTTGTTTTTTATCATTTTTACGCAAATATTTGTATTATAAATTTTTTGTCTTTTTTTTTTTTTCATATTGTTTTTTTCCATTTACTTGTTCTTTTTGATATGTTTTGGTATCTAAACTCATTTATGATATATATCATTGAGATTTGGAGTTTTCAAAATACCAAATAGCAGAGCCCAATGAAGTAAATTTTTTGTGATAATGTTTCCACTGTTTTAAGTTATGAATTATTTTATAGCTTCAATTATTTGTATTTTATTATGTATCCTAACATTAAAGTACTATAATTTCAATTTATATCTGGTTATGCCTCCACATTTTAGTTTAATTATATTTTGTCTCTCATAAATATTTTCAGATACCAAAAGAATTTGTAGGTTCATTTTTCTGCTAAAACATTTCAAGCCCTGCTGATGTCGACTTCACCAGCAGGTTATGTTTATAAAGAATCCATTTTGATGATTTATATGTTATTGCCTTTTTTAACCTGACAGTGTATTTAACCCTTTCGGAAATTGCTGATAGATCATTTCTATCAAACAACTCACTTGGCATGCAATCATATATATATATATCAGTGCAAATTTTATTGCAAGTAATGTTTTTTGATTATTTTCTGTTGAATAAATATAGAGAAAAGGTTATTAGAAGTAATTTTATCAAATTTAACTTTACAAATATTTTTACCAATTTTACATGTGCCATCATCAAAGATCATTATGGATTCTTTGGCCTCAGTCTGACTTGTCTAAATTGTTTCAATATGTACATATATTTAAAGGATAATTGAATGTAGAATTATAGCCTTTATCATTAAACATGAAGGAATAAGATATCTGTTAGGGAATAAAATATCTGATAAATTATCAAATGCTTATCCAGATTTCATTGGAATTCAAAAATTATTAATTTTTGTTATTCTGTTATCATTTCAAATAATCAAATATTTTAATTCAAGAATGGCAGCAACATCTTTCAATGCTTCTGTGAATATTTTCAGTTATATTTTATATAATATAGGTGATCAATACAACAATCCACATTTTGATTTATTGACATGTAATAATTTATTCATCTATTTAATGATCTTTTTCTATAATGTTTTGTTTACCTTCTACAAGTATATATACAATGTGCAGAAATCTTTTGCTGATAACAGAGATTAAATATCCTTTATAATACGTTTCAACTTTTTCACAATAAGTTTCAACTTTTTCAAATGTTTGTAAACCTTTTTAGAATACGAAATATTGGTAGAAAGCAGTTTTTTCATGCCATGATTAATAGAGTCAACCAAAAAATTAGTGATGTTTTCAATATCTTGGTAATATTGAATGTGTCCCTCCAATTATTCAAATTTTATAAAAATGCTTGGCATTGTTTTTTTTTTTTTTCTAATAACATAATTTTGTGATATTTTCTAGTATAATTTGTTGAAGAAGCAAGGTTTATATTCTATATTGGCATATTTATGAAAAAGTTTTTATATATTTGAGATATTTAAGTATCAAATAAACTGTAGAACCAATTTCTGTCTGTTCAATAATAAATAGAACTGTTCTTTTTCTATTATCAAGATAGATTTCACTATATTAATGTTATGTGTGTGTCCATTCATATATATACATTGTAACATGATAAAAATGATAATGCTGGGGAAATTATCACGGTAATCTGAACAAAAAATCTGGCCCAATCATCCGTCACCATTTTGTAATGGAATATTGATTATAATATGGGATGTTAATTAAAAAAAAAAATCATATGTCTCAGAATTGGGACCTCCTTCATAATAATATAGATCTGGCCTAAATGTGGAATGCCACTTTATAACAGCCCTAAAGTTGATTTGGCATTTTGTAACAATGGCCACTTGCGCATGATCATCATAGACTAGCATTGGGTAGCTGCTTTGTCACAATAATAATGGATTTTCTATCTTACTATGTCTCTACAATTGTTCAGTCAACATTTATCATAAAACAAAAGAAGTTGACCTATAGGCTTTTGAGACAATCACTTATCACTGACCCTGTATGAAAATAAAAGATCATGAAGAAATGCCTTTAAGATTTATAATATTTATTAGAGCAAAACATGCATCAACAAATAGTGATTGTTAGAATCTATGTAAAATTATCTAGCTCAGTTATTGATCACACTAGGCAATAACAATATTTTCAATACAATAATTATTTAGATTGTCAACCACACTATAATAAAATACGAACAATCTCTATTAAAATCTAGTTTATTCAGATAGTACTTAAAACAAAATAAAGCAAACGAGATCATCGCCTCAGACATCAACAGATCTATTCACTATTCCAAAGTAAACTGCAATAGGCAGTTAAATCATATATCATTGTCATAAACAATATATGCCTAAGATATTTATTTTATTTATTATTGGATGAAACCAAGTTCGAATCAACAAATAACTGAGTTCAGATATATTTTACCAATCCAATATTACTTAAAGTAATAAAATTTACATTAACATTTAATGATATTCTCTTTAAATCAACTAGTTTCTAAATAATTATAATAACATTTTGAGAACATTTTATAAACCTATACATATTTATAATGTTCAAATAAAAATAAACTTTCTCAGTTTTGTATCTATTTTAATAAAAAAGTTAAATATAATATTAATATTTCATTCATATCCTACACTATAATGATATGCAATCATTGCTTAAGTAATAACCTGTAGATTTATACTTTACGTTTGTCTTCAATATGATAATATTAAATCGTGCTATCACACTTCCAACGTAAAGCTGTAACAACAAATAGAAAACTAAATTAAATGGCTGAGCACTTTCGAGAATATGTACTTCTCATATTCATAGCCAGTTATGATTCTTTCTTTGAAATCATTATATAAATAAATACCATATGCAAATTCTATGCAAATGAGTCACTAAGACCATCTTTTAGATATAGCAAAACATGCATTCTTATGATTAATGGTAAAGGAGTCCTCTGCTATAAAGTAAGCTTCTTTTACCTTTCGCTTAATATCATGCCTCTCAGTACACACTAATTTTGCAGATGCAGGTTCAAACACATGTCCTGACATTTTTTGATGTTGCGCAAAAATTGAAGTGCATTCCAGATCCGTATGTGCTTTATTGTATCTATAATTGTGTTGTGATATCCTAGTAGCTATGGTGGCTCTTGTTTCACCATAGTATGATGATTTGCATCCATTATGAGGGCGTGTCACTCTGTACACAGCCTATGGGGTCTGATCAGAAGCTATAGTGTCTTTAGTGTTGTTAATAAGCCTATTAGTTGAGATGAGGTGTATGAAAACTCAAACGAAATTCCTTAGAGAAAGTCTTATAAACGTTTTATGCAAAGAGTGCACGTAGGGTAATAATATCCAAGGTTTGTTGTCTTCATCTCTGTGTTTTCCAATATTATTTACAAAATGTCTAATTTTGCTGTATACTATGTTGCGCCTGTATCCTGATTTGATTAAGTTGTTAGTATAATTAATTAAGTTAGACCTTCTGTCTGCCTCAAACTTACACAAATAGTAATTTCTGAAAAGAAATGATGTCAATCCAGAAACTTGTGTGTCATAGATGTATATGATTCAGGGTGAATCTGTCCACGAACTTCTGGTGGCTTCATGACCATTCTCTGTGTACCTTGATATCTAAATATTTTACATCTTGCCCCATATCCTCCCATGTAATATTTAAATTCAATGATGTGTTCGCTTGTATCCGATTTTTGATGTTGTGCAAAAATTGAAGCGCAACGATCCTTCTACCTATTCAGTTTTCTATTAGCACCAGAGCACAAGTCACCATGAGTGCATTCCGGACAATCCCCCAATCGTGTGTAGAGAGAGACATGACCTTAAAAGAAAAATCAAAGAGGCTTTATTCATCTCACATGACAATGATGCCATAAATAGGAAGGACACGTGCTATGCTTTATCAAAAAAATGGAATTAGCATATTTGCACATCATTAAATGTATTAGCAAGCTATGATTATGAAGACAAGATCCTTTGAAAGCACTCAGCTAGTTTAATATTTTTAGTTAGCTATTTTGTATTAATAGCTTTTGGGATCAGTTGCACCACACACGCATTCGTGCATAAAAGCAAAATTGTAATTTAATGCCTCATATAAAATCCCTATTGAGGAAGACAGCAATGACAAATCCAGAATGTCAATTCAAGAATATAAAATGATTGCAATAAAGAAAATACTCAAATATATAAAACTTTATAGTTTTCGAAAAGTATTGTCTATCTACTTATCTTTATTTAGATTGTTATATATATATATATATAGTGCCAGTAAATTATCTATGATGAGTTAGCTTATAATAAATATGCCTCTTGTTGGGAAATCATTTTATAGTATACAATGATAGCAGGATTCTATATTTTCATGGAAATAATTCACATATTCCATGATAGTGAATTCATATTTCTACATAAATATGAGAGATTTATATGGTGAAGTTTAATATGATGAAGTCCAGCTTTGCATTTTTTAAAGATAACTTTAATTATTGTATAAGAGCACTATCATTATTCATTAAATATATTGGCTTCACTAATTCTTGGTAACCACCTAACATCATGTATTACTCACACTTCTGGTTTTCGATCAGTCTTATATCTTCATAGAGTGTGAATTTTGGATTATGATGATTAGATATTTTTACATTATATTTAAAATGTGTTAGAATAAAGATTATATTTGATATAAAACTTTAACAAAATTTTAATATATAACAGATATGAAATTAACATATAAGAAATATAGTTTAACATAAATTAGTATCAGTAGCTGAAAAGCCCAGATACATTTTTCAATCTTTATCATGAATTAATAGAAAAAATAAGGATAGTTAAATATACTATGAAATTTACTTATTGCTTAGTGTTGGTGAGATACTATGGGTGATACCCTGATCTCACAATTGAAATCAGAATATAGTTTACATAGGCATTCACATAAAATAAAATTTTCCTTATAGACAAACTACATGCATAATTGAAAATGCCTGCACATATTAACTAGTTCAGTGAATTAACAAAGAATAATCACTAAAAAGTTCTATTTTATTCTTTCATAAATGAATTACAAAGTATCTATGTATATACACCTTGGTTCAAAAGTGATTTCATACTGTAGTCTTATAGTGACATTTATAGAAAATACAGTAAATATTAGCTGTTTTTTAAGATCAGATAATTATAAGTATTAAGAATTATAAGAAAAGTATTCCCAGTGAAAATATTTTCAGAATAAGACCTTTTTAAAATTTATATTTTAGATTTTATAAAATTTGAATTCTCACCTATAGTTTATACTTATATTTTGTGCACTTAATTAGATTATGATAGACTTCTCAAATGTAATATATGTTTTTAAGTCAATTTTCTTCTTTATTTTATTCATCATTGTTAGTTTTTATAGTTATAATCTTTCTGTTTTTGACTTTTTTAGTATCCAGTATTTTGTGACAGGCAATGTATTTACTTAATTATTTTATAAACTTATTTATCAGCAGTGACAGTTTTTGCCTTAGACATTTCGAAGTTTATCTGAATGTTTTTCCATCACACTTGGAGGATTATATGGATGGAATAAAATAATAATGAAAAAGAAAATGCCTTTAGCCTGACATTTTAGTATTTTTATCCATTCTTTTAGGGTATAGACAAAATATAATAATACTTCCAATTTTTTCCTCTATGGTAAATAACTAGCCTATGGGCAACTTTGATATCATCCTGGAAAATGTTGGTAAATTAAATTCTTTTCTCCTGATTTTTATCTTTCTTTTTCCATTCTGTATCTTTAGTGTGATGATATTTGAATTATTTGGATAATTTGAATAGTTGATGATCTGAAGTGGAATGTTTGTCGCCAACACATTTATTGATACTACGTCACCAACTCCAGTGATGGTATTAGAAAATCATGTTAATTATTAATCTAATAATTGTCTATTTTTTAATGATTACGTTAATTGATTTTTACTAATATATTTAAATCTATATATTTTATGTTTTTAAATTTAATTTACAAATAAATTGATGGAAGTGTTACATTAATTTACATTTCCACTTTTCTGATATAAAAACTAATATTTGATTTTAGCAAGCAGAATACTTTCTCTCTCAATTTATTTTATTTTAAAAATAATATTTTATTAAATAAGAATAAATATTTAATGATTTTAACTAATAATTATATCAAATTTCTAAATAATCCCTGCAAGAAACCACTCTTTCAGATTTGCATACATAATATAAAATATTAATCATGCACACAACTATTTTATGTTTTACACTTTTAACAATATTTAAGTTTTAATAAATATAATAATGTTGAATCTTGTATAATAATTTTATCATTTCTTTCTCCATATTTTGTCACATCATTAACCAGCATATTTGTTTGGTTTAAACTCAACAGTGTTTAAAATACTATTTAAATATCATGTAGTTATTTCCATCTCAATATATATATATATTTAGCTTTTGTGAGTATTTTGATAAAGTTATAAAGTAGATATTGCTATATAGTACCATTTTTTATTTAAAAAGTTTTCAAAAATCTAACTTGATTATTTTTTAAGAGGCATATAGTATCACTTTTTATAATAATAAATTAATTTGAAATAGTACAGAAATGGTCATATCTTGGTTATTCTTTATGAATACTGCCTTCTTCTAGACATTGCTTATTTTTTCCATTTTTGAAACTTTTTATTATTATTATTATTATTATTATTATTATTATTATTATTATTATTATTATTATTATTATTATTATTATTATTATTATTTAATAAAACAGACTTTTTGCTTATTTTTATTTTGGGATTGGGTTTTTTTTTTTTTTGTAAATATATTTTGATAATGCTATTAAAATTAAATTATTTGAAGACAATTTTTTTTAATATTTGTTAATTTTTATTGTCATTGAAGCTATATGACTGATGAACAAGGATTTATCAAATTGGATTGTAATGTGTATATATCTGTATATGTGCATTATATATATATTAACAAATCCATTTACTTCTGTTTCTAATCACGACTCAATCCTTTTTTCTTTTCAAAAATATATATATTAATATAGTAAATTTTATCTTGATAATAGAAAAGGGGCAGTTATAGTTTACACAATTTCTAATTGAATCTTGGGAGATTTGTTTTATATTTATTATTGATGAGGTAGAAATTTTATAATTTCTTTGGAGTACTAGTTATGATAGAATTGGTCCTACAGCCTATTTTATACTTAAAACTTCTGGATGTGACTATTTGCAAACTAGTGAACAGTTCTACTTCTGATTAAAATTTGCATTAAACCAAATCCACAATTACATTTCCATATGATGGAGTATTTCCTAAAATACAGTTATAAGACTAGATTGATTAAAAAGTTAGTCCTTTGAGTTTTCATGTGTATATAGATATAATCAATGTCTTCCTTAATTTCAGTCAAATAAAAGTGCTACAGAAAATCTCTTCAATTTTGTTCTTATTTTTCTTATAGCTTCTCCATAACACTCCAGCAAACTTATTTATCTCATTAGTCCATCCTTCTCTCATATGATCTCTTTTTAGGTATTTTACAATTTTTTTATGATGCTCATATCTTCTAGCCCTTTGTTCAGCCAAACTCCAATTCAATATCTTTATTATGATATCAGCAATAACTGTATTTCCTTTTAACTTGTATATTTTGTTTTTAATCTCTACTTATTATTCACAGTATATACTATTTTGTGTTTTTCTGTATGATCTCAAATTTCTGAATTGCTCTTCTATTAAATATTCAAATTTCTAATCCATAAATAATAAGTGATAAAACATATTTATTAAAATCTTTTTTTTCCAATTCCATAGGCATAGTTTTTTTTAGTAAAATTATTTCTTCAAGTCTAATTTCATATGCTCTCATCTGTATTAATAATTAAAATATTTTAATGAATTTTATATCATTTGTTACTATCAATTTTTATTTTTTCTTTGTAATTTATATATTTTAAAAATCTATTGAATATTAGTGTAATCTTTTAATGTTTATCTTGAGTTTTATTTTTTTTTTTTGCTTTCATGCGATGACTGTTATATCATATTTTTATGTATTTAGCTTTCCATTTTAATGCATAAAATATTTTTGAAGTTATCTAAAAAGTTTTCAAAAAATAGAATTATCCTGGCACAAACTCCTATCATAGTTAATCTTTTTAGTGTCACCATATTGTCTAATAACTGTCATTATATTTTGTTAAATATTAATTTTTCCTAGAATTTAACAATATTCTAATTCTATACATTTATACTACCTTATCTACAGATCTAAAACAAAATGGCAATCATTCTCCTTGATTCTTTCTATAACTTTTTTTAAATACTTATATGGGATCTACTATGCTATAATTACTTTCAAATCTATTTTGTTTGGTTGGTTTGTTAAGATTTGACCCAAAGTTTTCTGTAGATGAATTGTACTAAATTTAATAAAGATTTTATATAGATTTGACTAAAGACCAATAAGTTTCTAATTCATAATATCTTTCTTAAATATGATAATTGAATCATTCCAATCATCTGCTTTTCCTTTATCATTTATTTTTTAATCTGTTATATCTTTATCAATATTTTTTTCTTTTTCTCTGTCTGCTTTTTTAAAAATATTTATAATTTCATCATTTCCTGATGCATATCTACTCTTAAATGAATTAATTGCATGTCTTGCCTTTTCATTTAAAATAATTGACAATTTCAAAAGATTTTGTTAGCTAGATAGGAGCTACATGCTTTACTAATCTTTATTACTATCTAATTATGAATAGAATTCTTTCATACTTTTTATGATGATGTCCCTCTTTTGCCTTTGCTTATTATTACGGAAATAACTTCTTTTAATATCAAGATGTTTTACATTTTTGAGCCATTTATTTTTTTAAATAACTTTCCTTTTTTCATACCATTTTATAGAATTGTAGATCAAAATTTTTTAATATCTTCAAATCCTTCTTTCCTTAATACATTCTCTTGTCTTCATTGAAAATTTATTAATTAATCACTTATTTTTTTATACCCAGATATCTATATATCAGTTCTTAGTAAAATATTAATTATATTCTTATTGATCTCATTCAAATCTAAGTTTAAATGGAAGCAATTCTGAAAATTTGAGATTTCAATTGTTAATACTTATTAATATATTATCCCTAGCCTTTCTTCTGTTGTTCAATCTTATTATAATTTTGAAGTGTATATTTTCTGATAATCCCAATATAATACAGCTGTGCTTTATTTTTATCAGGATGCTTCTATATCTATTTTCATTTTGAATTTTTCTCGGAAATGAAATTTATGATGTATAGGGGTTTTCTTTTCTAATAATTTCACGAGACTGTGCCCTCATTTAGTTTTGCTCCATAACCAAATTTACTTATAACATTTTCATTTTTCAAGTGTTTTCCAATTCTAGCATTAAATTCTTTCTCTCATGACAATTTTAAAATGTTTTAATCCAATCAATATTATCCTGTACATTTTTTAAAAAAAAATCCTTTACTTTTTTAAAAGCAGTGAGAATTTATTGGTGTATAAATTTGAATTAGCTGCATTAATATCTTTTAATAAATTCAATAATTAATCTTAACTCTCTATCTAATATCCCATCATTCTCTTTCATCTTTTATTTTTAATGAATTCCATTCCACTTATCCTTTTATAATAAAATATATGTTCACTTTATTAAATTCAATGTTTTTGTTTTGCTGTTTCTCTTAACTTTGCAAAGGAATGTCTCATTAAATACAAGACGATTCTTATAATTTTTGTGAAGTTTTTTTATCTGACATTAATCTTTAGCTGTTTATACTTAAAAAATGATTTTAGGATGACAATGTAGGTCCATAACTAAGGTATCCTAGCATTTTTTGTCTTAAGTCAACAACTTTACAGCCTCCAAGAAATGGTTATAATTTATTTTATCTGTCATGATTGAAAATTTGATAATCTGTTTTGCACACAAATTGGATCATTCATCCAACTTAAATAAATCTAGTTAACATCTTAAATAAGAATTATCAAGTGCATGAAAACTCACATATTCTAATAAAAATTCACAATGTGTTTATTTTAGAATTCCTACTTTTTGATAGATATCATTCAATAATGCTTCTAAATGCACTAGAAGCCTCACCATGCCTTGTAATACTATGTAATCCAGGTTGTTCCCTTAATCTGATGAACCTTATTTTGCTGATAAAAAATTTCTTTGCAAGAACATTATTTGTAATAGAAGACAGCAATTTTTTTTTAAAAATAATTCAAGTGAACCTTTTCACAAATGATAGCTTCATTGATGCTAAGATCTGCCATTTGCTTTTAATTAATCCATACTAGCAAACATTTCCATTAGTTTCATGATATTATAATATTCTGAAATTCTTTTTGACATTTGTTTACTTTTTAATTTATCATGTAATCACACTGTTTTCAAAATTCAAATCACTGATTATTTTATAGCTTTCTATTTTAGAAATTTTTTTTAAATATAATTTAGTACTGATCATTTTTGAAACTAATTTTCTGATTCATGATTACATTTAATATTTATATGCCTGCAAAAAAAATTTAACAAAAACAAAATCTATTTAAAGTTGAAAAAATGTACTAATGATATCTAATGCTTTACTCCAAACTGAAATACTGTGAAAATTCTTATGCCAGCATTGCTATTTCAGCTACTGCTTTTTGTTAATTTAACAATTCCATACTTAATGCTTAAATTTTCTACAATTTTTTTAAAAAATTTTTTGTTAATGTCAATATTAATCAGTTCTAGTTTTATGATACACAGTTAAAATGATTGCACTATGCTTATTCAGGAGGCTACTTTTTTAAAAATATTTACATTTTTATAATAATATTGAGATAAAAAAAAATGTAAGGGGATTAAATTGATAATTAAGTTTTAGATGTCTGCCATTTTACATGGTTTTTTATTTTGAAACTTTTTTTATTTCTGAATTCCATTTTGGATTTTTTTTAATATCAAACATTAATTAGTTTCCACATTCTAGTTTTATGATGCATAAAGAAAAATATATACAATATTTTTCCCACTAGAGGTTTAAAAAATGTAAATGAATTAAATTAATAACCAATATTAAAATGTCTGCTATTTTATGAGAATTTTAATCTTGATTTTATTTTTGATATCAACATTAATCAGCTTTCTTTTTTTTTTTTTAATTAAAATTATTATAGTATATTCATTTAGGACAATAATTTTAAAAACAAAATAAATTATTTAAAATATTTTTGACACTAATTTTTGAATTTTTTTATGCATCAACATTAATGCTCTTTCAAATTGTTTTTATGGCTTTCATCAGAAATTATTAGTGCATGCATCTATGATAATAGTTTTAGATAAAAACATATGTAGTATAATAGTTTTTATTACTAGAGATGAAACGAAATAAGCAAACTAAATTGATATGTTTTTATCTATTCTAGTGTTTATTGTATGCTTTTGCATTTATTGTATAAATCATAATTTAGTAAGAAAAAGGTGTTTATTATACTAATTATTCACTCTAGAAGCCTTTATTGTCCAGATTTTACTATAGATATATGTAATTTATAATTGTATAATGAATTTTCTTTTATTTCAGTTCTTTTTAAAATAAAATAAAAATACAATACAAAACCTTGGTATTAGATAAATTATTAAAAAAAAAAAAAGGTTAAAATAAAATTCAAAGTATTTTCCATTTTAAACTTTAGGCTTGTTCTAGTCTTTTTTTACTACCTTGAAATTAAGTGATATTTCATTTTTGGATTGAACTTTATTTTGTAATTTTATTGAAAATATATATATAGTAGCTTATTCAAAAAAATTTTTATGCAAATAAAAAAGAAAAAGAATTCAATGGTTAATAATATTTATCATTATTAGTCTTCAAAAAAAAAAAAAGGTCCTCATATAAAACAAGATTATTTATTTTCAGACTCTTTTTTCGTTTGAGCCTCTCTTCAAATATTTGGAAATATCCTCTCACACTCTTTTTTCTTTTTTTATATTTCTATATACTTTCTGTATATTCAGCATAATTTTTTCTTAATATTTAGTTATCCAGTCTACTTATTTATTTTTGCTTTGTGTGTGTGATTAGAGTTATAGAGTTGTGAGCTAATAATTATATCATTTAGAAAAATAAAAATAACTATTGCCATAGTCTACCACTTTGCTGCTCAAATATCATTTAGCCTTACAAATGACTAACCTATCACATATATAAATTTATAAGATTTATTTTGATTTAAGTTTTAATCATATTGTACTTGGATTTTGAAATGTACATGTAATTATGGTTCTTTGTGTAAAATAATAAAATCAAAATAATGATAAATAGATTAGTGAAAGAAAAATAAGATTTCTTCTAATCAGATTATATAAAAAATAAAATTGCTATATATTAAAAGAATATTTAATCAGGAGTATATGTGTACATTCACAAATGCTATATTCACAAAAACGAATTCTTATATCCATATGTCATTTTTATAAGCAGAAATTTTTTTATTAAAAATGCATTTTTAGAAATAAATTCTATGTAGTAATTATATCATCAGTATAACACACTATTAAACTTATAAAATATTTTGTTATGATATTATTAAATACAGTAAATTATGAGTAACATTAATAAATAAACTACAGTAGCATTTAGGATAGCATTAAGTTGTATATATAGTGTTTAAAATATTGCAGTCATTGTTAAGATAAAATAGTTGTAAAAATATATAATGCTGGAAAGGTTTTTACATCTGCAAATAAGGCTGCCATTTGATGATGACTTTTTATTTAGGTACTTACAACTGCAGGTCACTTTCAAGTAAAGGAAGATTGCAAGAATTAGAAGAACATGTCTTATATTAAATGGGACATTATTGGACTTTGTGAAGTTAGAAGAAAAGGTGAAGAGACAATTGATTTAAAAAGTGGACATGTACTCTACTATAAAGGCATAAATATTGGAAATACAAGTGGAGCAGGATTCATTATAAATTAAAAATGGAAGAATAACATTGTGGAGATTGATGGTGTATCAGACAGAGTGGCAGGATTAGTTATGCAACTTATGCCCCAACAAGTTCTCATAGTGATGAAATAGTAGAAGATTTTTATATGGATGTACAAAAGTCTTGTTCAGAGTAAACAACATTTTAAAATTGTTATGAGAGAGACTTTAATGCTAGAATTGGTAAACAAATGAAAGATGAAAGTGCTGTAGGTAATTTTGGTTATGGTAATAGAAATGTGAGAGGGCATAGATTTGTGGAGTTTGCAGAAAAAGAAAAACTTTATATTATGAATTCTTTTTTTGAGAAAAATGTTAAAAGGAAATGGTAATGGAAGCATCCAAATGAAAGTACAGCAGAATTGGATATTTTGACTAACAGAAAATACATATTTCCAGATTGTAATGTTTTTAATAAATTTAGCACAGGAAGTGATCATCGATTAGTAAGATGTAAGATACATACGTCTTAATGCAAAACTTGACAGACAAAAATTATTAAGAAAAACAATATTTACACTTGATATTCCTAATCTTCAGAAACATTCTAATGAATTCAAATTAGAACTTACAAATCGGTTTCAAGTATTAGTAGATTTTGAACATGATACAGATTTGAATGAAATTAGTATGAAAATAACTGATACACTTTTAAAAACTGCAACAAAGATAGCTGGTAGAAAAAAAGCAGCAATTGACCAATAAAATTTCTACTGAGACTAGACAATTTATGAAGAAAAGAAGGAATATGAAGATATCCAAAATGATGCATTGAAAAGGATTGAATATCTTGAATTTTGTAAAATGGTGCAAAAAAGAGTTGAAAATGATATAAGAAAGTATAACTGTGAACTAGCAAGGAAAGCTGTAGAAGAGAATAAAAGTTTTAAGTGTGTAAAAAAAATTTGGTATTGGTAGGAAATTTATATCTGCAATAAGAGAAAAAGATCGAATTGTTAATAAAAAGAGATAACAACATGAAATGGATAGAAGGCTTCTATCAAGTATTATATAGTAATAAAGAACAAGTACCTCCTATATCTATTATATCTTCCAAATTGCCCAGAATTTTAAATGAAGATGTGAGACATGCAATTAAATTTATGAAGAAAGGAAAAACTCTGGGCAGTGATGGAATTATAATTGATATATTAAAAGAAGCAAGTGAAGAAATAGAATTTTTTTTTAGTAAAGTTATATACCAAATGTCTAAGTGATAAAGATGTACCGGATGATTGGAAGAATACAGTATTAATATTAATATTTAAAAAAGGTGATAAAGAAGATATTAGAAATTACAGACCTATCAGCCTTTTATCAGTTTTATACAAAATTTTTACCAAGATAATTACAACTCGTCTACAGAGAACATTGGATTTCCACCAACCAAGAGAACAAGCTGGGTTTAAAAGTGGTTTTAATACTGTAGATCATATTCAGGTATTGAGAGAAGTTATAGAAAGGACAAATGAATAATAGTTGCCATTATGCTTTAGATTTGTAGATTATGAAAAGTCATTTGATTCTATAAACATTTCTTTTGTGATTAAAGCATTGGATCATCGAGGTAGAGATCCAGGATATTGTCATATTTTAAAGAATATTTATAAAAATGCAACAGCAACAATTAGATTAAATAAAGATACTAGGAAGGTCAACATTGAGAAAGGTGTAAGACAGGATGATTCCATATCTCCAAAACTTTTTACAGCAGTGCTGCAAGAAGTATTTTCTGAATTAAAATGGGAAGCTAAAGGAGTGAAAGTAAATGGAGATTATTTAAGTCATTTACATTTTGCCGATGACGTAGTTGTTTTTGAAAATAGAATCTTTTAGAGTTACAGGAAATGTTGCAAGAATTATCAGATGAAAGTATGATTAAAGATAAATGTTAAAAAGACTAAAGTAATGTTCAATGGATTTTCTCAAAATATGAAAATAAAGATTGATTATGATGAGTTAAAAGAAGTTAACAGATACAAATATCTTGGTCAGATTATTAATACAAATGGAAACATAATGGGATGAACTTAATCATAGAATTAAACTTGGTTGGAGTGCTTTTGGTAGAAATAACTTGATACTAAAAGGAAATATGCCTATATGTTTGAAAAGGAAGGTTTTTAATAAATGTGTTTTACCAGTTCTTACTTATGGATCTGAGACTTGGACACTTAATAGAAGAGCAATACAGAGACTTCAGACCACTCAAATAAGTATGGAGAGATGCATGTTGGGAGTAACAAGAAGAGATTGAAAATGCAATATGTGGGTAAGTGAACAAACAGGTCTTACTGACCTCATTGAAAAATTAAAAGACTGAAGTGGAGTAGGGCTGGACATATTGCTAGAAGAGCTGGTAATAGATAGACAATAAAAATTTTAAACTGGATTCCAAGAGATTGTTAAAGACCCAGAAAGAGTTCACATGTGAGATGGATGGATGGATGGATGAAATAAGAAAGTGTGTAGGGGTGATGTGGAGAAGAGATGCTAGAGATTGGAGAAGATGGATTGAACTTGGAAAGACCTTTATCCTGCAGTGGATTGATAATTGATGATGTTGATGATGATTACTGAATGGTCCCATCCCCTCCATGCCATATTAGAACATTTAATTCTAAAACTGAGAAATCATAATCTCATAATTTTAAATTTCAAAATTTTTAATCTCATGTGTTTTATTCCATTTGAAATTTCAAAATTTTTATTTATGTGTTTTTCTATTATGTTTTATATTTATGCAAGAGTTATTGCTAAAGTGGAATAAAACACATGGAATTTGTACATAAGCCAGATCGTTTTTGGCAGGAAAATATTAAATTATAATCTTTAAATTATTTTATACAATAAAAATACATAGAATATCATTTGACCATAAACTACCAATTACAACGATAATTTAAAATACAAAAACACAAACATCAAATTACTTTAAATAAATATAAAATATGCTTTATTTACAAATATTAATAAGAATTAGTATTACTAAGAAAGATAAACAGTAAGATGTTCTCTGACTTCTTTTAAATACAAAAATTAATATTTAATTACAGGTGTGTTCTATATTCTATGATGTGATGGTTTTACCATGTGTTACCAAGACAAATAAGTGTATTAGAAAAGATTGTTTACAAAAGCATAAAATACACTTTTATAATAATTATTAAATATATTAACATTTTATTCAATTTTTATTTATACTCTACTATCATATTGGTCTACAACAATATGCATTTCTTTTAAACTAAAACTTTGCATTATTTTATTGTACTTTTTTCTTTAGTACATCTACTTTATTATAATATTTATAAAGATGAGTATCATACTCTCAAATTTTTGGACAGATAACTTTAGAAAATATGCATGGTGTATAGTAATGTCTACTTAGGCAACATATGCATTCTAGGTGCTTCGCTCTACTATTTTGACACTATATTATAAACACTAACACTTCACTGCCACAAAGACCAAAATTATTATAAAGACCTATAAAACATAATATTGTATAAAATAATTGTAAATATTAATCTTAAACCTTAAATTTTTAAAAACAATCTTGCTCCAACAACAAGCATGCATACAAATAGCTAATGTAATAATATTAAATATAACTATAAAATTTTAAACAATGTAAAACCTGTGGTCCAAGATTTTTCTTTATTCCTCATCTCTTTGGCAGCTACACATTATGAAATCTTATTAATAATGATAAATATAAATGATGATGATAATAATAATAATAAATATTAACTATAATTTAAAATTCTTGAGCAATCTATTTTCCACAGAAACAATTTCCTTGATGCCTTTGTCTTTCAATAAATTTTAAAATGATGCAGGCATTAAAATAATTTCCTCGGAGCATTTGTCTATGAAGAAATCCAATTATGCCGTGTTAAAGAAATGAGTCATTTGAGCAGGTGATCACACAATATGTTGATCTTTCCTCGCATTAAGTAGATTGTGAAAATAGGAATATAATAGCATCCTCTCTAAGCATTTTCCAGCAAATTTTACTTTACAATATTTTTGTTTTCCATTAGTTTATACATATCTATTTTATCAAGATGCCATAAAGATATTATTTATTCAGGGCAATCCTGAAAAGTTATTGCTTCTGAAACAAGTGTTTTGATGAAATTACCATCCATTAGTAAAGTGACTGCAATTATTTGTAGATCAATTTTACCATGTTTACATGGTACTGTTCTTAATTTCCACTCAAATTTCTAACAAGTAAATTCTCATTATT
This sequence comes from Epiperipatus broadwayi, assembly GCA_028023455.1. NCBI lineage: Eukaryota > Metazoa > Onychophora > Udeonychophora > Euonychophora > Peripatidae > Epiperipatus > Epiperipatus broadwayi. The sequence continues at coordinate 5,550,646 of JAQFVV010006206.1, forward strand.
TAGTCTGTCACCAATACTAATTCACTTGTGAGATTATAGAAATCATGGCATTCTTTGCAAATGAAATATTTTAAATTACAAAATAATATTAAGAAATATTTTAAAATAAAATATATATTTCATTAAATCTAAAAGATATGAGTTACAAATATTAATATAAATCACTTTTTATTTATTCATTTATCTTTATAATAAACAGTCTCTTTAATATAAAATATATTAATACTTTATAATAATGTTCTTATAACTTTAAAATAAATATAATAAATATACAGGCATACACATACATTTTATGTATTAACTCAAAATTATACTAACTATTCTAAATCATTTTTAAAAAATAGATGTAAACTAACATAAGCATCACTTTATTATTTCTATTATAAAATCACTCATTAACACATAACTTATATGTTTTAACAATGGATTATATCTTATTAATTTTTGATTTAATGTGCGTGTGTGTGTGTGTAAACAAAATATTAACTTTACATCAACTTTATCAGTTTGCCACAAATTCAAAATTTGATACAAAATTTCACAATTTTTTAAAAATTATAACATGCAAATATTGGAAACTTGGGGATCGTTCTTATAAGATATTCAGTTTTAAATAATTTTAGATCTGCAATAAGCTAATAAAAATTTTAAATTATACTTAGACTGGTCACCATATGTTAGAATTTTTTTTTTTTTTTGTTAGCAAATATGCTAAGCAAATAAAGATTTGTAGAAGATAAAATATATTAAGAAAGTATTGGGTAGTGTAGAGATTTTAAAAGGCAAAAAGATATAATTCAGAGAAAAAATAGAGCTGGTAGGAAGAATTATAAGAAGTTTTGAGAATTTAAAAAAAAGTTTTCCTGAACAAATTATCTTGTGTGATGATGAAATAGTAGAATGAATATATGATCAGGAAATTAGACTACTAGTATTTTTTTTTTTTTTTTTGGTAATTAGAACTTAGTATAGATAATGATATGATAAAGTACTGTTTGAGCTCACTATTTGATGTCATTTATTAAAAAAAAGTATATTGAAGATATCAAGTAATTGAAAAGTATCAAAAGAGAGAAATAATTAATTGTTAGAATGATGAAAAATATGAGCAAAAATTCATAATAAATATTGTTGAAATGCTTTAACAATACAATTAGAATTTAATAGAAAGTTGTGACAATTGGAAAAACTATGAAAATAAATTATTTTTTAAAAAAAATAAAAAGAAGGTTAAAAAACTAAGTAAACTAGGTTGTTGGCAATAATATAAGGTTTTTTGTTTTTTTTGCTTATATCGTTAAATAAACAAAAAGGATGAAAGAAAAAGTGTAAAATGAGAGAGGAGAAAAGCAATAATTAGGGTTTCCTTATTTATCATTGCTCAGATTGTTAAAATGATGCAAGTTAAATAAATTGTAAATGGCATTTTTGAATCTTAAAGAGATTTAGAATAGAAAATTGAGATTCTGACAAAGACTGGGAAAATTGAAAGTAGAATAGATTTTATAAAGGTTATATGTTATTCCATAAAGATTACATGTGAAATGGAATTGTGACAGGATTGTTAGTTGTTCCCAATATTATTTATTATTTTTTAAAAGAAATAAATGATAAAATTAATGTTTTGTTGTTTGATGATATTGTTTTATTGACTAATATTAAAAAAATATAAAATTATTAGTAAAAATGGAAGATGTGTTTGGGAAAAGAATGGGAATCTAAAGTGATGAAAAATTGAGACCAAGGATTGTATTAAAAATTGAGAAAATCTGTTGTTTGGTAAAGTGTAGTGAAGTAAATAAATTAATAAATATTTCTATATAATTGCTATGAAGTAATAAGAATATTGTAAAAAGAAATGACAATGCTCCTCTTAATTTTTAAGGATATTTTATTCTTATATAATAATATAACAGATATATTAGCTAAATTAGAAAGGGAATTAGTATAGTGTGATTTTAAAGTAGCATACTAATGATTATTAATAAGACAATAGAAGTTTTTCTTTTTTTTTTATTAGGACTATTTTGTATAAAGTGAAACTGTTGGGAAATTTTAATTTATAAATGATAACAAAATTATAAAAATATTTTTTTTAATTGGATTAATGGAAAATGACAATAAACTATGTATTTTAAAAATTAATGGAGTGAATGTGGAAAGTGGTTAATGAAGACACTTTTGATATACTTATATAAGAAATTTGAAGCAAAGATTCAGAAATCTAATGAATGTCAAAGGGCATGAAATTGTGAAAACAGAGTTAATAGAGGGACAGAAGCAATATATATGTTGAAAATGGTTTGAACTAAATAATTATTGCAGAAACTATATATAAGCAGTAGAATATAATTTTAATAGAAAGTGCATTATTATCTAGATTAGTGTTGATTAAGTAAAAAAAAAAACTGGGAGATTTGAAATAAAGAATCAAATAGAAATTGAAAATATTAGAATGTTTAAATTTTAACACATTAAATTTTTGAAAAGGGTAATATTTAGAAGATGTTGATGTGGACATGGTTAAAAATACTTATGTCGTGAAGTAGTTATAAGAGATAGGAAAGTCTAAATTTTTGTTGAAGATTAACATCATCATCATCAACCATTATCAATCCACTGCGGGATGAAGGTCTCTCCAAGTTTAATCCATCTTCATCGATCTTTAGCTTCTCTTCTCCACATCACCCCTGCACACTTTCTTATTTCATCCATCCGACTCACATGTGGTCTCTTTCTGGGTCTTTTACAATCTCTTTGAATCCAGTTTAAAATTTCAATTGTCCATCTATTATCATCTCTTCTAGCAATATGTCCAGCCCAACTCCATTTCAATCTTTTAATTTTTTCAATGAGGTCAGTAACACCTGTTTGTTTTCTTACCCAAACATTGCGTTCTCGATCTCTTCTTGTTACTCCCAACATTCATCTCTCCATACTTCTTTGAGTGGTCTGAAGTCTCTGTATTGCTCTTCTATTAAGTGTCCAAGTCTCAGATCCATAAGTAAGAACTGATAAAACACCTTTGAAGATTAACATAGACTTAATTAAATGACATGATATTATTGTGGGTCTGATTTTTGACAAAGGAGTAATCTTTTCAGCATTTAAATACCCTTGTAATTGGTAAAAGAAAATATTATTCATTATTAATAATCAATAAATCTTATTTATTAATTAATAGTAAAAATTTCATTTTACTTTATTATCTTTAATTTATTCATGATTATAGAATTAATAGTTTATTCATAAAGCATAAATGCATCTTGAGGGTCATTTGTCTTTTATTATGTCTTTATTCATATGTTTTCAAATGAATGTGTGGTGATGTAGATGTTATTTAATACAGAATGTTAATGTTACATCATCTTCTAATCAGTACATATACATAAAGAAAAGATTTATTAGGTTTTGTTATTGTGTAAAAATAACCCATTCTTCACACATTGTCTGATAATTTTCTCCTTTTGACAATAATACTAGATCATTTATTTTTATTATATATATATACACACACACCCATATATATTATACAGTACATTACTTTTTTTCTTTCTCTCTCTCTTATTATATGACTTTTTTTAAAAAAATAAAAAATGTAAATGCAAAAATATTCTTTCTTTTTTTTTTTTTTGACTATCTTTACTTATACACTTGCAAATATATGTGCATATATTTATATGTCTATAGTTGGGGGAGGGGGAAATGGTTAAAACAAATATATTAGAAAAAACTGTTTGAATTAAACTTTGCAAGCATGATTAAATATCATTCATAATATCATTTCAAATACCTGATAAAAAAACTAATAAATTATAGATTATTTCCCGTGATTTATTTTTGATGCATGTGTTTTTATGTAAAAGTGCCTTCTGACTGATTTTGTTGAAACTTTATCCCAACATAAGTGTTTTCTTTGTCATGGCTGGGTTGTTTGCCTCAGGCTTTAGGTCTATTACATGCTTCACTATGGTACTACTCCCATGATAAACTTCACTTACCACACCTGAGGTCAGCCTCACAAAGTATACAAAAATTATGAAAATAATCAGCATGATAGGCAGGTGGACTTGCATATGCTACTTTCATATAGTTAGATGAAAATAAAATTATAAAATAAAGCAGCTCATGGCAGCTGTATCTTGCTCCCTCAAGGATATGGAGTTGTGGTGCATTGGTTTATGCTGGTCTTTGTGGAATGTCTTGAATTGTCACAGGTGAACCCCCCCCTTCATCTGATTGCAAACACAATTGGCTTTGTCACCCCCATTCAAATCTCAATGATTGAGAAATATTATTGTGGTTGCCAGATGTGAAAGTGGTCAAAATAACAGTAGCTAGATTTTCCGATTTAATATTGATATATAAATAAAACTTTCAAATAATGTTATGTAATCCTTTTTTTTTTTAATTAAGTTTTTTAAAATCGTTATATATTATGTGATTATAAATATATATTTGAAATTATTAAGAAAGTGTAATATTATTATAAGATTGCTTTTTAAAAAAGAGACTGAAAGAAAATGTCTGCCTTAATGCTCTCTCTCTCTTTCTCTCTCTAATCTCTCATGTGGTGTGATTGCCGCGTCATTGAGATTCAGCCTCAATCCCGACATGGCTGTCATAATGTGGCATGTCAAAGCGATGGGATACTAATTTAGTGATGCCTAGTAATATTGAAGCCCTCCTCTCCTGCCATGGCGTGAACAGCTATGGTGAATATGATGATTTGGAATGTTGGAAATAGCTATGCAGGTAGAGGAGTTAGTATGCGGAATGAACACACAACTACGAAGAGACTGTTTTGGCATCTATATCTAGCCAAAACTCAGTCATATTCTAAACAGTTTGATATTATCTGGGTGTGCCTATTAAACGGAAGTTGTAACTTGCTGAGGGCAACATCATTTAAATTTTTGGATATTTCGTTATGCATTTAAATAAAAAAGTTTTTTTTGTTTTTTTTTAATGACATTTACTCTGATAGAAAATGAAATTACGCTGCATTGAATAAATATAGTTGATTATGTAATTTAATGATACCCAAAATTAGTTTATTAAATTAAAACAATCCAGATAATTATAGCATTTTAATTCAAGTGTTATGTTTTTGATATGCCCACAAGTTCCTGTATATTTGATTTAAATTGTCTTTTTTTTTAAAAAAAAAAAAAAATACCAATTGTGAATTGCTAGCTTGGCGTTGCGCGGATCTTCCTAGTCGCCATTACATTTTGAGTCTTAAAGCTGCGTAAGGAGATATTAAGGAGTTTCCGTATTTAGTAAAATATTTGTTTTAATATTCTAAATAAATGATATGGCGCTTTATTGTTTATGATTTGATTACATTTTTGTTCAATGAATTGAAAAGTCTATAAATGATGATTTTTTTCAGAAAAAAAATGACAAAAAAAAAAACATTGTTTGACGGAAATAAATTATTTTTACTTACATTTAAAAAATACTTTATAAATGAAATGAGTGTATTTGTATATTAATTATAGATATGCCATTTTCATTACTAAGTCTTTTAATGGAAATATAATGTTTTAGACGAATTTATTTACATTTTCAAAGATAACGATATGCTTGTTATCCGCAATTAAGAGAGACTTTATGCATGAGTGAAGCATATTAGTCTGAGTATATATTATATGTTTGTGTTCCTATACAAATATGTTAGTTTCTCACTTTGAAAGCAAATTGTGATAACTAAATTATAGACGAATGATAATACTTTATTATTGTGATAGTTTATTTTTGCTTACTTTTCTCTTAAAAAATATAATTTATGCAGTCAATTCAAATTTAAAACTGTAGTATAAAATAATGAAAGCTCTTAAATCATTAAGATGGTATATACAAATATCCGTGTATTATGTATGATTTATTTGGCTGAATAAAAATTGAAATGCTAAAATTGCAAAAATTCTTTGCAAATTGTTTCTATAGATTTTTATTCACTTTTTTATAATTTTTTTTTGTTCTATTATTTCCAAAACCACAAATTTTATACCTTTATATTTAAAGTGGTTTTGAAAATGACTAACTGATTTTAAAAAATATAGAGGACATAATGCAGCAAAAATAAGGGGAAATGGTAAAGGTCTTGCAAATGTGATTAAGAGAAAAATGTAAAAAAAAATTTCAGTTATGTATAAGAAAATCAATTAGTGGGTAAGAAAAAATATGGATTTTTTTATATCCTATAGCTTTTGCACCAGACTATTTGATAAAATTAAACTTCATAAAAATAATATGCCTCTTAGGTTGATCTAGAATTTTAATAATTATGTAATTAAAAATTTTTTTGGAAATAATATATAATGAAATTGTAAAGGTTATGGGTTACAGTAAATATTAAAAAATAAATAATATATAAATTAAAATTATATAGAAAAGGATTATTGCATCATTTGATGCTGAAAAAATGTATCAAAAGTATTTGAGAAAGATAATATTAAAATATAAACGAATAAAATGAGAGAAAATTTAAAAAATCAAAAAAATGGATTTATGCTTATATAAGTAGAATTATTCATAGTTAGCAATACTATACATTTTAAATCTAAAGAGAATTTTTGAGAAATAATAGATTAATAAACTGACATGTCTATTATTGACCATAAAAAAAAAAAGTAGGTAGATAATCAAAACATTACAAAATATTATATACATTCTATTGGGTAATAGAAGTGCAATTAATGAATTAATATTTAATATAGTGTTTATAATGAAGAAAGAAAATAATGAAATAAAGTATTTAGTAATTGTAAAATAATATATTAAAAAAGAATAATCAGTTTTTATTCATATCAAGTTTGTAGTTAGAAAATTGCAACTTAATTTAAAAAGACTGAAAAATTAAATATATATAGATTAACATTAAATATTAAAGCAAGAATGCAAAAATTAAAAATGAGTATAAAGAAGAGTATATGAAGATACTTAGCACCCACAATTTTAAATGTTAAAGTAAACAAAAAAATATTTTAATAAAATTTTATATCGCCTAATGTAGAGTTAATATGTACTATTGTTAGATAATTTTGACAAAAGAAAATATACAAGATATTCATGAAATTCATAATTTAAAATGATTGCTATCATATAGATGGATTCAGTTTGTAAATTTTTTTTTAACTAAAAACTTTTATTTATAGACTTAAATGTTAAACATATTTTATTTTCATTATTGGTTTATTTTATTATAATAAATTAAGTTTAAGTGTAATGAACTCTTGATTAATTGTCTGCTTTTATTTATTTCAAAATCAGTACCACAGAAATGCCTATATTTTTATTTATTTACTTTTTTCTGGGTCCATAGTCTTCAATCGAATTTTTTTTTTTTTTTTTGGATGTTGTCATTAACAAATCATAATGCTGACACAATAGTTTTTTTTTAAAATGATAGTTATTTTATTGAAAAAAATAATTATACTTTCTTACTTAATTCATATAATTTAGAGGTAACTTTTAGTTTATTTATTGTTTTAATTAGAAATATCTTTAAACTATTTCTTAATCTATTACTTGTTCTTTAAAAATGGCATTTTTTATTTTTATGGGATATTCATGTTTTGACCCCTTTTTTTGTCTTACAAAATAAACCCTTCACTTTCAGAAATAAATTGAAAAATAAAACTTTGTATTTAACTCTGTTCTTTCGCAATTCATCATTTTCTTTATTTCTACATTCAACATAGAATTTAAGATTAAACCATTATTACTTATCAGAAAATAATAAATTTGATTTCATTATCCGATAAATATTTTTGTTTACTACTGAATAAAATTTAAATGTTCAGATTTTCTTTGTATAAATATTAAAAAAATTAGATCGTAATTAAAATAAAAAGATTATATGTCATCATTTCTAGAAATATTATTTTAATTTTACAAAATCAACAAAATCTTCATTATTTTTTTTTTTAAAAAATCTGAACAGATATTTATTTTTCTTTTATCTAACAAAATATGCATTAAAAGTTTAAAAATTTTCAATATTTATTGCAAAATTATGATAATTTCATACTCATTATTATAATTACATTGCTTATGTAGAAAACTAAGCTTCTAAATAGGTTTAGGGCAGATTTGCATGGTCTGCTAATATAACATTCTATTTTTGATAATATAGTATTTCCATTCAAAATAAATTACTAATTTATATTTTTGATTTCTAATAAATATTGAAATGAAGTTTTGAAAAGAATAAATAAGGAAAGAAGATTGATTGAGAATATCAGAGAGAGAAAGAGAAACTAGATTGGACATATATTGAAAAGAGATTATAGTTTAATGAAAGATATTTTGAAGGGAATAGTGAGTGGAAATAAAAAGAAAGGGTTGAAGAGATTGACATTATTGGATGATATAAGAGATGGGAAGACTTATGTGGAATTGAAGAAATAGGCAAGGAAGAGAATGGAATTGATGTGACTACTTTCTGGACCTGTCTATTAGACAGAATACTATTGATGGATGGATTGATTGATTGAATAAATATTGCGTAAATTATTGTATAAAAAAATCTAAAATTGTAATAAATTTGCAAATAAAGTTTTTGGTTATTTGGATCATTTTCTTTAAACGATGTAAAAATTATGATGTCAAAAACCTGTCATAATACAATAGAGGGACTTGTCAGAATAGAGCTAAATTCTATTGTTTTGAGGAAATTTTTAATTTTCTTGCCATCTATGGAATTTTTTTTCAACTAAAATTTTATATTATAACACATATAGGAAAATATGCATATTACAGTATAAAGCTTATGGAAATTTTCACTATGGGCAAAATAATGAAAAAATTAAGTAATTCATATGAAAATTAAGTATGATTAACTTACATGTTTTTTATTCTGATGGGACTTAATTGTAAATTTGTTATGCATGCATGGAAATAACTACAGCAAGTATTTTTAAATTAAATATTGGCATGGGGAACTACATATTGATTGGAAAAACATTCTATCAATTATATCATTAGTGTCATATGATATGTTTATTTCAATATTGTCCTTTAGATATATTTATACAAGACACAAAAGACAGGAATATTAACTGCTGCTGCTTGATGATTTAAGTCATGCAGTCAACTACACATCGACTTTTGTACCATTAACCTTTTCCAATTCAGTCATAAAGCACATGATATATTCAAGATATACATATTTATAAAGGGAAGTTTAGAATATTACTCTATGACTAAAGGTAATGGTAAGCATCTGATTCCCTTGTTTCTCCGATCTATAATTGAAAAATCATTATCAAAATGTGACCTCAATTTATTCATAAAAGATAATATTGAGTCAAGTAATTTCATCATTAAACAAAGTTTATTGAACATAATAAAATAATAACCAGAATATTATTCATTATCAAGAAATAAAAATTCCTCTTCTCCCAAAATCAATCCATGGATTAAAATTTAATAAATAAATACTAAAAAATTATATTCATTGTAAAGGTAGGATATAATCATAAAAATTTATTTTATTTATTTAACTTCGTGGATGGTTTTTGTTTTCAAGAGCAAAACAGATTTTCATTGCTGGGAGATCTGAAATTAATCTATTAATTAGACTTAATTTTTGCCATATACACTGTGTAAAATTGCATCATGTTATAACGTAAATGTATGTATAGTTCTTGCAGAAAGAATTTTGATATTAATTAAAAAAAAGATTCTTTGATTCTTTTTTTGAGGGCCTTAAAGGAACTTTTTGTCACTGCAGTTATTATTACTGTATGATTATTTATACATGGAATGACTACTCACCAACACACATCAGCCAATGTGATGACTTTACTGACTTTTTACCTCCGAGTTTAAAATCAAGAAATATATGTTTTTCAGTTGTCTAATGTTTTTAACTTAAATATCAGTTGAGTTTTCTTGAAGGCAGGATGAATGTGGGCATGAATAATTAGATAAATAGATAGGTAGGTTTGGCTGGATGGAATCATGATAGAACTAAATTGTGGCCCTTATTTCCAGGAGCATGTAAAATCATTAGCCAAGGCAGAGGGTGCTAAGAATTTTCTTATTGTGGTATGAAACTTGCATTTGAATATGACCTTTTATTTAGGTGCCTATAACCTTATATCACATTCAAGTGAAAGAAACTTGCATGAATTTGAATAATTTTTTAATATTAAATGGTATATTGTTGGACCTTGTGAAATTAGAAGAAAATGTGAAGAGACAATTGATTTAAAAAGTGAACATATACTTTTCTACAAAGACATAAATATTGGAAGTACAAGTGGAGTGGGATTTATTATAAATAAAAAATGGAATAAGTTTGTGGAAATTGTTGCTATATCAGATTAAGAGGCAATGTTGGTTATTTAAATTTAATGGAAGATACCAATTGCATATTATTAAGATTTATGCACCAACATGGCCTCACTATGATGAAGAATTAGAGGCTTCTTATATGAATCTACAAAATTCTTTTACTAAGACTAAACATTTTCAACTTAACATAGGAGAGTTTAATGCTAGAATGAGTAAATGATTGACATTTGGTTACAGTAATAGAAATGAGAAAGTTCACATACTTGTGGAGTTTATAAAAAAAAAAAAACCTGTAAATTATGAATTCTTTCTTTGAGAAAAATGCTTAAAAGAAATGGATCTTGAAGCATAACAAATGAAGATATTATATTTGACTAATAAAAAATATGTCTAAAGATTATAATGTCCATTATAGATTCAACACTGGAAGTGAATATTAATTATTGAGATATGATACATGTTAATGCAAAACTAAAGAGCTGGAATTTATTTTTTAAAAAAAACTATATTAATAGTTGATATTCCTAACCTTCAGATATACTTAAAGGAATTTAAATTAGAACTTGAAAATCATTTTTAAATATTAACATATTTTGAAAATGGTTCAGTTTTAAATGAAATCACTAAAAAGATAACTGATGTACTATTAAGAACTGCAATAAAGATAACATATGAAAAAACAGTTTATCAGTATTTTTTTTTACTCAGACAAGACAATATATGAAGTAAAGAAAGAGTATAAAAATATCTTTAAATGATCCATTAAAAAGAATTGAATGTCTAGCATTTTGCAAAATGATATAAAAAAGAGGTAATAACATTATAAAAAATATGATTATAAATTGATAAAGAAAATTATAGAAGTCTCCAAAATATAAATAACATCTTGGTATTGGTTTTTTAAAAAAGATTATTTCTGAAATAATAGTAATAAAAAAAATGAATATATACTACAGTTATTACATTTTCTAAATTGCATTGCATTTTAAATAAAGGAAGTGAGAGAAACAATTCACTCTATGAAAAAAGAAAAAGATCCTGGAAATATTAGCATTAGACATTTGAAGAAGTAGAAAAATTGTTAACAAAGTTTATACATGTATACCAGTGTCTAAATAGTAAAAGATATACCAGATGATTGGAAGAGTGGAATAATAATATTTATGAAAGATATGGAAAATATTAGAAATTTACAGATCTATCAGTTTTTTATATGTTCTATACAAAATCTTCATTAAGATAATTACAACTCATCTAAAGTGAAATTTGGATTTTAATCAACCAAAAGAATAAGCATCATTTAAAAGTGATTTTGGCACATATTGTGAGTTAGTGATATAAAGGACCAATTACATTATGCTTCATATATTTAGATTATGAAAAGGCATTTCATTCTATAAGCATTTCTATAGTCATCAAAGGATTGGACATCATGACATAGATCTAGAATTTTTTCATATTCCGAAGAATGTTTATCAAAGTACAGTAGTAATTATTAAATTACTTGGTGATACAAGGAAGATTAATAGTGAGAAAGTTGTGACAGGATGATTCACATAACCATTTTACACAAAATATTTTGTGGATTAAAATAGGAAGCTAAGGAAATAAATGGAGATTATTTAAGTATTTTGCAAATAATGCTTCAGGAAATGTTACATGATTTATTAAATGAAAGTTAAAAAAGTAAGAGTAAACGATAAATACTAAAATGATTAAAGGAATGTTCTATTGATTTTCTCAGAAGAAAATAAAGATTGGTAATCTCCAATTAGGAATTAATGACTACAAATATCTTGATTAGATTATTAATCCAGGTAGAAATATAATGGAAGAAATTAATTATAGAATTAAACTTAGATAGAGTGTTTTTGGTAGAAATAATTTGATATTAAAAAGAAATCTATCTGTGTTTGAAAAGGAAGATTTTTAATAAATGTGTTTGTCAGTTTTTTCTAAGATATGGATACTTATTAGAAAAGCATTCAGAAACTTCAGATCATTTGCCAAAATATTGAGGCATTATGTTATGAGTTATAAGAAGACATTGAAAATGAAATAAATGAATGAGAAACAAACAGGTACCACCAACATTATTTTAAGAAACTAATGGAGTTGAGCAGAACATTTTGCTAGAACATATGATAATAAATGACAGTTAAAGTATTAAACTGAATTCCAAAAGATTGTAAAAGACCTAGAAAGAGATTGTATATGAGATGAATAGATGTAACAAGGAAGTTTGCTGGGGTGTTATATGGAAGAAATACTAGGGATCAGAGAAATTGGATTAAGCTTGGAAAGAGCTTAATTTGGAGAGGATTGATAATGGTTGAAAACAATCATGATAGTTGTTGTATAAATGATCCAATTGTATATTACAGATTTATTCATAATGATAGTTATTAGAATAGTATATAAATATGACCCAATTATCAGCTACCATTATAAATATTAAAAAAGAATTATAATATTTTTCAACATTGAGTATGCTGAATAATAATGGGTATATATCTAAATGAAATCTGTAAAACATTTACAAATAAATAATGGCTCACATGACCTGATGAGTACTTTCTTATGATCTTTAACTATCAAATTTATAATATTATTTTTTCATTATAAGTGATGAGATATGTATGTATTTACCCTTCAACTATTTATTGTCTTTCTTATATAAAAAATCCATTACAATTATTTTCTTCCTTTTTCTTTTTAAAATTTATTTACATGAACCGTATATACTCCAATATATTATACATATGTTTCCAATGTTTCATTTACCTCCTTGTAGTTATTATCAAGTATCTACAAATACATATATACATTATTGTTATAAATATATATTTTTAAACTCATTATATAATGGCTTGTGTTTCCCTTTAATATTGACTGATTATATCTTTATGCTTGACTTCATTGATGCTTCATTATCTATCATGACTTAAAATTATGACAAATTTATTTTTCAAGGATAATAACTTACCTAGACAGATTTATTTATTTTTAATCACTATCTCTGGTACAAATTTGTTTTAAAAATATCTTTATCAGCCTGCAATCTCACATTTATGTTTGTCCTAGATATATCTATAATAAATAATAATCTGTTCAAATTTATATCCCATTCAGTTATTTATTACTTCTTTATATCAAATTTTATGGTAAGACTTTAATTTCTTTACTAAATATAAAACTTTAGGTACAAATGCTTCATTTAAAGTCTGACTTATTAAACTAATTGCCTATTATTAAATCAGTATAGAAATCAAATTTGCTTATTATATTACATGAACTAAATAATTATTCCCTAGAGTAATAATTTTTTTCACACGTGTATATAACTTGGATATATTTCATTCATACACAATTTACTTGCTAGTATTTGTATAGTCCAATTTAAAGTAAATATTCTTTTTTGGGGGATGGGGGGGGGGGGTTAACTTGTATAAATTTTTATTAAATATTGTGACTTTTTACTTAATTAATTTATCAATGTTAATACAATTTTTAATAAACTTTTCTGTCCAAATAAGTTGTAAACACATTCATGTGTTTATCTACATGAATAGTTAATTATACATTCAATTTAAAAATTCAAATATGATTTAAAATTTTTCAGGGTTTTAAAAAATGATTATAAAGTCAGTCATCTTAAACTGAATCAGTCAAACAAACAAAAAAGTTATATTAAGTTTTATAACCTCATTCAGGGACATAAATAAATAATATTCTTAGTAAACAAACAAATTAAATATTAAGAAAATACCTTAGAGAGTGATTAATCATTTAAATTAAATAAAAATTTTAAACAACTTCTTGTTTAATTGTCCCTATCTGAAATATAGATATATTCTGTCACAGGAATATTAACTTATTATAATAGATGCAGATCTTATTTAGATCTTGGCCAATTGTCATATTAATTATTTTATTAATATTGACATATATAAAGAAATAATTTGGGGGACAACTGTTCCGTTTGTTAGTATATAATAAATTTAAAATAGTGGAAAGCATTCTGGTTAATTCTGTAGTTTATTTGAATGCAGTTGTATATTCAACAGTTTAAAAATATGAAAGATTTAGATTACAATAAATAATTCAAGCTGAATGTCTTTAAGCCTTCATTCAATCCTCAATTTAATTAGTTTAGTTGTACAGTGAAGCTGCAGTATATGCTATATCAGTATACACTATTTTAGTTATATGTTATCCCAAAAAAATAATGTAAGTATGAACATTAAAATTTCTAAATTTAATAAATTCTATAATATAATAGCAGTTATTTTTCCATCATGGAATACTATATATGATCATATTTATTTGTAATGTTTCTTTAGTTAACATTGAAAGCACATACATTTTAATCTTCATTTTATTACTCTCTGAATTTGATGCATACATTATTTCATTTATAAAATTTGTAAAACATCTTTCTTCGATAAAATGGAAGTTACTGATTTGATACTACCAGAAAAAAAAAACTGTCGATTGTTCTTATATTGTGCCAGAAAGCATAAAATTTGAAGAGTTCAAATGAGAATCTGAAATGGGTAATATCAAATAGGAATTATTGTATAGATTCCCAAATCAGCATGGACTTAAAAACATTGAAGATACTACATAAGCTATAGTTTGCTGATAATGAGATTGCTATTTTAATTTCAAATAGGAAAAGTGTTACTGAAAAAAAGAATATCACCCAGAGTGTGTTTAATTGTGATAAAAGTCTCACACTTTGCTCTTTATTTTATTTTATTCAGTAAGTTTCTTTTTTTTTTTTTTGAATGGATGCAAATGAATGATCATATACACAATAAATATATATGTAAATGAGCTCTATTATTAATAACTATATTATTATTTTTTTAGTTTATTTGTATTATAATTTTAATTTATATATGTGTACTATATATATCTAAAAGCATCTGAATATATGTGTGAACATGTTGAAAATTACTATATACTTGAATTTAATAAACAAACATTTTATTGTAATCAAAATTTATTAACAAGATGTGAGCTGTGGATATCATAACTCCACTGTAGTCTTACACCTAATTGCTTTAAAAGTAAAGTGCTTAAGTTTGCTCTTCATTTTAAATTCTATTTGTTTTTGTAGTTATGATAACTTCATCACTTGACAGGTGTATTTTGGGATGAATATAAAAGTTTTAGCATTGCATCACTTTAAATAGTTTATAATTTAATCACTTGATAGATATATTATAGGAAGGTCGAGTGGTCACTTGATAAATATATTATAGGAAGGTCGAGTGTAATCTCATCATTTCAGGTAATCTTGATAGACATTATTTATCAGGAAAAAAATATATCTTAAAATAAATTCACAATATTTGTTACTACATTTTAGAGCCTATCTGGGTTTCACTTTACAATATAATTTCTATTTAAAAAAAAAAAAAAAAGAAAAAAAAATTGTTCTTATTATTTAGAAGATTATTTTAATATAAAGCTTAAAGTAACAAATAGATTTAAAACTTGTATTTAGTAATAATATTAATATTTTAAAATAAATGTAATATTTTTATGTAATATTAAATTTAACTTATCTATTACATTAAAATTATTTATTGTTGATTAAATAAATCAATGGATTGTTGTTGTTTTTTTAGATTTTATTATGTCTTTTCTTTTAGATTTACCATAATATTCTTAACTTTTTCAAGTATACCCACATAAAAAGCATTTGTAAATATATGTATTTTTATTTATTGAATAATGTCTTGTTCTGCATTGAGTTTAAGTCATATATTTTGTTTAAATCTAGCAATGTTTACCTATAATGTTAATTATATTTTTAATTTGACTCTTTCTGTAAATACTGTATTTTTAATAACTTTTTATTTCACACTAAGCTATCATATTTCTTAATATAAAAACCTTAATTTATTTAAACTTTGTTCCCAGTGCTATTGGATAAATAAAGTGGTGTTCATGAAATAGAATGCAAAGATATTTCATTATTTTATTTACCCTTTGTTCTGCTAAAAAATAATAATAATTTCTATATCTTATTTATTTTTTGATCCATTTTTTTTTTTTACTATTTTGTATTACTATATCTCTATCAGTGCCTTTTATAGTTTTCTTTTAAATTACTTTCTTGATTGTTTGATGGATTTTCTTATGTCTTTGATAACCTTTCCATTATGTCATTTCCTAGTTTTTCATCTCCATTTTTCTCAAATATTTTCTATCAATTTTTTTATTGACTCATGCATAATAATTGTTTGTTTGTTTTTCCCCCCAAAAGTATTTCTTTTATCTCATCATTCACTTTCTTTAGGCTATTTTGTCTAAAAAGTGGCTTTTTTTAAATCTATCTTTATTCTGTTTCTCTTTCATCATTATATTTGCAGTTAGACATTTCTATTCTTTGTTGATTTTGTAGGTTTCCCTAAATTTTTAATATTTTCATCATACTTTAGTTCTACTGAGTTATTATAACTCATTTCTATTCTGTTATACTGGAGCTATTTTATATCATAAATAGTTGTTTCAATGGGATGCAAATTTACTTTCCAGTTTTATAATTTGAATACTTTCTTATTTACTTATATCCTTTAAAGGTTATATATTAGTCTTTAGTTTGTAGTCTAATCGTCAACTTTATCTTTTGATATGAGGACATATTTACATTTACCATTTAAAGCTTTTTTAATCTCCAAGTTAGAATCTTCTTTTGTATTTTTTAATTCAGTTTCTAATCAATTTATTCTGTCTTAAATATGAAATCAAATTGTTAATCAATGATAATATTAATATCTCCATAAGATATTTAATCTCTTAATGCTGGGAAAAATTTGTGATGGCATTGGTATTCTATAGACACTGTCACTTGTGAAAGTGGATGAGGTTTTGATTATAGCATTGTCAATGTTTCTTGGTGCCATTTGATAACATTTTCTTCCAAGAACTGGTTTCTCCAACAATAGATAACAATTAATTAAATCCAAGAATTAGACCTCTGTCATTTTATATCACCCCTTAATTATAAAAAGTAAGAACTAGGCATACAACAACTTCAAAAAAAAATCTATCAAACTGAAAACTGGACATTACTACTATATATATATGATAATCAGAATTCTGCATCTAGTGCTCATAACTTATTGATGAGACCAGCTGTATGGCTTATGATAGCTTAAAATGAATTGCACTATTCTCCAGTGCAATCACAAATTATGAGTATATTATGTGACTGCCTTGAATCAGCGCACAAAAATATTTCCTCACTAACTACTTATAAAACACTAGAATACTTTCTCTATTGCCTAACAAAAATCCCCAAGAAAACAATCCTTCTCAACCATCAACTTAGGCTTTTCTGACAATAAATGTTTGGCGTGTATTTTTTTAAAAACTTTCTTTGGTATTTGAATTTTATGCTGCCTTTTTCTACTGGTATTTAAATTATAAGACCCACACATCTTAGGATATTTTTAAACTTTTCTCCCTCTGTGTATATTTATCAAGTTCTAAACCTTCTTTCTCCCAAAGGTATAAGTTTATCATGGTCCCAAATCATGAAGTCATTTAAAAAGGAATCTTTATATGACTTTTCAGTATGGGCTTTCTATCAAAATAGAGAGGCATCTGTGCCCTGCACTGGGTTTATTTTTTTTTTAATTGGAACTATATAGTGGTTGAAAAGGGGTTTGTTCAATCAAATCTATCATT
Organism: Epiperipatus broadwayi; assembly: GCA_028023455.1. Lineage (NCBI taxonomy): Eukaryota > Metazoa > Onychophora > Udeonychophora > Euonychophora > Peripatidae > Epiperipatus > Epiperipatus broadwayi. The sequence continues at coordinate 5,568,661 of JAQFVV010006206.1, forward strand.
AAAGTGTGTTATGGCAATATCCATTGCCCCAATATTATCATCAGATTTATTTATGTAGGATAATAATATAATGTTAATTATTGATGATTTGAGGTAGACAATCAACTACAAATGCATTTAGTTACCTGTATTTATTGACATGAGAAGACAATAATGCAAGTAATTTCATCATTAAACAAAATTTATTAAACATAACAAAATAATAACATAGTAATTAAAATAATGTTGATTATTATGGGACAAAAATTCCACTCCCAAAATCATACACTAAGTACCATTTGTTAAATAAACAAAACAAATTCTTATTGCTAACAGACCTGAAATAAACTGACTAATAATTTGTCTTAAATTTTCTCTTCTCATAATTAAATCACATTTGTGTGTTAATTTAAGTAGATATATAGTTTTTATGCATTGTTGTTAGATATTATGATGCATATAATGTAAATGGTTTATTTGTATACATTTACTCTGCTCACTTCTTAACTAACATTATAAATATTAAAAAAAGAATTGTATTATTATTCAACATTGAGTATGCAAGTCAAAACTATTGCCTTAATAAGTAATACTTCATTTGATCTAATCAGTATTTTTTTCTAATCTTAATTTCAAGTCTATAATGCATTTTTTTAATAAATACACCTGGGTCTCGTTTTATGCGGTAGATAGGTATCTCAGAAAATGCACACAAAAATAGACTTAACTTACCTTGAAAAATGGGGGATTCCAAAAATCGCATAAAAGCAAAGCAACAACGTAAAATTACTTTAAAATTCACATAAAAAAAAAAAAAAAAGAAAATAAAATATGACTAATAAAAAATTTCAAATTTGAAAAAAATTGATACAAGACAAACTTTTTTTATTAACTACAGTATTTAATTTTATTCAAAACAATATATTTTTATGCGTAATTTATATTTTTCTCATACATGTACGGTATTTTTATCATTATCGCTATTTGGGACATCAGATTCATCATGATGTGATGTGAGGTACTGTAGCTTCTCCTTAAATGAAGTCAAGAGGAAATACAACTAAAATGTTTTCCAATCGCTGTTGATCCTTCCCATTTCGCTAAGCCATCTAAAATTGAAATTTTTATTTCCAAAGAAATTCATTTTCTTGGGTTTTTTTTTCTGTCCATTAGAGTAAACTAAAAGTTTAAAATAAAAATAAGAACTTAGACTTACGATAATAAAAAGACACTGACTCACCACTCTTGGGAAAAATTTAATTAAAACTAACAATTAAAAATTAAATTCTTATTTTTGTCTTTAATTTTTTAATTTTCAATTCCGTTTAAAAATCAAATTTCATCGTTTCACATCACCTTAATTTCAGATCACGTTACGTAATTTTTAAATTGTTAATTACAATTAAAAATCAGATTTTAATTGTCAAATTTAATTGTGCCCACCGCTGTTACCTTTTAAAAATAAACTTGTGGACACTAAATGAATAATTGATTACATACTCTTTTTATAAAAAGCAAAAATAGAACGTGATTTAAAATGCAAAAACAACAACATACATAGTATTTTTCATCTATAATGTTTGAACAGATTTACATTATAGTCTTGTAAAATTTAATGTGTGTATATAAAATGGGGAAATTTTGATTTTAAGTGAATTATGTACTTCTTTATTGCATAAAATCTATTACAGTACTATTATAAAGTGCTGAAAATATTGAAATTATTAGATGGAAGTCGCGCTATTACTTTAAATATGACATGAGTGCGCGAAATTTATAATATTTAAAGTAATAGCCCATTATTGGAGCTTGACTTCTGATCTAATAATTTTTATCACATAAAAGAAAACCGCATACAAAGATATTAAGAAGAAACATGAATCGCATAACTTCAAAATCGCATTAAATAAACCTGCATAAAACGAGCCCCGTGTGTAATAAGTGAGATCCATGTAGGGATTCTCTCATATTTTATTTTAATATTGTGTAGGTTTTGATATTCATTATCCAGCAAGTCTTTAAATTACTTCTCACATTTATTTCTTCAAGGATACATGAATACAGTTTATCTAAATGATTTTTTTTTTCTATCATTTTTGGTATAACTTAAAAAAATTATTTCTTGATTATCTCACAATCTAGGTTTTATGTTTGCCCTGGATATATCTATAATAAATAATTTCAATCTATTGCTTTATAATCTTTTATTGTATGGCTTTAATTTCTTTACTAAATATAAAATGTTAAAATCAAATATGTTATTATCATAACCATTCTAAATATTTAATCTTATAAGTGACTATGGTTGTTTCTCTTACCCATGTATGTAACATGGATTTATTTCATTCATAGCTGTAATTTAAATGTCTTTATTTGTATAGTCTAATTTAAAATAAGAACCCCATTTTACAGGGGTTAAATTAAATAAATTTTATATTTAATTTAACTAACAATTTTAATACAAATTTTAATGTGTATTTCTGTCATAATATTATGCAAATGCATTCATTTGTTTACCCTTATAACTGAATTAAAATATGATTTAAAAATTGATAGGGTGCAAAAATAATTGTATTAACAGGAATTTTGTTATGGCCCAGTTAAACAAAAAAATTTCTAGTATTAAATTTTATATCCGCATTCAGATTATATCAGCATTCAGATATAAATTATAAATTAATTAAATATAGCAATGTGATTAGTTATTTAGATTAAATAAAAATATAAAATAAATGAGTCCTTATTTAATTATCCTTATCAGAAATTTAGATTTCTGGTGTTGAGAAGTTAATCATTACTTAACTGATGTAGGCAGTTTACTCAGGCATTGGTCAATTATCATAAATTGCTTACTAACTCTTTTAATATTGGAGCATATGAAAGAATATAATTGAATAATATAGTATAACTTTGAGATAAGCCTGTTTCTTTTGTTGTATTAATTTTTTATTTAATTACTTTAAATTAAGACATTTAGGTTTGTTTTCCATTTTATACTATTTGTTTAGATTACAATGACAATTTAATTATTTGAGAGGCAAATTAGGGGAAAGAAATATGTAAAATGTTTTCACAATGCATCACTTTAACTTATTATTTATAAAAAATAATAATAATGTTAAAATAAATTTACATTTGATGTTTCATTTTTAGATCCCATCTGTGTTCCATTTTTCTATGTAATAAACTTTATAAAAAAAATCTTACCACATTAGTCACTAGAAAGTAAAACTGAAGCTAACAGTAGATTGTAAAACCTTTATCTGATAGTAGCATTAAATGTAAATGGTTTATTACATTCAAATTATTGAGGAATTTAAATGTAATATTTTTATCTTTCACAAATATACAATGCAGTATTTTTTATTTGTTGGATAATATGTTCTGAGTTGTTTTAAATCTAGCTATGTTTACATAACTAGTTTAGTGTCATGCGCCATATTGAATTTTTTAAAAACTTACCTGAGATACAATTTTCACAATAACTTCAGTTTTAATGTTAGAGCAAAAAAAAAATTACATTGTTCGAAACTAGAAAAACCAAGGAAAACAATAAGCATAAGATAAATAGTAATAACTATATAAAAAATAAGGGAAAAAAGAAATTTTCATATTCAAAATAATTATTATTTTATTGTTTGTTCATAATTTGGAATTTATCAATAAGTAAAACTCAAATTACATCTTCAGTGATAATTTCTTTGTATTCCTCACAAAATTATCTTCAAAAACATATATGTCTTACCTGAGATAATCCATAGAATATATATAGCATATATGGCTTCAAACTTGCAGTAATAGGAAGATAAGACTTCATTTTTTTTCTTGCACCCCACAGTTGAAAATGTTCAAGGTGTCTGGAAGAAAAAAACGTTCTCCTTAATAAAAGATTTTAAAAAATTAGAATTCTATCAGAATGTAAAAATAATAAAACAAGTATAGATATTATTACTTATCTCTATAAATTATATTTTCATTTTAGACTTTGGATAAACCAACCTTGTTCATAACATAATCATACTCAATAATCATTGCCAATACAGAAAACAATTTACAAATTTAGAATATGAGAAGTCAAAGATTACTAAAAAGGTTCTAAAGGCACATATTTATATATAAAAAAATGTTTATATTCTACCTCTTTCAGGATGTCTTCCAGAGAAGTATACCTGTTCATATTATGTAATATAAATATACAAAATATTAAATATTTTATATTATTCAATATCATTATTAATAAAAGATAAATCATTCCAGATCTTGTTTACCAATTGGAAAAAGTAATCAGTAAAACAAAAACAATAAAAACTAAGTTAGTAAAACAAAAATAATAAAAACTAAATTAGTAAAACAAAAATAATAAAAACTAAGTTAAAAACTAAGTTTGTAAAACAAAAACAATAAAAACTGCAATCTCTCTGTGCATCTGGTATGCAGCTTTGAAAATTAACATTGCATTTTTTTATAGTAGGTCGAATTTTATAAATACGTTTTTCCAATCATGCATACATTTCTCCTTAGTGGCATATTTATTCATTTCTTCAATAATTTTTACACACATAACATATAAAAGAAATCTAAGATAGAATACTCACCCACAGTCGAAAACTTTAAACCTGGAGTCTTTGTGAAATTCTCTGCATTGACCGGTCCTGTAGTAATGTTCAAAGGCATATTAGAAGCAGTAGTTGATATTGTCCGGAACATTTGTATTTTTTATTTGACTTTTTGCTGGTAAAGTGGTTGCTTCTTCTTTGGATGATGATATGAAGTATTCCTGTAGATTGCTGTATGTAATACTATTGTTGGAATCAAATGGTTTAGGAATTTCAAATTCATCGAGGCTGAAAGAATCCGTTTCTGAATCCATAGCTGCTGATTAATTTCTTTGCGTCATTTTGTTTCTGTGTAATCTAAAAAACTGAGAAAAAATTAATAAAAATTGACCTTCCTCGGAAAAAAATTAATAAAAACTTTATTTTTTGGTCATAGAAAAAAATGGCAACTACCTACAGAAACTACGAAAAAAGGCACACAGAATTGGGATATTCACACATGCGTAGTCCTCTTAGTTTTTCCGTAATTTCAAAAAGAAAACCGAACTTCAACAAATCGCGGATGGTCCGCCCAAAACACCGAAGCATAACACTTGATTTTATTTTAAGTTATTGTTTTGTTGTTGTTGTTGTTTTAACATTTTTATGTTATCCAACAGTTAGCTTAATATGAAATAAAAGACTTCCCATTAAACTAACAATTGTTAACCTAAAAATGTTAATTTGTTTTATTACTTTGTTGTAAGTGTAATTCAGTCAGGGAAAATAATGTTCATGAAATAGCAAAGGTGTTTGACCATTTAAATATATAAATAAATTTTTAATATTTTAATCAACTTTTTAAAATATCTCAAAGAGGTAAGTTGTTAATAATTTCATTCTCTAATTAAAATATAAAAATAAAGATGAAAAGAGAAAATTAATTCTTTGAAAAATATAGTTTATTTATTTTATTGATGTTTTTATTATACACTTTTTTTTTTTGGCATTTTTTGATTTATATATTTTTTTGTTTTATTTTATATTTTAGCTAAATTTCTAAATTATGTCCTGGCAAAGATTATAGAAAATAATCAAAATGTTGCTGGATATGTATTCCATTTTTATGTATATAAAGTTTAGTGATAATAATAAGGTTGTTTTTTTTTTTTAAAAAAATTGTAATGAAATTTATATATTTGAAACTGAGATAATTTTTTTTTAAAAAAAAAAAGAAAAATTTAATTTATCATAAGAATGATTAATTTTACCATTATAAAAAAATAATTGATATTATTTGTATTACAAAAAATTTTTCTTTTTTTTTTTTAAAAAAATTATCTCAGTTTCAAATATATAAATTTCATTACAATTTTTTTTTTTTAAAAAAAACAACATTTTTTTATAATGGTAAAATTAATCATTCTTATGATAAATTAACGATTGTATAACATTGTTTATATAAAAAAAAAATGGAAACATATCTGAAATATGTGTATTTTAATAAAATAAATTAACTCTTATAGAGAAAATAATAAATAAAATAGAAAATAATAAATATCAGAATAAGATTAATTGAATTGCTGTAATAAAAAAATATTTAATTAAAATGCATTCTGTAACAATAAACTATTATCAGAAGAAAAAATAAATATCAGATAGCGAAGGAAAGTTGATTACTATGCGTTAAAATACTAATTAAATTTACAGGGGCAAGATTAAGCTGATAATATACACCTTACCCAGATTTTCTCCAATGAGCATAATTATTCCAGAAAAACAAAAAGTATAAAAACTGGGAAGAAAAAGGGAATATATGCTCTTCTATCTTCTTCAAGACAATTTCTGGAAACAAGCATCAAGCAATGAAAGAAACCAGCAGGGGATGTCTTATTACCAGAATCTTGTCTTCTGAAAGTCAATAAGTTGACTAGGGCCATAACAGGTCATTCAATCTTATTATTTTAAAATACCTTGAAGGCTGTCAGACTTAAACGACAATGATGGTAGTGAAGGTAAAAGTACTGCCATTATTATTATTAGTAGTATCATCATCATCATTATTATTATTATTATTGAATAGACTTAGTACGTGAAAGGACTTATTGCTAATTAGCCATGATTGATTATGTTTTTTATGTTCTCAAAAATTAGGTTCCCTACTAAATTGTTATTCTTACTCTGGAAGCTAGTGAGTTAAGACATAGCAAAACTTTGCATAGTCATATAATTTGAACCTAGCTTAAAGAAAAAATTAGCAGTTTGAAAGTTCAAACCTATTTTGAAGGAATTAAAAATGTCATCATTTGGTCAAACTTGTACTGCTAAGTTTGATATGGATAAGGCCGCTAAATGGCCATTATACTTAACCCAAGATGAAAATTTTTTTCATACTGAATGTATAGAGGGCAATAAGTGAATTACTTATGTTTTTTTGGTAAGAAAGTTATTGAGACAATTAATAAGGATTATGATAATCCTGGAACAGATAACATATCATATGAGAATTAATAAGAAAATTAAGCAAATATTTAAATCTATTCCTCTATATAACCTGCTTACATTTAAAGAATAGAAAACAGTTTAAGGGTGAAACAATAAAGCAGTACAATTCATCCCTGAAGGAGCTAGTGAAAGATTGAGAGTATGGGGAGTTTTTCAAGGAAATAATTAAGAACCAGTTATTTGGGACATGTCTAATGATAGGCTCAGATAACAGCTGTTAATAGACTGATCTAACTTATGAAATTTTAATCAAGAAAGGAATAAATTACTAGCTAACTTTAGAGCAAACACATGCTTTTAAAACTAAATCTGAAGATAATATTAATACAGGAATTTTTTAAGATGGATTAGAAATGTATTGGTCTGAGAAATAAAGCCACATGCTGTGGAAAAATAGATGATAGAGCAAAAGTTTATAAGTGGAAGTGTGAAACATATCTTAAATACGGAAATAAGAGACATTTATTACACATATGTAAAAAATTTGGAATGGAGAGAGCCAAGACAAAACTCAGATGAGAAAAGTAGGCGAGATAAACCCTTTAATGCTCTGGTAAAACAACATGGAAGTTCAGGGAGCAAAGCTATTCATGATGAAATCAAATTTGTGGAAAAGAGATTACCAAGATAGATTCAAGTGCACTATTAGCTGAGGATGCTAACATTCAAATAGAAAAAAACAGACATTAAGGCTCAAGGTGTGAGGGAAATGTGATGAAATTATGGTGTGAGTAAAAGCACCAATAGATACTGTGAGAAAAAATTAAATTACTCCTGTGCATAGTAAAATGGAAAATTAGTGCTATAATCACAGAAGGGAATGGTTTCACACAATAGGAATTCAAGTTAATATTGTAAAAAAAAATTTCCTTCTAACAAGAAATTCAAAATAAATATTGTATTTCTTTAATGAAGAATTGGGTATAAAATGAACCCAGAAGACTTAGTTGAAAATGCATGTCCATTGAGTGTAAATTGTCAAAATTCTATTCACCCAGAAGGGATTAATAAGGCCATATTGATGTCAATAGAAACATCAGGTGGGGCTACACCTATAACAAACCCATTGGGCAAATAAATTGTGAAAAATTCTATTCACACAGAAGGGATTGGTTAATAAGGACATATTGATGTCAATAGAAACATCAGATTGGGCTACCCAATAAGGATATATTGATGTCAATAGAAACATCAGATTGGGCTACACCTATAGTTGTAATAACAAAACCCTATGGGCAAATGTGAATATGTTGGGGATTATAGGAAAATAGTAAATAAATATTTAAAGAGGAAGGTATTGGCCAGTCTGCAAAATGCATCACATTTTGCAAAACTGGACCTATATTCTGCTTTTCATCAAAGACTGGTGACAGTCACGTCAGCGGAAATATTAACCCTAACAGCCCCTGTGGGATTATTTAAATATAATCAATGGTGTAATGCCTACCTTTGATTATATACTTATAATGGCACACTTGGAAGAGATGCTTCATCAAAGACTACTTAAAATAAGGTATGCGAAAAATTACAGAGATTCAGGGTCAAGTTTTAAATGCTCAGAAAAATGTGTGAAACACAAAGGAATTATTATTCCTATGACATATAATCAGCTATTGCCTAGAAAAATAAGTGCCATGGAAAAGGCAGCTAAACCTAGAAATGTTAAAGGACTACAGGCCTTTATGGGTTTTATTACTAGCCTTCAGGAAATAATAGAGAAGTTAAATCTTTGTATAAGGCCTTTCTGGGTTTTATTACTAGCCTTCAGGAAATAATAGAGTAGTTAAATCTTTGTATAAATTATTAAAGAAACACCAAAAACAGTGTTTAAAAAGCTATGAGGAATCTTTTATGTGAATTAAAGCCCTGCTGTCATTTGACAAATTACTGTTTAATGTTGATATAATCTCTAAATGCACTTAATGGCAGATGCTTCAGAATGAGCATGGGACAGTTTTATGTAATTTAGATCACAATAGTGAATGACCCATAACATATGCATCAAGGACCCTTAATAAAGCTGAGAGAAAATATAGCTAGATTGACAAAGAGGCCTTGGCAATCATATTCAGCTTAAAGAAATTTCATCAATAGATATTTGGTAGACCTTTTCACATATTACCCGATCATAAGCCATTATTGGGAATATTAACAAATGATAAGCTAGCGCTTGATTATTTGATTTCATGTTTGTTACGATAGAGAAATATATTGTCATCATATGATTACCTTTTGTCATATAAGAAAGTGAAAGAGATTCTACATGCTAATGCTGTGTCTAGAAATCCAAAGATGAACCACGTAATGAAATCATTAATTATATAGATATCTTAGTGAGAAATTTTAAATAGCAATATAGTAGCAAAATGAATAAGTGCCAATAAAGAATATCAGCTGTTGTTGGGCTGTATTAAAAATGGCTGGCCACCTAAAAAATCACACTGCCTTGCACATGCTTTTTGGACAGTCAGTCAGCAAGTGTTGAGTGTTTATGGGGAACAGAGTAGTAATATCAATAGAAATTATAAGAAAAGTACTAATGCATGAAAGGCATCCAGGAGTTGAGCATGCCAAAGTGTCAGTGTGTAGTTACATCTAGTAGCCAACAATAAGAGCATTGAAAAACACATTAGGAAATCCATAGCTTCTCAGTGCAAAATCAGTATGAAACCTAAGCAACCAAACCAGGGCAAAGCATCTTATATTCTCAATGGGTGGAATATTGCATCACGAAAAATATAAGTATTAGGAAAATAATGAAGTTTGAATGTAGTATTTTCCTGCCACAATTATCAGAAATAATTGTTTCCAATAAGTGCACTGGATTCACTGCTCAAGAAACAGAAAATTTTCTCCAAGTATAAAGCCTCAAACACATTTGTGCACCTCTGCCTGGCTAAGATAGCCTTTCAATAAATTAAAATGACTCTGATAAAGATTAATTATATGAACACGCAATAAGCTTTATATGAAGCTATGCTACATTAACATTCTACACTATTCACAATTACAGGTAAATCATAGACTGGGTCGCTAATGGATAGGAAATTGCATATAAAACTATCAATGTTTCAAAAATGGATGAACACTTACAGTACAATAGTGAAAACAATGTATATGAAATAGATGATAAAAGTTTGGGTATGCAATAGAGGTAGATCAAAAAGAAATGGATTGAAGGTTATACATCAGGAAACTATCTAAATAAATAGTAATCATTCAAATACAGAATGGAACAGAATATGAGAAACATCAATATAAACCATGACCACTGACAAGTCAAAAGATCTTTCCAGGGCTGTATCAACAGATGGAGAAGAAATGACCAAAACTTGGGAAAAACAAGAAATAGTTGATATAGTGTCTGATGAAGTAATTCAAGAGAAACAACAGACTCAGAATCTAGTGAAGCTGAAGTAGTAATAGAAATGTAAAATGAGATACCCAACCAACAGAAGTATAGTAAATTATTATCAGAAGAAAAAATAAACATCAGCTAACCAGGAAATTTAATTTGTTAGGAGTTAAAATACTAATAAAATTTTCAGAGGCAATAAGTGGATATATATATATATACATCAAATAAAGTTTTTAAAAAGAAAAGAAGTGGTTTTAATTATAGAATTATATGGCTATATATACTGTATATTTTTAAAAAGAAAAAAGGATTGAGTCGTGATTAGAAACAGAAGTAAATGAATTTATGTAGACTTTATTATATTACATCTGAATCATTTCATCTTTCAGTTGTTGTTTTTTTAATTTTGAGTTTTTTTATTATTATTATTATGATGATGATGTTTCAAAGGGTAAACTTTATTTAAATGAAACTCAAAAAGGATCACATAAGTTACATTTGAAAACATGAAGTCTTGGATACAAATTGATTCATGATATTACATGTGTAATAAAGGTTTACAATATTGATAGGAAAGAAAATATGATTTACAATAATTGAAAGAAAAATATATATATCATAACAAGATACATGCCAAATTAGATTTACATAGAATGTTTAAATATGATATTGAGAAAAATTCATGGAAACACATTATAGTATGAGGTGAAAACATTTGGAGGAGAGGTTGAATTTGGTGTTAGATTGGCATGGTCCCATAAAAATTGAGATCATTTGGTGAGAATACTATAGTTTTAATAACTAAATCTTATTGTTCATTTGTTATATAAGTTCCATGTGAAAAAAAAAAATGAAAAAATACTAGTTAGTATATGAATTCATCATGAATTGTATCTTGGAAAAATGGAAAAATACCATTCAGCATGAATTGTGTTCTGGTGAAATAGAAAAGTACTAGTTCAATATGAATTGCATCTTAGGAAAATGGAAAAATACTAGTTATCATGAATTGCATCCTAAGAAAATGGAAAAATATTAGCAGAAATTGGACCTTGTGAAAATGGAAAAATACTAGTTCAGTATGAATTGCATCTTGGGAAAACAGAAAAATACTAGTCAGCATGAACTGCATCTTGGGAAAATAGAAAAAGAATAGTTCGGCATGAATTGTGTCTGGGAAAATCAAAAAATACTAGTCAGGATGAATTGCACCTTGGGAAAATGAAAAAAATACTAGTTCAGCATGAATAGCACCTTGGGAAATTGGAAAAATATTAGTTAGCATAAATAAGATCTTGGTAAAATAGAAAATGCTACTCAGCATGAAATGCATCTTGTCAGGTTTAGATTTTTAGTATTTTGTAAAGTAAAACATTGGATCTTTTTGTAAAGTAAAACATTGGATCTTGTTACCTTGACTGTGAACTGTGTGCTGAAGGATTATTATGAAGACATATGGTCATGTGATATCTCTGCTGCCATATTGTTTTTAAAATTATTATTTAATGATTTGATTTTTGTTAAAATTTTAAATGAAAATTATCACAGCACATTATAAAAAAGTATGAATTCTAAATTGAACAAAGTGTGTACAGGTAATTTTTTACCATTTCAGCTTTAGGTTTTTAGTACTTTCTAAGTATAAAACTCTGGAGCTTGTTACCTTGACTCAGAGCAGGTGAATCATTTGCTGCTGTTAAAGTACTATATAAACAATATTGTAACGTTTTTTTTTTATTTGTAAATAGAAAAAGATTTTTTTTTTTTTTATTAAGTAAATTCTGAAACAGAAGAATTAGATTGGCATATACTTACAAATAAGAGAATTGTAAAAAAAAAAAATCTGAGAAAGTGAATGAGAATAAAATTTGGTAAACGAAGTAAAAAGTTTTTATATTCTGTGGTGAGATATGAAATAAAATTAGTTAATGAGTTTTCAGAAGAATATGAAGATGAATTTGAAGTGAGAAGAGTTATGGATATATAGGATTGAGAAAGCAAATGATGAAAATAGAGAAATTAAATGAAATGTGGGACAAAATTAGGAAATACTTTGTGCATATAATGAAAGATATATGAATTGAAAGGTAAAATTTGATCAATTAAAAGATAAATTTATTGATAGTAGGAGATTTATTAATGAGAGAGGATAATGATTTGTTCAGATTTATAGTTAATATTGTAACGGTCATCATATGTATACACTCATGCAACAAAATCCAGAGTTTTGGCAAATTCCTCAAAGCTGATCTAGATGAGGGGTTGAGACTTCAAATCAGATTGCACCTCAGCTCCACCAATGCTCCGTGATTTACTACCCTATGAATGATGTATATGAGGTTACACTTGAACTTCTTTAATTCATGTGCTGGCAGTAGCAAAGGGTGGAACAAAAGACTCATGGATGAATTAACTCTTATAGCTATGACTCAACTAAACACATCTATGCCTTATGAGATAATTAATCATTCAACAAATCAACCCAGAAAGATAATGCATAGTTACATAATTCACTTAAATAAACTAGAATTAATGGATTGAAATGAACTATGAAAAAATACGTTAAACAACATTATATTTTATATCTTTAATAAAATAAATCAGTTATTAAGATAGCTAACACTCTTTGCATTGGAATTCACCACAAGTGTTACAATTAGATGAGTAAGTGAGTTACAGAATCTCATCTTATGCACTGGTCAATTAAATCTGAATTTATCCCTTTAGCAACTTTATTATTATATAATCTATGGTTTTAATTATGCTTAATTCATGTTATGAGATGCCTATAAGGTTTGTAACCAGTTAACTTGCAATAGAGACAATTATTTTAATTACTCTAGATACCTCGCAAGCTAGCGTAAATTAGCTCTCTATACAGATTATTATTACATAACTAGATCATACATTCAAATAAAAGTTGAATTTATCAATATTAATGGCAGAATGAACTGGGATCTGTTATAATGAAGTTTCTGATACTATTGCTCTATATAAACCAAAATAAAGCGGCGTCTCGAATGTGTTTACTCATTGGATCTATCAATTCAATGATTGGTTCCCATGGACCATACGACTTGCTATGATAAGAGAACACTTCATCTGGAGGTCTGATTAGCTTGAAACATGAACAATCTGGACCCTCGCGTTCCAGTTTTAAGGAAATCTATCAGAACAATAATGGCCTTAAACCAAATTCTATTTAATACAATATATGTATATAGCAAGGCGCATATGCATGCATGTGTGCTTTATAAAGAACACATTCACCACACTAATGATCATCAATCATTAGGGGTTAATTAAGTGATCTAGCTTATAATTAATCTTTATAGTTCATACTATTATTCTAGGGAGGAATAAAGCATAATAAGGTCTTATTTATTTAATTAAAATATGCTTTAAAATATCTCTTGCATTAATCAACTAAGTATTTTCTTAATAATGAGCAAACCTAATTAGTCAGCTAATATATAGTAGCCATTTTATTATATATGATAGTTTTTCAGACTGGAGATTGTATGTGTATGCTTGGACACATATAAGTTATTTATGGAGAGCTTCTAATCGTCTCTCTCATCCCTCCTCTACAGAATCTGAGTATCAATCTCCATTCTGAATAAGTCATAGCATAAATTCATAAAAATAAAAAAATTAAGAAAGGCATAATTGCAGATAGAAATATATTTAGAGTATAATTTAAATTTAAGAAGAGTTACTTTATTAAGTTATTTTATTTTAAAGAGTTAAGTTTTACGAAGTAGTTATTCTTAAATTATTTTAGGAAATTAGTTACAATTTAGCTTGATTACAGAATTTATTCAATAGGGAAGGTTTAAATGATAAGTTTATGCACATTTATATACAGCTAGCTTAGAATTATTCAAGAAATTCATGAGAGTTTATTACAGAGCTCTGCAGATTATTTTACCGATCTGTTGAGGCACCTTCTTTCCATGGTGCTTGGCACTGCTGGTATTGGCTGGGCTAGTTTATCTTTACTTTCTGGGAAGGCTGCTGGTTTGAACTTTTGTCTCCGGCAAGGACAGACAGCAAAAGGTCGCCTTTCTAGCTTGGCTCTTCATCATACAGGTAGGCATAGTTCCCGACAGGATTACAAGTTAAAATTATAGAGGGTGATCTATTTTAATTCAAACCAGAGGTTTTTATAACACACTTCTCCTGCAAAAATGTCAGGATTTGTTTACAAGTTGAGACAAATTTTTAATCTTTATTGTACATGTATGTTATAAGCTTTACAAACAAAACTATTGCCTCGGTAATTGGGAAAAATAAGTACTTGAGAAAAATAGTGTCAGTTATCTAGCTTTCTCTTTGTTACAAAACTAAATTTAATATCTTATAAGTTTACTATTGTTTTTTACAGATTTTAAAACCCAGGTGTGGTCAGTTAATTTTCAAGAAATAAACTACTTTACAAAAACAGATTTTAACTTGGTAAACATTCTTATATACACATGAGTCTGTCATCTTAGAAACTATAACTTTAGGCAAAGAGAGCTAATTAATATAAGAGATTTATCATCTTCTAGAAATAAATAAAAATTTTAAAGAAATAACAAGGTTTGAAATCTATAACCTTGCAAGCTTCTTTCACATATAAGTATGTGTGAAAATTCACATACCATGTAATGTTTAACTCTTCTATTTAAATTTATTACCTTAAAATTTAGAATTATGTTTGCCTCAGTTATAGAGATTAGTTAACATTATTTGAAGTACGCATTTATAAGAGATACACACATACATTACTATATCTTTTATTAAGATTATTTTGGTTAATCATGGAAGTATGCATTTATAAAATATATGCGCACATACATGCATATATGTACTATTATACCTTTTTATTAAGCTCTTTTAGTTAATATACGCCAACTTGGGGGATTTAAATTAGGAAAAATATATTACTATGGAACATAGTAGGTGAAATGATATGATAGATAAAAAATACCGTTTCAATATTAATTTAATTGCAAATGTCATATCTTCACAAGAAATTGAAAATAAATACAAGAATTCATTCAATGAAGAATTTTTGTATTTTATGAAGTTGTATTAATAATGAATAATGTATAGTGTAATCGTCATAATTTTCCTAAAATAATTTATTTTCAGAATTTTGAAATGTAGAATTAAATTTTGATGGAGACTTGAATTAAGTAAATCCAAATAAATTTTTCCCTTTTTTAAAAAAACAAACAAACCATTTTTTACAACTTCCAAGAGGAATGAAAAATAAAACATTGTGACATAGTAATAGAAGAGCATGTGTGAATGCAATCAAAGTATAGCTATAAATAAATATATAATGTTCATTTTGAAAGTAAGTGAAATAATATTTTTTTTTTGTCTGTAGGGTAAAACTATTCTGTATTTACAAGAATAAAATAAAATCAAAAAATGTCATTATGATTTCATTTATTCTTTAATGTATTTTGACTGTAATAGGCATTCCAAGATAGAGAAAAAAAAGCTCTTTTTTTTAAATATCTAATCCTTCATTATAGCTATTTTTTTATTGTTCCAATTTTTAGATCCTAATTTTTGCTGTACTTGAAGTGTAAATCTATATTGTTTTTCAAAATATTTTGATTTGTTTTTCAAAATATTTAGTTTATTTTTTATATATTTATTTTTAAATCCTCTCTTCTTTGTTAATAGTAAGTGCACATCTATTTTTTGTTTTATATAACCTGAATATTCTTATGCATATTTGTTTATATAAACTATTTGACTCTCCAAATAAATTGAATATTCAACATATATATAATCATATATATTACAGTTACCACTTTTTTTTTACTTCAGATGATTGAATCATAACAAGCATAGTTCAGTTATTAATAATAATAACAAAATGTTTTATAAAAATTTGTCTGTTAAAGAAGAGAGATTGATTAACTTGGAAAAAATGTAAGGGGATATATTTTTAAAAGTGTGAGAAAATTTTTTGAGAGGAAGATGCTTTTGCATACATTACATTTGATTAGTACTGATAAAATTTGTGTTTATAATTAAAAAAAAAATTTTCAGCTTTATTATAAATGTATGTTTTGTTATTGTATTATAAAGATCTTTGTCTCTATTTTTTTTAAAAAAAAAACAACATTCTGCATAATATAATAATGTCATAAATTTTGGGTGTACCATTTACTTAGTTTTTTTAAATGATTTTAAAGAATAATCTGATTTGATAAACATGTACAAGAGTGAGATAAAAGCATTGTAGCATTTTCACACTATGATCAATGAAATCATAAAAATTTCATAGCAAAGAATTAAGTTTTGATGTTAAGAAACTAAGGATGTTGAGAAATATATAACCAATTTATTCTTTCTGGTTGGCAGTATCCGAAAGTTGAATAATTTAAATATTGAACTTTTTAAATAATTAATGCATTTAAAAATAATCTATTTTTTAAGAAATCATATTTAGATATAATTCATTTTCCAAATGTATCATAAATATTTAAAAAAATTACTTTGATTCTAAATTGTGTAATATCTATATCATAAATGTAAGCAATAACTTTAACGACTTTCACATTTCCATGCCAGAATCTATTAAGCTTTTAAATGAAAGTCTATTAGCATTAATAATATTGTTAGTAAAAAAAAAACTTAATGCACATTGGAAAAATTTACAATTGAATTTTGGAATTGCAAAGTAATAAGATTCTTAAACTTGTAAATGGACAAAATTTCAAAAATTAATAATAAACATAGGAAAATATTCATATCAAAGATCTAATTATGTTTGAATCAACTACAAACTGTGAATTTGAATTTTTTACATTAAAGTTTTCAATTATAAATGTGATTTGGAAAAACTAAAAAAGAAAAGAAACATGAAGAGATGTTCAAACTTGAAATATCATTTAATATTTAAACATAATTCTTTTTATTCATAATAATGTTTGTTTTAACACAATTATTAAAAAGTTGTTGTTGGTTTTTTTAGTTTAAAAAGAATAGATCAAGAAAAAAATTTAAATCTCTAGAGTGCTCTAAACTCAAATAGATTGACTTGTCAAATGCAATAAATATCTAAAATATAATTTTTTCTCAGGTTAAAAAATAAAATAAATACTTATTGTCAAAAAAAAATAATCAAATAGTTCATCTGTTCAACGATTCATAAGATTATGACAAATGAAATCAAAAAATGATATTAAAAACAATATTGGAGCAATTTCCATCATCTATCATTTTATTAATGTTGAAAGTCTAGTAAATTTAAAACTTTATTTAAACTTTAACAACTATTAATAATAACATAAAAACAATATAGATTAGTAGATTATACAATGTTTTGAGTGATATTATTATCTATAGTTCTTCAGGTATTGCTAACCTGATCATATACAATGCTAGCATAGGAGTTAAACTTACATCTTGAAATTCTTGAATATATAAATTTTAAGCTAACCCTCCTATCAAAGTTAAGGCAACACTCTAACCAAAGTTGATTAGATCACTGCCTTAAAGTTTAATATTTAAGGATCTAAAGATATAAGTTTGACTCCTATGCTAACATTGTCACTGATCAGGTCATCAACATCTGTAGAAAAGTGGAGAATAATATTACTCAAAATGTGTAATCTATTAACCGGTGTTTTTTTTATATTTTATTTACAACTGTTATTTGTATTTTGAAAAGTTTAAAACATTCAATATTTAATGATAGATGACTATTAGGGTAAAACTTATAAATACTATTGTGTCAAACATTTGGTTATGATATATATAAATCTGATACATATTAAGTAAAGAGATAATTGGTTATAGAAAGAAAGCTAATCCTTAAATATACTTTAAAACTACAGAAGGGCACGATGAGTCTTTGTCACTAACACTCAGGATGAAATTTAATTTAATTAAATTTGATATTCTTATACAGAGTGAATCTAATATAAAACAACTCCAAAGTATCATTAACTGAAAATTTTGTGGGGCAAGTGTAAGTTTATCAAATGTATATTGAAGTGATCATGCATATATATATATATATGTACTTCGTGTATATATTGTTGCCATAAAGTTATAATACTAAAGCATTTTAAAAAAATAATGTAAAAATTTAATTTTATTATGAAATTTAGTGTTATCATGTAGGAGTAAAGGGAAGTTTCAAGTCAGCAAAGGAAATATAATTAATTAATTAATTAAAATCAAATGATAAAAGAATGTATAAATTAAATTCTAATTTTGTAATTATTTAGAGGAAAAGGTGACAAAAACATGTAATTACTGTAGGGATCTGATAAAACCAAAGGTATTTGGAATTTAATTAAGAAAAGTGCAATTAGTAAAATTTTAAAATTAAACTAGATCAAGATTGCATTCAATAAGATTTTTTTTTACATAGCAAAGAAAAGAATTTTCTCTTAAGTTTAAAATTAATTAATCAATTTGGGAAACATCTGGATCCCTTTGTTTTGAGGGATATATATATATATAGGAGTAGGGAAGAAAGGGTATTAGTTATTGTAAACTTCTTGTAAAGTTTTTTAAGCTGTTAAATTATATCATGCTATGATCAGTGAGTAATTGCCACAATTTCTATGGCCATCTCTCGGGGAGCTGAGTATGGAATGAGTTTCTGGTACTATAGAATGCTAGGCGATAGTCCCTGCCTACATTGCCATCAATAAGAAGCCCCTGGTATACACTGTCACAGTAGTGACCAGCCAGCCAATATCCAGAACATTATTCCATAGAACCAATGAACTATATTGGTAAAATCTGCATAGTGTTTTACTATCTACCAAAATCTTCTGATTGTCTGTTAAAATAGTGATGTATTTTAACTTTATAAATTTCAATTTACCGGTAAACAATTAAAGCCTCTTTAATATTCTGCTTTTTTTTGCTTTAATAATTTATTTATTAATCATTCTTTTAAAATATGTTTTCCTTAGTATCGTATAAAATATTCTTATTGTATTATTTAAATGTTTTCTTATTGTATTATAAGGCAAGCTTTATTAATTGTACATATTAAGGATCAACTATTGTAATATATATTCGATCTTTCTTAATATGCTAGACTTATTGTTTAAGAATTGGACGGAGATAAATTTAGTAAAATAATTCAATGAATAAAATATTTGATGTCATCTAAAAGAAATCCAATAATTCGGTCAAATCAAGACATTTAAATCCCTCCTCTCACTGATTCTAATTTGTTTTTGTTTTTTTTATTTGCTAATTAAACTTACCTGTTCAAATCTGTTACTTTAAATATACAATGAGCCATTAACACAATTATGAATGGTTCATAAACATTTTTTTAAAAAATAAAACTGAGTTTTGACAAAATAAAATTAAAACTTTATTTTCTTTTAGAAGGGACAAGTATATATGTATACTGTATACATGTGATTTACAAACAAGCTTTCAATTCTAAAACAAAACTTAATATTCGAAATTAAAAGCTAAAACTTTGTTTTCTGTTTTAAAAAGGGGACAAATGTATATACTGTACGATAGTTTATTCTCTAAAACTTTTAATTCACTTTAATATCATTATAGGCTATTGTATCAATATTTCCTTCTATATGCAAGACCTGTGGGGCAGATCTCCAACTAAGCCAGGAATAATTTTATCAGCAGAATTTTTTTTAATACATATAATAACTGTGTATGTGTTGATTTAGCCTCAGGTAATAGACATTCGCATATTGTAATCTTATGGCATGACTGTTAACTTTTATTTTTATATATAGATTTAGATTTAAGGCCCTGTATGAATTATTTTATATAAATTAGCATTACTGGGTTGTCTAATTTCATGAGTATCAGCAGGCATATATCCCTGTTCCTGAAAATTTAATAGCTGGGTCCCTTTTGAATATGATCCACACAAACACGGGAATATTCCTTTCTGTTTCAGACCCAGAGGATCTTTGTTTTGTATCACCAATTGGGTAGTGGATCATTCCTGCCTGTTGGGGAAATTTATTAATGTTCATGGGGAAGATGATCCTACTGTGATCCATTTATTTCATAGAGACTTGGATATGGTCTCACGAAGGCGAGCATATTCCAGTCTAGCTTGTCATTGGATTGTTTATTACTTTAGCAACCCAGTACTGCCTTCCTTCTTTGTGTATAGTTAAGCCTGATATTTCAGCACTCCTGGGTCATGATCAGGAGAGCTATGTGATCATCTATTTTAACCATATTTCTTAGAGTTAATTCACGTTTTTTTTGTTTATGCTTAATTTAGTATTCACGTTTTTTTTGTTTATGCTTAATTTAGTATTAAGTCCCTGCCTAAGGGATATTTACCCTAGAGATAATCAAATCTACCATCCAAAATATATATTTGTATGAAATGAAATTTCTTGTATATTTGCAATCACAAATTAAATGTCATGTAGTTCCGTATATACATATATGTTATACTTTGAAATTCTTGACACATACATAATCACTGATTAATGTAATTCCCATTATTTCCAATGAGTCTAGCAACAAATTAAGTGACAGTCATTTCTTTTGTTTATTTTTTTTGTTTATAATTTTATTACTAATAAAATGTTTGTATTTTCAATATATATTGCATGGGTGTCCTGTTTGCCACAGGGAAGTCATATATTTATAATTTAATTCTATGAGTCTCTCTCTCCCTCTCTCCCTGATTATCGAGCCCTAAATAAAATGAAGTATTGTGTGGCATGATAATGAATTGTGGAGATTTAAGTCACCCTAATGGTGATTTTGCTATTGTCTGCTCATCCCAACCATTACAATATATATATATATATATTTTAAAGAGGTTAGAGTTAGATTAAGATTTGAAGCTTGTTACATTTATATGAAACATCTGAGGATGAAATTGAAAGATAAGTGGCAAGACACTGATAGATATTTTGATTGGGAGACAAACAATGAATTATGAAATTTAATTATTTTTTAAAGAAATAGCATTTCAAACTTAAGTATTCTTATACAAAATATCTCTGAGTTTAGGATAACCTAACATAAAACAATGTGCTTAGCAATTTTTGTGTTGAATTTAATTGAATCTGTATAATTTCTTAACTAAGCAAGTTTTTGAATGGTATGCAATTTACTTTTTAAAAAATCTATATTATGACTCATTAGATTTGATTTTCCAAGTTAGAAAATGTTTTCATCAAAATGATCAGTGTGTTCATCATTCATTGCTTTCATATTTTTTGAGCAATAATTCCAAGTCAAAGTCCAAAATAATGAACTTGTAATTACAAATTATATTTCATTGCTTGATAAGTTTAACTAGTCAGTCACAATTTCAAGGTAGTATTTATTTTCGTATTCATGATTTAAAGTTTCTCAAGAAATTTTTAAAAATCTGAAGTGGACCATTCTCACTTTCAATCAATTATTTTTCAAGTATTTTATTTCTTAACAATTTTCTGTTCTTAGAATCCACAGAATACATTTTCTTTAATTTTGGCTTGGTCAAGAATGATATATTTCTCTAGTTTGTAAATTTTGTTTATATTTAACAGGGTTCAAAAATTTTTTTAAGTATGACAATTTTGTCCAATCTTTCCAAAGGTAGCAGGTTTCCTTGTCTCATTATTTCATTCCTAAAAATAAAAAAATTGGGGGGGGGGGGGGCTTGCTGTAATCTTAATACAACTTTAACAAACTAATTAACTTTTTTAATTTCCACAGATATTCTCTCATATTTCTATTACTAATCCTTTTACAAAAAATAATTTCATATTCCCATTATCTAGTTGGATTGTCAAAATGTTTTTATAAACATTAGTCATCTCTCTTAAATTCACTATTTTTGATCTCAAAATCATAGATTAAATTCCTTCGCTAGCAGTCACTGGTCAGGCTAGCAATATCTGAAGAAGAAAGGGAAATAATTCCACTCAAAATATTGTGCTCTGTTCTAATCTGCATATTGTTTCTAACAGTTTGATGTATTTAAAAGAACATAGGTAAAATTTGATTTGTTCTAAAAATGTAAATTTAATGGTGCAAATACTCCAATATGCACTACCAAGTAAAATGTCATCATCTCAAACTTTCAGAAAACCATTTAACATATTGTCTTATGATTGTTTATATTTGCAATATGTATAATAGATGAAGGAAACATTTTTATTTTGAATGACTGCTTTCAAGATATCTTTTGAGGAATCATTCATTCATCATGATGACTTTTAAAAAAAAGGATTATGCTGCAATATATTCTAATCTTTTAATCTTGTAATTGTTTCTTCATAAAACCTTAATAATAATCAAGATTTTTCAGATCTTTTGATAATAAATGTAATTTATTAGAAGAATAGATATTTCATCTAATTTTTTTTGTGATTGTGCTCTAATTTTGTTTCTTCATTAGTTATAATTGTACACTTTAGAGAATTTGGTATTGAAAATGTAGCAATCTAGGAAACTCTCTTATTACAGATAGTCGATTAGTATATTTTACTAACATATCTTGATATTTTTGAAGTAATTTCTTTTCTATTTGCAAGATAAAAATAGTCATCCTTTGGATATTGTTTTTGCGTTCTCCAAATCATTGGAATAGCAACTGAGATGTGACTTGAACACTTCAGCCATTGTGCAATTAGTTTTTCATGTCACTTTATATAAGCAAGAGAGCCTATTTATATTATCTTAATCACACTTTACCTTCAAAATGTGTTCTTTTAAAGTTAATTTCAGATAAATACTTTAATTATCCTTCTTTTATTTGATTCTTTAATGTTTAAAAACTCAAATATTGTATGATTTAAGTTCTCAAATTTATTTTAAAAACAGTTTTAATATATATGAAACTCACTAAATTTTATTTTGTTTGCAAATATGGTTATGAAATCAGTACAACCATTTTTCACATTATAAAAACTAATACTGTATTTAATTGATTTGAGCAGAAATTTCTCAATTTCTTTCTTTCATTTTTAAAATAATACCCTCCCAAATAAGAATAAATATTATTTAATTATTTTAGCTTCCCATAATTATTTTAAATATATCCCAAAAGAATTATTGAAAGATGGGAATCAAGACAAATTATTCTTTCACATTTACATACAGATTATAAAGTATTGATACATTATTTTAATTTATATTTTTGATATTTAACTCTTGACAATATACTATAATGTGGAATATTTTATAATAATTTTAATATTTGTATTTCTATATTTTATGCCAATTAAAATTCATCCCTTGAATACTAAGGTTTGCTTTATACTCCAGAATATCTTATTATCATGGAAACAATTTTCTCGTAATGCATATGTCTATATATAGAAGGGAGGGGTTACTATTGTTTATTTACAATTGAGTCCAGAAAAAACAATGATCATTGAATTGTTGAATTATTAAAGATTTGGATTATAATTGTAATATGAATAAAAAAATTATGGTTAAGTTGAGCACAATATTTCTTCTTATTTCTATTAACATAAACAGTGAAATCATGAACTATACTGTGTCAAACTATATGACTTCAATTATAAGCTAACCAAAACAATGTAAATAAACAAAAATGTCAACAAACAAATAATAAAAACATTGAAATTTACAAACTTATTAAATATTTTACATCTCATATGGTGATACCATTTTTTTTCTTGTAAATTTAACATTCTCAAATGTGAAACATGAATTTATTTAATGACATTTTTCTCATAATTTAAATGCAGTTCAGTACCATAGTTAAAAAGTACAAGAACAGAATATTTTTTTTTGCATTTTTTTTTCAAAGTTTTATACGGTATATAATACTTATCATATTATTAGTAAAATATATTGTAGTATAATGAGTAATAAATACAAAAAAGCTATAACGTTCTTTCATTAAATAAGATAGAAAAAAAATATTGTTTTAATAAAGAAAAGTTAGAAATCAGCCACATGTTTCAAAAGATGTCACCAATCAAAGAAATTACAAAAAGAAGCAGATTCCTCTTGTGCTTTTGAAAGTAAGGAATATTTTTTTAGTTTAAACAAAAAAAATAAACTAGAAATAAAATGAATAAAAAAATTTTTTTTGCTGTAGAGAAACTATGTAATCAGAAAATTTGGATTAAAATATAAAGAGAATTTTATCTTGCAACAGACTGATTCATAGACAAGTGTATACACATCAATACTTTATAATGTATATAAATGTGAAAACTGGTTTATCTTGATTCCCATCTTTCAGTAATTCTTTTGGGTTATATTTAAAATAATTATGTGAAGCTAAAATAATTAAATAATTTTTATTTGGGAGAGTATTATTTTAAAAATGAAAGAAAGAAATTGAGAAACTTCTGCTCAAATCAATCAAATACAGTATTAGTTTTTATAATGTGAAAAATGTATAAAGATAAGTAATTGTACTAATTTCATAACCACATTTGTAATTACAATAAAATTTATTAAGTTTGATATATATTAAAACTGCACAATATTTATAGTAAAAAGTCTAAAAAAATATGAATTCAATATGTAAAGTTTTGTCAGTGTCTAACAGAAAATTAGATGCACTTCAGTATTTAACTTTTTAGTTGTATAATTTAATTTTTTTTTCTTTTGAAATAATATTTTGTAAATGTAAAAAAAAAAAAATTAATTATCTAATCCTATTTTAATTGAAAGCTATTGCCAATATTATATATTTTTTGTTGTTTAAAGAAAAAAATAATTTTAAACAATTAAAAATTATTATAATATTAGGAAAACATTTAATTTTTATTAATCACAAGATTAGCTGAGGAAAAACATGATGTGGTTGGTCTTATATATTTTCCTTTTTTGTTTTCATTTAACAAATATAAGCATTCATTTTAAAATCATTAATTAATAAACTTATTTGGGTTTGACAAATCGGTTTTTATTTTCAGTGAAAAAGAGAAAACTATTAATTTAATAGGCATAAGTTTTGCTATTCTCTAATAGAATAAATGAACTTGATCTTTTGTTAGCTTTTAACTGATTTAATATATGTATATAATGGATATTACAGAGGAGCCGCAAACTAGGTTATATTTTTCTAAGCCATAGTATATAATAGTTAATAATTTGTTGACAAGCCTTGATTATAATATAAGTATTGTTTACTGTACCATACTTTTCAACATATATATGATAATTTGTGTATATTATACATACGTAAATTAAGATTATAATATAAACAAAATTTTTAAAAAATATTAATATTATTAATAATAGAGAAAGCACATTTGCATATATTCCATATGAAGTTTTATAATAAAAATGATATTCACATCCCAGAAAACCATCAATTTTCGCAGCAAAACTTGCAACAATTTTATCTGATCATGGAATATTATTTAAGTTCAAGGAATGATGACAATTAAAAATTCCCAACTCATTTCATAAAAAAGATTATGAGGGAAATGAACAGATTTTATATAGAATCCAATCATTAAAGAAGGATAAACCAAATTCAATGAATCATTAATTATATAAATTAATCTCACAAAGAATTAACTGTTTTTATTAGAATATGATTTCATTATGTTCATTATTGTCCTTACTTGCTCCCTATACCAATAATGAAAGAAAGCATGAACAACATTTAAGTGTAGGTTTGAAAAATAATGGTCAGTTCAGGAAATGAAAAGATATTTTTATCTTTTAAGTATAGAGATTTTATGAAGATTATTTCATTTAAGCCATTCTGGACACATGCAAAAAATTTTGTAACTTATGTGAAGCTCCATAAAGCTTTGGCCTATGGCTTTTTTTTTTTTTGGACAATAAATCAGTTATTATTATTTTATCACATAAATGAAGCATTTTATTGGTGTAATTGCTATTGTCATCAACTTTGAGTTTTGGGATCATTATAAATAAAATTTTAATTTTTTAATTTGAACAATGAAATAGCATTAACCCAGATTAACCTCAGACTTTTATACTCATTTACTAAGCAATACTAGTTAGCTATCTGAAATGATTTTTTTGGAAATTAAAGAAATTTCTTTGAACTCTAGGTTGTGACATTGGCAGGAAGATTTTCTAACCACTACACTATAAGTTTTTTTTTTTTTTTTTGACTTACCAAGACATTCATTATATTGTTTGAAAGTCTGTTTTACTTCTTTTTTTTTAATGAGCATATTCACATGTGTGTGTGCAGGTTTGTTTTTAACTTTTAAATGTTACTGACTGGAAAGTATATTATCAAATTTTTAAAAAAAGTCATTGGACCAAATGTATAAGCAGTATTTTAAAGTAGCAGTTAAAACTAAGAAATGTTATCTTTTTTAAGTTTTTTTTATGAATATTGGTTTAATTTAGAGCAAAGTAAAATTTAATCTGCATAATGAAATTTTAATTGGCTAAAGGTTGTTATTCCAAAATTATTATTATTTTATATTATTGAGGCATTGTTTAATTCATTGTTTTACAATTGTATTTCCATCAATAATAAATACATCCTTATTTTTTTTAAAAGTAATCATGTAATCTATCCATTTTGGTTTTAAAATTATATACAAGCTTATGTAGTCTTCATAAAATTCTTAAATTATGCCATGAGAGCATTTTTAGAAAAATAACCATTTAAAAAAAGTATAAATCCAGTTTATTGTTTGGTTGTTCATTATTATACATAAAATTATATAATTTTATCTTTGAAAGTTCTAATGTAATGAATTGTTAAAATTGCTAAGCTAATTTAAATGAAAAAATAATCGACAAACTGGAAAGCAGTAATAAAATTAGATGTGATATTTTTATAATACAGAACATTTATTATTTTGATTTCTAGTCAAGAAATTCAACATAATATGATTGAGAGACTTTTTTAAATGTATATACAGATTGCTCCAAAAATATCATTTCATAGGAGAGGAAAGTAAAATAAGCTTTTTTATTTATACACTTTGCAAAAAATATTCATTATTCTTACTATTTGAATTATTATGTCATCATTAGTTGTCTACCAGAAAAATCAGATACTGCATTTCAAAACTACAATTAACTGTCTTCAAGGTTTTCAATACAGCTCTTCCTCCTGTATATGTAAAGATATTTTTGCTTTATAAGCTAATAAATTTCATTGTTCAAATAAATAAAAATATATTTAATTTGTTTTTGCTTGAATAAAAGTATAATTTATATACTTGGAGTTTTCAATGTAATTATATAAGATTTGAACACAGACTTTCAAGCTCCCTTCAGCTATCTGCTCTATCTTATATAACCAACATGTAAACCTTTATATAATTAATTTGTTTTTGTTTTTAAGTGAAGCAACTTGTTCTCAGTTATAACAAAGTAAATTGACCATGATGTGTTTCTTGTGCTTAATTTATTAACTATTTTTGTACTATATTCAGTAAATCATTCAGTTTACAAACAAAAATTACACTATTTCAAATAATGAACAGTTTGTAAAGCAGTTGCCTATTATATTTCAGATCATCATAGAAGAATGATTCTCTTAAATCTTTTTTTGAATATTTTTAATTTTTTTACACTGATCAATGTAAATGTTAAATATGTACATTTACACATACAGATATTTTTGAAAATTGATGATGACAATTTTTATATCATGGGTCAAAACATGTTACTTAAAATTATCTGATTTATTTTCCATTTTTCAACTTCTGTCTATTATATTAAAACAAGTGAATATTTTTAACAAAGTAAATTCATTTTTATAATTTTTTAAAAAAAAAAAAAAAAACAACCAAAAAAGGTGGCATAAAATATGTTTTGTCTTCTTGTCTTGCACCAAATAAATTTTATATGTTCCTCTGTGAAATTTGTAGTGTGGCACTCTATATTAAGACATTTTATTATCTTTCTGTTGTTTGAGTCTGTGATCTGATTGTCAGTCATATTTTAGACAGTAAATAGTTATAAAGAATACAAAAATTCAGTTAATTTAGCTGCTCCTATATACAATGAAGAGAAATGATTTTTTTGCTTTTTGTCACTATGCACACATACTCGATTTAGATCAGTAATATGTAAAGAAATATGTATTCTTTATAACATGATAATGTGTCTAAATTCCCCTAGGAATAATGTTTAATTGAATTACCCCATAATAAAATTGTCTATTTTGATATAGTATATATATGTGTGTGTATTTTATTTATTTGTTTTATCATTTTTTTAAAATAATAATATATATATATACAATATTTAGTAAAAAAAAAAAAAAAGTTTAACCTAAGAGTTTTACTTTCAGTTATACTTAAGTTAATTAAAAGAAGACTGCAGAAATGAATTGTTAAATGAAAAGAGACCCTTTCATTCTTCTTTGAGGCTTTAAAAAGACTGAAAAAAGCAAATTCTTAATATCCTAACATCCACTTCATACTTTCTTATTATTGTAGCTGCTCACCAACATGCTTCAGCTAGTGTGATGAGTTTATAGACTTTCTACCTCTGAATTTAAAATTAAGGAACACCTTGGCCTTTTTTTTTTTTTTTTTCAGTTGCCTTCAAATTCTTAACTAAAATATCAATTGAGTAATTGAATAATCCTTTTTTTATAAATAGATATTTTCAGTTATGACAAAATTAAATTATAGTTCTTAGTCTAGGAGGCTGTATAGTTGTCAGCTATGGCAGCTGTTGGTGGCCAAGTAAATGGCATAGTGTGCTAAAAATCTTCTGATTGCATACTATCATTTGCTGATTGTCTTTTATTTAAATAACTACAAGGGCAGATGACTTTCAAATGAAAAATGATTGCATGATTGAAAAAACTGTTTTATATTAAATGGAACATTATTGAATTTTATGAAGTTAGAAGAAAAGGGAAACAATTTATATAAAAAGTGGATATGTAATTTACTACAAAAGCACAAATATTTGGAGTGTAATTGAAATGGGATTTATTATAAATAAATAAATAAAAAAGAAAGAAAGTTATGGAGAGCGATTATTATTCGAATTAATGGAAAATATCATATGGAGATAATTGTGGTTCATTTCCCAAGAAGTTCTTATTGTGATAAAGAAGTAGCTGATTTTTATATGGATGTGCAAAATGTTTTTGCTAAAGCCAAAAAACATTTTAGAATTGTCATGGGAAACTTTAATGCTAGAGTACATGATTGAAAGTTGAAATAGCTATGAATAAATTTGGTTATAATGATAGAAATAAGAGAGAACACAGATTTGTATAGCTTGAAAAAGAATAGCCATTTATTATGAATTTTCTTTGAGAAAAAGACTGAATGAAAATGGGGATGTGAGCATTCAAATAAAGATGCAGCAGAATCGTAGTATGTTTTTATTAACAGAAAATATATATTTCAAAATTGATTAATAGATTCAAGAAAAGAAATGACAAAGATATAAGATACATGTTAATGCAAAACTAGAGACAAAAACTATTAAGAAAAGCAGTAATAGTTGATATTTCTAATCTTCAGAAACCTTCCAATGAAATTTAATTAGAATTTGCAATATTAGTCATAGATAGTTTGACTTTATTAAAATCAGTAAAAAAGATTACTGATACTCTGTTAACAAATGCAAGAAAAAGTCAGCCATTTGCTAATAAATTTCTACTGAAGTGAAACAATATATGAAGAAAAAAAAATATGAAAATATTTTTTTTTTTAAAACTGACCTAGGAAGAACTGAATATGAAAAATAGTAAAGAATATAGGAAAGTAAAATTATCAATTGGTAAGGGATAGAAAAAAATAAAACTCTCAAAGATATAAAACAAATCTTGATATTGTAAAGTTATTTCTCAAGATAAAATTTATTACTAAAAAGAGATATGGCATCATATGATGTGTGGAAGAATACTATAAAGAATCACATTAATAAAGAACAAGAAAACAGTGTATCCCTTACAGTTATTATATCTTGAACTGTCCAACATTTGAAAATTGAGACATGCATCTAAATCTGCAAAGAAGAGAAGAAACTCCAAGAAGTGATAGAATTATTAGTGATATTTTAAAAGAAGTAGCAGAATAAATAGAAAAATTATTAGCAAAGATATATTAGATGATTGGAACAATGCTATTGTAATATTGATATTTATGAGAGATGATAAAGAAGATATTAGAAATTACAGAGGTATCAGCCTTTTATCTGTTCTATATTAAATCTTTACTAAGATAATTTCAATTTATCTACAACAAACTTTGGATTCTAACCAACCAAAAGAATATGCTGGATTTAAAAGTGGTTTTAGCACAAAGGAAAATATCTAAGTATTAAGAGAAAATATAGAAAGGAGCAATTATTATAAGTTGTCATTATGCTTTCGATTTGTAGATTATATAAAGAAATTTTATTCTTTAAATATTTCTATTGTGATTAAGGCTTTGGATCACCAAGATATAGTAACTGGATATTGCCATATTCTGAAAAACATTTATTAAAGTGCAATAGTAGTAATTAGATTAGATAGTGATGATAATAATATTAACATTAAGAAGAGTGTACAATAGAGAATTCCATATCTCCAAAACTTTTTATAGCAATTTTACAAAAAATTATTTTGTGAATTAAAATAGGAAGCTAAGGAAGTAAAACTAATTGGAGGTTATTTAAGTCATCTAGATTTTATAAGAGATATGTTTGCTTTTTTAATAATGCTTCAAGATTTCATATACTGTTGGAAGAATTATCAGAGGATAGTAAGAAAGTAGTATTATATATGAATGGTAAAAAGACTAATGTTTAATGAATTTTTTCAGAAAAAAATAACTAAAGATAGATAATCATGAATTAGAAATTAAAAACTATAGGCACTGTTATCAGATTATTTTATGTAGATGGAAATATAATGGATGAAATAAATCATGGAATTAAACTTGAATGGAGTGCTTTGATAGAAATAATATTAAAAAAATATATATGCCTATGTATTTGAAAAGGATATTTATTTATCGATCTGAGACTTAGACATTTCAAATCACCGAACATAATATGGGATATTGTTGTTAGGAGGGACAAGAAATCAGAAATTAAATACATGAGTGAGCAAACAATTAAATATCATTAATTTCATTGAAAGAATTAAGAGACTGAAATGAAGCTGGTAGAACATATTGCTAAAAGAAATTATAATAGATGGATAGTTAAATTGGAGTTCAAAAAATTGTAAAAGACTTAGAAAGAGATTACATAGGAGATAAATGAATGAAATAAGAAAATTTACTAGTGTATTCTGGAGAAGAGAGACTGGGGATTGGAGAAACTGGATCTTCATCCTGCAGTGATTCGATAATAGTTTAAAATGATGAGCAAAAAAAAATCATTCCTGAAAAGCCAGATAAAAGAGCTTTACATTGATGTTTGAATAATCTGCTTCACAACTATCTTCATATTTAGTTGTCTTGATACTAAGATTTTCATTTTTAGCTAAATTATGAAAAAAAATATAATCTTGTTTTGTTTTTTATAAGAAAAATACCCTTGTGTATTTTAAGTTATGTAGGAAAAATGTGGGTTTTGTTTAATTATTGCTTTCTAATTTAAGACGATAAGAAACAAAATTAAAATAAAATGTTTTAGGCAGATGGGCTCTATCTTATAGATAAGAAATAGCTGTCCCATTAATTTTAAGTAAGTTGCATAGATTAATGATGGTTAAGAGAGATGGCGTATTTTGAAAAATAATATTCATTGAGTTTTTATTAAATTGCCAGGAATTTATAAGAGCCATTTTTAATCAATGGTGACTGCTTGTAAATTATTATTATTACTGCTTAGTATTAAGCATGTTTGTGGTATTGTTTGTAAATGCATGTTGTAATGGGTTAATTTATGCTTGGTAATTCGTATAATACAGAACTTGATAACTTTTACATGTATATGTATATACATATGCGTACACAAACTAGATAATTCGCAAAATCATACATTTAATACGATTTTAATTAAGCTTAAATATAGTTTAAGAGGAAAATAAATGTATAGCATTTCTCAATGTTTTTTTTTTTTTTTTAAATAAAAAAACTAAAGAAGTATGAAAAAATAGAACAGCCTTTTTAGAGACTTAAACTATTAAAGGTAGTATTGTTATGATCTTGATAGAGATGCTTATTTTTTTTTTAAATCTCGTCTTTCTTAGCCTGCAGGTAAATTATTCTATAAAGGTGAATCTTCACCTGGAGCATATTCACTTGTTGACTACTCACCCATGACCTGTTTTAGTTTGTGCTTTATGAGCAAGACTTTAATATCAAAGAAGTTTGAAGAGAGTTTTCAAACAAAAAAAAAAAAAAAATTGTCTGCTATATAAGATTCATTTACAACTCAATTAGATAGTTTTACTCTTATATAAATCTTAATAATTAAGTACTTTTCTAATTTAATTATTTTTAATGCTTTCTCTTTTTTTTTTTTTTGTAAATTGACTTCTTTACTTTTTTTAATGGAATAAGATAATTATTGAAGAATTGTTTTTTTAGTACTACAAAAAGTTGTAGGATTTTATTAAACTTGTATGTAGTGTTTGTATGTATACACTTATATATCGTCACATTATTTATCCTAAATAGGTTACACACATTCTTTAAAAACATCTTTTCTATTCTTTTCTACCATTAATCCTCTTCGATTCCAAGCAGTTAGCTTAGTTGTAGTTTTGTGATTGACTAACTTAATTGCTAGAAATTCCTGGTTTAATTCATACTAAGATAAAGAAAAAATGTAGTTATTTTAATAATGTTGTTGATTCAGTTCTTCACTTTAATATTCAAATATTATGATCTTCAGAGCAAGTGATCTCACAAAACCAAAATATAATTCCATACTAGTGCAGTATATTGTCTACTCTCTAGTTGGAGTTACATACTATTTACCTATTATTCAAAAAAAAAACTAATGGATGCAAAATATAATTTTCACATTTATTCTTGAATTTATGGCTATATTAGATAAAATCAAAAATATATCGTTAAGAAATAAAATGTGTGCAGGAATGCAAATCCATAAATGAAATTCCAAAAATAAAATCATTCATGTCAACAAATCTACCAAATAAAGCAAACACAGTTTGCTAAAAAGCAGTAATGCATTTAGAAAACAGTGTAAAACATACATAGTATTAAGTGTATAGAGTCTTAAGTATACATTTTTTAATTGCTATCATCTGTTTCATTTGTCACTATTTTCATTCTATACCACTGGAGTATGGTGTAACATTACACATTGTTAGAGTTTTATATCACTTTAGCTTTGATTGTAAGTTTCATTATTTTTTATGCTGCTAATAAACATTATTTTCATGTGTGTTATTTGTATTAAATGTTGTAAGGAATTGTATTGTTAAATAATATGGAAAGAAAAGGGATTATTGTTGATGATATATTTCAGCCATGTATGAGAAAAGGAAAATTTTCAAAAAAATAATTGACTCCACATTTGCATTGTCCATGAAAAGGATATCATTCATTTTATTCATTTGAGATTGATAATGAGTTGGATTTCTTTTTGTTTTCTCTAATATATATTTTTTGTGTTTATATTTGAGATATTTACTCTTTGAACTGTTTTATTTTTAGAATTTTATTTCTTATTGATTTACTTTTGGCTCACACTTGTATTTGATTTATTATGAATTAGTTAAACAGCTATTCCTGTTGATTTAATACACATTTATTTATTTCTTTGATTTAATACACATTTATTGCTTTTCTTTTACAGATTTGTTGCCATGAATTTATTTTTGAAATTTCATTTATGGATTTACATTTCTGCATTCATTTTAATTCTTATTAATATATTTTTTTAATTAAATAATTATATTTTCATCTAAATGTATATATTTTTTTTATTTAATATACAACACAGCTATTATTTCAAAAATAAATACAAACATTTTATTTTTTATGAGTTATTTTGGGGGTCATTGGTAAATAGTATGAAGCTTCCACTAATGAGTTTTTTGTATGCTGTACTAATATTAATACAATTCCCTTTTTTTAAGAAGACACTTTTATCTATTTAATGAGGACAATTGTTTCCCTAAAATGTATTGTAAATCAAAAATCTCAGATAAAAAATAAGCAATTATAATAGGTTCCTATGGAATAAAAATTAATTTGTTACTTTAAATTCAAAATTATATATTTGATTAAAAAATAAAATAGAAAAAAGTGTTAATTAATGGATATTATTTAAAAATATATACTAAGCTGTGGGTAAATATATTGTTTATAAACATTTTGGGTACTATTTATATACATTTTTTTAATTATAATTTTTCATCAACAGTCCACCATTTTGTTTCTTACCATATTGAAAAAATATTTCCTCAATCATGATTTGTTAAATTAAATAATTCATGAAGAAAAAATAATTAATTAAGTACAATAATACCTTTTAAAATTTATTTTTTTACCTTCTTACCAATAAAACTTTGAAATTGTTTTTGCACTTTTTTTTAAAAAAAAAAAAAAACTTTGCAAATGTATTTATTTTACATAAATGCAGTGAAAATTTGATAATATATTGAGCTGGTATTTTTCTGCCAGCTCATAATCATACATATATATACACACATATTTTGTAAAAATAAAATATATACATTGTAATAAACTTATTTTATTAGAAATAAATAAACACGCACATATATATTTTGTTAAAATATAAATATCGTTTTATAATACATAATTTAAAAAAAATAAATAAATAAATTAACACTTAGTTTTAAAATGGGGATTTAAGAAGTTAAAATAAATTAGATCGAGATCTTGCTTATTGATAAAAGTTTGTCTTTTGTTTAGTCTTTAAAAAAATTCTTAAAGATAGAAAGTAAGAGAAAGCAATTAGTTCTATTGTTGGGACTTTGACAGTGAAGGTATTTTTATGCTATCTATTACGCTGATCAATTGGAATGTTTCTTTGGAATTTTACAATAAAATATGAAATAAAAGAAGAGAATATTAAAGGTGTGAACTGAGACTTTGGAAGAAAAAAATATAATTACGGACTTTCCTTTTGTTCAAAAATTAATTAGATTTCTGCCGAAGTCAAAATCTAATCTATAAGTTTCAATTCGGCTCAGACTGTTGAATAGTAAAGACCTAAAAAGTGCAAGGAGAAAATGTTGAACGGCTAGAGCTAACAGAACTTTTCCTTTTGGGAACCTCTTGCTATTGCCACCTGGAACTGCCTTGTAAATGCCGGACATAGAGAGCTAGCCGAGGAGAAAGGACTGGAAGAAGATACGGACAAACCACGAAGAATATAGAGTGAAATTTTCCACCCACACAGGATCTACACTGATCGATCAGGGTAAATAGACTTTTTTTGTTGTTGTAATTTCAAGAGACATTTGCGTAATAGATTTAAAAAAAAAAAAAAGAAAGAAAAGCCTTCACTTAAAATATCTCAAAGTTTCAGCAATAGAAAGGGAGGGATATAGTCTTTAAGTAGATGTACTTACTAATTTAAATTAACCCACATTATATTGTTTTTTTTTTATTATTTAATTTTTTTGTTACGGCCTATTAATTAAACTTACCTTTAGTTTCTATGATTGTTGTTCTTATAATGTATAGATAGGGATAAGAAAAATTGTATACTCGATCTAAGGACAAGTAAAAGATTTAGCATTAGAAAGAGGAGGTTTGAGTGCGTTTATTTTTAACAAACGCACTCTTATAGTAAGTCGCCCTTGAGTTCACTCATAGATATATACCATGATATTTGATGAAATATTGTATAATTGGTAAAGTGACGGCGCATGATCCTTCGAGAACGATACATGCTAAATCTTGGTTAGAAAGAAAAAGGATCGGGAGGGTTTGATTTGACAAATGCGAGGGAAGGGAATAACCAACAAATAGAATAAAGGTTAATAAATATTTCAACAATATTTAAGCGTCGATCTGTTTTTTTTTTTTTTTTTAGTTATTATAATTAATTCTTATCTTTCATTTTGTAGTCTTTTGGTCCGTTAAAAAGAAAATAATTTTAAGGTTTGCAATTGGTGATTGCCGTTCGTAAATAAATTAACCGTTATTATAAAAAAAAAAATTTATAATACGGTCTAGGCAGAAATGTTTAGTGGCGCCCTCGAACGGCCACCGTTCGTTGCAATCTGATAAAATTTAAGAGCGTAACAAAATATTTTGTTACAGAGGGTAGGAGCGGGTAAAATTAAAGAAAATGGCGTCTCAACGTGTAGGGCTCATTAACTAAATAAACGGCTTGAGATTAGGGTAAAAGTGGAGTAAGGCAGGTTCAGGTGGTTAGGGAGAGGAGTTAGTGTCCCAATGGAGGAGAGTTTTGAGTTTGAAATAAAGAAAAAAAGAAATAGAATGAGTGAAGACGAAAGTACCATAGAAAGCCTGGTGGTGACATTTAAAAACCCCGAGTGTTATCAGTTCGAAGAAATACTAAAAGCTATCGCTGAGCTAAAAGAAATAGTAATCAAAGATAGGGACAAAATTAAGGAAATGAAAGTAATGATCCAAGACCTCAGAAAAGACGTAAATGAATTAAAAAAGAAAGAAGAAAAGAGAAATGGCAAAAAAAAGATGAAGGGGATATAGTAAGCGCAGGTTACGAAGGTAATAAGGTTACGGAAGAAAAGATAGAAAGTGAAAGGAAAGAACAGACCATAGGGGAAATAGAATCGAGTCCAAAAAGAAAAGTAAGAGATTTGAATCAAAGTATAATGGAAAGGACACCTAATGAAGTAGAGGAAGAAGCTAAATCTGAAAGGCCAGCATTAGCAAAATTTATCCAAATAAGAGTATTTAAAGGCGATGGGGAAGAAAACCCATTCGACTATTTGGATAGCTTAAATGATTTTTTTTATTTCTATAAGTCAAATGAAAAGGAGAAGGTCATTATAGCGACGAGCCATTTAAGTGGTCCTGCTCGAGAATGGTGGAAGGCGGTGAACTATAGTCCTCAAACATTCCAAGAATACAAAACGATGATTCTGAGAGGTTTCTGGAGTGTGGAAAAACAAGAGGCTATACGTATAAAAACATCACGGGAAAAATATAGAGTGGATAGAAATGAAACCTATAGCCAGTTTTTTCAACGACAGGCAGTGAAACTTAGAGCACTGGAGGCTTACCCGATGGATCAATTCCAGATTGTAAGGACTATAAGATATAATCTTCCGATGGGGATTCAGCGTAGGTTGGCTGAGAACCGATGTTTGTCAATAGAGGAAGCACTAGAGATATTAGGCGATATGGAATATAGTGAGCTGGAAGAAGGGGAAGATTCTAAAGTTAGGGAGGGAGAATTGTAATGAACCCACGGGGAAGAGTAAATATAGTCCTAAGAAAGAATGGGAAAAGACTCCACAGCGTGATTGAGGTTTTTTTTTAAGTTTTTTTTTTGTTTGTTGGGAAAGGGTGCAATGAGCTGGTATTTTTCTGCCAGCTCATAATCATACATATATACACACATATTTTGTAAAAATAAAATATATACATTGTAATAAACTTATTTTATTAGAAATAAATAAACACGCACATATATATTTTGTTAAAATATAAATATCATTTTATAATACATAATTTTAAAAAAAAAAAAAATTAACACTTAGTTTTAAAATGGGGATTTAAGAAGTTAAAATAAATTAGATCGAGATCTTGCTTATTGATAAAAGTTTGTCTTTTGTTTAGTCTTTAAAAAAATTTTTAAAGATAGAAAGTAAGAGAAAGCAATTAGTTCTATTGTTGGGACTTTGACAGTGAAGGTATTTTTATGCTATCTATTACGCTGATCAATTGGAATGTTTCTTTGGAATTTTACAATAAAATATGAAATAAAAGAAGAGAATATTAAAGCTGTAAACTGAGACTTTGGAAGAAAAAAATATAATTATGGACTTTTCTTTTGTTCAAAAATTAATTAGATTTCTGCCGATGTCAAAATCTAATCTATAAGTTTCAATTCGGCTCAGACTGTTGAATAGTAAAGACCTAAAAAGCGCAAGGAGAAAATGTTGAATGGCTAGAGCTAACAGAACTTTCCCTTTTGGGAACCTCTTGCTATTGCCACCTGGAACTGCCTTGTAAATGCCGGACATAGAGAGCTAGCCGAGGAGAAAGGACTGAAAGAAGATACGGACAAACCACGAAGAATATAGAGTGAAATTTTCCACCCACACTGGATCTACACTGATCGATCAGGGTAAATAGACTTTTTTTTTGTTGTAATTTCAAGAGACATTTGCGTAATAGATTTAAAAAAAGAAAGAAAAGCCTTCACTTAAAATATCTCAAAGTTTCAGCAATAGAAAGGGAGGGATATAGTCTTTAAGTAGATGTACTTACTAGTTTAAATTAACCCACCTTATATTGTTTGTTTTTTTATTATTTAATTTTTTGTTACGGCCTATTAATTAAACTTACCTTTAGTTTCTATGATTGTTGTTCTTATACTGTATAGATAGGGATAAGAAAAATTGTATACTCGATCTAAGGACAAGTAAAAGATTTAGCATTAGAAAGAGGAGGTTTGAGTGCGTTTATTTTTAACAAACACACTCTTATAGTAAGTCACCCTTGAGTTCACTCATAGATATATACCATGATATTTGATGAAATATTGTATAATTGGTAAAGTGATGGCGCATGATCCTTCGAGAACGATACATGCTAAATCTTGGTTAGAAAGAAAAAGGATCGGGAGGGTTTGATTTGACAAATGTGAGGGAAGGGAATAAGCAACAAATAGACTAAAGGTTAATAAATATTTCAACAATATTTAAGCGTCGATCTGTTTTGTTTTTGTTTTTTAGTTATTATAATTAATTCTTATCTTTCATTTTGTAGTCTTTTGGTCCATTAAAAAGAAAATAATTTTAAGGTTTGCAATTGGTGATTGCCATTCGTAAATAAATTAACTGTTATTATAAAAAAAAATTTTATAATACGATCTAGGCAGAAATGTTTAGTGGCGCCCTCGAACGGCCACCGTTCATTGCAATCTCATAAAATTTAAGAGAGTAACAAAATGTTTTGTTACAATATATATAATTGTGTAAATTGATTACTGAATTTTTAATAATGTAAATGATAAATCTTTTTGTTTTTGTCCAATTCTGTAAAGATTTATTTTTGTATGCTTATGGTGAAAGTCATCATTATTGGAAACAAATTCCAAAATTATTGATTTAAAATTGAGCAAATAAATATTTTTAACTTATGTTTAGTAACCTTTGATCATTTAAAGTTGATTATTGACTGTGTAATACACAAATCTTTTTCATTTTTGCTCCTCAAAATAATTTACAATTTCAATGACTATATTTTACATTAACATTTAGCATATTTTTTTTGCTACAAGCAAAATAATGTTCATAAGAATTTAACCCCTTGGGTTTTTGCGGGAGGTGGTCCTATTTTTTTGGTGTAAAAAATTATTTATTATTTTTTAAATTAGTGGTTTTTTTATATCTTTTTTTTTTTTTTTAAAAATTTTTTAAAAAAAAAATTAAATATTAATATTGATTGAGTGAATATATCTTTCAAAGATATTTTATTCTCCTTTGATAAAAATTTCATAATATTTGTTTTTTCTTTGTCCACATATAATATTTAATGTTAAGTCCAATTTTAAAATAAAATATTTGATTATTACACAGAAATCAGAAGTATAAGTACAAAACCAGAGATTACATGCAGTTCACAGCAATTACATATATACATAATTTTTTTTCATTTTTAAATGAATTGTGTCATGTTATAAGCTTTGAAGATTGAGAGAATTAATCAGGTTTCTATGTATATTTTGTATTCTGCAACTTTTTTTATCTCTTTCTCTTCTTATTTTAAGTCTATTTTTAAATGTGTTTGGGGGTATTCTTGGATTGTTATTGTAAATAAGCATGTGCCTTGTACACTATATTATATATAGAACAAAACATATTCGCATTATATTTGAAAATTTTTTATCAGTTTTCAAAAAGATATAATATCTATATTTTTTTTCTTAAATATAACTGACATCTCAGCCCTAACCTTAGCAAGACTATGACAAGAAAGAAAAATTCTGAGATTGTGTTTCTAATTCTTTTTTTGCAGAGATTACAGTCATCTTCATATATCCGAATGTCTTCTATATTTGTAAAAATGATTGATGGATAAGACCTCTAAGTTTATTTTTATAAAAAAAAAAAAGAATTTAGATTCTAATGATCAGTATCTAGATGAGTGAATATTTTATCTAATGAGCACATTTTAAAATTGAATATTAATATACTTTTTTGTTGAACATGATCAGAGTATGTTTTAGATTGCTTACTGTACTGAATGAAATTAACTTTTTTTTTTTTTGCTTTTGTAGTCATTAGCAATAAAAAAATTTACTTTGGATAGGTCAAATGAAAGCGCTTATTGTCTTGCAAGAACACTGGATGAAAATCAAATAAAATACATTAATCTTTCAGCATATTGATAGATTTAATTGTTCTCACAGGTGAAACTTTTTGTAAGTTTTCAACTTTTGAATATTAAACCATTAATCTATATTACAATTCAATAAATTGGACTTGATTTAGTAGAAATTTACTATTGCAAATGAAAAAAAAAAAATCTAAAAAATTATAGTTAAACTTTGCAAATATTGTAATGACATCAAAAGATGCTTTCATTATTGACTGGTTGGCAGAGTAGACTAACTTTTATAACATGAAATCTTTTTTAATTTAAATTTGTATTAAAATGCTAATGGATCAATGTCAATTTCTGATAAATTTATCAAATTATGTTATAAGATATATCTTACATTATATTAACCTGTTGTTTGCAATGACATAATAGTCATCATTTTTGTAATGTGGATGATCAGAATGCATGATTTTATTTGTTAATGTTACGCTAGAGGTTGTTACATCTCCAATTTTTAGAAATAAAATGAATACATATAAAGTAACAATGTAATAATGTCTATTTTTGATTTTTAATAATTATTATTCAAATATTGTGAAAAATAAACATGAATCTTAAAACTTCGCAAAAAAATGTTTTTAGTTATTCCAAACACATATTTTAACCTTGCAAATAGTTTGGGGCATTATTGATTAATCAAACATATGAAGTCAGGGTTAAAACATTTTGACTTTGCTGCTATTCGATTATATTGGCCTGTTTGATTCTCTTTTTTTAAACTAAAAATCTTTACATTAAAAATATGTGTATTACAATGATTTTCTAGTTTTCTCTGAAATAAACAAAATTGTCTTTAATGGAATAAATGTAAAAAGAGTTGATTGTATTTTAATTCTATTGTCAGTCATAATATTGTATAATGAATATGCTATGTATTGTTCATTTTTAGCATCAATGCCACCATTTTATTTTTGGTTGATATAAAGTCTATGATTTTATCAAGGTTTTAAAATGGCTGCCATTGGTGAATCCTTGCATAAAGATCTGTTGCTAACCTGGATAAAGTTGTATTATTATTTTTATCCCATTGCACTTTTTTTAATATATATCTTTCACAATTTATATCTTTGCTTTAACAATTAAGCCAAATCTAATTTAGTTTCATTTTTTCTGTAAATGTCCCTATTTGTTCATTTCTTTTTTTAAATATTTGTATTCTCAATGTAATATTTCCATTTTTAATTTTACCCAAATTTCCATTGTTTCTAAACAGAACTGTTTCAATCTATTGTGCAAGGAAGATCCAGAAAACCTGGATGATGGCAAATGATTTTAACTAAATCATATTCATACAAAAGCAAAATATAGATAACGATTATTTTAAAATTCTGAAGAAATTATTCATACTTAAAGGATTTTTTTTAATTTAATATCTATAGATATATTCATAATAAAATAAGGGAATTATGACGCAAATTGATTTCCTATTGCCTTCTTTGCCCAGCAGTAACTTCGATAACAGGATTAATGTGCTAGCCAAATCTCATAAAATGATTATCCGTCTATTACTTCTTCCTCAGTGTTGTCACCTATAGTGATATTCAGCTGACTTGAATGAATGTTGTTTCTGACCCAGTGAAGTGTTGACTTATTTAATGGCAGTCAACATTAGCCATTATACATTCACTGTCATAGTAATTGTGGCATTTTAAAGAAGTAAATATGCGCATTGTCTCCTTCACCACTTCCTGATAGCAAATACTGTCAGTGACTGCTTATTTACATATTACTTTGCTTATTCATAGCTAGCCTTTATATTTGAAGGTCATTCACCTATTTGCATTTTGGGGACACTCTGGGTAGCATAGGACCATGATCTGAAATCTAATCCAACCCAATGAGGAAAAAATTATGACCAGATCAAAAGTCTTTAAAATGTCATGGAAAAGGATGGAAAAAATCACTTCAATGAATAAAATGACAGAATGAAATTTTGAAAAAAAAGTAAATGATAAAAGAAGATTGATTGAGGAAATTAGAAATAGAAAGAGAAATGACTGACATATATATTTTCTAGGGAATAGTGAGTTGAGACAAGAAGAAAGAATGGAAAAGATTGATCTTTATGGATAATATAAGAGATGGATAGAGGTATGTAGAATTGAAAAACTGGGTAATGAAACGGAGTGGCAAAATGGATGAATTGGTAATATGACTACTCTCTAAGCCTTGGGACAAAATACTATTGATGATGATTTAATACCTAAAAAATAAAAAGTGTGTTTTTAGATATCAAAATTGTTTAAAGAATGAAATTTTAAAAAGAATGCTGCGTAATTAACATGTTTATAATCTCTGTTGTGCCAGTATATATTGTACTGGTCGAAATTGTCTGTCCACATAACAAGATCGAGCATCTAGGCAAAAATACCTCGAGTCCAATCATGTGTGAGATACATATGTCAGGAACAATCATGAACTCTGCC
Organism: Epiperipatus broadwayi; assembly: GCA_028023455.1. Classification (NCBI taxonomy): domain Eukaryota; kingdom Metazoa; phylum Onychophora; class Udeonychophora; order Euonychophora; family Peripatidae; genus Epiperipatus; species Epiperipatus broadwayi. The sequence continues at coordinate 5,611,835 of JAQFVV010006206.1, forward strand.
CTGTATGTCCAGATTCCAGGTTCAATTACTTATGAGCAGCAAATCTGATGATACTAGAATATTTAATTCACCACCGGCCGACATCGCACATCGGAGAAACAAAGAGACTCAGGGGAAAATCATGACAAATGCGTATATACATTTTAAAACAGACAAGCACGTATGCTTAACTTTAGATCTTACATCATTCCACAAATCATGACATTTAAAATTTAACTAAATCAATTAACTAAAGAATGAGCAATGATCAGATGTTTAGTTTCAAAATTATATTTAATAATGAAAAAATAGAAATAAAAATATATACATTTGAATTACAGTAAATGAAATGGTGATTAGCCTCATATTACAAATGTTATATTGGGCCTACTCACACTTGAGCATAAGTATTTACAAATAAGTTATGAAGAATTTTGATGCGGCGTAATGACATTTCAATTAATCTAGCGCATTTATAAAGTGTACAATTATAATGATTCGCCCGAATTACAAACAAAAACACAACCTTGACTGATGGCAGGATGGGTTACATAATTGTCAGTTAACTAACCGACCAAGCTATCATAAGTTTAATATATAAGAAAATATAATTTTTAATAAAGATTTATTTACTTTATTTGCAAGTCGAACGTATGTGGAGTTATTTCTCTAAATTATATATGTAGAGTCATTAAGCGACACATCAAGAGTTATTTAATTTACGAGATACGTTTAGTTAGACCATATAGGCCTGAGCTTTTGTGAAAAGAGGGATCTAATATAAAGTGTCGTGGTGTTAGCATGATGGCCGAATATCTGTGGATCCAATATTTTGAGGTGCTTTATCAGATTACAGAATAAAACAATCTAGCCGACTTGCCACCCCACATTTTGTGGAATCGGCTGACAAAGGATCCTCGACCAGAGATGTAATGGGCCAAACTTTGCCAGAATTATCCCATACATTGCTTTCGTTATGCGAGTATATATATATATATGATCTAGGGACATTCACTGCTCTGTTTATGACTGAAACGAAGATGAGATGACTCTGGCATTCCGACGCTCTAGATAAAGCTTAATAACATGAAGAGAGGCCTATGCTAACAACGCTTTGGGATGGACTAATAACTAGTCAAATATCTATAATTAAGGTTATAATCTATAATGATAACATCAAAGATAATGGTATGATCTTATTTATTAAACGTTGTTTAAAGACATTATTAAAAAAGTATTTTTAATACCAATGAAAGTTCTAAATCCCCTCCTCCCTTTCATTACACTTATTTAATAAAATTCCACATATGTATAACATAGTATACAATTAAGTCTAAGGTGTGCTTTAAGAAAAATATTCATATATATGTTTAGATGGGCGAGAATAAAGACATAAAAAGTAATATATATATTTACCATATTTGTTTGCATTAATATTGTGCTCTCACAGATATTATTAACATTGTATAAATCGTAGACTAATCAAAGGTGAAACTTTATTTCTCCCTCTGTTGTTTACGCTAAAAGTATAATAATTAGCAAAACGTTTTTTTTTTTAAAAAAATCTTCTCCCAACCTAGCAAGCGTTATATTTTTAAAAGTAAAAACAAACTAATTAAATAAATGTTTCTCATATCTAATGCGAGGAGCTATGATAAAAATAACTATACTGGCAAGAGCGGGAGTTCATTGAAATATCATTTAGCATTTAAAATATATATAGTAGAAAAAAATATTAATAAAATAATTGCCGCATTAAATTAAAATGAAAGAAATCACGAGGCTAATCAAAATGGTTATAGAATAAAATAGACTATAAAAGTTACAAATAATTAATATTACATTCTTTCATATTTTAAGATTTAATCAAGAGAAAGTTCTGAGTTCATAAAGGCGGCACTTTACAGTGTTACCTTTGAAAAGCAGGTAGCAGATCACCTGGCTGGTTTTCACAGTATAGCAGCAGGTTCACGGATGTTAATCAGTAGTAGTGGGCTGACAAGTTGAGTTGGCTTGGTCATGGAGAGAAGGTGTTTCTTGAAAAATTTGAGTGACGATTCGTTCGGCGGATGCCTTACGAATCTAAGTACTCTCCCTGATGACTGAATTTGGTCCCTATTTATATGACTCCAGTTTATCTAAGGAATGTTATTAAGTTGTAATACCTGTGGCTATAGAAGAATACTGCAGAACAGCTTTTAGTAAGGAATTTTTCCTTTGTTAATCAGGTAGTGTAAAACAATGCAAACGGATTAATATTTTTGAAACAATTGTTCTAAATCTATTTCTGGATCAGAAATAGATTTTACCAAACGATAAGTTTTGTTAATGAAATCTATTTAATTTTCTAATAGAGATTATAATTTAACCATGCTAATTGATTTTGGTTTAGAATGCTTTTACAAGCTATCAAGCCTATTACATCATCCCTACCGCCATTACATACATACGTATTTTTAGTATATAAAATTTTAAATATACATTTCCATATAACATATACAAACATAAATATTAATTTATACCTAATCCCCCATTACTTTTAATATATACATGTGATTTACGCACACATACGACCTATTAAAATTATATGAAATATTATTATTGATTTATTTAATTCAAGATTATTAAACCTCTTGTTAACGTTTATTTTGAATACAAAATTTAAAAAAAATTGAACTGAATAGGTGTGTATATATATGTAGGACTGGGATTTGAATCCAGTTTGGTGGTGAGGGATCGGATAGGTCTGTGAAATGTAATCTGAATCTCAGATTCCATTTCAATATACACTATCTAAAAAGAACAAAAAAAAATAAGATTTTGTAAATATTTTAATTAACTGAATTTTTATGGCTAATATTTTTTTGTCAGTAGTCCATTAAATTTAATCCAGTAGCTCTGAGTGTGAAAGGATATCAAGATGAATAGTTTTTAAGTATAGAAATGAGAGCTTTAAAAAATTGTTAGATTTTGCAAATACAAAAAGTATTTATATCTGTATTTTATGTGTAAATTAAATTGTATGTACATATAATCATCTGAATGAATCTCATTATTTTCTTGTAGGCATGGCTTAAAATTGATAAATGCTATTCAATCTTTATAAAACAAACCAATCTTATATATTCATAATTATGTTTTCCACAATGTATGTGATTGTCAGATGTACTAGAATAGCTCTGTTTCTATATATATGTACGTGCATTTATATTTGTTATGCATGCCTGTATGAATTTATTGATTTATGATAATAAGCTGATCTAATTTAGATGTTTGTAAACACTTCCATATGTTATATATTATTTTCTATACAAGTAAAATGACATTACTTGTACAGTTTATAATTCTGCATATTTTATTTTTATATTAAAATTTTCCCTGCCTTTGATGAGTAGGCATTATTTTTAAAACTGGAAATTTTAATTAACTTTTTATACTTAAAATTTATTTTATTTATTTTTTTTTTTTATAGAAGGGATTGTAGCATTTCATTGTTTATTTTGAGCTGTAAATGCCCCTCCAAGCTTTTGTTTTCTTTTTTTTCTTTTATGCCCAAGTTTCATGGTTTATCAGAAACTTTTCTTAAATTTTGTTCATTAAATTTTTTTCAGTGATTCTTATTTACACTTTTCTTCTTGTGTAAACAAATTTCTTTTTGGATTTGTGTATTTTCTTCTTACTTTATTTATGTAATTATTTTATTTTGTTCTGTATACTTGATTTTTATAAACTAAAATAGCAAAATGCAGTTTTTTTAAATACTGTATATAAATTAGCTGAGAGTAATATCATGTTTTATTGTAATTATTAAGTAATCTTGGATTATGAAATACCGATTAAACTGTTAAAAATTAAAAGTTAAGTAAACTATTATAAAATCATATGGTCATAAAAAAGCAAAATAAAAAGGTTATCAATCTGAAATCTTCTTTGCAACTTGGTAATATGCAGTTACCACCTTAATGATTCTTCACGATATATCAAAGCAGAAATTATGTTCTGATTTAAGTTGTATGATTAAGCTGCTCTTTTGAAGGGATTGTCTTGCTTAAGTAATTTAGAAATATCACAGAGGCAAAATTCTCCATACAGTAGCCCATTCAGTACAAGCCAGAATAATTAATGGATGCAGGAAGGTTTGGGCATAAAATCCCTATATAATGCCTACTCATCCAATATCCCCAGACCAGTTTCTTGTTTGTGACTTTCATCAGTGAGGAGCCTTGTATCTGAGAGCACTGCACCTAGATCTTAGAATTTAATGCAACCCCTCCAGCAGCCACCATTTTTACTTTTTTAGCTAACTATAAAGCTTTGAATAAAAATATAAAGAATGGTGATTATGTGATTTTTGATGATTTACTATCAATCCTGGCCAATAGGATTATGGAATTATGGGGACTGTAGTTATTAAAAGAACTAAAGAAACCAAAAAGTATGGATGCTGAACTGAATTCATATCTATACAACTATATAAGCTAAATAGCTTAGCTTGAAAACATTATTGTGTTTTCATATTGGACTCAAAGATTTATAGTTAGCTAAAAAGGTATAAAGGTGGCTGCTGGAGGGTTGCATTCGATCCTAAAATCTAGGTACAGTGCTCTTAGATCCAAGGCTTCTCACTGATGAAAGCTACAAGCTAGAAACTAGTCTGGGGATATTGGATGAGGAGACACAAAATAGGGATTTTATGCACAAACCGCTTGCACTGAATGGTGCTACTGTGTGGAGAGTTTTGCCTTTGTGAAAAAAAAAGTTTGTGTAAGCATAAAGAACGGTGATCATGTGGTGTTTGATGGTTTAATTTAGGGGATACTGAAGTAAAAAATAAGTAATTCATAATTTTAATTGCAATATCAAACCATATAGAGAATTCAAACAAACAAATAGTTTTATTTTTATTCATGAATTCTAAATAATAATTTTTGTAGTGAAAATCTTGTTTAAAAAAAAACGATTGCAACATTATCTGAAGTGAGATTTATTTTCTCAATCTTTATATAATAATTAAGATTCATTTAATGAAAGAAAATTGAATTGTATGTATTAAGAATTGATACATAAAATGTAAAAACTTTAATGTTAAATTATCTAAGAAAAATATAAAGCTAGCATGATTAATATGTTATTTGTGATGAATTAATGTGGTGAGATTGAGGTTAGTATCAAGAAATCTTTTTTAAAAGAAAAACATCAAATTTCTAATTCTCATTCAGTGTCTATATTTTTAGTCTCAGTGTGAAAATAATAGTTGTTGATGCTATTAAAGTGTGTGAATTACTCCCCCCTCCTCCTCTAGGAAGTAACTTAATACATACTAACACACACACACACAAAAAAAAACAACCTATAAGTAAGAAATAAAATATATATTTTTATTATTGGATTTTTTTTTTACAAGAACATAATTTACTTAGGATAACAAATAAAGGCTTGAAATTCTAAAAAAGTAATCCAGTTATATCAAAATGAAAATAATATACATTTTAGCTAAGTATATTATTTTCATTTGTTTATATAAAATATGAAACAAGTACTGTTGAATCTGGATTGGTTGGTAATGAAAATAATTTATTTAGCAAATAAATAATAAACTCTTAAGCTATCAACAATCACAACCTGTAGTCAAGGCAACTTCCTTTAACAATAAAGGTAGTATCACCTTGATCTATGGTTTGATATATTTATATGGACACTAATAATGTAAAGAAATTTAAACACTTCATTAATCAATACAATAAAGCAGACTAATAAATAGACAATCATAATAATGCAAAGAAGTTTAAACAAACTCATTAAATCAGGCAATTATAAACTGCTTTCATAACAGGTTTATATTTGCCTGATTAATAGGGTTTTTTAAATTTCTTTGCATTATTAATCTCACACTCTTTGGTCAAGTTGCTATCTTTAGTGTCTATATAAATATATCACACCATAGATAAAAGGTGGTACCACCTTTATTGTTAAAGTATGTTGCCTTGACAATGGGTTGAGATTGTTAATAGTTTAAGAGTTGATTGTTTAAATTTATAAACCTATTAAAGCCTTGAGTAATTGGCTTTATTGTCTTAGCAAGTAAATATACCTTTTATTAAAAAATATAGTAATTGTATCTCTAAATCCTAGACTTCAAAAATACAGTAACTGTTTTTTTTTTTTCATTTTTAAGTTTAAAACAATATATTTTTTATTTAAAAAAAAAATCAAAACAGTATATTTGCCCCCAACCTTTTGCCATTTTACTATAAATTTAAAAGAGATTTTTGTTTTAAAATTTTTAATTAAAAGTCTTAACATTTCTGAGATAATTGAAGTGGTGAACTTGGATATCATACCATTTCCCACTTTGTTAAACACTTCAACAATACTATTTTTTATCAAAACTTTATTCTTAGAGTTTCGACTGTCCTGCAAACAATCATCATAATTCTTTGCATCTACTATTGGAGTTGGTTTTTAGAAATAGGAAATGTAAAGAGCTCTGGTGATGACTGCAGGACAATCGAAGCTATAAAAATAAAATTTTGATATTAAAAATAGTATTATTGAAATGTTTAATGAAGTTGGAAGTGGTATGATATGTAAATATAGAAATCAATACATAAAAAAAGGAAGAAGAAAAATATATCACTTCCATAAGTAGTAAATTCATCATAAGCAAATAAATGTTGTTGTTTTTTTATTTGTTTTTATAATGTTAATTATTAGATAAAATTGTTTATTTTAAATCATCTAATAACTATTAAATTAATAATAAATAATATTTGAGCACTGGATATGACAGAATAGGCAGCAATTTTGATTTCCAGAGTTCACTGCTCTACCATTTCTCCAAATCATGCAGCCTATTTATTTCTTACAATAAATTCAGTATTAAACACATTTTATTTCTTATTGATATTTGTATGTGTGTGTGTGTGTATTGGTATGTACTATGGTAATACCATCTAAGGAATAATGAAACTTTTTAGCAACACCCAATTATTTTAATACATTTTGGTTAGATGATAATATACTCATCACTTCTTTTACAATACTACATTGTTGTTTTTTTTATATGATTTTAAATTACTGTAACATAAAAGATCCGTATATGTTCATTGTTTTATGAGCAAACCTATAACTTTTGGCATTCAAGTATTACATTATTTCCCATTTTACTCATGTCCCCTCCAAACAATTATTTTAATTGTTTTGTGAATAAAAATATTTGTTTTGCTATTAAATAGCAGTTCAACTTATTTGCATCATCACAATGCTCGCTTCTGCCTTGAATTATTGCTAGGACCTTTTTTTTTTATCTTTTATATTAACATGATTGGTAAGTTCCATATAAACATTATGTTAATTGAAGTCATATATAATTCTTGGGGAAAATTCTATGTATTTTTAATTGCTATTTTATTACCATTAATATTACAAAGGGAAATTAAAAAGTTTGAAACAATTTATAATTTATATGTATATATATTGTATTATGATAGTTCATTATTTAGCAAAATTGTAAATTAATTAAATGAATAATTAAATAAATTTAAATAATAACTCAAGAAAAAACTAGATATAATTCAATAAGATGCTTTGCTGTAAGTTTAAATAAAAAGAATAAATTAATTACTGATTTTTAATTTTACATTAGGCTAAATTAAAGCCATTCCTTTTCTTTTTCCTTAGGATACTTTGAAGCTAAAAACATACATCAGTAAAAACAGCATAAATTGCAAAGAGGAAAACATTTTTTTTTTTTTTTGATTAAAAAAAAAATAGCTTTTTGTAATAAAATAGTGTCTAATTCAAGGTAAGATATTTTGTTTTTATACTGTCATGATGGAAGAGATGAACTCGAGTAATCTTCAATCATATATGTTGCCAAAATAGAAGTAACCATATGACATTGTAATGTTTAATGCAAAGAGTTTCAACTACACAAGTTACAATATATAGATAATATTAAATAGAAGATCATAGCTTCTGGTCATGTATCATTAATTTGGTAGCTTGTGTAGTTTGATGCAGTGATAGAATGATCAAGGTCCATGATTTGCAACCCAGCTCTGTCACTTTCTGTGCTCAAACTTTTTAGAAGCTCTGAATAATAAACATTTGTTGATTTTTATTTTACTATTGAATTGATTCTGCTTTAATTTTGTGTCAAGAAAAAAATATTATTTTTTATCCTTAGATGAAAGAAGAAATAATGTGACATGAAAACAGAATTTGATATATAAAACAGAACTTTCTATAGCAATGTAGAGGTATATGCTAGCATTTTTTGTTTATATAATCATGTATTAGTATTGTAACATTTATTAATAGATACATTATAATTAAGAAATAAGATAAGAATTTGTAATATTTATATTTTTAAAATGAATTGTTAATTTCTTTTTTGATAAATTTGAATTATTATAATGTATATCTATATAATATTTCTGTTGATTAATATTGAGATTTTTTGTTGTACTGTATTTATATTTTGTCCTAAATGTATAAAATTGGTTTGATAGTATAATAAATCATTTATTATTAATACTAACATTAATAAACTTGATAAAATATATATTATATTGATTTTATCTCATTTGAACAGTTGTAAAAAAACATTTTGGTAATTATAATACATAAATTAGTATAAATGATGTAAATGAGAAAAGTTAAATTAGTATGATGTTTGATTTAATGAATAATTACTTCATCTAATATAGTAAAAATAAATATTTTTGTCTTTGTAGTTTTTGGCTGCAAGATCATGTAATATGTGTTATAGAGTAGCACTCACATTATTGTCTGTCTGTTCAACATCAATTTGTTTATTAGCACTACTTTTAGATTATGTGTACATGCATTTTTCATCAATGCATATTTAAGATCTGACATCAAGATTTATGTTGATCATATTTTTTTAGAGTGTCACTTTGTTTGTAACATTCATATGCATCTGATTATTAATCCATCTAATGTTTTTATACAGTATTGAATATGTTTCTATTAAAAGGGAAAATCTAAATGATTTGGTTTAAATGACAAATTAGATATTATTAAACTAAGTCAAAAAAAAAAGCAGTCTATGACTGGCATAACTGTAAGCCACAATTTTCTTGCTAAATAGTTTATACCTGCATGAATGGTAAAAATGTTTTTAAAAGAAATTTAAATGCTACTCTTATGAATCCTAAAAAAAAAAAAAATCAGAATGCATTTAAATGACAAATTAGATATTAAGCTAAGTTTGTTTTTTTTTAAAAGCATGTATATAACTGTAAGCTAGAAATTTTTTGTCAAATAGTTTGTATCTGCATGAGTGATAACATGTTTTTATAAGAAATTTAAATGTTCTCTTGTAAACTAAAAAATTATAAAGTTTAGCCTTATTGGGGAAATGAAAAAATTTTTAATGAAATGATAAAGATTAATTAAAGATCAAATTGATCATAATGTTTTTTTGGGGCTAAATCATTATGGAAGACAAGACTAAATGAGAGAAGACAGAGTATGATTTTGAAGCTGCAATGGACAGACTTAATCTCATGCTAGGAGTTAAAGTAATAAATAACCATTTATTTATATTTACCTATAAAGAAAATATATATATATTTTAAGTGTAAATAGTATACATTCACTTTGCCTTTATATTATTATTGCACATTCAGTATATCACTTAGGCCTTGAATTATTTTATTCTAATATTGTTGTTGTTTTTTAAGAAAACATAATATTGCCGTAAAATAATTAAAATAAAAACAATTAATTAACTCTTTTTAATTTAGTTATTTTACCTTAACACTATATTATTCCTTTTAATTATTTTTATAAAACAATATTACAGCAGAAAAGGTTTTGGCTCTTCCTGTACAATAGTAATAATATATAGGTTTATTGCTGTGTTGATTAGTGAATAAAAAAGATATAATTCACTTGGTGATAGAGGTCCAGATTCTATTCTATTATTATTTTAAGATGCTAATACATACTGAAATCCAACATAATTTTCTGTTGTTTGTTTCTCTTTAGCATTTTGAAGGATGCTCACTGATTCAAATATAAATAAAATAATTTGAATGGGAAAGAAATAAATTTTTAAATAACCTAAAAATGACTTGTCCATTCTAAAAAGATGAAACCATTTAAGTAAAATTTTAGACATGGAAAATTTATATTTTGTTACATAATATAATGTTGCCATATGATGTTGACTTCCTATGGGTTTTTGGAGGAAATTATTTCTCAGTATCAATGTTTTTATTATTCAATTATTTTGTTATAAAATTGAAGTGGTTGTTTACTTTTACTTGATATCGGACAGAAAAAAAAAAATCAGAATATTTACCAAATGATGTGAAAGCTAATTAACCTTTAGGCAATCTAATTTAACTAAGTAGCTTTTATTATGTTCTACTACTTTTTTTGGAAAAAATATTCTTTGACAAACATGATAACTAAAAAGAAAGAATAAAAAATAAATGGTTACTCTAGTAATAAATGACTAAGTTGTATCTCAAAAAACAAGAATGACTTCCAGAAACAATATTTTTTCCATATGTCATAGCACCGGCCGGGACGCGAACCCACAACCGTCTGCAACCAATTACTTGCTTGCATGGCCGCTGCGGTACCTCTCGGCTAACAACAATATTTAGGACTAATTCAGGCATAGCTTTAAAAAAAAAAGGTTTATTGTTGCAATCAAAATTCTTATTAGTTTACCTAAATTTTTTTTAAAATGTCTGGCAAAGTAGTAAATATTTATATATACATAAATAATAAGTGTAATAATACTCAAAGCTAATGTATATATATAAGTAACGCATAAAGATGTTGCTTGAGAGAGGATAAATTTATTTATTATTTTATTTGTACAAGAAATAATAGTGCATTTGATTTGCTATAGCTATACTGTTTCAAAGTATTGCTTTCTAAAATCACTTATTGCAATGGAGTGGAGTCATTCAGTACCTAGCGCTCACTTATTAGTCAATTTTATTTATTATGTTAGTCAGAACATTTTTTTAAGTAACTCATAAAATGTTTCGTGTATTTATTGCTTTATTTATGTAAATAATATTTCATTTTATTTGTCAACATGAAAAAAAAAATCTCTTTTGGTGTATATACCCATTATTAGCAATACTTAATTTGCATTTAATTTTCTGATAAGAGTTAACTTTACTCATTATTGGCAATCATTGAGTTGACAATGGGCATTAATAGTTTCATTGAAATATTTTTTTTATAGAAAATTAATCAGAAAATATTTTAATTATATTTTTGTTTTGTAATTATGTGTTTAAAGCACACATATACACTCTTACATTAAAAAATAGATAACTTGAATATTTTGGTTTTATTAAAAAGAAGAAAACAAAGAACAGTGTCAATATTATGTTACACTTTTAAATAGGGCAAAGTTTTGCAATGATAGAGTTGTTTTATTTTAATAATTATTTTTAATATTAAAGTAATATGATGTATTAAAATGCATTTTCTACTTCACAATTTGTAAAATAGTTTATATTTTATTTTAATTTTTCTGTTACAGCTTACTTTAAATTTTCATCTGAGATCTGTAAATCTCTAATGAAAGCTGCAAGTCAGCTGAAACAGAAAATTAAAGTAAACATAAACTGCTTTAAAAAGTGCAAAGTAGAATGGTATATTTTCCTTACAATCATATCATATGAAGTGGAGAAATTAAGACAAGTGAAGAGATTAACTAATATTTGACAATATAAATTTAAAAAAAAAATTGTTATTTAAGGTGCAAATAAATCATTTTAAAATTTAGAAAAAAAAATTGCAAAGTAATATAGAATTTACTACAATTGAATAAAAAAGAAAGATAAATATTAAAGCTAAGAATTATAAGTGGAATAATTTGCATGTATACAATTATGCACATAATACATATAAATTATTTATGCAGTTTTATAATAATATAAAAAATAAAATCAACTAATAAAGAAGTCTTAAATAGAAAGAATATAATGTTAAAAAATGATTCATTAACATGTAAATCTACATTATATTAAAAATTTTATTCTGCAATAAAATATTTTTAAAATGTGTTTTAAAAAATATATTTGTAAATGTTTTTAAAAAAAATTTTTTTTTAATGATAGCAACTGCTTTTACAAAAAAAATTGTCAAATGGGCTAATTTTTTTTTTAAAAAAGATGATAATGATTTATTTTAATTAAATATGAGCCACTGCAATTTTTTTAATCATATTAATTTAAAAATTGAGATTGGACAAAAAAAAAAAAAAGAAAACAAAGTTTGCTGCATTTCTAAATATATTATTCAGAAAATAATAATAATAATTTTAAATGAAATACAAATGGAATTAACAAATTATTAGAAAATATTTGCTTTCTTTGATTTTTCTGTAGAAATTAGAATCTACTACACTTTGTTTTCTATTTTCTTTTTTCGCTTTCTCTTCATTCTTAATATATATACAGTTAAACCTCATTGAAATTAAAAACTATGAGCTTTCAACATTTTTGTTTTATATTTTAAGTGGATTTTCTGCTCACCAAAAGAAATGCAGTATTAGAAATATAATAGTTTATATAGTAACATATCTTTATATTACTAAAATATTTTTTTAATAAATGTTTGCTGCATTAGGTGAAAGAATTGTAAAATTTCTTTTTAAAAAATTTTATTAATATAGTTGTTTTTGTGGGAGGGGGTGCTGAAAGAATAAATTAACTTTTGCAGTTTTTAATTAAGTTTTATCACAAACAGAGGCAATTTATTACAAATGATTAAACATGAATTTTTTTTTGTTTTATTAATGAAACATTACTTATTTCAAAAGTAAAAAACAACTGACTTGGCAAAACTTTGCAAAGAAAACAAATTTTTCCATTTTAGATGTGGTTTATTTTATGTTTATGAGAATATTTTCTATAACATTACAAATGTATTTCACATTTGCTGATATTTCATATTAAAGGATGCCATTTTAAGTATATTTAATTAACTATATTTTTGTTTTAACTGGATTAAAATCATTTTATTATAAAATGGTGTTTTGTTATTTGCAGATTGGGATTAAAGTGGCTTGACATCTATTTATTCAGGATTCAATCAACTTCAGAGTAATTCATTGTTTTGTTAGAAATTAAAAGCTGTTAATTAATGAATAATCATTTTACTAAGCCTATTATTTAAAAAAAAAATCAATTGTTTTTAATAATGGTCCACCATTTTGCTTCTTACATAGTGAGAGAATATTTTCTAATTCATGATTTATAAATTAAAATAAAACATGAAGAAAAAACATTAACTAACTACAATGTACATTTTAAAATTTGTTTTTGTAATATCTAATCAATAAAACTGAATTTTGTACTTCTGTTAATTTTTTAAGAAAACAAATGCAATGAAAATAAATAAAGAAATGTAATGTACAGTTGATTAAGTTTTAATAATCTAAATGATTAAATCTTCTTTATTTTTGCCAAAGACATATATGTATATATAAGCTGCTTTATCTTGGAGTATCAGAAACAAATTACCAAATTATTGATTTAAAATTGAGCATATTAATACATTTAAATTATGTTTAGTAATCTTTGGTCACTAAAGTTGATTATTAATTGCATAATACAGAAAATCATATCTTTCTCTTTTTTCCTCTCAAGATAATTTGTAATTATGTTGACCATAATATTTTACAATCACAATTAACATATTTTCTGCTACAAGCAAAAATGATGTTCATAAGAATTTTAATTTATAATATTGATTGAGTTAATATATTTTACCTAATGTTTACATTTTAAAATTTAATATTAATACACTTTGTTGTTATACATAAAGTATATTTTTGATTACTTCCTATACTAAATGAAAGTGCTATTTTTTGTTTTTGTAATCATTAATGATGAAAATTTTGGATATATCATAAATGAAAGCACTAATTGTCTTGCAAGGACACCATGAATATCATATATAATATATTAATTGTATTTTAATTCCATAATAAAATCATAATATTGGATACTTTATCATGAATTAACGCTATACTGTACCATATATTTTTAGTGTCAAAGTCACCATTATATTTTCAGATGATGTTATAATCATTATTCTACAATGTCACAGGAATAAAGATATATATATACTTATATTATTTTAGCCATATATTTGAATATGTTATTTTAAAATAATGATAGAAAATGCATCAAAATTCTGATTATATTCAATAGTGATACTAATCAATTAATTAATTAATTAGTATCACTATTGAATATAATCAGAATTTTACAAACATGTTTATTTATAAATAACATAATAAGTTTCCAGTTATTGTAAAAATAACTATTAAACAGTTTATGTATAATATTTTTAATAGTGCAGTAGTCGGTGTTATTGTCAGAAACCACTTACAAATGAATATAACCATTCCACCTCTAGAAGAAAACAATAAAAAGGCAAAGGTTGAAGATATAAAAAAAGAAAGAAATGGTTTGAATCAGAATTATTATGTAAGTATTAAATATGAATTGGCTGCTAAACAATCCCATTGTCACAACTAGTACATTGATAACTGTAGTATAAAAGACTTATGAATGAGCCCTGCACTAATCTAATTTACTGAAGATAGTAAGTTAATGGAGAAGTGGTAGAAATGGAAAGAATGATAAGAAGAACAAAAGAAAATAAAAGAAATTCATAAATTACAAATTCTGAATTAACAGTTAAAAAAATATTTTTAAACAATACTTGCTTCCTTGTTTTATAAAATAAGTAATAAAAGGAAATATTCAAATGATATCTAATTAAAATTAAATAATTCTAATGAACTCATAATTAGTGATGAATTTAAAATTTGAGATGACATAGTTCGATATGATCTTTATCATCTTTTGGTTATTCTTCTAATCCTATTCTGAAAATGTATGCTGAGTTTCAACAACCTTTCATAAAGATTTTTTTTTGTCTTTTCTATTGTTTTGCATACTTTTGTTTTTTTTTTCTCTTATTATTAATATTAGGCTGCAAGGATATAGAATAAAACTAGCTATAATAAATCAATTGTATGAATAGCAAAAATACAGGAAAAAGCAATAACTGTTGAAAATTTTGTGAATATGCAGAATTATTCATATCATCATCAGTATTCCCAGTCATTCCCAAACTATTCTAAGACTACAGAAAATAAATTCAAAAAGAAAAAGATACAAACATAAAAAATTAAAAAAAATAGAAAAGAAATAAAAATTGGATTTAGAATATCAGATATTTGAAAAGCTTTTTTCTTTTTTATATTAAAGATAAAAGTAAGTCATTGCAATGCCCATATTTCATGTAAATGGAGAAAGTTGTATAATATTTTCATTTATCAGTGCATTGACACATATCTGAAAAATGTAGATGTTGCTTTCCAATATCATTCAATAGTTAATGTCGAGTTAGGTTGTCAATTATTAATTCAGAGAGAATTTAATTTTCTAGTTCACATTGCAACTGCTATCACTGCAATTGATCACAAATATCCTTCTGGAGAATTAGATATAGTTTATTATCATTTATGTATTATATCTTGAATTTATTTTAGATTAATTTTTATTTGCAAGTAAGCAGAAACAAGATTAGCAACTTTATTTTTGTTTTTCCTAATGTTAATAACTTGGATTTAATTTTCTTTAAAGATTTAATATAATTTGTATATGTAGTCTTTTGAACTTTTGTATCATTAATAAATAAATATGTTTGAATATTAGAACTGCAACACATAGCAGAATTCCATTTTTTAATATAAAGTATATTTGTTGCTGTTGCCTTAACATCTTACAATAATTTTAAAATTAGAACTTATTGGTGTTGCACATATTGTTTTTATTATGAATCAAATATTGTCAATATAGCAATCCCACGGTATATCACATGGTTCTTTTTTGTTTCTTTTTTATATTGATATAATTTTATTTTAATTGCATCAACAACTGAACTAGTTTTTGGATTTTTTTAAAAAGTCTTTTTATATCTTATAAACAACAAAAAAAAATTAACTTCATTACCAACATTAATTATAAATGAATTAAGTTTAGATAAAAGAAAAGTATATGAGGGGATACCCAAAAAATCCAGAAATTTTGTAATAAAAATTGTTTATATATTTTTAGTGTTACAAACTGAATCTTCTTCAAAATACTCTCCAGTTGATGCAATTCATTGGTCAAAGCATATTTTCCACTCTCTGAAGCAGTCCTAAAACTCTTGCAAAATGATGCTTTTTAATGTTTCTGTTATTTTTTCCTTCAGCTATTCAAAATCTGCAAATGTTTTTTTTTTTTACATATTTTTTTATTTGGGGAAATAAAAAGAAGTCACACAAAATGAGATTGTGTGAATATGATGGTTGAATAAGCTGAATCATGCTATTTTTGGTTAAAAATTGTTTCACACTCAAAGTGTTGAGCATTGGTGCATTGTCATGGAGAATCCCCTACTCCCCATTTTGTCACATATCAGGATGTTTTCATCTGAACATATCACATAAACATTTAAGAACTTGGAGGTAAAATACTTGATTAACAGCTTGACTGTTAGGAATGAATTATGAGTGAACAATATCATTTGCATAAAAAAAAAAAGAAATCAACATCATCTTGTCATTGAATTTCATTCCCAATGCTTTTTTGGGACATGATGAATTTGAAGTTTTTCATTCGCTTGGCTGATGTTTTGTATCTGTGTTATAGATGTAGGACCAGCTTTCATTACCAGTAATGAGCTTCAAAAAAGAGCAGGGTAGTTTCTAAGGGTTTTTTTCAATTAACTACATGCATTCATTCAGAACTGCTTTTGATCAGCTGTGAGCACATGAGCTACAAATTTTTCTGCAATCTTTCTCAAAATCCATTGGCACAAACTCCAGGATATATCAGACAAATCATGAAGTTTAGCAATTGTTCTGCCATGGCTTTCCAAGATCAGTTCATGAATTTTCTTGATGTTTTCATCCATTCAGGAAGTAGAGAATCACCCTGAGTGATATTTGCAATTGACAATTCACCATTACTGAAGCAGGAAAACCACTCACAAATTTGTGTTTTCCCCAGAGCAGCTTCCTTGTAAAGTGTTTCAACCATTATAACTATTTCCCCTGTCATTTTCTCTAACAGAAAATAGAATTTCACAGCTGCATATTGTTTCAACTTTTCAACCATCATAAAAATTGATGAACAACTAAGATGCACCATAACTTTATTCGATGATGCCATTTGGCAGACTGATACAATAGTGTCTTGCAAGAGGCATCTAGTGCCAGAAGTATTTACTACAATGGGTCTGCTTAATAAAGATGGATTCCAGGATATATTTGGGGTAAGGTTTTACTATATCCTTAAACTATTACATTGCTGTGGGGTTTTTTCATGATTTACAACCCTCACTTTTATACGTGCATCTAGTTTTCTGCAATACTAAATTTTCTATTGTGAACTTCACAAATGTCTCCAGCAAACTCTCTGGAATTATAATATATCACATCCATTTAATTCTCTTGTCCATCATTTATGAATATTAATTTTATTAAGACTCCAATTATGTTTAAATCTACCTCTCATATTGGTATATTGTTGCATATTATCAATCTGCCTTTTTTAAAAAAAAAAAAAGCTCACTCTTATCTATAATGAAATAGTTTTTTTTTTTACTTATTAAATAATTTTCTGAACATTGGTTCACTCTTTTTTTTTTTTTTGTAATTATAACACATGTATACATTATTGCAATTTACAGTTGGTTTGTTTTTATATATTTGAAATAAGTGAATAGATTTAATAATAATAATAATAAAAATTTAAATCTTTCATTCATCTAAGTAGTTTAGGCAATTGGGTAAAATTAATTATTGGAGAAATAAATTAAGATCAGAATATATATTAAGAAGAAGATATGGGGTTAAAATCATATCAGTTTATAAGATATTTGTTGTAATTGGAATAGGAGATAAGAAAAGGAATTGGTAACAAACAATTTTAACAAGAAGTGTAAAATCAATTACACCTGGGTCTCTTTTTACGCGGACTTATTTAACACGATTTTGAAGTTACGCAATTCATGTTTCATCGGAAGTCGAACTAAAATAATGCGCTATTACTTTAAATAATAAATTTCGCGCACATACGTTATATTGAAAGTAATAGCATATTATTGGAATTTGACTTTCATCTTAGTAATTTCAATATTTTCAGTGCTTTATAATAGTAAGATTTTATGCAATAATGAAATTAAAATCATGATTTCCACATTTTATGTATACACACATTAAATTTTACAAGATTATAATGTAAATTTGTTCAAACATTGTGCGTGGTTAATTTTGCATTTTAAATCACATTCTGTTTTTGCTTTTTAAAAAAAATGTAATCAATTACAGTATTAATCATTTAGTGTCCACAAGTTTATTTTTAAAAGGTGAGTAATAGCAGTGGGTACAATTAAATTTGACAATTAAAAATTAAAATTTGATTTTTAATTGTAATTAACAATTTAAAAATTACTTGGCGACTTGAAATTAATGTGATGTGAAATTTGATTTTTAAATGGAATTGAAAATTAAAAAATTAAAGACAAAAATAAGAATTTAATTTTTAGTTGTTAGTTTTATAAACAATTAATAAAATCATCATCTCAAAGATTAATTACTAATTACATTGTCACCAGAAAACCATTGACACAACATGAGTGTGAAATTGGCGCTAATTGTATTTCCTCAGTTTGCAAACGAACGTGTTTTTTGCAAATAGTGATAATAATTAAAACGTGTATAAAAAAATGTAAATTACTGTACTATAAATTATGCATAAAAATATATTATTTTGAATAAAATTAAATATTATAATTAAAAGAAGTTTGTTTTGCATCAATTTTTTTCAAATTTGAAATTTTTTATTAGTCATATTTTATTTCCTTATTTTTTTTTGCGCGAATTTTAAAGTAATTTTACGTTGGTGCTTTGCTTTTATGCAAATTTTGAAAAATCACAGACCGCATCCCCCCATTTTCAATGTAAGTTACATCTATTTTTGCGCGATTTTGTTTGCACGTGTTTTCTGAGGAACCTATCTAACGCGTAAAACGAGACCCAGGTGTAATTATTTGACTATTATGGAAGCCATATTGGATTTTTGGAGATTTAGTTTAACCCTTAAACCGCTAATTATATTATTGGTTGTATGAGGTAAAAATCAAATCTTTTAATTGGCCAACTCACAAACTGAAGACAAAGCCTATTGTTAAAACATATTCGCCTATAATATTAAATTCAACTCAGATACGTTTATAAAAAGTATATTACTAATTTTTCAGGTTATGAAGAGAACGAACGTTCTTTCAAAAATAAATTGCTATTTATTTATTCTAAAATATTCAATTTCGGCAACATAAAAGCTATAATATAAACAAAAAGGTCGACTTTTACGTTATAGAAAAGTAAATATTTCTTTTTGCTAAATCTTAAATATTTTTACTAAAATCTTCAATATTTTTCGAAAATAATTTTGTTTTTTTAGTATTCTCTCTGAAAATCATTTGTAATTACTCAATATATACTTAATATTCTTTAAAATTATATTCGAAATGAAAATCTCAGCGTTTTTCTTTATTTTCTTTGATCAGGCGGTTTCTTTGTTCTTTCCAGCCAATCAGAATGTCTTTTTCGGCTGAGAGCACGCTAACAACCAATCACAACCAATGTTCTTTCTTTGTTTAGGTTTAAATGCGTTTTTTTTATTTTTTACTTGTAAAATAATTCGGAAGAGGGCACCATCTTACAGAACTTTTAAAAACCTAATCAAAACCTGTCAAACAAATATTTTAGCATAAGAACTGGCAGAGTTAGAGTGACGTCAGATGTCGACGAGGAGCCTCGTAAGAGATGGTTGAAGAATTAAAACACAATTTTTATGATAACTTGACTTTGCATTGCAAAAATTAAATAAGTGTATATTATTAGAAAAGTAATATACCAAGGAATATAATAAAACTGAAAAAATATTGACCATATATTCAAAATAATATTTAAGAAATGATTTTAACATTTTTAAAAATTATATTTTTATTGTCTTTCAAAATAAGTTTTATTTAACCTATAGGTGAATACAATTTTAATAGATACATTTACATTTTAAAAGTATTTTTTTATTAATAGGTTCATTATATTCCTTATAAAATTTCCAATAAGATGGTATAACATGATTTAGTCAGTCATTCTAAAATATTAAAAAAATAAAGACATTTGTATCTTGTGTTTTCCTAGAAACCCCATAATTATTCTTTCCTTATAGATGTTTGTGTATAATCAATAAAGAGAAAGTGGTAGAGAAAAATACATTAGTCTGAAATAGTTTTCAGGCTGTAAATGGCAGATACAATACATGTATAGCTACACAGTAAAGAAAATATTTAGATTTAGTGCAATAGAGAATATTAATAATAATGCTATTTTTACTATCTGTTTTGTGGAAATGATTTCATTGTTAGATAGAATCCATCAAAAATTTAAAGTCCAAGTGTTTGCTACAAAAGGATTGCTTATTAATAATTAAATGTTACTGTTACCATGTATAAAAGTAAACATTATAAATAAAAATGCATATAACTTAATGGTTAGAACGATTCATGATTAATATTTTTCTGATCACAGACTCTAAGTATTTACACAAGAGGATTTTGGATGAAGTTTGAAGTGTATTTGCCTATCTATCCCACTTTCAGTTGCTAGGCAATAAAGCAGCCATTCTTAGCACTTTTTCTACATGTTCAATCATCACTCCACACCAAAAAAATTTGCATACCTTTTTTTTTTTAGGTAGATAACACAACACTTTCTTTTTGAATGTTGTAAAGTTGAGAAGCACAGCTTGAGTAATAAAACATTAGCCAGCATCAGAAATTATATTTTTGCCTATGTATAACTTTATATGTCACTTTTGTTTATTATAGTTATCTACAAAGACCCATGGTTTTGAGTAATTGTATTTCATACTACTCCAATCACTAAACTTCTTAATAGCTTCATCAACTATCATTTCTTTATGCTTCTGATATATAGCTCTAAGCTTTACATTACATTACCATGGTCATATACATATAATTGGCCTAATTTATTGTAATTTTGTTTTGTTTTTTTATTGTTATTCATATATAGATAAGCTAATATATGAAAATATAATTTCTGAAAAATAAAGCTATCTTTGTTTCTAGTCAAAATTCTAGATATTCTCTAATCCATATATAAATGTCTATTATAATATCAAAAATGTATTAATTCATGGTATTTAATAACAAAAATGATTTTTTTAAAAATCAAATAATAAGGGGGGGGGGGTAAATATTTATGAATGCTTCAAAATGTAAGCCTTGGTAAAATTATCCTTTGATACCTGTTGGACAATAATGTTTACTCATAAAAAATCATTCCATTCTGATTAGGAAAAAAGATCATGCTCTAAAAATAATTATGCCATTATGGACAAAAAAATGGCTTTTTAATTATTTTTGTAGAAACTGTTAATATAATTTTTGACAAATGACTAGGAGAAAACTATAAGAAAACACAGCCTCCATTATTTTCTGCTATCAACTTTTCAGTAAACACTTTGAAAATGGTAATAAATAAATAAAAATGTGTTAATTAGAAAAATTATCATAAAATCATTCTTTTTTAATGTAGAAAATTAGAAACTTGGCTTTTCTGGAAAAAAAAAAAAAAGTTGAATTGAACTGTAGAACTTTTGCAATAATGGTTTATTTCAATAAAAAAAATGTGGGTGTGCATTATGTCATGAGGTGTAGTTAACTCAATCTTTAGATTTTCTGCTATTTATACTTGTGTGATTTTCTGATGTTTTAGTAATTAATGTTTATTTTGCTTTCATTAATTGAGAAATGTTTTTTTGTGTGTGAGCAGTAGTTTTATGTTTTATGTGTGGATAGTAGATGGAAGCTGTAATAAAGTAAAAACAATTTGGTATGTATTCTTGTAAAAAAAAAAGTCTGGTAGGTTTTTTTAAACTGTGTAATACCACATGTATTTCATCTATCCTTTTTTGTTGTTGTTGTTGTTACAATTTGATATAAAAACTTAAATATATTTTATTTTTTATTTCAGTGTATTTAGTGTTATTATTTATTAACATAAGTAATGTTTATATCTATATTTGCTGTTTTAAAATTTAACAATTTGAGAGGAAATGTTTGCAATATGCTTTAAAAGTATTATATGAATAAAATTTATTTTCTTTTACAAGTACATTAATGAATTACATTATTAGACTGACTATATGCACACACAAAAAATAATCCACATTAAGAAGTAAAGAGTAGTAATTAATTTATTGAGCACACAGAAAGCATATATAAATACTTTAAACAACCTTGAATCTGTGTTCAATGCGCTTTAAAATTTGTAATAATCAAGCACATTTTTTCGACAGAGGGATCTTCCAAACCACAACACAAGATAGTGACTTTTATAGAGATAAGAACATCCATCTTATCTTTAACCTAAACGTCCACTTATATAGGTGAATCTGAAGCATCTTGATTTGGAAGTGTGAAGTTGTTGTTTTCTCCACTGTTTTAAGTCCACTATTTCCTTTACAAATTAACATATGCAAAATCTTGCGATTTACAGTGAGTTAATATTGCAATCTTAATGTTGGAAATTCTATAAACTATTGAAGAGTAGTAACTAATTTATTGAGCGTACAGAAAGCATATGTAAATACTTTAAACAGGCTTTAACCTGTGTTCAATGCACTTTAAAATTCGTAATAATCAACTACATTTTGCCGACATATAGGCTTAAAAATTCAAAGATGAAAGGCTAATATCAGAGTTGGTTCATATAAATTTTGTATATGTGTATTTAATTCTCTGCTTAAAAGCAAATTGGGATACTAAGCAGTAATGTACTACAACAAGTACCAACATTTTATCACCATTGATGTAGTTTGCCATTGCTTGCTACATCTTGTAACACAATTTACTTTAGCTTATAGATATGTGTATGTATATATATGATACAAGTGTGGCTGTATTTTAAAAACAAAAATGACAATTTATTAAAATCAATCATGATTTAAATATTATGTATTTGAAACAGAATAATTTTTAAAAATCTTTTTTTTTAAAAAACTCTTATCATTAGGCATGTCTTTTATTTCATTCAGTATCTAGTATAGAAAATATAAATTTAGGTTGCATATAATTCATTGGTAATTTACATATACACAATAAATATCAAATCAACATATTTTAATGCATATGAAATTCAAATGGAAATAAATTAACTCCTCTATAAGCTATGGATAAACAACATTCACACATTATGAATGAATAAAATGCATCCACCTATTCTTTAAGCTTTTGCTTACCGTAAATAAAGTGGAAATTATATATTATCTTATTAAGTATAGCATAAATCATTTTGAAATTATAATTATGTACCAGAAGGATACAAATAGCCTCATTTTTAATAATTTCTATATAAAACTTATTAATTATAAAATTGTAAATGTAAAGTATGCATTGTTTAAGGTATATGAAATTCAAATGGATGTAAACTGAATTCCTTTGTAAGTTATGGCTAAAAATACTCATGTATAATACCTATTCTTTATTAAACTTTGAATTGTTATGAGGTTTTATTTGCATTTGATTTGCATATCTTAAGTCTAATGTAAACAATTCTGCAGTTTTCAATATGGCTATAATTATGAGGCATGGATCCTCAAAAGCACTTAGCCTTAATTGAGTTATTAATATTTTTCATTTTTATAACTTCTACAACTTGCTTATTGCATGCACTTTATAGATTATCATAGCTTATAAGGAAGTTAATTTGCACATAAAATTATGGTTCTTTGATATTTACATTTACAAACTGATATTTAATTAGTTATTATAGGGATTGCTTTGTCTATTGCTCAATTATCATTTCAAAATATGTCATATTTTAATCAAATTTATATATAATTTCCACTCTTTCTATCCAGAAATATCATTAAATGAAAGACTATAATTATATAAAGCTTAAAGAATATGTAGATTTATTCTAGTCTTTATTATCTGATAACATATGATTGTTGTTTGTCAGTAGCTTATGAAAGAATTAGTTTACTTTTATTGAATTTCATATACATTAAACTATAAACTATGCTAATTGATGTTTTGGTTGCTGGTAGTAGTTTATTGCTATCTAAAAGTATACCCTTTGATTCCTTTTTGAGGTTTTAAAAGAACCTAGCAGGGCAAATTCTTAACATCCACTAGATAAATTTTTATTATTGGAGCTGTTCTTACTGTATGATTATTCATATCGTGCATGAACACAAATGAGTTGCTCACTGAACATGCATCAACTAATATGATGAATTTATTGACTTTATTATCCTGTTAAATCCATCAGTTGCTTTCTCTTATATTATGTCAATGATACTGTGAATAAGTAGAGAGAATATTTTGATCATTTTTTGAATAATTACATAAAAAATGGAATAACTTTTAATGATATACCCATTTTACATATTCATTTAAATTTTGATAAAAATATTCACTTTATAGAAGATAAACAACTCTTTGTAATATTGAAAATGGAAAGGTTCAGATAGGTAGAGAAATTTTAAAGTATAGTGTTGATGTTAGCCTCAAAACTTAGAATTTTTTATGAATGTATGTATTGTTGAAATTGTGTCAACTGATTTTTAAAATGATTCCATTGTTATAATTTATAGAAATAAAAGTGATAAACAGGACTAAAGTAATCATCATAGAATAGACTTTTGACATTGTTTGAGTTTAATTAGTTGTTCATCAAAATTCATCATATTATATGGCTGCTTTTAACATTGTTTGAGTTTAATTAGTTGTTCATCAAAATTCATCATATTATATGGCTGTAACATGATGGAATGAGAAAAACTGGTGTTAAGCAAAAATGTTTGTATTTTCAACATTGGTTTTAATTTTTCTTACAATGATCTTTAGAACTCTTTATAGCAGTTTTATGAAACAGACATCAAGGTACAGTATCGGTTTGATGACAAAATTTTTAATTTGAAATAAAAATAAACTAATTAAATCAAGACTAATATTGCGTAATTTTATTTTATTTACATATATGTCGTCCAGTTTGAATATGGTTTATAACAAAACTACATTTTTACCATAATTATTATTAAAATTAATTTTAGACATAACTAAAATAATAAAAATATATTAAAAGCACTAAATTTATTTAAAGAAACAAACAAACAAAACATGTATTTTTATGTTAGCTAGAAAAATAAAATTTTATTAAAAAAAAACAACTTTTAAAATAATCTTGAAACAAAAAAAAAACATTAATGAATAGTATTTCTGTAGTGTAATTTTCACTAAACCAAAGACAAAAGAAATTATGATCCCCAAGATGCACATTTCATATTGAACCAGCACTCATCAATCGGCTGAGACCACAATCTCTTATACATATCTTTATCATTGTTTAGTATACATATAGATAGAAAATTACTACAATTTAATTGATAAATATCAAATATGCAGCCCTTATAACTTTGACACACATCACTTAATGAAAGTATATTAATAATTTTTATTGGTCATTTATTAAACTAGAGATCATCCAGTAATGAATAATATTTCTGTATTGGATAATCTCTAGTCTAATGAATGACTAATAACAATTATTTTTAAAAAACCATCTTAGAATTCTTTGTTTACAAATATAATGTGAACAAGAGCTGCCCTTTATTGTAACTTGATATTTGCAAATTAATTATTTTTAATATCTCTTCCCAATATAAAAGTATTACTAATAAAACATTAAAAAAACAATACCTGTAGAAAAAATAATGCAAGATAGAATAACAATAAAAATAAAACATACACTATACTTTTTGATTATATTGTTTAAATTAGAAAAGGCAAAATTTAGTATAGCTATAGATACAAAAGACATAATCAATATGAAATGAATTAAACTTAACTCTTATCTTGGGTTTAACAAACTTTATTAGCAAAAAAAAAAAGTTACAGAAGGATATATTAATGAAAATGATTTAATTTTTATAGATTTAATTTTAAAGTCTCAGTAGACTGAATGAAAGTAACACAAAATCTATCAAAATAAGTTTGTATGATTACATATAAAATGGCTTTATAAAATTGCAGGTATAATGCTAATTAAAAAGTTGTTTATAAATATATATTATCTGGATTTTTTAATCCAGAAAAATCACATAATGACATGCAGCAGAATGAAATAGCTATTGCATTTGTACTAGAAGATATGAACTATTAATAAATTAATCTTGGTTAAAAACTAAAATCTTAACAAAAGTGTAATTCTTTGATTATTAAAAAAGAACTGAATAATTAAAAGAATTATTATTGAAAGGATCATTATGCAGAATGTTCTTATTTTTCCACTTCAAAAATATTATTGTATTTTTTATCTCTATTTGTAAGAATTAGTTCAATCAATGTAGCCCTGGGTATTTTTGTAGGTTACAGGTCAGCTTCCATATCCAGAGAGATTTGTTGATTTTCATACAAGAGAAAGCTTCTATCCATCATTTAGAGATGATTTCAAATTATCATTTATAATGCAGAGTTAAAAATAATAAAGTTAATTTTTTTATATTAAATGCTTTTATAGACTTTGCACTAAAAAGAAATAAAATAATTGTTTCTTTAACCACAGTTGGAGTTTTTAGATGTAACTTGAAATAATAAAGGGGAGGTTTAGGGTATAGAAATTAAGTCAATCTGTTTTTATAAAAAATAGGGGAGTTTTTATTTCAAGTTAAATCTAAAACTTCAATTGTGATTGAAAAAATAATTACTTTATTTTTTTTTTTAGTGCACAGTCATCAAAAGCATTTACTATATAAAAAAATTATCTATTATTTTTAAGTTTTTAGTATTGTTACAGTAAATGAAAATGTACAACTATTGCACTTTAAATTGACTGGACACTTATAGTTGATATATATTGTTAAATATTTCTGCTATAAACTGAAATGCATACCCCTGATATATATCATATTTAGTATGTGTACATATTGTAAATGAAGTTCACTTAATACATGTCATTTTACTTTAAATCAATATCACCCATATAGTGTATACAAGTCATTAGATTTTTCTGCAATAAATTTGTATATATATTAACTAATATTTTAGATGCAATTTGAAATTTATAATTGCAGTATGTAATGTTATAATTGACTATTTATTAGTCTACATTCAGATAGTTTATATTTACTTGTTTAAAGAAATTTATTTAAACCTCTTTGTGTCAATAATTTCAATCTATATGGTCAAGTTGCAATCTTTATTATCTACATAACTATATTAGACCATTATTAAAGATGGGTTCCACCTTTATTGTTAAAAGGAGATTGCCTTGACAACAGTTTGAAATTGTTATTGATATTAGGAATGTCTAAGTGTTGACTGGTTTTTTAATGAGAATTATATATGTATAATAAATCAGTAACTAAGTTTTCTATTTAAAGTTGTTTTGTAGTTTTTATTTTAATTTTAAAACAGTTGTTTTAAAAAAAATGCTAAAGAAGAAAATTTGCAAACATTGTTTTAAATAATGATTTGCAAGTTTTTTAGTTTAGCTTTTTTTAAAAAAAAAAACAACTGTTTTATAATTAAAATAAAAACTATCAAACAATTTTATGTAGAAAACTTAGTTACTGATTTGTTATACATATATAATGTACACATACATTTAAGTTTAAAATGTTATTAAATTTAATGAAAAAAATATTTATAGTGACCTCTCATGATATAAATTAAAACAAATCAAAGTTCTAAGAATAATTGTTATCTACCATACATGAAGTTATTGAATAGTTTTAATATTTTCCTGACCTCTGTGCCATATCTATGAAACTAGTTGACATATTGAAAAGATAAGTGTTTCAAATTTATTAGGCTAATATAATTTAGTTGTATACCAATTTTCAAGCAATTCTATTAAATTTAAATATATTAGACTTTGATTTTAAAATTTTATTCTAACTTGAAAATGATCAAAAGTTAACAAGCAAACAACTTCAATAAAAGCATTTTTTTAAAATGGCAAAAAAAGCATAATATGTTGAAATTAAAGAATGTTTTAAATTTATTGAGATCAATAGATTTAGCTGCGAAAAAAACTAGTTGGATAAAATATCTCCCTCAAAAAAAAAAGTTTCAGCAAAAGGAATAGAATCAGTTTAGTGTAAAATACTTTCAAAGTAAAAATCATTCAAAATTGTCATTGATGTTCAGTGCATCAGTTTTCACTATTAACTGACACATCTTTACTATTAATGCCTGGTTGTTGATAACAATGTAGTGTTAAGTATATGTTATAGCTTTAATATAACATTGTGATGATTGCTTTAGAGCAAAGTATTCAGCAGTAGGAATTTGCTGAGTTTAAGAAGCCATTCAAAATAGATATAGTTGTTTTTCCGAAATTAAATATTTTTGTTATCTGTTTATGTCATATTACCTAATTGTATCTTTTTTAATTTGCTGTTAACTGAAAGGAGACCATTTGATTCCTCTTGGAGTTTTTAAAGGAACCGAGAAGGGCAATTTTCTTAATGTTCACTCTTTACATTTTTGTTGTTGCAGCTGTTATTACTATGTGGTTATTCATATAATATACAAACATGGATTTCTGAGTTTATTGGCTTTTTACCTCTGAGTTTCAGATCAAGAAACACCATCTTTTTCTTCTCAGTTTATCTGATAGTTCTTAACTGAAATATCAGTTAAGATTTTTTTTGAAGGAAAAGTGAGTGTGTGTGTGAATGAATTCACAATTTATGGCAGACAAAAATAAATCATGGTCTTTATTGCTAGGAGACTGTAAAGTCACCAGCCAAAACAGCAATTAGCAGCCAAAAGCAGAGATTGCTAAGAATCTCCTGATTGTGGATTCAAGTTTGCCATTTGTTGGCAACCTTTTATTTAGGTACTTAAACAATTGCAAGATTACAAAAACTGTCTAATATTAAATGGGACATTATTGGACATTGTGTAGTTAGATGAAAAGCTGAAGAGACAGTTGATTTAAAAGTGGAGATGTAAGTACTACAAAGGCACAAATATTAGAAATAGGATTCATTATAAATAAAAAATGGAAGAATAATATTGTGGAGATTAATGGTGTCTCAGATACAGTGGCAAGAATAATGTATCAAATGCAGATAATTCAAGTTTATGCCCCAGCAAGTTCTCATTGTGTTGAAAAAGTACAGGATTTTTATATGGATGTACAAAAAGCTTTTGATCAGACTAAACAGCATTTTTAAATTGTCATGGGAGACTTTAATGTAGAATTGGTCAACAGTTGAAAGATGAAAGTACTATAGGTAAATTTGGTTTTGGTGGTAGAAATGAGAGAGGACAGATTTGTGGAGTTTGCAGAAAAAGACAAACTTTATTATGAATTCTTTTTTTGAGAAAAATGCTAAATAGAAAGGGGCATTAACGCACTCAAATGAAAGTGCAATAGAATTGGATTATATTTTGACTAACAGAAAATGTATTTCAAGATTGTAATATTTTTAATAAATTCAACACAGGAAGTGGCCATTGATTAGTGAGAAGTAAGATACATGTTAATGCAAAACTAGAGAGACAAAAATTAAGAAAAACAATATTCACAGATGATATTTCTAATCTTCAGAAGCATTCCAATGAATTTAAATTAGAACTTGGAAATTGTTTTCAAATATTAACAAATTTTGAACATGATTCATATTTGAATGAAATCAATAGGAAAATAACTGATGCATTTTTTAAAACTGCAAGTAAAATTAATGATATGAGATGAAGAAAAGAAGGAATATGAAAATATATTAAAATAATTCATTAAAAAGGATTGAATATTTCAAATTTTGTAAAATAGTGTGAAAAAGTTAATGATATAAGAAAGTATAACTAGCAAGTAAGGCTATAGTATAAACAACATCTTGATATTGATAGGAAACTTATATTTCCATTATGAAAAAAAGGTGGAACTATTACTAAAAAGGAGATGACATCATGAAATGTGTAGAAGAGTTCCACAACTACTATATTTGTTGAATTGCCCAGAATTTTAAAGAAGTGAGACATACAATTAAATTTATGAAAAAGAGAAAAACTCTAGGTAATTATGGAATTCTAATTGATATTTTAAAAGAAGCAGGTGAAGAAATAGAAAATTTTTTGGCAAAGTTCTTTAATATCTTTTTAAAATATTAAGGTATTACCTCCCTGCATAAAAATTACAAATTTATGATGATTAGATCAAAAGTTATTGGGTCACTCCCGGAGCAATTGGGACGCCACAAAAAATAAAAAAATTGCAAAAAAGTTTCAAATTGATTTAGAATTATGACGAAGTAAATTAGAAGATAAAAAAACAATGATTTAGAGATAAAAATGGGTTATAGGATGTTATAGGCTTTTACAGAAACATAAGCGGTTAATTATTCAATCCCTTTAGATTTAAATTATTAAGAAAAACCCAAAGATTAAATAAAATCGTTAGATTTTATAATTGGTACTTTAAGAATCAAGAATTAGAACTCAACTTGGATTAGAAGAACTCAATAGGATCAGTAAAGCAGAATCACAATTGAAATTTTGTCACAATCTAGTTCAGAACAAGGTTATATAATATGAACTTGATCATGAACCCTGAGGACTTAATGGGACCATGAGACTAAATGGTTTTTTCCCTTTTGGGTTTTGCTTGAATTCTCAGTCTCAAGGGTAGAGGCAATAGCTATAAAGGGTTTGTTGATTGGTGGGATTGGTCAGTGATCATTGCCACACCCAGGTTTGGGGATGATCTGGCAAGGTTCTCATGGCCCTTCCTGATTCGGTTGGTGTTCCAGACATGCTGAACTAACGTTACACCCAGATAAATTGCAACCCACTTATGGCAGGGGCCAAAGTGATTTAACCTTGTCCAAGGAGTGGGTCTGGGTTCTCGCTAAACTGAGTTCTGGCTGACAGGTCATAGATGGAGTCTGGGGGCTGCCTGGGGACATGCCAGATGAGCTTGTCCCACATAGACATTGCCTCGAATGGACGTCGCATCCCCTTGATTGACTGACATTTGATCTGTGATAATTCATGTCCCTGTTTTTTTTGGGGGGTAGGTGATTGTACTCCGAATGTATTTTTCTTTTTCAGATACCTGTAATACCTAATCTATTGGACAAGGCGGTTGTATTGTTTTGAGCCACTGCCCAATTGTAGAATATAAATGTATCATTGTAGCCTCTATTGACTATTGCTGTAGGTGACAGAATATGGCCCCTGCACAGGTGGGTCATACTTTAGTGACTTAATAAAGTTGCTTTGAAACATAAAGAAGATATTAGAAATTACAAATCTATCAATCTTTAATCAATTCTATACAAAAAAAAATTTATCAAAATAGTACAACTCTCACACCTGAACATTGAATTTTAACCAATCAAAAGAGAGAGCTGGATTTAAAAGTAATTTTAGTACAGAGAATCATTTCCAGATATTAAGATAATTTATAGATAGGACCAATGAATACGAGTTACCATTATACTTTGGATTTATAGATTATGAAAAGGCATTTGATTCTATAAGCATTTCTTTAGTGATTAAAGCATTGGATCATCAAGTTATAGTGCCAGGATATTGTCTTATTCTGAAAAATATTTATAAAAATGCAACAGCAACAATTAGATTACATAATGATATTAGGAAGATTAACATTGAGAAGCATGTACAACAGGGTGATTCCATATCTCCAAAACTTTTTGCAGCAGTTTTCATTAAGTATTTTGTGGATTAAAATGAGAAACTAAGAGAATAGTATTAAATGGAGATTGTGTAAGTCAGCTACATTTTGCAGATGAAGCAGTTGTTTTTGCAAATAATGCTTTAGAGCTTCAGGAAATGTTGCAAGAGTTATTATATGAAAGTAAGAAAATAGGATTAAAGGTTAATGTTGAAATGGCTAAAGATTATAATATAATGTTCAATGGATTTTCTCAAAAGAATAAAGATTAATAATAATGAATTAGAAGTTAACAATTACAAATACTTTGGTCTGAATAATACTACAGATGGAAATATAATGGATGAAATTAATAATAGAATTTAACTTGATTGGAGTGCTTTTGGTAGAAATAACAATAGTAAAAGAAATATGCTTATGTGCTTGAAAAGGAAGGTTTTTAAAATATGTTTTACCAATATTTAGACACTTAAGGGAAGAGCAACACAGAGACTTCAGACCATTCAATGAAATTATGGAGGATCCATATTAGGAGTAACTAGAAATCAAAAATGAAATACATTAGTAAGAGAACAAACAGGTGTTACTGACATCATTGAAAGAATTAAGAGACTGAAATGGAGTTGGGTTGGCCATATTGCTAGAAGAGATGATAATAGATAGACTGTTAAAATCTTAAACAGGATTGCAAAAGATCATAAAAGACCTAAAAAAGAATTGCATGTGAGATGAATGAATGAAATAAGAAAGTGTGCTGGTGTGGTGTGGAAAAGAGAGGCTAGAAATGGATTGAACTTGGAGAGATCTTCATTCTGCAGTAGACTGATAATGGTTTAAAATGTTGGTGATCTGTAATGGAAATTTGTTTTTGTAAAGAATGTAGAATATAAAAGTAAATAAAACTAGAATGAAGATGAATAAGCAGAATAATGATATCTTGTTAAATTGGGGGAATATAGAATCTAAAGACTATGGAGATATTGCTGCTTGTTTTAGTAGGGAGGATTGAATTTTTAATAATGGATTATTATAACATTGAAGTGCCAAAAATCTTTGTGATAATATAAATAGAATAGTTATCTCATATATCAGTTTTGTAGTAAATATGATTGTACTTTTATTATTTGGGCTGTATCAAAACATATGTTCTTAGATTAATTTATATATATGAAGTAAAGTGTGCAAAAATATTTAATATTTTATATTTTGAGTTACATATATGTTTAGGATAAAATATGTCAATCATATATGAAATATGAAAACTCCAATACTAACACAGAATTGTTTTAAAGAAAATAGAAGGAATGGAAAATATGAAGAGCTTACGTGAAAATGACATGAGAGAGTAACTAGACTATTTAATTACTTTGTCCTGTGTAGATGCTGGTAATCTTTAGCTATCTGCACAGTATCTATCCCAACATCAAGATATATACGTATATATAGAAATGTAATTTTTCTGTTGATCACATAATGCAACCTTTACAAAGAAACTCTTAACTCATTAACACTTTGATATATATATATAATAGCTAGCACTATGAGCAGCAAATAAATCTTCGGAATAGAGGACTGAAGTCTGTTGAGATAGTATAATACAATACTTATGAGTATAATACAATACTTATGTATTACTCTGTTGATAAGATTCTGACCTTGTGGTATTGTAAAATAGGTGTCTGCGCAGGATTTTCTGACTAACTTAATCCATCAATTTTGATAAATGATGACAAATAGCTTTATTTATTACAAAATGGCAACCTATAACTTTATTTAATGGAAATGAACAAATACTTATTTATATTTTGAAATGAATTGAGTTATTTGCAAAAATGAAGAACAAGTACTAACCAAATAGTGATATATAACATTATTTACTGAAAATAAATGAAATTGTATTTGAGGATTTGTTTTTGCAAGAAATGATGTTGCAACAATTAAACTTTTAGCAATATACATTCATTCCAATTAAAAAGAAAAGCAAAAAAAATTTTTTCTTACATTTATTGGGTCAGACTGAGGGTTTTTTGCCCTGCAAAATGCAAACAAAAGCGTAGCTACGATTTATATGAAAATATTCACATCCGGCAACTTGCAAGTTGTCACTTTTGTGGGATTTTATGTTTCTCTCAGGATATCATGCTACTTGCATAAACTTCTTGCAGATAGTTATTCCAATGTATGACTGTCTTTTGAAAGCAGATGACTGCATCATTCTCAGTAGTGGATTGTTACCAAATGTTCAGCATTTTGTTGGATAAAAAAGGTAATTCAAAAAATTCACTTTGCAGGAATTACAGCTGGCCAGTAAATCATGTATCCATCTTACTTTCATCAAATATTTGATTAATCATTCCAGCATTTTTTCGTGACATCACAGCATATTTTAAATTGTAAAATTAGCAGTGAAACCAATATATTGACTAACAACTTTCTCATGATTGGACTATTATCTAATAATCACTTTAACAATTAATCCATTTCCTTTTAGAAGATTGTAAATGTGTTTAATTCATTTTTTATATACACATTTGTTTGTGCCAGTGGCTTTCATTACCACCAGACTAATACATAAGTATCTATAATACATATTATGCATGCCTGAGTGGATGGAAACAATAAAAAAATATGTAAACTAATTAAAGAAAATATATTAATAAAAAACAAAATGCAATTATTTAGTACACATAGCTGATTTTATATTTCAATTAGAGAACTAATTTTTATCAGAAAGTACAGATAATGATGATTTTCAAAAATTAAACATTAAAAGTTAATTCCATATCTGATAAAGCAAAAAATTCCTATCGTTAATTTTTTATTTAATAGGAAGTTTAATTCCTTCTTACTTATTTTATAAAAAAACAAAAACTGCAATTATTTTCTTAGCAAAAATTTAAATAAAATTTTTAAATATTTTAACAAAACAAAACTTTTAAATATTTAATTAGTTTATTAATTTAAAAATCTTAAGAAAATAAATGAATACATTTGTGGAATATATATATATGTCTACAAAGAATATGTGTGAATAAAAAAATATATGTATTAAAAAAATTTATATATACAAACAAAATGTCAATTAATTAAAAAATATTGTAATTACAATAATGTTATTAAATAATCGTATAGGTACAAAAAATATTGTGTATTTTTATTTAATCTTTAAGAAAAATACATTATTGATTAACATATTAAATAATGAACAACAATTAATGAACAGTAATCAAAAGTTATGCATTAGCAAGCTATGTAATTTTAAAATGTAATAATGCCTATGTTCCTTTTCATAACACAAGAAATGTATATGGTCTTCAATTTTATTGATAAATAAATTTTTAAATAGAGAGATTTGAACTTAGGATTTTCAGCCTACATTCATTTTCCACTTCATCTCACACAACTGATACACATGACAACACACGTGTGAAAAAATAAAATTACGTATTTTGTGCAGAATCAGTATTCATTAGTTAAACCAGATCATAATCTCCCACATGTATATACAATCAGTGCTTGGCTTATATTAAGATAGCAATTATTTAAACTTTAATGGACTGGTTTTAATCTTCTCTCCATTATAGCAATACAACTGTCCATTTCATTGAAAAAATCAATGATGGAATACCCAATGACCCTGGTGGATTTAATATTGTAGTCACACCCATGTAGACATTATGTCAGTCTATCCTCTCATATTATCAGATCATTATTTGTTCATTTATATTGGCTTTGAGTATTTCATCATTGGTTTTTCAATAAAATGGATGATTATATTGTTGGAAGGGTGAAAAGATTGAAGCCAGTCCATTAAAGTTTAAGGAAGCCGAGCACTAGTTATATGTGTGTGTGGGAGATTATGATCTGACCTAACTGATTAGTGCTGGTTCTGCATGAAATACATATTTTAGGGATCATTTATCTTTTTCACGTTATTGGTCATGTATATAGGTTGTTTGAGATGAAATGGCTGCTGAATGTAGACTGGAAATCCTAAGTTCAGATAGCAAGTATTCAGTATACTGAATGAATAGTTTAAACCCTATTTTTGTTTTTTCTTTCTTGTAGAGCAAGAGTGGGAACCTTTTTTCTAGCAAGGGCGATTTGGATATTTATAATATTCATGGGTCATACAAAATTATCAACTTAAAAATTAGCCTGCTATATTTAATGGAAAATTTAATTAATTTACTCCTAATAATTAAACACGGCAACCTTTACAACTGACAAGCCAATTTCAACTTTCCCTTTTTCAAATGAGGTCCATATTTTTTTTATTTTTTATAAAATAACATCATTTTTACTAATGATTGTTCTACATTTAATGAGAATTTTTCTAATTCATCTTTTAACTATTCTTCTTGGTATATTTATATTCTTGAATTTCTTATGTTCTGGACAGATTAATTCTTTTGTAGTTAGGATGCAGTCTTCTATAAACTCCCTTTCAGAGAATGGTTTCCAATTTTCTACCTTTTTTAAAGAAATAATGTAATTTGCTTTTAAGGATTTTCTGACTTATTTATACTTTTTATGAAACATGTCAGCCACTTGATGAAGCTCATTTTCAAGTTATCTATTTTAATATTTTTTTTCTTCCTCAACAATTTTATTGTAATCAAAATATTTTAATAAATAGTATCTTTTAATATTGTGTTCTTCATTAACTGAAATATTTTCTACACATATCACTCACATTGATTTACTATTTCTTTCTATTAAAAAAATATGCATTGGTCTTTTTTTTTTTGAAATATGCAATTTTCTCTGCCACTTTTTCTTAACTTACTTGGTATAGCCATCCTAATAAAAAAAAAAAAAAAAAATGCAAATAATAATAAAACTAAGTAAAATTTTAGTTTTATTTTTGCTAATATATGTTGTCTGTGAAAATCACTGTAAAAACAAACAAAATGCCATTTGTATCATAGATTAAATCTGTTGGCAGATAGATCACACAATATAGATAATTTGTTAGAATATTGCACCCCTGATAGAATGAACTAGAACTATTATAAAGGTTGGAGAGGAAAAGATGTAGTTAAGAAAATGACTATTTTATTTTACTTAATCATTAATTCAGTACATAAAATAGAAGTTCTATACAAGACCATTTTCTATATATTTATGAAAGTTCCTAGGGCTGGAGTTGGCTTAGGGATGGAAATTTTCCATCCCTGTTATAGAGAAAAAAAAATTATGTAATATATGAATGGAAGTTACAGAACACTTAAGGATAGACTTGTCAAACCAAATTTTATTATATTTTGTTGCAGAAAAGATTGTTTTTCATACAGAAATAAAATGTCTTACATACAAAGATATTGTTACAAAAATGATCCAAATGATTTTAAATGGCATATCACCAAGTATGTCAATTGCAAAAGTGTAAACTTAATATGTTTGACAGAATAGATGCTTGAAGCATTATATAGGTGTATTGGGAAACTCTTCATTTTGCATAAAAACAAAGATAAATCAGTATCTAAAATCTTCTATTTATCAGATCATTCAATTGATGATTTAAGAAAGGCCATGACTAGAGTTCACAGAAAAAGAAAAACTGTATATTATGAATTCTTTCTTGAGAAAAGTTTTGAACAAAAATAGGCAAGGAGGCATCCAAATGAAAGTACAGCAGATTATATTTTGACTAATAGGAAATTATTTATTTCAAAATAGTCACATTCTTAATAAATTTAGCATAGGAAATAATCATTGATTAATGGGATGTAACATATATATAAATGCAAACTAGAGAGACAAAAATTATTAAGAAAAACAGTATTCACAATTGGTAGTCTTAATCTTCAGAAATTTTCCAATAAATTTGAATTAGAACTTGAAATTCATTTTCAAATATTAACATTTTTTTAAAATGGTTTAGATTTGAATGAAATCAATATGAAGATAATTGGTTCATTATTAAGAACTGCAATAAACATGGGACAAAAAAAAAACCAGCAATTTATCAATAAATTTTCTACTCAAACAAGTCAATTTATGAAGAAAAGTAATATAAAATTTTATAGAAATACTCCATTAGGAAAAATTCAGTATCTATAGCTTTATAAAAAAGTTACTACTGATACAAGAAATAAAAATCTCAAAAAAATAATATCTTGATATTGATAGGAAACATTTTTGCAATACAAAAAAAAAAGATGCATCTATTATTAAAAAAGAGATGACATCATGAAATGTGTGGAAAAGTTCTATAAAGAATTATATGGCAATAAAGAAGAAGAAAACAAAGTATCTTCTACAATTACTTCTTCTGAATTGCCCAGCATTTTAAATGAAGTGAAACATTTAATTAAATCTATGAAGAAGGGAAAAGCTCCAGATAATGATGGAATTATAATCCATATGTTAATTAAAAGAAGCAGGTAAAGAAATAAAAAAATTGTTGGCAAAGTTATATACTAAATATTTAATAATAAAAATGTACCAAATCATTGAAAGAATGCAATAGTAATGTTAATATTTTTTAAAAAAGTGGTAAAGAAGATATTAGAAAGTATACACCTATCACTCTTATCAGTTTCATATAAAAATTTTCCAAGAACTTTGAAGAATTTTAATCACTCAAAAGAGCAAACCAGATTTAAAAATGGTTTAGCGCAGTGAATTATATCCAAATATTGAAAGATGTGTAAATAGAAAGGACCTACGAATGACTTAACCTTATGCTTTGGATTTGTAGATTATGAAAAGACATTTGATCCTGTAAACATTTCTACAGTAATTAAAGTGTTAAATCATCAATTTTGTTTTATTATGAAGAATATTTATCAAAATGCAAAGCAATGATTTGATTGCACAGTGATACTAAAAGGATTAACATTGAGAAATATGCATGACAAGATGATTCCATATCCAAAAGCTTTTACAGTAATTTTTACAAGAAGTATTTTGTGGATTAAAATGGGAAGCTATGGGCAGAAAAATAAATGGGGATTATTTATGACATCTAGATTTTTCAGATGTTGTGGTCGCTTTTGCAAATAATACTTCAGATCTTCGGCAATGTTGCAAAAATTATCTGCTAAAAGTAAGAAAGTATGACTAAAATAATGTTCAATGAATTTTTTCAAAAGACAAAAATAAAAATTGATAATGATGAATTAGAAATTAATAATTACAAATATCCTAATCAAATTATTAATATAGATGGAAATATAATGGATGAAATTAATCCTAGAATTGGAGTGGTTTTTTATGTAAATAACTTAATGTTAAAAGGAAAGATACCTGTATATTTGAAAAGGAAGGTTTTTTAATAAATGTGTTTTACTATTTCTTATTTATGGTTTTGAGGTTGGTGGAAGAGCAATACAATGACTTCAGACTTCTCACCAAATTATTGAGAGATGTATGTTAGATGCAACAGGAAGGAATTGAAAAACAAAATGCATAGGTGAGAGAACAAAGAGGTATTACTGATGTCATTGAAAGAATTAATAGACAAGTAGAACTAGTCTGGACATATTGGTAAAAGAGATGGTAATAGATGAACAATTGAAATCTTAAACTGGATCCCAAGAGATTGTAGAAGATGTAGAAATAGCCTACATGTGAGATGAATTAATAAAATAAGGATTGGAAAAGAGAAGTTAGAGATCGGAGAATCTGGATTAAACTTGGAGAGCCCTTCTTCCTGCAATTGATCGATAATGATTGATTGATTGATATTACATAACTTTTCTTCCACAAGAGTGAGAAAAAAAAAATTTTTTTATTTATAAATTCACACCATCATGATATGAACATACGCACAATTATATTCTTGAATTATTTAGTTTCCTAATGCATTGTTTGTATTATTTAATAAATTAACCAATGTATTTTTCTTACAATTTGAAATTTAATATGAATACACAACAATTTTTGTACAGATTTTTTATAATCATATTTTTTTCACAGACATACATATCTTATACAAATATGTTTATTGTGTATGTGAAGTTAAATTATAATGTGCTATATAGCTTACTTGAAAAAATATATATTTCAAATATATCTGTAATGTGAGAGATTGGTCTGACTTCTGGGCTTATGGATGGTTGCGGTAGGATTGAAATAAAGGTGAAAGATGACTAATAAAAATAAAACTTGCAAATATGTATCTTGTAGGATTTTTCTTAATTAATGAATTCGTTACAATACTTTTTAATAAAAAAATAAAGTACTTATGCAGTTTGCTTGCCGGAAAGCTTGCCATCCATTTTATTTTAAATTATCCATTTTCAAGGGCTTGCAACACATGGTATAAACAACATGGCTGACTCTAAGGTATCATATTCAATATTTACATTTTTTTTATTTATTAAAATGATAAAGAAACACAAAAGTTCAAAGGATCGTAATTAAAACTTTTTTAAAGTAAGTACAGTAAAGAAAATAAAACATGATTAGGCAAACTATAACAAATTATCCCATAATTTTAAAAATATTTCATTGAAATACAAAAAATCCAAAGTGTTGTAATTACATTTTTTTTTATGTAAATTCATTACACCAAGCAGAAAACTAATGTCATTGACATTACAAACAATATTTTGGAGTCTTCTAACCGTGTTCCTTTCTAAACAGATAGATGCTTACAACATGTTCACATATGACAATGCCATTGCATCTCCATTCACACATAAAGTATAATATCATGACCATTATCACATACTTTTTAGGTTGGCACTATCCTGTAATTTTCAAAATATTCCACTGCATTTTGTTCTGTCGATGAAATATTTCAAATTTTGATCATATTTCCAAAAATGATACCGTAAAGAAGGAATAATAAAAACCAATGCAGAAAAAGTTAACTATAATTTTAGACACATGTCATCTGTTCACCTTATGTTAAGTGTTCACCTTTTTTTTTTATAACTTCCATTCATAATTCTAAATTGAATGTTAATGTTAAAAAAATTCTAAAACATTTTTCAATAAATTCTGGTTAGAACATAACGTTCAAATGTCACATGGCACTAAAATTTGTAAGTTTTTAAGCATTCAGTAATCCATATGGAAAATTATAGTAATTTTTTTTTAAATTTCTTTTTTGCTCAATCAGTTCTTTAAATGTAATCGAAATTTGGAATCTCCATTGACAAAACAGAATGCAATGGAATATTTACAAACCTATAGGATAGTGCCTGCCTGAAAAGTCTGTGATAGTGGGCCTGATATGACACTTTATGTAAAAATGGAGATGCAATGGCAACATCATGTGCAATCATGTTATAAGTGGCAATCTGTTCAGAAAGGAAGATGGTTAGAAGCTTCCAAAATAGCACTTATGAGTGTGTTCAGATTTTTTTTTATAGCTGGTGTAATGAATTAATTTCCATAGAATGGGGGAAAGAACAATTAGATATATCAGACAAAACTGTCACTAATTGGAATAAGTACCTGCATGAAGTTTGCATCTCCAGCCTTTTATCTGGCCATCATGCAAAATCAGAGTCCGTAATAAAAAAGTGGAAGTGGATGAAAGTCACTTTATGAAGAGGAATAATCAACAGGTGTGAATACTTCCTCAGCAATGATTATTTGGCAGTTTATGCAGAGAGACTGTCAAATGCTTTATTGTAACTGTGCCAAATATATCAGCACCTATTTTTATGGATGCCCTCAAAGCAGATGTCACTGGTGGATTTACTATCTCTCAGATTGTCAGGCAAGATATAAAACTGAGGAATTGTACCATGCTGAATTATAACTTTGTAGATCCAGTCAAGCGTACATACACAAAATATAGAAAGGTTGCAGGGATCAGTGAAATGGTGAAACAAGAACACTGGGGAACTGCAAGACAACTCATTCTTATTTAACTGAGTTTATGTGGTGCTAACTGCACAGAGATCGAAAATGCATTTGTGGCAATGTTACAGGCTATTAGAAATATCTGTCTATCAATATGAATGAATCAAATTTGTTATAATTTGCGAAATGATGTGGGTTTTTTTTTAATTTTAGTTACTGTATATTTAAAAAAATTTGAATTACAATCTTTTGAACTTTTGTGTTTCTTTATCATTTTAATAAATAAAGAAACATAAATATTGAATGTGATAAGTTAGTATCAGACATACTGTGTATACCATGTGTTGGAAGTCTCTGAAAATGGATTATTTAAAAAAAATGGATGGCAAGCTTCCAGCAGGAAAACTACATAAGTACCATAAATAATTTATTTTCATTTTAAATATATAGAATAGAAAATTAATTAACAATTTAAAAATTTTGTTTAACTTTTGATAAGAAAATAGTGTTGTTGTTTTTTATTATTATAATAGATTACTAGTTAATTGAATAAACTAAACTAGTCTATAAGACAAAAAAAAATATTATTAATCTTGAAGACTTTTTTGTTTCATCAGATATAGAAATAACTTTTAATAGTTAATTTTTGAATAAACATTATTTAATTATATTCTAATGAAAACAAATCCTCTGGTTGAAATGTAAAAATAGCTGTTTATACAAAGTAATTGTATTTTGTTTTATATATATACAGAGACAAATAAATCAGAAATCTAAAATGTGAAATATACAATTAGAGATCTAAGATAT
This sequence comes from Epiperipatus broadwayi, assembly GCA_028023455.1. Taxonomy (NCBI): domain Eukaryota; kingdom Metazoa; phylum Onychophora; class Udeonychophora; order Euonychophora; family Peripatidae; genus Epiperipatus; species Epiperipatus broadwayi. The sequence goes on from JAQFVV010006206.1 coordinate 5,654,208, forward strand.
GGAAACATAGTTTCAACATTTTTTAATAATATTTTTTCATATTTTTATGCTGATATTACCATTAAAATGGGCATTGAATTCATATCAAGATATTCAGACAATAAACACTACTGCCATTCAATATTTTTATAAGGATTTTCCTAAAAAAAAGAGCTTTAGTTAGAAACAAAAACATTAATATTGATAGTTATGCCATTTACTGCACTAGAAAATAATAGTCAAATCTAAGAAGTTTAAGAAATAGCATAGCTGTGCTGTAATTTGTTGATCTTGAGCATTAGAGTCTGCTATTCTATCACTGCATCAAACAATCCAGGGTAATACATTATAGAAGAGGGAGAAAATAAGACTTGCTTGGTAATTTATAGATGTATCAATGAAAGTGAAGAATTCCTATTTATTTATTGCTTTTTTATGTTGCAAACAATTATTTAGGCAATATCCAAATAAATTCAGTTTTTGCATAAATGTGTGATATAGATATTAAACTCTTTCAGACTTGTCTTGCATTGGTGGTCGAGAGGTCAGTGCGACTGCCTTGCACTTGCAGGCAGTTGCCCGGGTTGCGGGTTCGCGTCCCGGCCGATGCTATGACACTTAAAAAAAAAAAAACTCTTTCAGACTTTTTTCTATACTTATTTCTTTTGGAATTGAACTTTCAGCATATAATTGCAAATTTTTTGATTTTGTATATTGTCCACAAAATAACATATAAATAAACATTTTTGATTTCATTTTTTTAACAATTATACATTGTCATTGATAAGTGTTTTATAGGAATTAATCTTTATATATATTTTTGAATGCCATGACTGGCTGACCTAAACTTATAGTTTTTAAATGTGTGAGATTTTGGAATAAATATTGTACCTGTTTTTATATTGAATGGTGTTTAACCTTAAGACCATGCACCTGAAATAACACAAGATTTATTTAAAAGACAAGATTTGTAGAGGTCCTTACTGTTGTTTTTCAGGCGCATGATCTTAAGGTTATATCCTCGATATATATTACTTTACAAATGAGTATGCGCTTAACAAATTTAATTATTACAACTTTAATGATGTTTAGTAAATTTATGCTGGATGAAGACTGTGCACTTTGACTAAGTAATAATTCTTATCTTTTAGTAATGATTATTTTTATATTAACCTGTTTAACTGCAAACTCCACTTTTCTATTTAGTTAAGAGTTTTATCCTTATTTCTCTATATTTGAACATTTTATTTTTACAATTAAATCTTTTTTCTAGATCATACATTGATAATTTTAACATTATTTATTACAAATATAAGCTTTTAAATGATAGACATTCTAAAAGTTAATATTTGACTTTTGTAAAATACACCTGGGTCTCTTTTTATGCGTACTTATTTAACATGATTTTGAAGTTACGCGATTCGTGTTTCACCGGAAGTCGATTTCCGATAATGTGCTATTACTTTAAATAATAAATTCCTCACACATTATATTGAAAGTAATAGCACATTATTGGAATTCGACTTTCATCTTAGTAATTTCAATATGTTCAGTGCTTTATAATAATAAGATTTTATGCAATAATGAAATTAAAATCATTATTTCCACATTTTATGTATACACATATTAAATTTTACAAGATTATAATGTAAATTTGTTCAAACATTGTGTGTGTTAATTTTGCATTTTAAATCACATTCTGTTTTTGCTTTTTAAAAAAGAACGTAAGCAATTATTTTCTTATTAATGACACTAATCATTAACGTGCTCTTAAATTTCAACGAGAGCTAAATGGTTGTATGTCTGGATATCGCGAGCTTCGTAAACAATTAATAAAATCATCTCAATGATTAATTACTAATTACGTTGTCATCAGAAAATCATAATAATTAAAATGTGTATAAAAAAATGTAAATTACTGTACTGTAAATTATGCATAAAAATATATTATTTTGAGTAAAATTAAATATTATAGTTAAAAAAAAGTTTGTCTTGTATCAATTTTTTTCTAATTTGAAATTTTTTATTAGTCATATTTTATTTCCTTTTTTTTTTTTTTTTGCGTGAATTTTAAAGTAAGTTTACGTTGATGCTTTGCTTTTACGCGAATTTCGAAAAATCACAGACTGCATCCCCCCCGTTTTCAATGTAAGTTACGTCTATTTTTGCGTGATTTCGTTTGCGCGTGTTTTCTGAGGAACCTATCTATCGCGTAAAACGAGACCCAAGTGTATAAAAATAAAATTCTAAATGAAGTTCTTATTATATAAAAGTGGCATTTGGGACATTGACATAATTTATCTATTCAAAATGTAGTCGAACAAAATATTAGATATTTGAATTGAATTTTTTAGGGTTAGCTATTACCAAAGAAAGAAAGAAAATCTTAAAAGTAAACATTTAATTTATTGTTATTAAAATTTTGAACCCTTTAACAATTTGACATTTTTTGTTTCATCTGGTGAGAGTTTTTGAAAATGCTCAATCTTCACTACTATATAAAATCTTTATTTTATATTAAAACTCAATAGGTTGGAGTTTTTTAAATTCAATTTTACAAATAAATAATATTCTAAGAAATTACGTTTGACATATTTAAAAACTGATTAGTAAACCAAACAATGAGCCATGTACAGAGTTTTGTGGAAATTCTTTCAGAAAATGAATGAAATAATTTTTACTTTAATTTTTTTTGTATGAAAGAATGAAGATATTTTTTACTTTAATTTTTTTTATATGAATGAATGAAGACAGATTTATGATAGGTCTACTGAATGCTGCATTAAAATCTGATATTTATAATAATTATAATATTTGAAAAGATTTTGATACTATGTTGATTCTGACAGTTGACATAATAGATATTAAGTCATTTTCTTTCTTATATTACAATCAAGTTTATTAATTTATTTCTAAAGTTAAAGGATAAATGAATAAATTGAAAGTTTGCATGTGTATTATTTTTTTTAAAATAATAATCAATCAATTAGTATATATAAATAATCAAAAATATTTTATAAACAAGCAAAAAATCATTTTTTTCATTTATAGAAAAATGTTTGTGTGAAAATGGGAACAGAAGGAAGTAAATGCATGGAAGGAATCCTTTAGATCTAAGCCAACTGTCCATAATATATTGATTTCTACAGGTTTCTTTTTTTTATCAAATAAAATATATAAAAAAGCATTATGTAAATCAGCATTTATTTTTATAGCGTCTGTATACAATTGTAATTACCTTCATATCGGCCTTTCAAGCCAAATTGTGCAAACGCTTTTGTGAGTGTTAAATAATAAATGAATACCCTCTGACCAAACAAGATATAGAATTTATGCAGGAATAAAAGGAATCCTCTTATTCCTACGACTCAAATATTTATATATGAGCAAATCTTCCTTTTATTCCTGCATAAATTCTATATCTTGTTTGGTCAGAGGGTATTCATTTATTATTTAACACTCGCAAAAGCGTTTGCACAATTTGGCTTGAAAGGCCGATATGAAGGTAATTAAAAAAGCATTATGGTAAAATTTATGTTAGAAAAAAGCCAGAGGGCATTATACCGTGTTTTAAAGTTGTGGAACAACCATTTTTTAAGAGGTAAATAATTCATGTTTTCTAACAAAGATGAGAGTTATTGTATTAAATAATTTTTTTATCATTTTGACAAAAGACCATTCTGTTTTAACTGTAAAAAAAATTTCCGCTTGCCATAGCAAATTTTTCAATAGTTGTTTTCTTAAATATAAATATTTTATAAGGACATCTAATTGGAGTGATATAATTTTTTTGTTTAAAATAAATATATTACAAAAATATTTCATAATAATCTTTAATATATAAACAAATTACTGAAAATTACAATTTTTCTATAGGAATGTAAACTTTTGTTACTTGGCTTCATGGTAAAATACTCCACCAATCAAAAATTGTCATTTTTATTAACATCTGATGAAACAAATTTCACAGCATTTTTATACAAAATAACTATTGTAATTGCCTAATAGGACCATATAATGCTGATATTTTCAGATTTTTATTTCCATTATTATTTTAAAGTTGTAACTGTGGTAAGATAAAAACTATGCACATAATGTAAGGTTATAGATGTTAGGTTTAAAAGAAAATATAGTGATTGCAGTTCCATCATAACATCCAAAATAACACAAGATTGCTGCTATTGAGGCAAATAAGGTTAACACAATTTCTTTTAGTTTCTTGATCTTGTAAATGATAATCACACATTGTGAATTAGTTATTTCATTGTGTTTATGGTAAAAAATTTAATTGAATAAAAACTTTAAATGATTTTAACAATTAGAAACCATTTAATATTTTACAATTGCATTATAATGTTAAATGTTATGAACCCCTTTCCATTTTTAAAATATATATATATTATTGCAAACAAATGCAATATTGTTTTACCAATAAATTTCAATGTTATAATCCAATAGTCAATTCAGTTATTAAAATCTCAATTGACAGTAAGCTTCTTTTATTGCTTGTGGCCACTCCTTATTTTTAGAAGCTTGATGACTTTGATTAACTTAAGACATTTATATAAGTCTTGTCTGAATCCAAGCATTTCCATCTTCAGCATTCATTTGAAGAGTGGGCAATAACCATGAAACAGGCCTGTTGGAAAATTGATGTTTTTTTAAAGCTTGGATTGAATACTGTAACTTTTTTCTTGATAATCTTACTAAATAGATTGTTTATCTATATTGTGTGTCTATTTTGAAAGTTTATCAGTTTGACTTATTTGATTTTATAGAATAATGTATATATTAATATTTTTCTGAAGGTTGGTGATGATGGTATATTGGATGTGATGTTATGTTGGACTATTTCGATCCTCTATCATTAAAGGTTGAATGTATAGACATTTTTAAACTTATTTAAACTTTTCAAATAAAAACAACTTGTTAGTAATAACACACAAATAGACAACATAGCTTAGTAATTAAACAACATTTAGAATAATATTATTATCCACATTTCTTCGGGTGTTGCTGGTCTGATCAGTAACAATATTAGCATAGGAGATGAACTTCCACCTTTAGATTCTTGAGTATTGAATTTTAAGGCAAAGATAGTAGAAATTTATATATGAAGGTTGGTTCAAATCTTCCTGAATCCTTCAATTTTTTTATATACTTTTACTAAGAGCAAGATTAATTAGAGACTTCCATACATTCTGTATTGCCACACTACATTGACTTATAGAAAAAGAACCAATCTTCATATCTAAGTATGTGAAATTTCTACTATCTGTTGCTTTTGACAGAATTTGGTTAGATCGTTGCCTTAAAATTCAGTATTCAAGAATCTAAAGGTGTAAGTTCGACTTCTATGCTAATATTATCACTGTCGTGCCAGTAACACTTGAAGAAGAGTAGAAAATAATACTACTCTAAATGTGTAATTACTAATCAGTGTTGTCTATCTGTTTGATATTACTAACAAGCAAGTTGTCTGGAATTAAAAAGTTTAAAATTTTTTTATACATTTAATAATAAATGATGGGAATATTCCAACATCATATCAAATGTGTATATTAACTTTTTATTTTTGAAGATAAGTAGAGCAACTAAGCAACAGATACATAGAATTCTCAATAAGAGTTAGCCATTGTTTGCCTTTTTTGATAAGATGTATCCTAATATTTCAAATTGCATCATAAACCCTATATATGTCATTAAAATGCATATTTTTTAATCTAATATTTCTTATATTTCTTAAACATATTCACTAATAAAATAAAAACAAAATAGCATAAACAAACATTATTTTGTGATGTATGCGTTTGCATGTGTGATTATAGTTTGCAAAATTATGAGTTCTGTAAATAGTTAAAATTATATGTTGTGCATGTCTGTCCTAGAATTTATATGATTTTTGAAAAATGATGAACTAATAATATTATTATCATTATTACAGTATATATTTGTGTTTGTCAATTTGATAATCCAATAATTTGGGAATAGTCAATAGGTATGAATTTCATTAAGCATATCACATGTAAATGTATATATCAGGTTGAACATTAGCCATGGAGTTATATGTGGTAGATTTTTAAACTATATTTTTTTATATTTTGAATTTTATTTGAAATTTTTATTGTTAGAGAAGGCAGTATTAAGAACATCTTTGCAGTTTGAGCATAGAATTAGATAACATGTAAATTTATCTAAGAAGAATAATTTTTGTAGTCAAGTGTTGGTGGCCTAGTGGTTAGCATAACTGCCTTCCAAGCAGCTGGCCGAGTTTCCTTCTTGGTCAACACTTTGACATATAAAAAAAGAATAAATTTTGTAGAAATGTTCAAATAAGTTATATAATTAAAAAAAGCCAAAAGTCTTTAGGTTGAGAAAAAAATTGAAATTATAAATTGGAACATGTTACTGAAATATAATTCTGTTCGTAATGAATGAGATGAGAATAATTATTAAATAATGCTTTGTAGTGAAAAAGAAAAAAATCTGATTATCTTTTTTATAGATAAGATTTAATCATCATAATTCTAATAAAATTCGGAAATAATAATAAATTTATATATGTAAATTGAAATACAGGATAAATTTTGTTAAATATACAATGCAAAATTGATAAAAGTAACAATCCATGGTAATGAATAAAAGAGAAAATATATTAAAACTCAGTAGACTTGAAATTTATAAGTAAAAAATAATCAAAGGTGATCTGTACCCTTTTAGCTTTCAGGTATATCAATTTTTCATTGAACTAAATTGTGCAAGTCTATTGAAGCTAATATGTTGTAGTAATTATATTCTTTAATGTTGCAATAAATATTAGCTGAAAAAAAAGTTATTAAATCAGAAAATATTATTTAGCTGATTAATCATAAAAAAAATTTAAAGATGCTACAGAAACTTATTTTGATATGCAAATAATTATAAATGAAAGATTGTCCTGTGTAGTTTAGTATAGTAGTTGAGTGGTGGACTCTGAAGTTCAAGATACATGAATCAAAAGTAATTCTATCACTTCCAGTGCTAGAATTTAATATGAACTTCTGAGCAGTACATCATTTGATTATTTTTTAATGAAAAAATTATCTCTTTTTTATAGAATGTATGTCATTAATATATATGTTTGTTAAATTTTTTATTTTTTATGATTTTTTTTTTAATAATATATTTTTGTTTAATGTTAATATATTAACAGACAGTTCCCAACTGATGAAATTAATTATAGTTCACATTGTTTGGCATAATTTGAACACTTTTCCTTTCTCTACTCTATTTAAACTTATAATACTAGCACTAGATTAAAGAGAGAATTGCTCTATTAATTATATTTCACTAATGGAAAAGAGTCATGTTGTGTTAGTATTTTATATCAAATTTATGCATAAGTTTTAAAAATATATAAACTACTAATTCTGTGCCATATTAAATTTATCTTCTTAATTTTTAATAATCATATTTATAGAAAATTTCTGTATTGAAAAAGTTTTAATACAATTTAAATTGCAACATAATCAATGAAAGATATTTTTCCTTCTTTTTTAATAGGATTACTACCAACTTTATTTTTGCAGTGCTTTCTGGTGGCACTGTTATCACTTTCAGTTTACCTTTACTCTTGCATTCATTTGATAGCAGAAAATGAACGTAAAATATATATTGACTTATTAGGATTTTAAAATTTTCAAGTTGCAATATCATACAGAGATGACTTGATACAAATAAGTCAACAACACTGATTGGTAAATTCTTTGTTTCTGCCTTCAAGAGATCTTGAGAAAGTCTTTTTTTTTTTGTATCAATTTGAAAAGAAAAATTGTATATTTCACATACTTTATATATAAGTATGATTATTTTTCCAAAATATTTTACAAATATTTTTTAAGACAAAAATATTTATGATTAAATTCAAATTTCTGTTTGAAAATATTTAAGTCAAGTCAAGAGAACTTTAATGTTAAACATCAAATTATAATTGGCTGAAAAAGTAACGTATCTTTAATGAGTGAAGTGATGATTTTTTATGATAATTTAATAATTATAATATGAATTTTAAAGGTTAAAAATGAATTTTCTTATTTTATAATGTTTTGACAATAATTAGTTTGGGTTTTAGAAATGGAATTCAAATAAAATTTTATATTAAAAGCACATTTTTATTGGCAATAGTGAAATGACAAAATGCTATTATTCTGATATATTTTAGTTTATTACTTTTTTCTATATTTACAACATTGAAATATTATTTTAAAGAAAGTTTTTCATTTGTAAACTTATATTTGTAATAAATAAATAAGTAATTTTCAAAACCTTAAATAGAATAAAACTTTAATTGTTAAAATATTGTAAATATAACTCAAATGATAACTAGAACTTTCGGAGAAATGGGAAGGTTAGTTAGTAAAATTGTTAATATTGTTTCAATACAGTAAAGAAAAGGTTTGTTTGCTACAATGAATGAAAAAGTTATTTTCCTCCTTTTTTAATATTATTAAGTTCAATTATTATTCAATCTTAAAGATTATAGTATGTTTTGAATATTTAATGCATTTTCTATAAAGTTTTGTGTATATCACACATTTTTATGAGCTTATGTATATGAGGTTTACATAGATACAGAATCATTTATGTATCACAATTAATGTCTTTAAAAATATTTGTATTTTTGTGATAATATTTATATTTATTTGTATGCATAAATAATAAAGAATTGTTTTGTTATCCCTCTCAATTATTTTATTTTAAATTTTTATAAATAATTAGATATTTAAATTAATTGATTTTAATGCATGTTGGTAAGATATGATATCTATCATTTTCTAATTATTTATACTTAAAATAGAATGTTTGTACTTAGAATATATTTATATCCTTTTGAAAAGGATCATTAAAAAGATTAAAATTTTATGATCTGAAAATATTTATATACAGGTAGTCCATTCTTATTTGGGACTATATGAATTCCAATTTTTCTATTTTATAAGTACTTATAAATCAACTAATATGGCCTTGCTAATTTATAATACATAGTCTGCAATTTTCTTATTGCATCTATTAATAAAAAAAGTTGAATTGTTAAAAAATCAGATAAAAATTTGAATGTTGTATTAATGAATGTAATATATATTTATTCTCAACTCTATACGACATAAAAATTTGTAAATTTATGTTAAAAAATTATTTTTAGTAATTAAGAAATGAAAGAGAAAAATACAGTAGTAGCTTCTATTATTTTAGCTGAGACTAAAAAGAAAAAGGATGTGTTCAGAGTTTTTAAACATTTTTGTTAACCTTTGTGAAATTTCCAATTATTAGCAATAGTTTAAAAGCATCAAATTTGTGATTCTATACTAAAAATTTGATTTCAATAAAAATAAAACGGATTGCCTTGCGTAGGTTGGGATAGCAATTGAATGCTAGACTGGAGCTCAAGATCCATGTAATGCAGCCCACTTGACTTTCTTATGAACTTCTGAATAATAAACTATTCAATATTTTAATGAGACAGATAAAATATAGTGATAGTTGCTATTATCAAATTGTTACATTATTACAATAGTTGAGATGGAAAGAAAAAAACACATCACTTTAATACTCATAACACATTTGTTAAACTTCTTAACGTGAATAAAATTTTTGATTTATTCATATAGTAAAATCTAAAAGCAAAAAAGTGTGATTCTATGGTAAAAATTATTTTTTTATAACAATTGCAAACTGTAAAAATATAGTAACAACTCTATTGTAGTTATAATGCCCGAGCATTATTACATCAATTGCTCTGAATGAGCAGAGAATTAGTTTGCTTAACAATGCATAATAAAAATGCTTAACTTTTATTTATTTATTTTAACTATAATTTACATATCTTTAATTTTAATTTTTTTTTGCCCATCATTCACTTAATAATGAATTGTAATTTAAGTCCAAGTTCTAGTACTATTGGTTTTGGAAAAAGAAGCATTGGACAAGTTTTTTTGTATGCACATTGTGTTAATTGTACAATGTTAACTCAATAACTATATACAGTCTAAATAAGAAAGAGGAAACTTTTAAAACTCTATTTTAAATCACTGTTAATCAAAACAAATAATGAAAGGAAAAAATATAAAGGATTATCAAACATCATAGTGATGGAATAAATTTATCAGGTAGTATGATTATTAGCCAAACAAAATTATTTCACGAAGAACAAACTAGTATATAGTCATGAATTTGTTCATAGATTTAAACAGTGCCATTTAATTTCCCTATATAAAGTAGGTGAAGAAAAACTCATCTAATTAGAAGCTGCCAAATTGCTAATACAATTCTTAGTCCATAACAGATCTATATTGCAAATTAAATAGTACAATATTAACAATGAACACTTAAAATCTTAGAAACATATAAGATATTGTTTTCATATGATTTAAATAATCTAAGAATAGTTACTACTGCTTTAGTATTATCTTATATAGTAAGTATTTACAGATATATACCACTGTTTAGAAAAAAATTAATTTTCTAGAGCCCTGAAAGGGGCTAACTATCAAACAAGTAAAAATGACTGAAATTCTACTAATGTAATGTTAAATTAATCTCAGAGCATTTTTTATTTTACAAGCCAGGTTTTATTGCATATCTATAAGAATATCAGAAATTTGCAAAATTCCTCTTACTTTGGATAACTGTTCAGTTCCTTCTGAAGATCAACTTGAGTATTAAAGTAATCTTTTTATTATGTATTTGCCTCAAAATTGTATGTCTCATTCAATCCCATAATCAAACACTACTAGGATCATTAAAATGTAAATATTGTTCCCATTTTGAAAAACGTGTTATGTAGAGTAAATTCTGTTTTTTCTGTACAAATGTTTATTATGGCAATTAATATGAAAGCTATTTTTTAGCTTATTGCTTGAGGATGAGATGACATAAAATGATCAACACTAAAGCACAACTGGTATAAGTTGTAGTTGCCTTGCCATGCATTCAAAAAATGAATCGCTAAAAAGTTTGATTTTATTTCAAATGAAAAAATTTTCACTGATTTGCTTACGCAAAAATTACAGAATGTACTTTTGAAAATGTGGCAATAATTTATGAAGAAAATATTTGTGTTGATATATTACTTTACTGACTCACAAATTATAAATGTTTTAAGAATAAGCATAATGCCAACTTTGACAAAAATAGTGATGTATATATTGGGCTAGAAGTATTAGACCAATACACAAATAGTTAGCTGCTTTATTATACGAAACATTCATTCTTTCACTGCTCACTATAGTTCATCAGTTCTCTTTGAGAAAGCATAGAAAAAAAAAATAAGTGTGTACTATGCATGTACATGATATAGTTTTTTTTTGTTTAATTTTTTCATAAAAGTTAAATTTAAAAAAATATATATATAGGGGGGGAGGGGAGCTAGAAAATTCATACATGAGATTTTTCAAATAAATTGATAGGTACTTTAGCTATATATACAATTTTAAACAATACCAGGTTTACATTATATCTATTGAAATTATTTTTCTCAATGTAAAATTATTTATAATTATTTTCTAAAAAGAAAATTAAATTTATTTTACTATATTAATTACATTTTTATCATTAGTTTATAGAAAAAATTTTATCATTAGTTTATAGAAAAAATTAATCATATAACAGTATTTACAGTGTATGTATTTTTGCATGCAATATATGTGTATACATTTCAGCATGTGAGTATATATTGATCCAAATCCAGTCTCCAAGATTTATTTTGTTTTCTATCATTAAATGAATATTTGAAAACAAATTGATATGTAATCTAATATTTATTTTATTAGGCACCTCCTTCCCCAATTGGATGTCTTCTTTCTAGGACTGAGAGCCTGCTGGAGCAATCAATGATTTTTATTTTTGCCAAAAAAAATAACTTATTAATAGTAACTGGTAAGTAGCCTTATTTATTATTTTATTGTACATTTTATGTAGATTAATTTTAAATAATAAAAAAATGCTCTTATTATAAAACTAACATATCAAAATTTACCATTTATAAACAAAATTAATAATTTTTAAAAATATTAAATTTTTTTTTAATTTTTTAAAATTATTATATTTTCTTAGCTTTGTTGTTCATCTGGATGAAATGTTTTCTAAAATATTGAAGTCTTTGTGGTCAAAAAAAAAAGTAACTATAGTAATTTTTTTTTTACTATAATAAATAATACAGAAATACTTTCTAAGCATTTTTATTGTTCTAAGTTCATTTCCATATGTTTTGGAATAATGAAATGTAAACTGCATTGTATTGATTGATTCAAGAGTAACAAAAAAAAAATTTAAAGAAAAAATTGTTGTTGTTTTTTAATATGATTCAGTTTATTTATTAAAATAATGTTTATTTACCAAAATAAAGTTTAATATGAAAGTATTAGTAAACAGGATGTTTTTGAATATAAGTTATTTAATTATTTTATATATATAATATTAACTTTTTTTTCTCTTATTTTCACAATTATTATGCTGTTTTGTTTTTTTTTTAATTATCATTTTAAGAAAATTTTATTTATATAAAAAAAAAACTTGTTTGAAATTAAACTTTTTTAAAAACACATTTCTTTCTCTAATTTAGAAAATATATTTACTTAATATGAATTTCAAATAATCAGAATAATAAAAATTAAGAGTATGAAATGAAATTCATTTAACCTTTTCATTGTATTTATCCAAATATATTGATGAATATACATTTAATATATATGTTTGACATTGATCAATGGAAATCTAAGATGATAAAATATGCAAAATTGTACATGATTAAATCAAAAATGTGACACATATGTATATGTATGTCATTTTTAAATAGTAGTCTCTGAGATGTTGATTTTAATAATATTTAATGATTGAAAAGTCTTTCTAGAAACAATGTCATCAAGAAGCAAAAATATATCAAGATTAACCATTATTGAATTGGAAAATGATGGGCAAAAATTGTAGTTCCTGGTATATATTATTGAGTTTGGAGAACATACATGATGATTAGTTTTTCTCTTAGTCTTGATAAAACTTTTGAAAGAAAAAAAAATGGTTTCATTTACCTGTCTTATTTTATTTTATTCTTTATGATATTCTGAGAATGTAATGCAGAAATACATCTAGATGCATAAATAGCAATTTTATATTATTAAAAAATTTTAAATGATGCCTCTAGAACAATTTGGAATTATTCTGTTTTAATTTACATATTTTCAAATATTAGTTGAAAACTGAAACCTTACATGTAAGTTGAATGGTCATTTGTATAATGTTTAGAAGTTGTTTCAAATAAGATAATTTAATTACTTTGAAGCTTCAATCCTTAGACTGAAAAATAGTGATGTTTCATTTCCAAATACACCTGGGTCTCATTTTACGCGATAGATAGGTTCCTCAGAAAACACGCGCAAATGAAATCGTGCAAAAATAGATTTAACTTACATTGAAAAGGGGGAGGTGCGATCTGTGATTTTTCAAAATTTGCGTAAAAGCAAAGCACCAACGTAAAATTACTTTAAAATTTGTGCAAAAAAAAAAAATAAGGAAATAAAATATAACTGATAAAAAATTTCAAATTTGAAAAAAATTGATACAAGACAAACTTTTTTTAACTATAATATTTAATTTTATTCAAAATAATATATTTTTATGCATAATTTACAGTATAGTAATTTACATTTTTTTATACACATTTTAATTATGATTTTCTGGTGACAACGTAATTAATCTTTGAGACGATGATTTTATTAATTGTTTACGAAGCGCGTGATATCCAGACATACAACCATTTAGCTCTCGTTGGAATTTAAGAGCACGTTAATGATTAGTGTCATTAATAAGAAAATAATAATTGATTAAGCTCTTTTTTAAAAAGCAAAAACAGAATGTGATTTAAAATGCAAAATTAACATGCACAATGTTTGAACAAATTTACATTATAATCTTGTAAAATTTAATATGTGTATACGTAAAATGTGGAAATCATGATTTTAATTTCATTATTGCATAAAATCTTACTATTATAAAGCACTAAAGATAATATCCTTTGGTTATAAATAAAGTTAATATCCATTGGTTATAAATGCAAATTATGAGAAATATAATAAAAATATGGCAAACTTAAATTTTTTATCTATAAAGTTATGATGTCAAGATAATTCAATCAATTGCTATGCCATTCATTTTATAGAAATTATGTTATTCAATTTATTATTGCAAATGCAAATTCCATTGGATTGGGCATGATATGATCATTTATATAAGTTCTGCTAATGATGTGATGAACAAGCTCTGATTAAATACTTAATCAAAAGTTATGCAGAAACTCTAGGTATGGATAATTTTTAGAGTTTAGGGCTTTTATTCTTCTAATATAGATTACCACATATCTAAAATTAATAATAAGGACCATAAACTATTATTAACATATATATATAACTACTCTGATTATGCTTGATTAAGAAACCCTAAAATTATTTATTTATCCAACCTTTTTTATTATGAGTATCTCATTGTTTTAGTATTTTTTAGGACTATGCGACAGTAGGAATCTCTACAAATCTTAACACAAGATTAGCAACTTTAAAAGATAAGAGCAGCCTCTTATCTTCTACCTACTTTTTAATTATATAGGCGAATGTAGCTTCATGCTCTAAAATCAAAGTGCTTTAAATTTTCCTGTGTAATTAAAAAGTAGGTTGAAGATAAGAGGCTGCTTTTGTCTTTTAAAGTTGTTAATCCTGTGTTAAGATTTGTAGAGGTCCCTACTATCTCATCTAGAAGCATAGTCTTAAGGTTATAGCTTTAATATATATTACTTAGGTAATGGGTATGCGCTTAACAAATTATTAATTACAACTTTAAATTGTCTTAAAAGATTTCTAATTATAGGAGCTCGCGCTGTAAATCGAAAGATTTCACATATGTTAGCTTGTATAGAAATTGTGGACTTAATCAGTGAAGTAGTTAATAGCTTCACACTTTCAAATCAAAATGCTTTAGATTCACCTATGTAATTAAAAAGTAGCTCAAAGATAAGAGACTGCTTTTGTCTTTTAAAGTCGTTAATCTTGTGTTAAGATTTGTAGAGGTCCCTACTATCGCATCTAGGCGCATAGTCTTAAGGTTATAGCTTTAATATATATTACTTAGGTAATGAGTATGTGCTTAACAAATTATTAATTACAACTTTATATTTTTTTCTAACTAAAAATCTTTTTTCCTAACTTATTAATAAGTTCTCACAACCAATACATTATTTTTCTTTTCAACATGGTTTGATTGGCAAGTGGCTTCTTAGGAGATAAATTGGATTTTTTTTATTATTATTTTCTTAATTTATAATTATTAATTACTACAAATATAGTAACATTTTCTCTTTAATAATAATTTTTTAACCTATATATTCTAATAATACATATATATGAATTTTTATATGCTTAACAAATATAAAATAGTATCCTCTAGTTTGATTATATTTATTTTTTATATGTGCTACAAAAGGCAAAATTATAATTCAAAGAAATGAAATGTTTTTACTTATTTTCTAGAAAGTAGAAAATTCTGATTTTTTTTCTGATGAAGGATTATTTATTCCTTAGGAGAAAAAATTTATCATATATTAGAGGGATTTGAATTTAGGATTTTTCAGTCTATATTTGTCCTCCACTCCATCTTAAACAAGCAACACATATGTTCACATTTTTGCAAAAAAGATAGATAATCCCCAATATGTAAGTGGTTCATGTTGTTTAAGATGGAGTGGAGGATGAACATAGATCTGCAGAAGTACTTTTGGTTAATTCCTTAACACTCCTTAACTGCCATTAATATAACATATATATATATAAAGCAAATGTCATCAAATAAAATCCCATGAAGTTCAAATCTCTCTATATAAGAAACATCCAGTACACTGAATGAGTAGGCTAATTGTCATATGATACTTTAATACCATTTTGAAATCCAATAAATTGTTGTTGCTGGAATTATATAATTTTTGCTTTTAAATAAAAAATTAAAATGTAATAATCATTAACTCATTAAATTATAATTTACTTTTTGAACTATGAATTATAATTGTTATAGTTTAAAATCCAGATCTATCTTATTGAAGTGAAGTTAAAGCTGAGAATACATTTTTATTTCCACTTCGTGGTCAAATTTTGTACATTTACATAACAGAATCTAGAATCCAGACAAAGAGACCAAAGCCGACCAGACCAGGATTGTGATGTCCTGAATCTGACCTAACTTCAATTCATTTGCCAGTACTCCACGACTCAAGACCCTACAAAGACCACACTTGAAGTTACACATAGTTTACCCATCTTTCACGGCCGGCATAGGGCAAGGAGAAACATGAGACTCAGGACTTAAAATTATATTAACTAATTTAATTGCTACCAGTGTGAAATTAAAGATAACTTTCATAAATGGTAATTAATGCATATATAGTTATATCACACATATATATTTAACTAAGACTGAATTGGATTGAAATAGGAACAAGAAATAACACGAAACCAGAATAAATTTAACACATAATTTATTAAACAAATAAAACATAACTTAATGTGAGAAAAGCATTCAGGCTTTATAATGTGAGGATTAGCATATCTCCTCGTTAAAACTTTAATTATTAATATTGACATATTTAAAGAAATCACTAAGCGGTACCTAATTAAGTTATGCCAATTCCTATTGAAAGTGGTGGCTGCTATTATAAATGATGTACCAGTCTTAGGCAAAACTTTTACTGTCTTTTCTTTTAAATATTCCATTTAAGCATTTAAAGAAATATTTTAGACAAAATATTTATTGTGATATTATTAATTTAATAAAGTAGGAGCGTATAGCTCAGCTCAGAGTAGGGACTGAACCCCGAAACCAAAGATATAAATTTCAGTTTAATATTGAATAATTAATTAAATTATGGAACTTAGAAGTGGCTATAACGAGTTTACCGACATGCTACAGCACCGGCAAATTACAATAACAGAGTACCCTGCGGATAGATTAGAATCAAGGGTTTTTGTGACAAACACCGGTACCCTGGAACTGAGCTTCCTGCTGCTAAAAGGTCAGGGTGGCTAACATGACTGCCGGGTATTATTGCTTTTGGTCTTACTAGTGTGTGCCCTGAAAAAAGGTAAGATGGGGTGGTCTTTCCCGAGGCCCCATCTTAAGGAGAAGATGCAGCAAAACGTTAAACTTTGAATGTGAATTTAATGTATCTAATCTGCCAAGTGAAAGTATGACATTTAATTATTACAAAATATGGGGCAGTAGCCCGGTCAGTATTACTATCATGAGCTAATTCTATCAACGCTATATAAAATCAAGTGACATTAGAATGATAAAGAAAATATAATAAAACTCTGGTTTATAGGTTTCAATCTATATAATTTATTACAAGGGAGGGGAAAGTATATTGATTGGATGGCCAAATAATTGCTGAATATACTTTCGTATTCCTAAGACCAGTACATTGCACTATTTAGAAATATCAATAAGATGAAAATTTAATAGCAGGCCATAATACATTTAAAATTAAATAAAAATTATAGGAATTCGAATCAGCAAGCATGGATAATGTTATTGAGAAAATAGTTATGGGGAAGACATTTGCAATAATATCTCCAAATATTTATTTCGTTTAAATGTTTGCTGCTTCGAAGCATTGTCATATAAATAACAAAATAACAATGAAGAAATATTAAAGGTACAACCACAGTGATAGATGAAAGAATTTAGAGTAGTTTACATTTAAGTTTACTTAAGATATTAAAAAAGTAAGCAAGGTATATAAATAATACATTATTTCATTTAACGGGAATTTATAATAAAACATTTATGGAATTTAAAAATTAAATTATTTTGGTTTCCTAGCTAAACTTTGGAGTAGCAAATTTGAATTTAGAAACAGTTCGTTAACACAGAGCTCTGCTGCGGTTAGAGATTGTGGCATGCCGATTAATTGCTGGCTGGATAATCAAGTGTGGGCTTTCAGGTATCATCATGTTCTTGAGTGGCTGTTAAAGGATGGTTTCTTGTGGGCTCTGGTGGTTTAAGCATAGGCTGGCAGCGGCACATCATTCTTCCATGGATTTTAGAAGTAGCAGTTGCCTTTCTCCAGTCAGATCTTTCAAAGATCGATCTGACATAGATTCAGCATGGCGACGCTCTTCCAAAATTAATAGCTCCATTCTTCAAATAAGCACTTAACTGGAAAAGATTTTATTTTACCTGGAAACCCATTAGCTCTTAAAATATTACTTTAAATTATAAGATTGACCAAAATGCTTTTGTTTTTGCTTCCATGGCACCTTAGATCCTCTTTTAGCTATGAAATAGTGCTACTTCAGTGATTTTAATGAATACAATTTAGCAGACAAATTTGGATAAGGCAATTATCAAACTTTGACTTAATGCAAATTTGTTTACGGCTAACTTTTATTTTTAACTAATTAAAAACTAAAAGCTTTTTGCTCTTTTACAAAATTAAATCATGCCACTCTATATATATTATTATATAAGATGAATCATATATCCACATACGAATTTATATTTACTAAATATAATAAATTGACATTTCTAAAATATAAAATTATAACATTAAATTCTACCCTTTATAAATAAATGATCTAACACTATATTTGCTGTAACAACTATTAGCCTATGTATGTACAGCGTTTATTCGTATGTGCATATATAATGCTGCGCACCCAGCCATGATAGTACGGTTTAGATGTTTATTTTAATAAAATAAATAGTTTAATAGGGTTTGAACCCAGCACAGATAGGTTTGATAGTTGAACTGAAAGGTGCAACGAGAAGAGCTTGCACTATTGCACTCCTTTCTCTGTTATTGTTATTACATTTTAAATAGTTTTTATAATTGATTCTAAAGTACTAGGTATAGTAAAATAATTAAATTTAATACTGTATACAGCAAAATAGAAATTCAAAAATGATTTAGAAGTCAGCACAGCTGCCTTATAAGCAGTTTTTCTGGGTTTGCGATTCGCTCCCAGCTGATGCTTTAACACATTAAAAAAAATAATAATAATTTTACTCAGATTTTTGTCTTTAATAACGAACTGCAAAGAAACATGAATAACTTTAAAATCAGAAGAATAAAATGCATTAAAAAAAAAAAATCATTCTCTTAGGAGAAAAACTGCCCATTACACACAGATTTATTTAAGATGGTATAAAATAGACTTAAGTACAATACTTCAAAAAATTAGTTACTTTTAAAGAATGTGCGTAGTAGGGAATGATCATCGTTATCATTCCCCACTAGTTATGCACCTGTAAATCCCTCACCTTATTATATACATAAGCAAAGTAAAATAGATTTATTTTTTTGACATATTTATGGTTCACATATATATAGATGCGAATGTATATTAGTATTTGAATTTTTAAAAAAAGGTATTCTTTTTTTTTTATCGTTTTATTATTAAACAATATTTTCAGAATTACATTGTATAGATTTTAACATTATTTTTTTTATCCCTGAGTAAGATTCCTTTAATAATTTATTCATTCTATCAAATATTTATCATTTTATAAGAAAATTATGTTGTTGTTTATTTTTTTCATTAGTGTTAAAAGTAAATTATAATACTATATTTCTATCCGTTTTATTTTTAAAGAGTAGTTTCAATGAATCACGGACAGTAAAACTTTACTCCAATTAATTTAAAGAAGGAGGTGGAGTGTAACAACCAAGTAATTACCAAACAATGAGATGATTTCTTTACTTAAGCTGTGGTTGACTAATCGCATCTTGAGATCAAAAACTGGACTTACTAGGAAGTCAATTACGCCAGATTAGTATTGTCCAATTTCTTGGGAGGAGCAGGTTTTAGAATTTGTAAGGAGGGTACAAAAAGTTGTTGTTAGCTAATGGTGTCTCTATAATAAACAACTTGAACTGTGAAAATTAGACTAGTTTGGACAATAATTGACAATTGGTCAACCTTTCTGTACACATATTTTAACTGTAATTTAGGACTAAACATCTTTTAGCTTTTACCATAATAAAACAAATTCATCACTAACCCATTTGTTTAATTAAAGTCTATCTGCAATAAATATTTTTGCTTATTGAAGCTTGAAATCTTCTAAATAAGTGGATATAATGTAGTTAAATTTTTTTTTTAAGAAAATTTCCTTTAAATGTCTTTTTATTTTTTTCAAAAAGTATTGAGGATTTCAGGTTTCTATTTACTGATTTATATGTGTTTGTATCCATGCATTTCTATCTGTACACTTGCTTATGTATAAATATTCTTAGTTACCTATTATTTCTCCATAATTTTAAATAAGATTTGAAAGCAGTATTTTGTTGAGTGTTTTATTAGCCTATACATATATATAAAGAAAAAATGCAGCAACTTATGGAAAAGCTATCTTTTTTGTTGTTTAAAATGTTCAATAGTGTACATATTATATTTTTTTATTTTAAATTCTGAAGTATTGTAGATCACAGATTTCCATAGTATGTATGAGTCATGACCCATTAGTGGCTCACATTAAATGTTAAAGTAATTTATAAGTTCATAAAAGAGAATTTTACTGATAGAAAATTATCAGATGAATAACTCAAAGTCGATTTAGTTAAAGATCACAAAGATTTGCTGTTTCTATCTAGTTTCTCAGCTCACAGATCTATATCAAATCAATTTTGAATTGGTTATCAATCAACTCTTATCAGAAATTATCCTTTGTTATTGTTAATAGTTCAAAAACGTAGACAAGTCAAGACATGTTCAATCAAATGGACTTGTTACATGTTGTGACACAGTATAACTGCATGTCGTCACAGATTAAAGTACATCGATGCGAGTTAGTTGTTTGTAATCACAAAATAAATATAACTTTATTTATTTTACTAAATAGCATAGCAACAAGGCTTTGAGCATTCCATCATCAGATTTTCAATGATTTGGATGGTTGAAGAATTGGAGAATGGATAGGATTGGAACCTGTCCATTAAAGTTTATGGATTAGCTATCTTAATAAAAAACCAAACACTGATTGTATCTATGTGTGGGAAATGATTAACCAGACCAACTGATGAGTGCTGGTTTAGCACAAAATATGTATATTGTAGATCATTTATGTTTTTCACATGTATGAGGTCATATGTATTGGTTATATTAGATAGAATGAATGACTGGAGCTTGAAAGTCTGGGTTCACATTTCTCTTTTAATTAAATAGCATATTGTGTAAATAAATAATGTGTTCCATTCTTAATGTTTAATATTCACAGTGAATAATTGATAAGAAATCTGATAAAAGTGTAAGTTGCTGAAAAGAAAATGCAAAAAAAAAAAGGGAGGTGGGATCTGCCATAGACAAATTGAACGATTGAAAAATCGGTAAAAATCCTTCAAGTTTTCAATTATCAAAATAATGAAAAGTAGTAAGAAAATATGATTCTCGTTGCTTAAATTTCAGATTTGTGTGGAATAGTGACAAAAGAAATCTACACAATGTGTCTGCAGTGTGCTATTTGGTGTGAAATTCTTAAATATGAGAATATGTAATAAAACATATATCAAACCATATTGTAAAAAACAAGCTGCTTTATTTTTTGAAATCAAACTAAAACAAATTGAATACTTCCTAAAAAAAAGCTTTTTCATTTCACCAGTAATAATAAAAAACTATTTGTATCTCAGATTTTGTGAATTTCATAATTGTCACATCAGTAATGAGTCATAGCATTTCCAATAATAAACAGTGTTAGTTTGAAGGATGTTGAATTAATTCTACTTTACAATAACACAGTTGCATGCAGAATCGATGAAATGTCTGAATGAATAGAATATCAGATTATCAACAAAGTTAAGGGTGATTTTTTTTTCTGTAACTAAATGAATTAACAAATACATAATTCATCCCAAATGGATTGTTTTTATCAGTTTTATATGAAATAATGAGTCACATGAAAATATACTATTATATGAACTATTTATTCAAAATAGTAGTGAAGAAATTATTGAAACTGTTGACACATATGCAAAAGTCAAAGAATTATAGTGGATAAATTATGTTAATATCTGTAAGAGTAATGTACTGTTAGTATCCAGCAAAAATAATATTGTGACATAAGTTCTTCAACTAAGTTTGAAGGCAACATAGACTCATTATAATCATCATAAAGAACATTAGAATCTAAAATTATATCAGACAATTTAGAAAAGGTTCTATAGCACTGCTATGAAAATTTATAAATTTCATCAAAAGTAAATCTTGCAGTCATACTTATTTCAAAAACTGTGAAGAGATGAGAAGTTTCATAAATCTCTTCTTTTGCTTATATTGGCTATTGCGGAATAAAGTGCTAAAGAGATATGTTTAACTCTGGAACATTTCTAAATGGATAAAAAACAATTAATCAAAATCTTTATATGATGAGAAGTTTGTTGTGAAGTTCACTTAATTGGTAGATGTATTTTTAAAATTAAACAAACTGGATTTATTCTTAGAAGGAACAAAGCTGATATATTTGCTATACATAATAAAATTTGAGGTTTTACCAGAAAACTATTTAAGATTTCTTAAAGTATGATTTCTTTGAGACATGCCATTTTTATGATTGAAAATGATGTATCACAAGCTGTAATAATTTCTGTAATAATTGCACATCTGGGGTTGACAGATCATTGTGATTATTGTTGCAGTGAAAAATTGAGGAAAAAAACACTTGGATTGTGAGAACATTTCAGAATGATAATGTGGCTATTGGTACATCTAGAAAAACAATGAGCCAATTAACTTGTCTCAATACATTTTGTTGAAATTGAATTTTAATCATAAAAAAATTGATAGAATTTTGACTGTCAATTCAAAACATGTATCCAGCTCTTTTCTGTTGCAGCTTTAAGAATGGAATTACATGTGTGTAGTTGGATTTCCAGCAATACTAGAAATTAAAGACATGTTTTTAAATAAATTTTAATTATCAAACATTTTGCATCTGAAAATAACATATATCAATATGAATGACTCATTTATCTAATTAATAAATTTATATATTAATTAAGTATATTCAATAAAAAAAAATTTAAAGTAGTAAAGTAATATTTTTGTTCACCCCACCCCCTCCCCCCATTAAAATATGTATTACAAGCAAATAAGTTGCAAAAAAAAATATCATTTTAAAAGTAGATCTCGTCCCATAAAATGTTCAAATATCCTACTTTAGGCTATTTTATACTTTTCAGAACCCGTCACTAGTACCAGTTTATCAATTGAGAAAAGAAAAATGAAAAAGAGTGAGAAGCTTGCTCAATTAATTTTGAAGATTTTATTTTCATTTTGTTTCTTTGACATTCAAATTTCACTTGATCTTCCTAGCATTTGGCCATAACATAAATAAATGATCAATCAAGCTACAGGAATCCCTGATGGAAAGTATTTGTTTTTTTCTTTTTCTTTCATCTCTAAAATGCCCATCTACCAACTAATAAGACGATTAATTAAGTTGACTAGGAATCAATTAGCTGAAGGTAAAATTAAAAAATTACTTTGAATCTTATTTGTCATAAGATATAACAAGCAGATGCAAAAACTCATTTCTATAGAGTAAATAAGAATACAATGTCTATCAATTTGTTATCTTGCTACATGATTTCTGCATCTATTTTTCATTCATTCTTAAAATAACTACATTAGTAATTATTATTATTTTGTATTTTAGGCCTGTTTATTTAACAAATCTGTCTTGTAATATGAGAAATTTTATATGAATACAACACTAATGTTTATATAATTTCAGTATTTTATTATTTTTTATATTAAAAAAAAAAGTTGTTTCAGATTAAATTCATGGTGGCTAAATGTTGAAAAAAAATATCCAAAATATCTGGAATACACCTGGGTCTCGTTTTACGCAGATTTATTTAACGCGATTTTGAAGTTACGCGATTCATGTTTCTTCTTATAATTTTTGTATGCAGTTTTCTTTTATGCGTTAACACTGTATTAGATCCGATAATGCGCTATTACTTTAAATAATGAATTTCACGTACTTACGTCATATTTAAAGTAATAGCAATTTTATTGGAATTCGACTTTCATCTTAATAATTTCAATATTTTCAGTGCTTTATAATAGTAAGATTTTATGCAATAATGAAATTAAAATCATGATTTCCACATTTTATGTACACACATTAAATTTTACAAGATTATAATGTAAATTTGTTCAAACATTGTGCGTGTTAATTTTGCATTTTAAATCACATTCTGTTTTTGCTTTTTAAAAAAGAACATAATCAATTATTAATCATTTAGTGTCCGCAAATTTATTTTTAAAAGGTGAGTAATAGCAGTGGGCACAATTAAATTTGACAATTATAAATTAAAATCTGATTTTTAATTGTAATTAACAATTTAAAAATTACTTAAGGCAACCTGAAATTAATGAGATGTGAAACAAAATTTGATTTTTAAATGGAATTGAAAATTAAAGACAAAAATAAGAATTTAATTTTTAGTTGTTAGTTTTAATTAAATTTTTCCCAGCAGTGTAGAAAAAGATAATGAAACAGAAGTGGAACCTGTTCCTTTCACTGCAAAAATGATTCAAGAAGGTCTTCAACTTTCTAATCAGTTGGCAAATTATTTTCTTATTAATGACACTAATCACGAACGTGCTCTTAAATTCCAACGAGAGCTAAATGGTTGTATGTTTGGATATTGCGAGCTTCATAAACAATTAATAAAATCATCATCTCAAAGATTAATTACTAATTACGTTGTCACCAAAAAACCATTAACACAATATGAAAGTGAAGTTGGCGCTAGTTGTATTTCCTCTTGTGAAGAATATGATTTTTTACCAGTTTGCAAACAAACCTGTTTATCGGCAAATAGCGGTAATAATTAAAACATGTATAAAAAAATGTAAATTACTGTACTGTAAATTATGCATAAAAATATATTATTTTGAATAAAATTAAATATTATAGTTAAAAAAAGTTTGTCTTGTATCAATTTTTTTCAAATTTGAAATTTTTTATTAGTCATATTTTATTTCCTTTTTTTTTTGTGTGCAAATTTTAAAGTAATTTTACGTTGGTGCTTTGCTTTTATGCCATTTTTGAAAGATCACAGTCCGTATTCCCCCTTTTTCAAGGTAAGTTATGTCTATTTTTGTGCGATTTCTTTTGCGCGCGTTTTCTGAGGAATCTATCTATCACGTAAAATGAGACCCATGTGTATTTATAATTTAGAAATTTATTCGGAATTGCTATAAAAAATAAGAATAATAAGAGAATTGTTGGAATAGATAAAAATATATATGTTGTCATTTTTATAATCTTGCAGAAGTTACAGAGTCTTAATAATATCTGCTATTTTTGTAGTATTAATCTTAATGAAATTTTAAGAAAAAATAAGACTAAGATTATGTTTACTATAAAACTTCCAGTCTTTGCAATGAGATGATATTTTTTCTAGTCTTTGCAATGTATAAACTTTCAAAAATTTAAATCTATTTTTTGAAAATTCTAAAACAGAAAAAACATCATCTCATTGCAAAGACTAGAAAAAATATCATCTCATTGCAAAGACTGGAAGTTTTATAGTAAACATAATCTTAAATTTTCAACAAATAGATTTAAATTTTTGAAAGTTTATACATTTTTAATTATCGAATCCAAAATTGCAATTGGTAAATTATTTTTAGACTAGTTTGTGTTATGCCATAATATCAGTGACATTTTTATAGAGCTAGAAAAAATCACTATATCATATTGACAACTATTTATTGATATTTGTGAGGAAAATTTGATAACAATTCTCTTTTGTAATGAAAATTTAAAATCATTCAACTTTATTGATCATTCAATAAAATTAGGTCAGCATTTAAAATATTGTAGCACTCTGTTCAATTCTGTTGAGATTATTAAACATTTGCAGAAATTTAATGGTTATTGGCTTAACAAGAAAACTTCATGTTGTATTGCTTCTTATAGTCATAAAACCATCTAAATTAGGACTTCACATCAGATCTATTTAGCATATTTCTGTAATAAAACTAACATTTTTTTCCTCTTTGTAAATAAAAATTGTTTGATTAAAATCTTCAGAAAATATAGTTCCGCTGGATTCTTCACTGAATCTAAAATATAAAATCTTTTCAAAGCAGGGATTTTAAAGAAACATGAATAAAAATGAACTAAGTATATGGAAAAAGTCCTTAAATGCATTTGGAGACTTTTTAGTTAAAATTATACATTTTGACTATGTTATTGGAGTTGAAGAATTGTTGAATTTATGTAAAAAAAAAAAAAAATTTCCTTTTGCTTACCTCTTAAATTATTGATTTATTTATTTATTTATTTATTTATTTTTTTTTGGGGGGGGGTGCATTTAACATTGATTATAAATATACTTTGGTTAGATCAGTATTGGTTAATATGAAAAATTTTACCAGAACATCAATAGAAAAATTACTAAAATTCTGAAATGAATCATTGTTGATAAACTAATATTTTTAATCTGTCTAACTGTATTTTAATTCAGTGTTTTTATACTTTTATTTATATGAACCATATATTGGCTCATGATCTTAATAGAAACAACTAGTTATATTTATTTCAAATGAATTAATGTTAATGCCTTTTTTTATTATTATATAATATTACTATATATTTATTTCTATGAAAGTGGACTTGTTACCCTATTGACGTAACATAAAGGTACTAGAAAATTTTTATTTAAGAATATTTCATAAGATTTTAAAATACTATGGCAAGTTCATAAAACCAATCTAAATATTTTTGTTTTCTGAAAAAGATAATATTGAATCTATAATTGGAGTGGACATATGAAGTTTTAATGAACCATAAGAGAATTTCTAAAAATAAAATCTATTTTATGGAAAACTTGATCATAATTTTTATGGGAGATACAGATTCATTTATCTTATGAGAAATATCCCAAAGACATTAGAGTGCAGTATTGATCATTTTTATTAAGAAGATATGACTAAGGATATAAGGCAAGCTGTTTCAAAAAGTAATTTTCATTTCAGAACTTTGAGCACTGCAAGATATAAAATAAATATGATACATACACATATTTAAATAAATCACATAATATAAAATAAAACATCTTTATATAACTGTAATAAGTGTGTGTATATATAACAAAAATACAATTACAAAAAAAAAATCAAGTCAGATGTCACATGACCTAATTTAATAAGCTTGTATTTACAAATGTTATATACAGAGCTCACAAAAGAAGCTCTTAACAAGC
Organism: Epiperipatus broadwayi; assembly: GCA_028023455.1. Lineage (NCBI taxonomy): Eukaryota > Metazoa > Onychophora > Udeonychophora > Euonychophora > Peripatidae > Epiperipatus > Epiperipatus broadwayi. The sequence goes on from JAQFVV010006206.1 coordinate 5,681,479, forward strand.
TTTGTAGAATACCCTGAACCTCGGACCAGTTTCTGCTACTGGCATCCTCAATGAGGTGCTAGGATATTCAATCATTAGATTAAAGATACCAGAGCAAGCCCAGCACTTTATCTAATGTATATTAAGTAGAAAATCTGAAATTTTCAGACATCCATATGTCTTCCAATTCAGCTATCTAACTTATATAGCTGTTTGGGACTGAACTAAGTTCATATACACCATATATTAATAGCTTTAGCATTATAAAATCAAAATCTACAAAGCTTGTTTTGTGAGCTCTATTTGTAAATAAAAGCTTATTAACTTAAGTCATGTGACATCTGACTTGTTTGTTTGTTTTTTTGCTTTGGTGATTTTATATTGCTAAAGCTATTAATATATGATTTATCTGAACTTAGTTCAGTCCCATATGGCTATTTAAGTTAGATAGCTAGATTGGAAGACATATGGATGTCTGAAAATTTTAGATTTTCTATTTAATAGTTATACATTAGATAAAGTGCTGAACTTGTCCTGGTATTTTTAATCTAATGATTGAATATCCTAATACCTCACTGAGGACCCCAGTAGCAGAAACCGGTCTGAGGTTGGAGATATTCTACAACACTTATTAAGAGCTTGTTTTGCGAGCTCTATATATAATATAACAAAAATAATACAGAAACATTTTTTCGAAAATACTTCTTTTTGCCTTTTTTCAGTGCAAGATAATTGTTTTATGCTTCCATTTACATTGCATACATAGCAATATTATATTTGTTATATATAAAATTAACTAGAATCGATTATAACAATAATACAATATGTATAAATATATATGTATCGGCATACCTGGAGTGATCACCAACATCTTTTTTTTTTTGGGGGGGGGGTTAGAGTTAAGAGTGGCCTTTAGTTAATGAAATAATAAATGGCCATACATAATTCAATATTTTAAAATATATTTTTTATTATTTTCTTTCTTATTTTTACTAAATGTTCTTTGTTGTTATCAATTTCACTTTCTATTATTATTACTATTGGCATTATTATCTTAATTGCAGCTTTTCATTATTGATAATACTGGTCATATTAATAGTAGCATTATTTCATTTTATTACATTCAAATATTTTTCACATTATATCATATTTGGACTGTTATTATGTATTGAGAATTTTAGAAATATCTTCAAAAATATTTACACTTTTTTAAAATTACAATAATTATCAGTCAATTATATTTGTATTTTAGTTTTTAGATTAATTGCATTATATATAATTATTATTCATAATAATGTAAAAGCAACTATAAGCTCAGTATCTGTAGTTATTCATCTTTTTTTATTTTTTACAGGCATCACATCAACACTCATCTGCCCAATCTAGTTTTAGCTAAGAATAACCCGTTACCCACTTACTGATCACTATCTGATGGCTAGCTAACATGGCTATAAATTTTTTACTTAAAAGAAAAAATGTAAGCTTTTTTGCAGTCTCAAAAATATTTAGAAAAAGATGTACTACTCACTATTGATTAAAGCCAATATTCCTTCTAATTTTTCTTACAATTGTACTTGCAGAAATGCATTTGAGTGAACATTTTTCAGTCAAGATTAAATTGTGCAATATTTTTATAAATTATTTTATCCCCACACATACTGTATGTTTTGTTGAGAGAATGGAAACTAAAGTTCTGACTTATATAATATTTCTATTATTTTTATAACAATAAACTCATCTTAAAAATTTACTATTTAAATTATTGTTAACTATATAAATGTTTGAACATTTAACCAGAAAAGGTAGACATAGGTTTATAAATTTTAGCTTTTATTCATACTTAGCATGCTTTCAATATATTAGTACTTCATATATTCATAAATAAATACCTCGTACCCTATATAACTAAAAATCAACTCACATTACTTTTCACTAAGCATTTTATATTTGTAAATAAAAGATATGACAACATGTAATGCGGTAGTGAATATTTTGGCATGAGGTATTCTTCTTTCTTATATTCATTCTTCCATTAATACCACTGTTGCCATTTAGTGTATATTAATTATTCATTGACACAGAAGGCTATAGTCAACTAACCATAAGAGCTGCAGAGCTCAATTGAAGATAATTTTGCAGACTGCAATTTCACAGTCGATATCTGATGGATCTTACAATTAATCAAACAAAAAAATATAGATCACCTTTTAAAAGTAAATAATAAATAAATCCTGAAAATCTACAATATCATCATGGTCACTTTAGGCTGGATTCATTTTCTTGATAAATAAGTTTCTTGACAATCATTGGATTTATGTAAAATCAGTCTAAAAGATTAAATATAAAATCATTCAGTGATACTCTTGGCAAAAAATACAACAAATATATTTTGCAAGATATGTGTATGTATTAAAATAAAATTTTATATATTTATAAACATTTACATGTAGCCAACCTGAAGCCATCATAGAAATAAATTGTAGGTCTATATAATTAATTTATAACTTATCTGATTAGTGATTTATTTATTTTTAAATGTTTTTAATTAATATATTTAAGAATAATTTCAAAATATAAATAGTATAAATAAATATTTGAGTTTTTTAAAAGGTGAGAAAATTAAATTAGTTGCTGTTCTGTTTAAAACCTGCAATGCCCTGTTAGATTTATATGTTGCAGGTGGAATATCTATTTAATAAGACTGCAATAATTGTCTTAATTTGAGGCTAATCCTGATATGTCTCCTGGTGTTAAAATGTATATGACCTAAAAAGAAAAGAATCTACTTTGCTTTGAGTGGTTTAGCACATTCTTAAGAGTACTAGACTCTGAATTAAAGATTCCCTGATCAATTCTGCAATAAATAAATAGAAAGAATCTTGCTGCTTAGCATTCTTTTGATACTATAAATATTAGATAGCTCTTTTCCCACTGAATTGGAAATAACTAAGTTTAAAAATTTTTTTTAAATATTTTCTGCATCTGAAAAAATCCCATATTGGATAGAAGTGAGGGATATCTTCCTTTGAGACCCATATTTTTATATTCATTTAGGCAGAGGGAAAAGGCTTAGGCCCATCTCCTTTTTTTAATGGTTGTAAATAAACACATTGGAATTTTTTTTTTTTTGTCAATTTTTATAATTTTTTTTTTTTACAAATGTTGAATCTTTCAAGATTTTTTGTCAGCAAATAAAAATATACTGAATTATAGAAAATGCTTATATATAAAAGAAATTTTCTTATTAAAAAATCAATAATTTTTGAAAAATACAATTACGTTGAATTTTTTTATATGATTTGCTAATGGTATTTAAATACAATATTATTATAAATCTATATACTTATCAATAAAAAAAAATTCAAGTTATATAAGGAAACATGGTTTTTGCTTTGGGTGAACTTGCAAATGCAAAATTGTTTGCAATATCTATCTAATTTTGTTTTTCTATTCTTAAATTTTATTATACTCTTTTAAAGAGTATTACAATGTTTAATATTAATATTTTCATTGTTTAATTATTTCTAAGAAACATAAATTTACAGATAACATTATTGTTTGTTTTTTCATCATTATTATAAATAATTTTATTTTTCATTAATTATTGAAACACTTTGTTGCAACAACAAGTTGTTTGTTTTATATCTTACCTTTTTTTATTCTTTGAATATAATTTGCTTAATTTTTATATATATATATATTCTGCACTATATTCAAAGTGAATAGAAACTAATTAGATCATCATGGATGTTTTATATCTAAATATCCTGATGTCTTTGTGCGCATATCAAGCAAAAGCAACAATGCAACTTCATAGAAATCACAGTATGTGATGTGATAACACTACTCTTTTATCAAAGTCAGGAATCTCTCATCCATTATGCCAAGAGAAACCTGTTAGCCATCTTACCTTCTCTTTCCATTTCTCAGACTGTTTTTTTAATGTTCTTTTCTATCTTGCTCCATCCTCTTTCCACAACATCATCTTTACTCTATAGCCTTTATATTTAGATTTCCTTTATCTTTTCTAAACCCACCATAAAACCAAGAACCCATTTTCTGTATAATCACTTTGTTTATATTTATTTTCCCACAACATTATTTGTACCCTTTCCGCTTTTCTTCCTTATACAACTTGCAGACTAAATCTCCCACATTTCTCCATTTATGTGTATATTTGCTTGTTGCTAAACAATCCTGTTTGAACCTTAAACAGTAAACCACTTTCCTTGCTATTATCATAAATTAACTCACACTCAGTATTTTGTTTACTTGTATATATATTTAAACTCTTTTTGCTCTCAATACTAGCTCTCTATCTTTCCAGTTCCCTATTTTTTATTAATTCATCTATTCTTCTTTTCCATTTTTTTGCCACTATAAAACTCAACAATTCTAACATAGTCATTCTTGCTTTTATATAAGTATACTGACATAAACTCTATCCAAATCTTCTGCATACCCTACTACATTTCTCATGAATCTTGTTGCCGTCTTTACTTGTAACCCAATTAAATACTATTTTGGCTTTTTGCATCACTCATATAAAAACTTGACTATCCATTTCTCCTTGAATTTCCTCCTTTGCTGTCCACACATCTGCATCTAATGCGTGTCTTCCTACTTCTGTTTGTATTTTTTCTAAGTAATTTTAACATTTCTTTGCTAACACATAATGCCTCATTACCATATGTGAACTCTGCTACTGCTACTCCCTTCTGTACAATTCCTGCTACATAATATTTATTATATGAAAATACTTAATTTCTTTATCACCCCTTTTTTTCTTTGCTTCATTTATCAATTTTTTCTCCCATTCATCCAAGCAATTCCTCTGATTACTTAAGATGATTCCCAAATAGTTATACCTATTCCCCACATTTAACTTTATATTCCCCAATAAAAATTATTTCTCTTCTCTTTCCCCAGCATTTATCATCATTACTTTTAATTTTCTTCAATGAATTAAATTCTCATCTCTTTATCCATCCTTGTGCAAGTCTTCAGCATAACTTTTATATCTTCCCTACTTTCTGTGCACAAGAAGATATTAGCTAATAAAAGACCTGATAATGTAGACACTCCCTTGCCATCTATTTATTAGTGGTATCTTTAGCTCTCTTCCTAATCTTTCTATTGCTTTTTCCATTTCTTTCAAATATAACAAAAACAAAATAAGTGACCTAAGGCATCCTTGCTTTAGTCCCACCCCACTTTTAACTCTGATTTTATATTTCGTAATTGATACATATACTAGATTTTTTTCATACAATTCTCTTAATAAGATCCACTAAAGCTACATTCATTTTCAAATTTACTAAACTTGCCCACAATCTATTTCTATTTACTCTATCACATATGTCTTCTATATATCTATTAGACCATGTATAACTGCCTACCTGTATTCCTACTCATATCTATAAGTTGTGTAACTACAAATAAACTATCTCCTATATGCCTATCCATTCTAAAGTCTCATTGCATTTCTCCCATTATATTAATTTTTTCTATCCATTTTGCTACACTTCCAGCCACCATATAAGCAAAAACTTTATATAACACTGACATTACCGCTATCAGTCTATAATTTCTTAACTTTCTATGATCCTTAAGCTTTCTTTTAAATAGTAGCCTTACTCTTGTATTATTCCAACTATCTGGAAATTCTCTCTTCTGTTACATCTTATTAAAACATAACAATAGATTTAATTTTGCCTTATTTCCTCAAATTTATCACCATCTCTGCTGCCCATCCATCTAAACATCTTGCCTTTCCACTTTTCAACTTCTTTTCTGCCTCATTCAATTCATTTTTTTGGAAAACTAATATTTCCATTACTATGTGCTTTTATGTTTGGTATCACTCTGTTCTTTACACCTAATATCTTATCTATATCTATTACATATTTATTTAAGATTGTCTCTAATTCTTCTCTAGAACTACCTTTTTTTTTCTTCATCATTTAGTAATACTATTTCTATCCCTCTACATCCTTCTTTTAATATATCTCCAACATTTTTTACTCCCATCTCTTCCACTTTTATTAATATTCTCCAATAATTTACTATTTAATTTCATTCTCTATATATAATTATCTATTTTAGCCAACTTCTTTTTTTAAATAGTTTTCCCATTTAATATTTACATCTTTTTCACTTTCTTTGTGTTTAATAGCTCATTTATATTCTCTGCATGCTTTTTTTTTCTCTTTTACAATTTTACTAGTTCTCAATTTTCTTTACTTTTTTTCTTCTGAATATTCTCATCTAAAACCTATTTGCCATTTTTTCTACTTCACCACACCAGTCCTTATATTCATCCCCAACAAACTCTTCCATGATTTCATCTACTTTTATTTTATATTCTTCTAACAGTCACATTCCATCCTTATATTTCACTATCCTTTCTACTTTTATTATTATTCTTTATCATATTAGTAACCATTTTTGTTATAAAGAAATTATTATTACATTACATACTCATTCTTCATTATCAATCACTTTTTTATACTTAATTTATTCCCTCTTTCTCTACTAATACATGATCTGAAGTGCAAAATATATTATTTCTAGACCATGTCTATTATCCCTAATAAATATTTGATAAATTACCAATGCTCAAATTCACTCTCTGACAAAAAAATTTCAAATATTGACCATACTTATTATCCACATTATTTTTTTCAATATTCCCATTCATATCTCCTATAACCATTATTTTCTTCCCCCTTTTTTTTTAAACTCTATATATCCTTAACTAGGCATTCATATATGCTACTGGTCCACTCCATTAGTTTATTTCCAGTAGCCATGTACACTATAACCACCAACTATTTTGTCTTCCAAACCTTATCCAAGCCACAAAATGTTCTTGACACTTAACAGTATTTAAATTTTTTTTGACATAACTCAGGCAGTAAGAAAATCATATTCTACATTACATGGAAAAATAAAAGAATGCCAAAAGAAGAAACTTTCTAACCTACATGGGCATATCAAAAATCATAATATACCAAGCAATATACCAGTTTCATCTGTTGAAAATCTCAGTTCTAAACATCTAACAGATACTGAAATTTCTGTTCTTGAAAGAGAAGTAAACTTTGCCATAATACTGTCTAATATCCCTTTATTTGATATAATGGCAGCCACCAAGGAAATCGCTCATAAGTTGCCTTTCGGAGAAGCAGAAGAATTATGCTGGAGAATAAAATGAACACTTGACAAGCAGCAAAAATTGATGTCAAACATTTCCTATGGTGAGAGTAAAACAATTAAGCTTGCTGACAAAAGCAATGCAACATTTGTAATGGATACAACTGATTATGATAACAAAATACAAGAACTTCTCACAGCATGCCAGTACAGAAAAGTGGCAAAAAATCTGATATCAAGTACAGAAACAAAATTACAAGCATTATTTAGAAAGCATCACAGGTACTTCAGTGATTCAGAAAAAGTAAAATAACATCGTATTTGAGCAAAATTGCTCATCTTTATAGTTACCTCAAATCCATAAGGACCATGTTCCATTAAAACCTATTGTTAGTTGCCAAAATTTGTCAAGATTTCTTCTCAAAGTTATAAGTCCTTTGGCATTTAAGACCCAGTCCCTTATCAGGAATTTTAGACATTTTGTAGAATTAATCATGAACATGAAAATTGAAAGAACTGATTTACTGGTAACTTTTGATGTGGAAAGTTTATTCACAAACTTACCATGTGAAGAAGCATTGTCTATTGTAAGGAAAAGATTAAATGATGATAATAGCTTACAAACCAGAACAATTCTTCCTATTGATAGTATAATGGAAGTATTAACATTCTGTATAAAAACAACCTACTTTCAATGTAACTCAGAATTCTTCCAATAAAATCAAGGAATGACTATGGGTTTACCATTGTTACCCCTGATGAGCAATATTTACATAGAACTTGAAAACCACAGCCATAAAAACTACTCCATATCCACCTAAAGTTTGGCTTCGCTATATAGATGATACATTTGTTGTATGGCCACATGTTGAAGCACTACTACAAACTTTCTGGAAACACATCAACATATTTTCTTCAATTATATTCACAATAGAATCAAAACAAGAACAAAAATTGGCATTCTTAAATGTTCTTGTGATAAAACTCCCTCGTAGCAAAATCAAAACTACAGTTTACCAAGGTAAATACTTAACATATACATCTAATCATACCAGAAATGCAAAACATGGAGTTATTCTATCACGATGGAACACAACAAAAGAAGTTTGTTCAGAAACCAGTGATTTGAAAAAAAGAAAAGATCTATATAGAACAAGCTCTTATGAAAAACAGTTATTCATTAGCTATCAACAAAAAGAACCATAAAAAACAATTATTGGTACTATAATGTACCCATACATATCAAAAATAGCAGACAAATTAATAAAGAATATTTACAATCCTTATAACATCAGAACAGCTTTCCAGAGCCAACAACACTACAAGGAATTCTAACATCTACAAAGCTTAAACTTGAAATGCTGAAAAGAAAAAACTATATCTCTAGAATGTGAATGTGGAAGAATGTGTGTATTGGTGAGACTAGTCATTCCATTGAAAAGCACTTGCAAGAACACAAACTGATGATTAGAAGAAAACACATGTGTCTAAGGTGGCAGACCATGTGTGTACCAATGAACATATGTTCAATTGGGAAACTACATAAATATTGGATAGAAAAGAAAAGATACAAAGAAGAAAATTTAAAGAAGCTACTTCCATGACAATGGCAAACAATCCTATAAGTCACCTTAGTGTGGCTATACATAATGTATGGAAACCACTTATCAACTTTGCTTTAGTAAAAAGTGGAGAAATCAGGAGGAACTTCATAGATAAATATATTAAATTTCTTTGTCAGTATAGCTCCACAACACCTAAGAAGAGGGGAGAATAATATCTCTCGAAACATTGTGCATATACTAACCTCTGTGTTATTACTAACAGTTGAATACATTTGGAATATTTAAATTAAATTAAATTTTTCTAAAGACATTCAATACTCATATTAGATGATGGAACTAGTCCAACATATAAATACAACTATTTGACTCTTTCGTTGTTATTACATTTATAATTAGTTTATTTATCATTACTTTTACAGATCCATTCCCTCTCCACATTTATATATGGATTAGCTGTCTTTTGTTTATTTCTTACATTCTGACCATTCTTAACTTTTTTTGATAATACTGTAAGTTAAAACCCTGCCCCCTTTATAAGTTTCTCAAACTATAATATTGTTCATAAATCAAACCCCCTAATGTTTCACTTTCTTGTTTTGCTAAGTGCAATCCATCATTACTGTATAACTCCCTCTTACTAATAAAAAAATACAAACAATTCACAAACATAACATTATTTCTGTCACATAATTTTTTCAATGTATCATTTGTAGAATATGCCTCATCTAACATACTTATTGTCAAATTTTGGTAGTAATACAACTATTCCTACTCTTCCTTTAACCTTACTCAAACTACTAGTCAATTCTTTGTATTTATTCATTACCTTTTCCGATGTCTCTGAGAAATTATTTGCCCCTACTGTCACATAAACATCTTTATCCCCTGTTTTTTCAACTTATTTGTATCATCCCTAATTCTAGCTCCAGACAAACATACTCTTACATATCTATTTTTATTTTCTCTTGCAATTACATCTCCACATCAAGACTGTCTCATAGTTTGCTTTCCCTACTTCTTCTATAACATTTTTTGTACCTTCTGGATTTTTTTATTTATTTCTTATTATTTCTAATCACTAATGTTTCATCTGCTCACACTTCATGTCTAATGCTCTTAATTTTACTTCTACATCCTTTATCTCTTCCTCTATCTTATTTATTCTTTGCCTAACTATTCCCATTGCACTACTTATTTTGTCATCCATACTTGTCATTCCACTAAATATATGGTCCATTCTATTGTTCTTATCTACATTTTTTTTCCCATTTCTTCTGATTTCTCTTTAAATTATCTGTACTTAAAAACTTTTTTTCATCCCTTTTATCACATTTATACATCATCTACACAACCCTTCACCTTTTATATCCTTCCTAGTCTTATTTAAACACTTCAAATTGAAAACCTTATCACATACTGTACATGCTACCAAAGCATGCCTAATTTTCTTCTGACCATCATACATACATTGTGGGATACAAATGCAATTTTCTTTCTTTTCTCAATTCCTCTAGCCTATGATTTTTTTACCATTCTCCAAACCTCATTATACGAAAGGAAAAAAAATTTTTTTTTTTTAAATGGCAACTGATAAACACATGTTCCCCTAAACTCACATCTCAACATTATCCTCTTTGTCAAATAAATCATTCTCTTACTTAAATTGAAAAAATTTTCAATAACAAACCTCCTAAAATCCAACTAATTTTACGTATGTCTTAGTTTTAAGGCCTCCATACAGTAAACACACACAAAAATATTTTTTTGCTTTATATTTGAAATGTCGGCATTTCTGATCACTTTCCAAATGTTAGCAATATTTTTCTTGAGCTTTCCAAAGCCAATTAAATCTATCTCTCCATTCCAACTCTCTTTTCTTCTTCACCCTCTAAACAAATATTCTCCAGCAACATAATTTTTTCTTTAGATGTTATTAAAAATATATAAACTTTAACTTATCTAGCATAGCCAAAAATCAGCCATGCCAGCACAGCTAAGCATTAGAGTTTAGTAAACTCTCCATACAGTAATGCCACCAAATGCAAGCTTTCATAATCAATGGATGCAGGAAAGTTTGTGCATAAAATTATTATCAAGTGCCTACTCATCCAATATCCATGAACTAGTTTCTATCTTGGGGCATTCATCAGCGGAGTAGCCTTGGATTTGAGAGCACTGCACCTAAATCTTAGGATCTAAGGCAATCCTCCAGTTGCCACCTTTTACCTATTTGGTTAACTACAAAGCTAGGAGCCCAAGATGAAAAGACAATAATGTTTTCAATTTAACCTCATTTGCTTCTATAGTCTGGTGATATTGAATGAGTAGATACTAGATAGGGATATTATGCACAGCACAAACCTTCTCGGATTCATTGATTACAAAGATTTGCATTTGGAGGCCCTACTGCTTTGACTGCCTTGCTGTGCTGACATGATTGATTTGTTCTGAAAGCTAAGTTAAAGTCTATATATAAATATTTTTAATATTACCTGGAAAAAAATTGTTGCTACTAAATTTTTTTTTGCTTACTGTGGAAGTGAGTGAAGAGAGATAATTTAATTGGATTTGGAAAGATCGAAAATAATATTGATAACATTTGGAAAGTGTTTCATTATGCCATCTTAAATATCAAAGGAAAAAATGTATGTGTGTGTGTTGCTGCAAGTAAGCTTTAAAACTAAATTATATATAAGATTTGGTTAGTTTTTTTGTAGGTTTACTACTAAAGAATTTTTTAATTTAAGAAAGGGTGATTTATTTGAGAAGGAAGATAACGTTTTTGAGACATGGATTAGAAATGTGTGTTTATCAGCCACCATTGACAGAAAGAAAAGTTATTCTCCTTTTGTATAAAGGGAAGAGTAGTAGAGAGATCATGAAATTAAATATAGAATAGAGGACTTGAAAAATAAGGAATATGGATTGCATTACTATTCCACAATGTATATATAATGATCAGAAAGAAATTAGATGTGATGAGGTTTATCATTTGAAATGTTTAAATAAGACTAGGAAGAATGTAACAGGTGTATGGTTTTTAGGTCGACCATATATAAATGTTATACAAAAGGTGAAAAAAAATTTTAAGTGTAGATAGTTTCAGAACGTCAGGAGAAATGGAGCAAAATGTAGTTGAGGAAAATAGAATAGAGTATGTTTTTAGGGGAGTGACGAGATATTGATGACAAAATAAGTAGTGCCATGGAGATGGTTAGTAAGATAGAGGAAGAAGTAAAGGATGTAGAGGCAGAATTAAAATTTGTTAGAGATGAAGGGTGAGTAGATAAAGGAATTATTGAATAGAAATGATAAGGAAGTCCAGGAGGTAGAAGATGGATGAAGTAGGGAAAGTAAACTATGAGACAGTATTGATAGGAGATCCTCTAAATAGAAGATGTGGAGATGTAATTGCAAGGGAAAACAGAAACAGGTATGTAAAAATATGTTTGCCTGGAGATAGAATTAGGGATGTTACAAATAAGGTAAAGAAACAAGGGAGTAGAGATGTGTATGTTATGATAGGAACAAATAATTTGTCAGAGACATCGGAGGGAGTATTTAGTAAGATTAAAGGAAAAGTAGAAATAGTTGGATTATTACCAAGATTTGACAATAGATATATGTTAGATAGAGTATGTTCTATAAATGAGAGAGATTGAAAAAATTGTGTGAGGGAAATGATATTATGTTTGTAGATGTGTATATTTTTTTTTTTTATTAATAAGAGGGAGTTATATAGTAAAGATGGATTGAACTTAGCAAAACAAGGAAGTGAATTTTTAGGCAGTTTAAATTATAAAGAATATTATAGTTTAGGAAACTTATAGGGGGGGGGGTAAATATCAAAAAGAAGAAGAACTGGATGTAAGAAGTAAACAGGGAGTAGATATGGAGACGGAATGGGTCTGTAAAATTAATGGTAAGGAATTTATAAAAGAGTAGTTAGGAAGAGAGTCAAAAGAATTTATAAAAGAGTAGTTAGGAAAGAAGATATTGTTAAATTTGAATATTTCAATATGCAAGGGGGTAGAAGACTAGAAAAGTGGCTGGAATTAAACAAAACAGTTAAAAATGAAGAGCTTGGGGTACTAGCAGTAGTTGAAACACATCTAAGAGAAGAAAAAAAATCAATATTGGAAGACTTGGTATGGCAGGTATAAATAGAAAATAAAAAAGGTGATGGTGATATAGAAGTTAGATCAAAAAAATATTTAAATACTGCTAAATGTCAAGAACATATGTGGTTTTAAATAAGGTTAAGAAGACAAGAATAGATGGATGATGGCTATAGTGTATATAGCCACTGGAGCTACTCAAACTATATTGGAGTGGAACAGTAGAATATATGAACACCTAGTTAAGGATATACAGAGTTTCAAAAAAGGGGGTAAGAAAATAATGGTTATAGAGTGTATGAATGACATATTGAAGAAATTCATGCTGTAGATAACAAGAATAGACAGCTTTTGAAGAATTTTTGTCAGGGAGTGAATTTGAGCTTTGAAAATTACACATGGTCTAGAAACAATATATTTCATACAATTGATTATGTATTAGTAGAGAAAGAGGGAATGAATAAAGTACGAAAAATTAAAGTATTTGCTTATGAAGAAAGAGTATGTAATAGTGATCATAATTTTTTTATAATAGAAATTTTTAGTAATGTGGTGGAAAATAGTAATAAAAGTAAAAAGGATATTGGAAGATATGGATGAAGAATGAATGATAAGTTAGAAGAATATAAAATAAAAGTTGAAGAAATAATGGAAGAGTTTGTTGGGGGTGAATATAAGTAATGGTGTGGTAAAGTAGAAAAAGCGGCAAGTAGGGTTTTTAGGTTAGAATATTCAGAAGAATAAAAGTAATAGAAAAGTGAGAGTTAGTAAAGAGGAAAAAAGCATGCAGAGAAAAAGTGTGGTATCCCCTATACTTATTAAGAACAAAGAAAGTGAAAAAGATATTAATGTCAAATGGAAAAGTATTTAAAAAATAAATTGGCTAAAATAGATAATTATAAAGACAGAATGAAATTAAATAGTAAATTGTTGGAGGATAATATTAATAAAAGTGAAAGAGATAGGAATAAAAAAATTTGGAAATACATTAAAAGAATGAATGTAGGGGGGAGAGAAAGAGTATTACTAGATGATGAGGGAATAGAGTGTAGCTCTAGAGAAGAATTCGAGACAATCTTAAATAATTATGTAATAGATGTAGATAAGATGTTAGATGTGAAGGACAGATAACAAACATGAAAGCATATAGTAATGGAAATATTAGGTTTGTGGAAAGTGAGTTGAATGAGGCAGGGAAGAAATTGAAAAGTGGACAGGCAAGAAGTTTAGATGGGTGGGAAGCAGAAATGGTAATGAATTGGAGAAAAATTGACAAAATTAAACCTATTATCATATTTTAATGGTAACAGAAGAGAGAATTTCTGGATAGTTGGAATAATACCAGAGTAAGGCTACTATTTAAAGGAAAGGTTAAGGATCATAGAAAGTTTAGCAATTATAGACCGATAGCGGTAACGTCAGTGTTATATAAAGTTTTCGCTTATATTGTGGGTGGAAGAGTAGCCAAATGGATCGAAGAAAATAATATAATGAGAGAAATGCAAGGATGTTTTTGATCAGATAGGCATATAGGAGGATAGTTTCTTTATAGTTATACAGCTTAAAGACATGAGTAGAAATACTGGTAGACAGTTATATATGGTTTTTATAGATATAGAGTAGGTATATGATAAAGTAAATAGAAATAAATCATAAAAGTTTAGTAAATTTGGGAATGGATGGAGCTTTAGTAGATCTTATTAAGAGATTGTATGAAAATAATTATTATATGTATCAGTTAGGAAATATAGAATCAGTAAGTTAAAAATGGGATGGGACTAAGGCAAGGATACTCTATGTCACCTATTTTGTTTTTATTGTATTTGACAGAAATGAAGATCACAATAGAAAGACTAAGAAGAGTTGTATAGATGGCATTAGTAGTTGGCAGTGGAGGACTAAATGGACATATTGAAGAAATTGATGATGTAGATAATAAGAATGGTCAGTTTTTGAAGGAATTTTGTCAAAGAGTAAATTTGAGCATTGGGAATTTATCAAATATGTATGAGGGACAATACACATGGTCTAGGAATAATGTATTTCACACAATAGATTATGTATTGGTAGAGAAAGAGGGAATGAATAAAATACGGAAAATTAAGGTATTTGATAATGAAGAGAGGGTATGTAATAGTGATCATAATTTTATTGTAATAGAAATGGTTAGTAATGTGATGGAGGTTAGAAATAAAGGTAGAAATAATAGTGAAAGATGTAGATGGAGAGTGAATGATAAGAATAAGTTGGAAGAATATAAAATAAAAGTTGAAGAAACCATGAAGCAGATGGATGGGGATGAGTATAAGGACTGGTGTGGTGAAATAGAAAAAGTGGCAAATAGAGTTTTGGTTGAGAATATGCAGAAGAATAAAAGTAATAAAAAAATGAGTTAGTAAAAGTGTAAAAGAGAGGAAAGAAGCATGCAGAGAATATAAGTGTGCTATTAAGAACAAAGAAAGTGAAAATGATATTAATGCTAAATGGGGAAAGTACTTAGAAAAGAAGAAGTTGGCTAAAATGGATAATTATAGAGAGAGGATGAAGTTAAATAGTAAATTGTTAGAGGATATTAATAAAAGTGGAAGAGATGGGAGTAAAAAATTTTGGAATTACATTAAAAGGAGAAATGTAGGGGAAAGAGATATAGTATTAATAGATGATGAGGGAATAGAATGTAGCTCTAGAGAAGAAGTAGAGAGAATCTTAAATAGATGATGTGAAGGAAGTAGTGATAGAAAAAATGGAAGCAGTTAGTAATGGGAATATTAGATTCACAAAAAATGAATTGAATGAGGCAGGGAAGAGATTGTGAAGTGGAAAGGCGAGAGGTTTAGATGGATGGGCAGCAGAGATGGTAATGAATTTAGGGCATAGAGCAAAAGCAAAGTTATTATCATGTTTTAATAAAATGGCACAGAAGACAGTTTTTCCGGTTAGTTGGAGTAATACAAGAATAAGCTTATTATTTAAAGGAAAGGGTAAGGATCATAGAAAGTTAAATAATTATAGACCGATAGCGGTAACATCAGTTTTATATAAAGTTTTCTCATATATGGTAGCTGGAAGAGTTGTAAAATGGATGGAAGAGAATAATGTAGTGGGGGGAATGCAAGGAGGTTTTAGATCAGATAGGCATATAGGAGATAGTTTGTTTGTATTACACAGATTATGGAGATGAGTAGGAATTCAGGTAGATCATTATATATGAGTTTTATAGATATAGAGAAAGCATATGATAGAGTAAATAGAAATAGATTATGGGTAAGGTTAGCCAATTTAGGAATGGATGATGCTTTAGTAAATATTATTAAGAAATTATATGAAAATAATTATTATACTTACCAGTTAGGGGATATAGAATCGGTTAAAGTTAAAAATGGAGTGGGATTAAGGCAAGGATGTCCTAGGTCACCAATTTTGTTTTTGTTGTTTTTGAGTGAAATGGAGAAAGCAATAGAAAGACTAGGAAGAGGGGTAGAGATACTATTAATAGGTGGCAAGGGAGTATATGTTTTGTCGGGTCTTTTTTTTTGCAGATGATATCTTTTTGTGTGCAGAAAGAAGAGAAGATATGGAAATTATGTTGAGGACATGTGCAAGGGTGGGTAATGAGATGGGGATTAAATTTAGTGAAGAAAAATCAAATATAATAATGGTTAATACTGGGGAAAGAGAAGATGTAGAATTTTTATTGGGGGATATAAAGTTAAGTGTGGTGGATAGATATAGGTATTTGGGAATCATCTTATGTAATCAGGAAAATTGCTTGGATGAATGGGAGAAAAACTTGGTAAATGATGCAAAGAAAAGAAAGGGTTTGATAAAGAAACTAACAGTATTTTCATATAATAAATATGATGTAGCTAGAATAGTATGGAAGGGAGTTGCATATGGTAATGATGCATTATGGGTTAGTAAAAGAGTTTTAGATTATTTAGAGAAAGTACAAAGGGAAGTAGGAAGACATGCATTAGATGCAGAGATGTGGACAGCAAAGGAGGCAATTCAAGGAGAAAATGGGATGGTCAAGTTTTTATATGAGAGATGCAAAAAGTAAAATGAAAATGTTTGGTAGGTTGCAGTTTATGCATAGTAAAAGAATAGCAAAAATAGTGTTCAATTGGGTTATGGGTAAAGGGCAGGCAACAAGATGAGTGAGAAAGGTAATGCGGTATGCGAAAGATTTGAATAAAGAATTTATATCAATATACTTGTATAAAAGATGGGATGATTGTGATAGGAGGATTGTTGAGTGTTATAGTGGTAAGGAATGGGAGAAAAGAATAGAAGCATTAATAAAAAATAGGGAGTTGGAGAGATGGAGAACTAGTATGGAGGGTAAGAAGAGTTTAAATATATATAGAAGTAAACGGAATATTGCATGCGAGTTAATTCATGATAATAGTAAGGAAAGTAGTTTATTATTTAAGGCTCGAACGGGATCTTTAGCAACAAGAGAATATACATGTAAATGGAAAACCATGGATTAGTGTGCAAATTGTGTAAGGAAGGTATAGAGAATATTAGGCACCTGTTGATTGAATGTAAATGCTTGAAAGCAGAAAGGGTATAGATAATGAAGTTATGGGAGAATAGACATGAACAAAGTGACTATACAGAAACTGAGTTATTAGTTTTTATGTTGGGTGTACGAAGAGATAAGGGGGGTTTAGATATAAAGGCCATAGAGTTAACAAAGATTATGTTGTGGAAATGGGATGGGGCAGAATATGGGAAGACTTAAGAGTGGGGAATGGAGAATAAAATGGCTAACAGGTTTATCTGGGCATAATTGCTGAGATATTCTTGACTTCATTTAAGGAGAAGCCAAAAATACATCATCACATACATTATTGGGTCTTTTATTTGTGGATGATTTCTTGTGCACAGAAATTAGTGAAAATATGGAAGTTGTTCACAGAAATTAGTGAAGATATGGAAGTTATGCTAAATTGGGGGTATAAAATTAAGTGTGGTGAATAGGTATAACTATTTGGGAATCATCTTAAGTAATCAGAGAAATTGCTTGGATGAATGGGAGTAAAAATTAATAAATGAAGCAAAGAAAAGAAAGGAACTGATAAAGAAATCAACATTGTTTTCATATAATAAATATGGTGTAGCTAGAATTATGTGAAAGGAAGTGGCAGTAATAAAGGGGTGTTAGATTACTTAGAAAAAGTACAAAGAGAAGTAGGAAGACATGGGATGATCAAGTTTTTGTATGAGAGATGCAAAAAGAAAAATGAAAATGTTTGGTAGATTACAGTTTATGGATAATAAGAGAATACCCAAAATAGTATTTAATTGGATTATAAGTAAAGGACAGGCAACAAGATGGTTGAGAAAGGTAAGACTGTATGCAGAAGATTTGGATAAAGAATTTTTGTCAGTATATTTATACAAACGGTGGAGTGATTGTGTTAGGATAATTGTTGGGTGTTATAGTGTCAGGGAATGGGATAGAAGAATAGATGCTTTAATAAAAAATAGGGAATTGGAGAGTTGGAGAACTAGTGTGAAGAGTAAAAAGAGTTTAAATATATATATATATAGAAGTAAACAGAATATTGGGTGGGAGTTAATTTATGATAATAGCAAGGCAAGTAGTTTTCTGTTTAAGGCTCTATCAGGATTTTTAACAAGTGAATATACACATAAATGGGAAAATATGGGTAATTTAGTCTGCAAGTTATGTAGGGAAGGCATAGAAAATATTAGGCATCTGTTCCTGCAAGCTGAAAATGTGCAAATAATGAAGTTTTTGGGTGAATAAATTATAAACAAAGTGATTATACAGAAAGTGGGTTTTTGGTTTTTTTGCTGGGTTCAGGAAAAGATGAGGGGGATTTAGATTTAACGGCTATGTTGTTGACAAGGATTATGTTGTGGAAATAGAATGGAGTAGAATAGAGAATAATATGGGACAAACAAGGGAAGATAGCTAACAGGTTTCTCTGGGAATACTAGCTGAGAGATTCCTGGCTTCGAAAAAGGAGAAACCACTGCGGATCGCATACCATTATTAGCAGCCTGGGTAAGCATATTAAATGATAATCATGATATTTTTCATAAAAATCAGTTATCAGCTATATATATATATATGCAGAACTTAGAATGAATACTAAACCTAACTCATTTAACTATTCACTTCATTAAATATTCACTTTATAAGGAGCATTTACATTTGTTCAATAATTATAATATCAAAGTAAATATCAATTTTTGTTTTTCATTTCAAACAAAACTGTAAGTTTATAAACTCCATTTCTCCATACTTTTAAATATGGGTTTCTATATAAGTATAAAATTTTACAGTAAAAAATCATACTTTATTTACATTTCTAAATACATATTATCCAAGTAATAGATGCCAGCATCTAAATAACTCCAATTGTGAATTTATTTATTTATTTATTTTTGTAATTACATTGCTTTTAGTTTATAACTTTAACTACCTTTTTAATAAATATCAAAATAATAAACTTTAACTACCTTTTTAGGCTAGACTTTTCGATTATATTTATATAAATTATATATTTAAATTTTTTTCATATTATATGTTTGAGATTATTGAATAAATTTATTGATTTCTGAATGTAGACAATTAATAACAATTATGAATTTAAATAAAAATATATTCCCATCCTATTATTATTGTGATCAAATCTTAAGTAGTTGTGCAAAGCAACATAAATGAAAATACACCTAATTTTCTTTTTACATGATAAATTGGTTCCCAAAAATTACCTGTAAAAGAAATTTTGTATAAAAAAATTCATTGTATATATGGAAAATAAGATAGGTTTTGGACCTAAAAAATCAATGAACATAATTAAATAAACCACATGAAAAATTTCATTAAAATGTTATAATTTTTGTATACTATCAAATTTTACTTCATACACATTGCACTTAAATAAAAAATGAGTTATAGTAACAAATTTTATTTGAAAAATACAAAAAACTTGAAAGTGATAACGTGATGAGGCACTCATTGGTTTCTCTACATAAGTCACTGAAAACTTTAAATTTCAGAACATATATTGTCACTTTCAAGTTACAAGTAAAAAAAAAATTTGAAATAAAGATTGTTAATGTAATTTATTGGAATTTATTACTTTTATTTCATTTAACTAGTTAATTTTTTTTTTTTAATTTAACAATTAAAATATTTGAAAACTAAAATTGTAGACCACTGAAACTATACACTTATCAAAAATATGGGTGCCATCTTACTTACCTGTAAAACAGAAAAGTATCCAAGATTTTATTTGCTGTCACTTTCTGACAATAAATGTGTATGTTTGTGCATAATTGGAATACCATTGCTATCACTAAAACTTGCAATGTATTACTTACTATTTATTGATTTTTCTCAAAATTAATAAATTAAATTTAAAATTATTTTTTCTTAACAACAACAATGATTTTTTTTTAAACCAAATGTCTAAATGCAAACAAAACATCAATACCAAAAAGGTACTTCACTTTCAAAACAAATATCAAAAATATTACAATGCAGACAAATTTCTCTGTTTGCAGGAATATTGCTAAAAAGGGGATTTTTGTTTTTAAAAAATTTGCAAACCCAGCAGCTCAAACCTACAAAACAAAAGAACCTATTGGGAAATATACAAGCTGATTTACCCCAGTCAAGTATCTCTCCAAGCAGAGCTTGGCATAAACAACAAACTGCTAATCAAAAAGGCCTAGAGATGGTATTTGGAACTTCAACATATAGATTTCCTTGTAAAGCTGAATCTCTCCTCCCTGCCCACTAACTACTTCTTAGTGTGCAAGAGGGGATTATCATGCCTCAACACCCTTTGCCAAATCTGCTCATCATACGAAGAAACTATTCAGCATGTATTACTCACCTGCCCTTATCTCAGTCAGATTCGGCATCTTATCTACGAAGGGAACACAACCAACACCCAAAACATATCCATTAAGCATGTCATCAAAAACGGCACCTTCTCCCTCATTAGATTGCCTATCTTCCTCACATTCGCAATCTGGCTTACCACGTGTAAACTCATTTTCACGCAAGGAAATCTCAATGCCTGCCAGACCTCCCTCGAGCTACTCGCCAAGATAAAACAAAGAGATAAATTGTTAGCTCCTGAATGGCTTTTCAGAGACACTTGGACAAGCATCTCTTTCCCAAGCAGATGAACGCTCACTTTGAGAAATTCAAAGCACCCACATTTACACTATGATGCAGCCATCTAGCGCTACAATGCCAGCATAAGGTGACAAGATTACCTGGACTCTTTGATTTACTTAGCCATGTAACATGTATAGTCCCAATAAAGTTGTTTTTGGAAAAAAAAAAAAAGAGAAATAAAGAGATTAAACTTTTTTTTTTAGTTAAATGATAATAACAAACTTTTTTTTTTTTTGGAATTTTGTGACATAATTGTGGTGAACTCCAACAAATCTGTAAATAAATAGTGAATTAAAACATTTACAATCTTCTAAAAAGGAAAATAAATTATTTTATATTACTTACATGAAATTATTTAGAATTAAAAAAAAAGTTTAATAACAACTTAAGACAATCTAAGAATTAGTTTGAGAACATAAAATGATTTTTTTAAGCCTTCCAGACAATAATGTTTGTTTCTTCATTCCAGTCATGAATATGTTACAGCAGCTCTAATTCCAAAATACTTTTTTTTTTTTTACTGATCATGTTATTTTAAAACAACTCATGTAGAAAGAGAAATATATATATTTAACTTGTATTATTTCAAAATCATGCAAAAAATAATTCACGTAAAAAGAGAATTAGGTATACTTATGGAGAGTGCAGTGTTCATATCAGTTCTAGCATGGCAATCAAAAATATTTTAAAGATGTAATAAAAAAAAGTGAGAACAGTTATCTGATACAAATCAATACAGAGATTTTCATGAGCTGAGATATATAGAAAGGACATGGAAATGATGTTATACCTCTTCAGATTTGATGAAGAATGAATGATAATTTTTGATGAATTTCAATCTTTAAAATATAGGCATAAATGGAAGGATATAGTACTTTTGAAGCATTAAATAAGTAACCTAGTGTTAAAAGTGTTAGAAGTAGTTTGAAGTTGAGACTTAAAGGAAAATTGAAACTTATTTTTTTCCAATAAAATTTTAATTTTCACACTCAAGAAATTTGTTTATTGAATGATAGTGAGCCAAAAATAGTTATACAAATTGATTAGGTTTTTGTATTCTAAGAATTTTTAATTAATACTGCAATAATCTTTAAAATCTATACACAAATCATCAATACTTTGTGCCAAAATTTGGCCTACCCTGTATTTGTAGTTAATAATTGTTTGTGTTAACTGTTGAATTTTAATTTTTAGTAGTTATACAATAGCTCTTTTAATGACTTTTAATTTTTAAAGTTTGATATAGTTTTTTTTTTTTTTCCATTTGTGTGTATGTATATTTAATTTAAAAAGTAATTATGATTTTATATATATAGAAAGGTAAGATTGCAGAAATGAAACTGCTGAATTTAGAAGATTGGGTATGTAGCAAAGTTTTTTTTTTAATTTAATCAGTAACTTAAAAATTTATCAAATTGCATTCTCATTTTTTTTTAAAAATATATACATAAAATAATTGATATAAAGGCAGATAATTTTGTATAAATTACTTTATGACAAGAAATTTTTTTTTAGATAATTTTTTTTATATATATTAAATTTAAAAAAAAAAAAAACAATAACAAGATTAAATGTAAATATTGAGAACCCATATATCTAATATATTTAGTCAAAATACAGGTTATATCATTATTTTGAAACACTGGGTGCAAAGTTTATTGCAGATTCAGAAAAATTCAAAAATGAATTAAGTCAAATATAAACCTGTAATTATAACAATAAGCAAATATTTCTTTAAAAAACTGATTTAATTAAAAGGGAAATAAATAAATTTAAATTCATTACGTGTATTTACTTAACTGCTATAACAAAAATTGCTCATATTTATATATTGTAAAAGTGATGCCAAAAAGTTAAATGCATACAAATTTGTTTAATTTATTCGTGATTACTTATAGTTTTAAAAAGTAGTAAAATAAAATTTTAAAAAATACATTTAAATCTATTGTTTATTAAAATTCTGAATTTCTAAATGACAAAAAATTAAAATACCAACTAACATTTTAGATTTTTCAAATCTATTATAATTTCCCCCACTACTTGGTATCATGTTTATCTATGACTCTGTTTATAGTTGAACTTGATACCAAGTGGCACAAAAAATTATAAAATATTAATTGATGAGTATTTACTTTATATAGGATCCAGTTTATTAATATAAGTATTTGTTTTTTGTCTGAAAATTTGTAATGATGATTTATTATAAGATGTGATATGTTGGACTATTTCCATTATTTATGAGTGAATGTTAAATGTACAGAAAATTTTAAACTTTATTAAAACTTTCCAAATACAAACAACTTGTTAGTAATAACACACAAATAGACAATACAGGTTAGTAATTACACTATATATTTATATATGAGGGTTGATTCAAATCCTCCTGAGTCCTTCAATTTTTTTTTTTTTTTTTTTTTATGGAATCCTCTAATTAATTTTGCTCTTAGGAAAAAATATAAAAAAATGAATTAGTCTCACTATAAAAAAAAATTGAAGGACTCAGGAGAATTTGACCAACCCTCATATATAAATATATCAAATTTCTATTATATTTTGCCTCTACAGAATAGCTCAGTTGGTAGAGCGTTTTGCCTTAAATTCGATATTCAAGAATCTAAAGGTGCAAGTTCAACTTCTAAACGAATATTGTCACTGTGCATATAGACCAGCAACACCTGAAGAAGAGTGAAGAATAATACCTAACAAGTTGTTTGTATTTGGAAAGTTTAAAATTTCCTGTACATTCAACATTCACTCATAAATGATGGAAATAGTCCAACATATCACATCTTAAGTATTTGTTGTTGTTTTTTTATAGCAGAAAAAAATTAATAATATACTGTTTCAAAAACTGCCATCTAATGTAAAAGTGATTTCTTCACAAAAATTATTTTTCTATTGACATTTTGTAAATAATTGTTTAGCATAGAATTGTGAAATTTCTGCTTTTATTTTTTATACAGAATTGAGAACAAATATGAATTATCTGACATGATTTTTTTATCAATTCAACTTTTTTATAGAGGGACTATATATATTTAAAAATAAAATTAAAGTAAAATCACAGTTTAGTAAATATCTGTAAATTAATAAATACAATTGATGAAAATGTCATGTTTTAATGACTGTGTTTAAGTTGGGATTTGATCCCATCCCTTTCTCCCTAGAAAATTGCTGCAAAATAATTTTTAAATATTCACTCTTAAAATTTTAAAAAACCTGGTTTTAAGTTAATCTTTAATGACTTTCACATGTGCTTTCAATGTGGCATTGCATCTTCTTTTTTATTGTCATGCAATGGGCAGTATTTAATTTTGTAATAAATGACATTAACAATTTTGTCATTTAACTTATGACATTCCATATTTCAACTTTAGCTTTTGTTTCTAGATGACAGATAGAATCAATAATCTTGTCAAAATGAAATAGTGCTAATTAAGAAGGAGATTCTAGTACTTTTTATTTTATGCTGTTATTGGCAGAAAAAAAATATTTTTTTTAACTACAAGTTTTCAAATATTTACATTTTAGTAAGTATATAATGTTTTAATATAGCATATTTGTCAATGAAAAAGTTGATTTGTTAAAATAATCAAATCAAAATGTGTGCATCTATATGTTATGTGAAGGCAAGTAACACATATTGGTTAATATTAATTCATAACATATGAAACATTATATTTGTAGTTCTATGCTAGAAATTCATTTTCAAAACAAATTGTAACAGAAAAATATGATGATACTCAAACTTGCCATATTTGGTCTCTATTACATCAACTTTTATATTGTAATGGTCATCATATCT
Source organism: Epiperipatus broadwayi (assembly GCA_028023455.1). NCBI lineage: Eukaryota > Metazoa > Onychophora > Udeonychophora > Euonychophora > Peripatidae > Epiperipatus > Epiperipatus broadwayi. The sequence continues at coordinate 5,706,274 of JAQFVV010006206.1, forward strand.
GTACATTCACGCAACAAATCCCGAGTTTTAGCCAATCATACCAAGGCTGATTGAAGTGAGGTTGTTGAGACCCCGAATCCAATCTCATTTCAGTTAATTTACCAACACTCAGAGATTTACTACCTTACGGATGACATATATGAGGCCACACTAGTATTTTCCTAATTCGCATGCCAGCATAGGGCAGGGAAAACATGAAGCTATGATATAAATTGGCATGACCAAAGTATAGCTATATAGGTGTGACTCAACCAACAGACATCATTAAATTTAGAGTGGGATTCATAACTATTCAAACAATAACTAATTACTAGTTAATAATCAACTAATGAATAATGAGCATTTAGACATTAAGCAGAGTTATATTTTAAACAAATTTAATAAAAGCAAAATTTAAGTAATAAAGTAAAATAATATAAAACAATTGAATGACACCAATTTGTTTCACTCGCATGTGATGACGATAGGATAAGTTACAGGCTGTTTGAATTTACATATTTAGTATTGGGCTTCACTCACAGGTGATGATGATTAAATAAAGTTACATTTTGTTTAAATTTACAGATTTAAGATTTGATCTCACTCGCAGGTGATGATGATTAAATAAACCTACATTTTGTTTAAATTTACAGATTTAAGATTTGATCTCACTTGCAGGTGATGATGATTAAGCTGCATTTTGTTTAAATTTACAGATTTAAGATTTGATCTCACTCGCAGGTGATGATGATTAAATAAAGCTACATTTTGTTTAAATTTAAGGTTACAGACTGTTTTAATTTACACAATTATTATTTTCTCTCACTCTCAGGTGATGATTTATAATTTATCAAGTTACATTTTATGAGCTCTATTATTATAGTAATATAGATTTATTTCAAGTTTAGCTCATGCTTAGCTATGCCCTATTTATGCTATGTCTTGATGCTTAGATTTGCCTTAGTGAATCTGCAGAAGTGATCATCATCAATTATAATTAATAATTTATTTGATTGGTACACAATTCTCTATATAGATTATAAGCTTACAAAAACAGATTCAGTTTCAGATCAAAGCTGAAATATGAATTATTATGGGGGGATGAACTGATGGTGGGTAGTAAGACTTCAGATACTAAGGCGCATATATAACATACCATCTGAGCCTGTGTGTTTAGAATGTGCCCTTGCTTATAGGATTTGTTACCATTTAACCGGTTCTCTTTTTCTACCGAGCCCATTGCTGTGAAAGTGAAAGAGACCTTTTTAGTCCGGGTGATCGAACAGTTATATCAGGATATGTGGATGCTTCTGATCCAGTCTTAAGCGGAGGTAATGGGATGACCCTTAAAATCAAACCCATTGTGGAATGAGAGCTGTCCGAACTAAATATATGGGATGGTCATCAAAACCAGAAGCCCATTCAAGAAATAATATACAGAAATAGGTAAATGCGTGTGTGCGCTTCTTAAGAACACATTCGCCCTGTTGACTACATTAATATATATAAAATTGAGATGCAAAACCTTAGTTTCCTTCTATAGAACCACCGTAAATCAGTTCATAAATTAGCATTTATAATTACGCTATTAAAGAAATATAACGATTCTAATTTATTAAGCTATCTATATAGGCATTTATAGATATATAAGAAGGACTACAGCATATTTTGGGATAATTATAAGATTAAATTCTAATTCTATGTTGCATTTATTCACTTCAGCTAAATATTAACCATATAACGCATGCCTATTTTTAATCATTTGTAATCGCTTAATTATACACCTAAACTAAGCTTTATCTACTAGTTTCAGAAGGGAGTTTCGTTTGTGTACTAATACGCAAAATTATACAAATGTGAGAACCTCTAATCATTTCTCACTAGTTAACTTAAATGCGAGTAAACTCCATTCTGAATCCACATAGCATAAACATATAAATAAATAACTGAAATTAATATCAGCATAGACTTAACTAAAAAACATATAAAATTATAATTAAGATTTCATGAAAGTGAGATCTAAGATTTGGCTTTCTTTACTTAGTGCAAAGAAACGAAATTAAGATATTTTAATAAATTATTTTAACTCAGCTTAAATCAGACAATTATATCATTTTAAATTATATCAAATCAGTTAAATCAGGAAGATTTACGATACCAAATATTAATTACAAAAGTTACATTTTAGTTAATGAATCAGTATTTGATAGTTTGAAATACATTAGTTTAAATTATATGCAAACAGTTTAAATTAGGCAATATTTGCGATACCAAATAATATTACAAAAGTTATATTTTACTTTAAGCATTAATATTCAAAGGTTTGAAATACATTACTTTAAATTATATTGGCCATTTATAATAATTTGAGCTAACTTTAATAGGTTATGAGATTTAGTTTAAAGTTTATTTTAAAATTGCTGAAATATTACCGCTTTAAGTTCTTTTCTTAGGCATCTTTCTTGGGCATGGTTATTCATTGTTAATGTTGAGTGTGCTGTTACTTGTATTGGGCATTGGTCATCCTGTTCTCCATATTGTAGACTCCTCTTCGGGCTCTGGAGAACCAGTCTTTCTGTACTTACCCAATCATTTTTATTTTTAACAATTTTAGCAATCATACTCTTTCATCCCCCCTCTCATTTTACTTTAGTCACAAGTGTTTTTTATATTAACTACCTGAAATAAAGTGAAAACCAAAATCACATGTTTTTCTTTATAGTTCTTAACTATTTCTTAAATTTCAGATCCATCTTCCCAATTAGTTTACCACATTTTGACAAACCAGTGACGCCTGCTGTTATTGACTTGTTTACCAGCTTTGGTCAATTTAATTTCTTTCACCTTACTTTAAAATCTATTTTTATTTTTAACTTTATAAGTAGGTCAAAATATAGCAAGATGAATCAATTTTATTATTCCTTTAGAAAAGCAAATCTGAAATTTAGTACCTTATGAAATCTAACAATGCTTTATTTTATATGTGTAACACGTAAACAGAATTTAACTATATATGCAGGAATATAATTTCAAATATTATTTATAAAATTATTTAACAATATTATATTTATAAAACTAATTAAATAAAGAAAACTTATGTTTAAATCTGTCACACTATTTCCTTTCCTCTGCATATACATATATCTTGGTTACATATACATCAAGATTTACCTTTATTTAGTAAACTAATATATATGTGAGCATATGTGTTGATTTATCATACATATACATACGCTTTCCACATTGTATGCTATAATATTTGCACACATACATAACTATGATTATTAATCTTAAATTTAGTCTGATATATGAGGATTTGGGTATATAGGTATATAAATAAAAGTACTACTATAGCATATAGTAGGTGAAACAGTAGGATAGACTTATCTGACTGTTTCAATATTAAAAAGCAAAAATATGTGGACAAACTAAAGTAGATGTATCACCCTCTTTTATGGAGTTAAATTTATCTGTTTGCTGTATAAATAATACATAATGAGTCACTATTGTGTTTGATGTCCAAAAGCAAAAAAAATAATGACTACAGCTTCAAATATCCAAGCATGAATATGGCAATCTTTACAAAGAATCAAAAATTTGTGGTAATATCATTAATACATTATTTTAGGAAATTTAACATATGTTGAATGAGTAATACATATAGATTCACAATTAATGTAAATATCTATAATATCCAAAAGCAAAAAATTTGCAATTTAACACTAAAGTTCATTTTCTAAACTAATGGGAACAGAAAAATGGATCAATAGTTTCTATGACATTCAAGTATGCTTGTGTGAGACTACTCAATAAAAGCTAAAGTATTTGCTGAACATCATCTTCAAGTATCAACAGTAAACAGTCTGATATCTCTGTCGTTTTTATGTTAGATTATGATTTTTGTAACTGTATAACTTTTATTATTATTTTTCTGCTATGTATACACAATTTTTTCATTACTAGATATAAGATTAATTTAAGTAATGATTTTTTTATTTAATTTTTTGAAAGCAATATTTTCTAAGATATTAATGCTAATATATTATGTTTAATTTTAGTCATTTATTATTATTTAATTTTTTTTTTTTAAGTAATATTTTTTTTTAATCAGCAAGTATAGAAATACTTTTTAAACATTTTCAGTTTTTACTATCATCTTTATATAGGCTACTACTTATGATACAACATAACACAATTGGTGCAAATTTATATCTGCTATATAGCACTACAAAATTGCTTTGAAATTATGCAATTATAAGTAATGAATTCAAAATGTATTGATTTAATTTTTTTATTTAATATTTTTGTATAATATTTGACTAATAACTTGCATTAAGTTATACTAATATATTACTTAATTTAATTTTTTTATCATTATAATTACAGCTATGGTTTTGAATGATTTTGTTGGAATCTGCAAATTTTCCTAAGCTGAATAATGATAAAAATATCAGTGTTCAGCCTGTAATTTAAAAAAAAAAACATTGATTAATATAAAAATGAGAAAAGTGATTTTCATGTCAGTAGTTATGTGCATTTGAAAGAAAAATCAAACACCCTCAAAAAAATTTGGTAATTTGTTGTTATGTATGGGACTTGACAAGTTACTTGAAATGATTATTCTAGTAATCATAAATACATATATTGTAGTAAATTACAATTACTTATTTCATGCTGTTTTGTTTTTTGTTTTTTGCTTGCTTGCTTATCTGTTTGTTTGTTTAAACATATTAAGTGAATACTATTTATAGGAGAAGTAGTATACTGGAATTTTTAGTTTTAATGATTTAGTAGTTTTATATGAAAATCTGTTATTTATCTTTGTAGATCTTCAATTTCTAAAAGTATTTTGATCTTTTATTTTTTGCTTATAAAATCAAAAAAGTTCCAATTAAGGTTTAAGAGACTTAGTTTCAAAAATAATTCCTTAATTAATAAATTGTTAGAAAACTTTCTTATTGAGAAAATGTTATTCTATTGTCTTACTTACCCAAAAGCAGGAGTTTTCAATAATTTAGCATTTTCTTACAGATAGATTTTTTTTTGGCAAGGAGGGGAAGGGGGTATTGAGAAATCTCACTTATAATATATTCCTTTCTGACTTTTTTTAAATAAATTTGTGCTTTCAATTATTTATTTATTTTGCTAATTTTGTCATCATTTACTTTTGCTTATTTAAATTGTAATAGGTTTCAGTCTCAGTCTGTGCCATTAGCCTAAATGTCATTTATTATCTGCTTATTGAAATAAAATTCAGGATTTATCAGATTTATAAAATTAAAATATACCCCATTGTTAGGTTAAAATTTGACTTTTTTTGTTTAAATTAATTTTTATGATGATCAATGGCATCAATATGCTTTATTAAAATACCTTGATCGTTATCATTTTCTAATAAAAAATCAAAACATCTGAGTATTAAAATATCTAAACTATATATTTAAAGTGTACTCTGTTATTGTTATGCCAAAAGATATTTGCTCTTTTTTATTTTTTTTTTGCTTCTATTTTTATATGTGAGCATATAATAGGAAGGTAAAATAAGATTTCCGAATTATAGGTAAAATCTTTCTACAATGCAAAGCTTTGTCAGATATCTTTGTAATTATTTTATGTCTATCAAGAAAAATAAAAGTAACTATTATTTTTAAAAATTATAATTAAAAAATATGAATATGAAAAGAATCAAAAAATAATAATAATATTTTAGATTGTTTTCTTTTTAATAATAAAGATATTAATTGTTATTATAATAAAAAGAAATGTGTTTTTAAACAACAAGGTTTTTTTTTCACTCATCATTGGCAGCCTTATGATATGTTATATTTTAGGAGTATAGATGGTTCTTCAAATCATCTAAATAAAATTTAATATGTTTGCTTTTACTTGAAAATTAGAATAACATATGTTCCTTCAAAACACAGTTGTTGTAAACATATATGAACACTCTTTGAAAATTGCAAAAATAATTATTTATTGTTATGTATTTAAGTTATTTTCTTTATTTGGAAGCAGTTGAATTGTTAACATTATTAATGTGAATATTTAGTCTATTTTTTAATATAATTATTAGTGTGAACTAATTAATTGAAAGGTACAAATATGCTTCTAATCATTAAGAATCAGAGTGGATCAGTTTATGCTAGTGAGGAATAACGATTTATGCAGAGAGGGAAAAAAACAAATAGATGATGTTTAAATTTTTAATTCTAAAAGAATAATATGAATTATTGATAGATAAATAAATAAATAATACTATTACAGCAAATAAAATTTAAACAATTTCTTAAATGACCAAGTATTAGCAAGAAGGTTGAAATTGAAATAAAAAAGTGCAAAAACAACAATCTTATTTTAAGAAAATGTTTATAAAATAAATGCTTTATAAACAGTTATGACTTGTTTCAGGTCTATCCTATATTACATCAGCAAAAGTGAGTTCTATAATATTGTCTCAGCTCCTTGGTATTTATTTTTTTATAATTAATTGTATACATTCTTACATATTTATATTTTAAATAAATATAATTTATATTATTTACTGTTTATCTAGTTTCACAGTTATGTAAAAAAAAAATCCAATGATTAATGTGTAAATACTTTCTGAGAGTCAGTATATCCAAAAGTTCCATAATTAACTTTCTTGCAGAAAAGTAACTAAGTTGAGACTTAAATTGTATATTAATTTATCATATATATAACTTCCAATTTGAATAAAATTTATATCCAAATTAAATTACTTTTTAGTATAATTTTAATTTAACTATTTTTAAAACTAATCTAAGTAATGAATTTCTTATTTAAGTGTTATAAAAACTAAAGTTATATTAAGTAAAAAACACCTCTGAACCAGTACTAATATAAAGGTGGAAAAAAAATCTTCTGCCTTAGTATATGAGTTTTTAATGGTTAAAAGTCATTAGTATTACAAAATAAAATGTATATTTTAAATAAATTTTAATTTTCAAAATAAATAAATATTTATCTTTTGTCTTGATAAATTATTAAAAGCATACTCACTAAATTGTATATAGAGCAACTACATTTTAGCTGTTCATATTTCCTGATTATTTTTGCCATCTAGGAACCAAAACTGAATTATAAATCTATTGCTATAAAAATAAATCTTTAAATGGTACAAATTTGAATTGGACAAGTGAATGATGGGCACTGCCTATTGTCACTCTGGTTATTAACTTGAAAGGTTCTGCAATGGATTAATGGTAAGTACAGAAAAATTTTATGTACAAGTTTACCATATATCTTTTTTTTTTCCTTTGGAAAAGATAAATGGAAATATAGCAGTCTTAAAAGTTATAAATAGCAGTAAACTACCACCAAGGATGATTGCTGATGTTAGTATGATTTATAAAATAAAAAAATAGTTTCAAGTTTCTACTAACTAGAATATATTTATTCACGTGCTTCATTATATTAACACTTTCTAGACAATGTTTTAGTGCTCTAATTTACAAAATATGATAATACATAAACTATACTAATCAAAGTGGTTTTAACTGAGGTAGAACTTTTTTAATCTTATTCCCAAATAAGAAATTATCATTTCTTCATATAACAAAACACATCTAAAATTGATTTGATTGCTTTTCAAATTATCTTATTTAAAATAATATCTTAATTCAATGAGTTGTATTTCTAATTTATTGAACTATATTAAAATTTATCATAAAATTGAAACTATTAAATTTAGTTTATATAATTTAAGTAAAATTATTGCCTATGCAAAAATATCACAATATGAAGAAACAACCGCATACATATCACAAAAAATATGTATAGTGGAGGCATTTTTTAGAAATCAGACTTCTTTATTCTTTTGCAATTCTTTGCATGTACTCTATAATCTACACATTTAAAAATAAAATTTGATTATAATGGGTACCTAAAAATGTAGAGTTTTTTAATAATAATAAAAAAGAAAGCTAAAGAAAATTATAATTATTTTATTTGGCACTTATTTTCATTGAAAGAATTTACTATACAATTTGCAAAAATCAGTTCAGATTGCTTTCTTATGGATTATTATATGTTTAGGATCTAATGTGAAAAAGATCATGTCATTATAACTTAAGAACATTGCATTCAGAACTTTTTACATTATATACATATATTCTAAATATTCCTTGCCTTGTTAAAGTTCCACATACACATAAAGTAATAAAATAATCATTATTATTTATTTTTTATTATTTGAAATGCTAGTATTATTAACAAATCACATAAAGTTTTTATTCTCATTTCCCAAATTTAGATACATGTAATATTTGGTGTATATATGCATGCACAAACACTTGTTTACTAACTTGATTCACTTCTCTTTTATTTAGATACTAAATTCAGATATCACCGATTTAGGAACAATAACTTGATGATGTATATATAGTGTTTTAGATATATTTTTTCTAGAATTCCTTTTTTTTTAAGGATTATTTATTTCTTTTAAATTATAATCTTTTCTTATAGAGGGCGCTACTTAACAGATACACTATTGTTTCTGTGTATACATATATACAGTATTTGTAAATATTTTACTATTGTTACAGCTGATAATTTGCAAATTTTTTAAAAAATATTTGTTGAAATGGTTTTGCATATTTTATAAATTATTGCAACAGTATATTTATAGTATTTTACATATATTAATAGTTATCATGAAATTTAATATTTTGACTTCATTCTTGTAATAAAGTAATTTTCTCCAACCCTCTTTTTTATTTCAAATTTATTTTTAATTTAATTTATCCCCCCCCCCCCCCGTTCTGTTACTTTTTACTAGTTTGCTTTCTGGTTGATTTTACTCTTCTATTTTTATTCTTTATCTTTGTTACCTCCATTTTTTTATTCTATATATTTTTCTTCCGTTAAATTGTATTTATTTATTTATTTTCTGCTTTTGACTTTTTTTTTATTCAAACCCCTCTCTCCTTCCTTTCTGTTTTATTTGTGTATATTTTTATCATTTATATTAGTCCGAGTTTTTATTCTTTATATGTGTGGGTTTTTATTTTGTTCTGTCTAATTTGATTTGTTTCCTTCTCTTTTTTCTTGGGGGATTGAATGAATATATATATATGTATAAAATTAGTCTAATAAGATAATTATAGTTTAGTTATTGCGTGTGTGACTTATTCTCCGAATAAACAGCTAGTTTTGTGTATGTACTTGTCTTTTGTTATAGATAATTGACCACCAGTACAAAGTACGATTATTTGATTTAATTTCTTTTGGACCATAGTACCACTGAATAATTGTCTTAATTGCATTGATTCCAAATAATCAGAAGTAAAGTGTGGCTTGTCAGTAAATATGATGATGGTTTTACATTTATGAACTTAAAATTAAAACCTGGGCCATTTTAACTATATAATAGCCTCATCTTTTTTACAGTAAAGCATTAAGACTTGAAAAGCAATTATATTAAATTTATTTGTATATTAAATATAATATTAGTTTTTACTGACAATAAAATTGCAGATCAATTTAGAATGAATATTGCTTTATTCTTACTAATTTCATTTTTTTATAAAAGGTTATTTTTTAAATATTTAAAAATTTTAGTTGTGCATAGATATATATTATGATTGTTTTTTAGAGGTGTTCATTAATTATCTCAAGAAAAAAGTTTTTTTATTAAATATATTCATCTTATTTTTATTTACAATTAAGGAATGTGAAAGAAGAGCATTTTATAAAAATTATTTATTAAATATATATATGCTTGTATTTTAAGAATCAAACCACTGATAAGTTTCATTTTTATTTTTATTTTTAATTCATTTAGTCTATTTATAATGCTTTTTTCTTCCTGTTAGATTAATTCAACTTATATAAAACTCTATATTAAATTTTTATTGAATAGTTAAAATAATTAATACATGTAAAATTGATAAAATCATATATTAACAACTAAGATGCTGAATAAATTGTGCTAAGTGTTGTAAGTAATAGTAAGCTATCACCAGTGATGATCAAGTGTTATTTCTTGATGGCAGTATTCTATTGCCATGTTATTGTAGAAGCATTTTAGATTTTTTCAAAAGTTTACAGTTAATGGAAAGGCAAACTGGTGATGATTATGGATTGCCTCACAATATTCAAGCAACCAAAGAGAAACTTAAATTAGAAGTACATTATTTTTAACAACCCCCTCCACATAATATTATTAATTTGAAATTCCAAAATTTCTCAAAGAATTGCCACAGCAATTGTTAATTCTCTTAAGATTTTAATTGGAATTGTTTGTTGTTTGATCTTTAAAAAACACTCAATTTCATCTATATTATTAATTAATAATATTATGCATTTAACACCAAATCTCAATAATTATATTTAATAAATTATTATACCCTTAATCATATTTAATGCCCTGCTGAGGTTTGATGCAATAGTAAAGTGCAGACTCTAGTGCTTAAAATCATTGGATTGCACCCAGTTCTGTCACTTCCACACTAAAACTTCTGATGAACTACTGAACAATAAAGCTATTCAGTTGTTTTGTTGTTGTTGTTTAATCATATTCAATTATTCCTTTATTTTTTTTTTAAAAAAAAGTAATATGATTATATGTATTTAAATCTAAATTGGAAAAGAATTATAAAGTTAACATTAATCTATATATATATTGTCAGCATACAAGTAGGAGAAATATTTGAAGGTTGTTATTTATTTATTTATTTCAATATTCGGTATTATTTCTCAAAAAGATGCCACAATTTTTCTGTTACATTGTATTTGAAAATGCAGTGATATAAAAATTTTGCATGTCAGTATGTTTATTTGTAATATATGTCAAATTATTTTAATAAATTTTTTGACAGTACTTCATAATAATTTTATTATTATTTAAGAAAATGTAGCTAAGAACCTTATGGCATAGTTGCTAGTGTATCTGCTTACCATAACTAACAATCTAGAGTTTGAGTCAACTTTGAAATTTTTTTAACATTATAAACCAACTTATTCAAGTATTTTTTCCCCCAAGTTGACATTCCATAGGCAATCTAGCTAGTCATTGTAAGTGGTAAATGACTACCTAATTATTTTTGTTTTTAGTTGGCGGTTAAAGGTCCCAAGTTAATCTGAGTTTATTTAATGAGTGCAGATGCATTGGCTGTAAAAATAAAAAATATGATTATGTTATGGTGCATCCTTCACTACTTATAGAAATGTTACTTTTTCAGATTCTGATTTCTTAGTTACTTTTACTTTATATCTTTTTTTTTCAATGTAAATTACTAATATTTTTACTAATAAAAAAAAAACAAAAGTACTAACATTTTTGACTATTTGCTAATAAATTTTTATCTTTAATAATAATTATATAGCCAAGTTTTTGTTTTTTTTTAATTCTGATTGCTAATAAAAAAAATTAAACTAATTAACATCCAAATCAGTATAAAAGACAATATTATGTAATCATTTCAGTTGAGAAATCTTGCTAGCTTAAAATTGTTGTTTTCTATCTAAATCTCTCTTTCTTTTTTTTTTCAAGTTAAAAAGAGGGAATAAAAAAAAACAGAATTTATAAGAAAATCCTACTGTTTATCTTTTAATTGATTGCATTCTCACATATATATGGCTAACTAATTATGGATTTATACATAACAATTTCTGGAATCAGATTGAAATAACATAACTTAGATTTATTACATTAATCATTGAATGATTTATATATATTAGTAATTTTTTAAATTCCTTTCTTTAAATTAGAATAGTGATAAGATTTTTCCATTGCGTGTGTATTTAATAAAGTTAAATGAATGATCAAATGGCATTATAGTTTCATTAAAAGTAAAAAAAAATATCAAAATGCTTTATAGTTTTGGGGGTTCATAAAAAGTTTAGTTACCAGAAATGACAGATCTGGAGTCAATTCATGATTCTTAAATTCAAGAGTCTGCACTAAACCATTCAAGATAACAATTTCATTTATTTGACTATTATTGAGATTTTTTGTCTTTTCCCCACATTTTTTTCAATCAGGAGTATTTCAAAATTTAAAAAAAAAAACTATTTTTATATTTAGCTAATTGCTTAAAACCTTTTTAAATTTTTACATGCATATTCAGTAATACAAAGTGATCTAAAAATATAATTATTTAACATATTTTCATTATAAACTTTAACTTATTTATATATCTTTTTAATATAAGTATTAGATTTTACTATTATTATGTTATGGTTACTATTTTACAAAATTATCTTACATTAACTTTTTTTTAAATCCATATTGTTTTAAAATTTAATACCATATTTATTAAAATATAGGAAAATGTAATTATTTTTATTATTATTATTATTATTATTGGAAATATGTGTATTTATAAATAGTAACTATATTTTTATTTTGTTGGCTTTGTTATCAATGAGATTTTTTTTTTTCTAGTATCTATGAATCATTTAAACTATAGTTCTTCAACATTGCAAGAGAATGCTGCTTTATACATTTCTATTCTACTTTAACAATTATTAAAAGTAGTAGTAATATATTTATACACTTTCCATGTATGTTTTATATATTGTGTTCATATTCTCTTGCTTAGTAATCTATAAATATTTATTTACTTTTTAATTTAAAAAACAAATGGAAAAATCATTTAAACAATATGAAAATTACCAAAATGTATCTCTGTTGTGAGAAATTTTCCTGTAAGGAACCAAATAAGCTGAACTTTATTTACATGTATGTGATAACTGTATATGTATGGATTCCAGTTAGTCAGTCATACAAGTTTCTGCACATTACATATATAAAAGATAAAAACAGCCTTTAAAAAGCTGTTTGGCAAAGATCTTTATGATAGCCTTACAAAAGAAAATGGTAAATATGTATTGAACCTAGATATATTTTGTTTGAGAAATGTATGTTCTTTTAATTTATATCCACCATACATGAAAAATACTTTATAATTTATAGAAATCAAATGAACTAAGTGTTTTTGTGTGTATATGTGTTAGTGAGTAGATGTAATAAAATAATTTCAGTTTATTAATATCTGTAAAAATACAAAATAATAATGAGCAAGAAAACAAAACATATTGCTGACAACTAAAGATAAAAGAAAAAATCTGTATGTTGATAAAATTATTTAATGTTATACATGTTATTAAAAAATACATCAAGGAAATGTATTATTATTTACTTTCTATGTAATCAATTATAAAACTAAGATTTATTAGATATTATATAATTGCCACTCTCTGAACAAACAATTTGTTAAAAATAAGGATTAGTTTCAGAAATTTCTTTAAACTTTGATGTCCCCCAAAAATTATTAGCTATAGTTCAAGAATTAACAGAATTATATTCATATAAAACAGATGTTAATTATCTATCTTGAAAATATAAAAGATATTACATATACATTTTTCTAATGTGTGTTTATTATTTACAAGTGCACACCCAAATATAATTATGAATAGATAAGAACTTATATATATATAAGCTTTTTTGTTGTAATACACTAAGATGTATCAATTGTATATTATAATTTAAATAAAATTTATTTTATTAATTATGATTTGATAGTTATTGTTATATATGTATTTTAATACAAGAAATTACATTATTGATAAAAGTTTTACTCTAATTTTATTAATAATTCTACATAAAAATAAGATAAAATATTTGTATAGCAACCATCTTCTATCTTCTCAGATTTTAATCCATGGAAACAATAGCAATAGTCACCAGTGGTCCCTTTAACTTTTTATTTATATGTATCAAAATGTTTTTTATGTATAAATATCATGGCAAGAATTTTTAGTTTCAAATCAATTGAAATACAATTATTTGTACAAATATAAAGAAAATAATAATAATAAAATGATTAATATTTTCTCTTAAGAAATATAAATAAATAGAATAGCATAAAAATTATTCAGTTATCTATTATTATTTTTTTACATGTTTTTGACAAAGAGCTATATTTTATAATTTTTTTTCCAATTTTATGATCTGTCTTTTCTGTTGATTCACATTAGTAAATCCAATAATACACTTTTAAGTAGAAATGTTTGACCATCTGTGAACTAGCTTATAAAACTAAGGCCAAAATGAATGAATTATTATTAAATAGTTAAAGGCTGACCATTCTTGAATTTTATTTTCAAAAAATCTTTTATTTAATTAAAGAAAAACATATTTTTAACATAGAAAATAATTCATTTCAAAAGAAATATTTGTGAATTTTTTTGAAGCCATTTTTTTTTACATCACTGTAAAACATTTTTATTTTCAATATATTATGGTTTTTTTTTTAATTTTGTTTAGTTTACCATATACAAAATGATATTCATTTAATAATGTCAAACTACTTAAGTTTTTCTAAGACATCAATTAACTATTTAATGTGATTTTTTTTTTAAATTTCTTAAACAGTATTTTGGAATACAATGCCAATGTCAGAAAGGCTCTTATATTTAACTTTACAAACTTTATAGTTGCTGTCATGTTTAAAGTATTAATAAAAGTTATTATTTTTTTAGTATGTAAGATTTAAACTACAAAAATGTTAAAGTATATCTTATTTATTGCAGTTTCCAAATTAAGTTCTTTACATTGACTGCCATATTAACACCTTTGAATAAAATTTCTTAGTTGCTGAAACTATTGATGCATCATGTGTTGACAAAATAAGTTTTATGTAAAGTCTTGTTTAGATCTAAAGTGAACTTTAATATATAAAATATCTAGTAACAGATATATCTGTACTTTTACCAGTTGTTAAGATTTGATAAACTGTTCAACTACTTTTTCAACATTATTAATAATCTCTAAAAATGCAAATATATAATTATTGTTTCTGCAGCTTTTGAGAATTTTAACATATTTCTAAATAGACTGATTACACTAACATGTTGAACTTGGAGAAAAGAGAAATTTATTTTAATAATTAAAAAACCCGTATCTATAAGTATCTTAATTGCATTTTGATCACATTTGTCTACATTTTTAATACTGATACTGCACATACAACAATTCTATAATTATCAGTGAAAGAGCTCATTGTCTAAGTTTTTGCATTCTGTCCTTATGAATTTTGGTATTTAAAATGACTTTAAAAATTCAAATTTCCAAATACTGTTCCATTTTTTTTTTACAATAGCAAATTATCTTATAATTCAGGCACATAATACTAATGTTTGGATCAAATGAAAATATTTTTTGTCATTAAAATATAAATTAGATCAACAAATTTTATCATTTTATTAAACCAATCTGATTTAAATGCAGTTATATACCTTAGATATTTGTTTTTCTTGTCACTGCCTATTGGTGATTTTTTTTTTTAAGTAACCTACAAATATCTCATTAGCTTACACTTCACTGATATTAATATTTGAAAATGTACACTACAATAGCATAATAACATTTTAAATTACATTGATTGCAAAAATCTTAGAAACATCTACGATAGTCAAAACCAATAATTCCCTTATACATATATCATTCATACCGGCTACAATTGTATATTTACACTCATGCTTCTATATTTATCACAAAATACTGTTTCAATGAGATATTAGAAAACAGTAATTTTTAAAACTAATTTATTATATGCAATAATAACATATTACAGAAACATGATATACATTGTAAATTTTCATTAGATTATATATTAAGTTATTAATGTAGAGTACATATTGTATAAAACAACAATTATCCTAAGGAAAAATTCAGTCAACATATAGTTGTTTTTCATTTTATATTAAGTCTCAAAAAAAAAAATGCATTTTATAATTATTTTTAAAAAAAGGATTTGATGATTTTTGTTGAAATAAAGTAGATATTAGCATTTAGAAATATCTTTGCAGGCATGGTTTTACTCTTCATTTAAATGATACTTTTATAGTTGTTTTAATTTTATTATTAAGAGATACTCAAGATTATTGAGGAAGGGAGAATTTATTTATTGATTAGTATAATTGCATTTATATATTGAGAGAAGAGGTAATTATTTTAATTTTCTATTCCATCTTATCTGATCACTTATGTTCACTTTGTCTCTCTTCATTAGAGTTTGAATTTTGATAGGGATGCAAGGAGATGTGAAGTCACATTTCATAAAATCTTATAATAGCTGCCAAGGGCAGAAAAGATCTTCAGAATGGAAAGAATAAAATGTGCTCTTGATATTTTTACTAATAATCCAAAATGCTCTAATAGATGAGATGCGTTTATTGTGGAACGTGACTTCAATAGAAGTTTTCTTTTTTATTTATTTTTATAATTTCAGTTTTATCAGTATATGAATTTGTTTTATACAACTTTTATGAAATTTTGACTATTTGAATCTTCATTCTTAATCTCAAATGATTCATTGACTGATTCTCTGAAGAAGAATGAAATAATTTTTTTGGGTAATGATTGAATCATCCTACTGTTGAGTTAGAGAAACTTCTTTTGATAATCTTTTGGGAATTTTTTTTTTTACCTTTATTTTAACCAAGGTATATTCTCATTTTCATTGATTTTATCATTAAATATATCAGATTCGTCATTTGTTTCTGGAATAGATTTGCTGATTTGATTTTCTATTATTTTCAATTTCTTACACCATCATCTAAAAAAACCAGAATGGCTTTGGGAAGACAGGGAAGGGGAAAACACAGATGTGTCTTAGATCTATTAAAATATTTATATGTTGAGCATTTGTCAATAGAGAAGCTAGTGGCTACATCTGTGTTTTTACTTTTAATTGCAATGTATATGGAAATTAATCATTAGTGTATGTATATATAGTGTAGCATCATAATTTTACTTTATGATAATTTTAGATGGAATTTAAAACTGTTTGTGTGGTCATCTTTTTTCCACAAATGATTATAGATCAATTTAACTCGTCATTGTTATAATGTTTTCAAGAGTGGTCAAGAACAATAGCGAAATGATTCTTGTGGCATATTTTTGATTCATCAGATATAAAATTAGAATTCTTTGATCCCAAGTGGATTTCATCACTATTTGGGTTTGAATTATTGTTTTTTTCTAATACAAGGAAACGTTTAAATGGTTATAGGAAGACAAAATTAATAATATCTTCAAACACTTTTTAAGCAAAACTCTTTATTTGTACATATACATACACCTACGTTTCGGCTGACCTGCAGTCTTCTTCAGAGCCACTACTTCAAACACTTTTTAGCAAAACTTTTTTTTATACATATACCTATATTTTGACTGACCTGCAGTCTTATTCAGAGCCAGTTTATTTTAAAATAAAGTGGTTCTGAAGAAGACTGCAAGTCAATCAAAACATAAGTGTATGTATATGTACAAATAAAGTGTTTTGTTAAAAAGTGTTTGAAGTGGTTTGGATAAATTGTATTTATAGGATATTACAGCAAAATAAAAAAAAGTGTGATTTTGGTAATATCTGTAATGCCGATTTTCTATAATATATGTAACTAATCGTGATTAGTGATCTTATAAAAAAAAAAAAAAGTTTTGTGATAGCACCAATTATTGGCAAAATTAATGTTTGAGATATTCTAGCAAAATTAAATGTGCCATGCTAATCATTATTTAATTTTGCAAAGATGAACAATATAATTTTTTAATAAATGTGACAGTATATTAAAATTAACATATCCAGTAATTAATTATAAATTAATTACTTATTGATTTATTTATTAGCTATTGAATTTTTCACTCCAATAAATTGTATTAAATTCATAGTCATTAGCTCTTTTCCATTTCAATTTTTTAGTAAAGTGTCAATAGTAATTTTGTTATAATTGACTTTAATGCATAAAATTGTTGGGGAATTTTTGCCAAATTAGTGCTAGACAAAGATAATGTGACATTATTATAAATTTTGTTAATGAATTGTAATAGTTTTTTTGTTTTAAGACTATTCAGAAAGAAATTATTTTTAATGAAATGCCCTGTATTAATAGATTTTTAAGATTACTAATGAAAGAATTTGTTTCAAAGATTTATAATCTCCTGAATTAGATCTCAAAATGGAGACTTGGTTTTTAATGACATAGATAATCTTAATTCCCCTATTTGTTTAATGTTTTCTATAAATTTATCATCATTTTGGAATGTTTGAGAAGTTGGTGTTATAATAGATATTATAGAATGTAAAATTATATAACTTGCAAATAAATGCAATTTAAGAACTTGGTAAGGTGGCTGTTAGTTTGGGAATTATTAATGATAGGATCAAAATGATGAATTTATTTAATTATTTGTTGAATACAGATCAATTTTAATGTTCCTTAATTTTTCTGAATAATTTGTAAATATGCATTTATTCAATCTGTAAAATAATTTTAATATAAATAAGCAAAATATTTATACTTAAAAAATTCATGGATTTATTTTTTCATATATAGTGCCATTCTATACATTGCTATTTGGACTATGATCTTGTTCAAAAAGCAAGGCTGCTACTATTATAATCTGAATAGTTATCATAATATTTAATTTCAATTTTTAAGAATAACAATTTTAATAAAAACCTAATTAATAGTTAAATCAAAGACTTTACTCATCAGCAAAGCAACAATATCAATATAGTAATTGTTTATCTTCTATATATTGAAAATATTATAATTCCATATTGAATATATGGATCTTAAAAACTTTGCATGAAAAAATGATAGTATGGTAAGAGAGTATTATAACAAGTGATAACACTAGATTATATTCATATTATGAAAGTCACAAAATACTAGACATTTTTTTTATAAATCAGGTATAAATAATATATATATATATGACCATACATCATCTAGAAATAGCATCTATGATAATACATTCTTCCAAGAGGGACTTTTTGGAAAGATCTTTGCTCTGCTTCCTATTTAAAGAGTATTCTACCTTTTTGTTTTTTGCTACATATTAAATGAATAATAAAAAGTATTTTGGCAGTATATGTCATATGTTAGAACCTTAATAGTTATAGTTTGCTATTATTTACAAGTGTACTAGAAATCTAATAATAATTCAGACATTTCATAAAATTGTCACTTTACATTTTAGTTTAAATTCTGAAATTGATTTATTTAGATATTTTTACACTTCTATGTATAAATTATTTGTCTAAATAATATATTTAAATTAACTATAAAGTAAAGATAACTACAAGCTTAGTGCCAATAGGATTGGGCTCTCTCCCTCCACACCATCACTTGAAGGCCATATCTTTAAATAATCATATTTTTACTTTTTAATGAACACACCAACACTCATCTGATTATTGAAGATTAACTTTGGACTTTTATTTTTTTGCTTCATAGATGGACCAAATTAACATTAGGAAAATGTATTTTTAACTCAGTTTGGGCAGTATTAAGGTGGGTCTGACTTGTGAACTAGGTGGACTGATACTTTAAATAATGACCAGATTAAAAGAAAGAATAAAATGTGATGTATTAGATATATATATAGTCTACTAACAAATGATTGTATATTTTCAAGAAGAAATTGAAAAGTTAATTGCATATATATTTTTTTACATTCAAAATCTGGATAAACAAATATTTTTATTTTATTAAGTAAGATTTTGGATTAATGACTTGATAATATTGAAGATGTTCAATCAGAATCATGGTATTCATATCTCTGACATCTGATTATATAACTAATATATACAAATTAATATCATAATTTTAAAACTTTTTGCAAGAATTGTATATCTTTGTAAAAATTTGTCTCTGATGTTCACTTAGACTTTACATTTGATTTTTTTTTTGTATATCCAGCTATTAGTTTCTGAAACTAATTTATTTTTTATGAATAAAATCACCAATGTATAATAATTATAAGATTAAAAAGATTGAAAATGTAAAAAATATGTAATAAAAAATTGACTAATTTCTTTCTACTGCATAATATTTCAACAGGATGTATTATCAATTTTTTGCTTGGTCATCTTGCAAAAATGTTAAAAAATATATGTTAATGCTAACATGCATATTTTATATAAGAATGTTCTGTAGTTTTTACAAAAAAAAAAAACTTTTTTTTCCCAGTGATTTTAGTGAAAGATAATATATACATTAAAAGAAAAATGCTCCATTAATGTAGAAAACTTTTATAATAAATTTAATAGACAAATTTACATATGTATAATTTCAGTTTACTATTTTAATTATTTATTGAAATAATCACTTTTATTAGTTATAATTTTTAAATATTAATGTGCAAAAGAAATGTTACATTATCTGCTTCCAATATATATGTGTGTGTGTGTACATGTACGGATACCATTCAAATTCAGGTATTATGTTATTTTGGTTTTCTTCTGTATCAATGTTATTATTAAAATAAATATTTGTAAACAAATTATATCAAAAATAATATTTATTTTGTTAGGAAAAAAAAATTACTAAAAGAAGTTTTATCTAAGCCATGGAATCTTATTAGTTGTTTGAAAGGTTGTTTTATTTTTTAAAAAATTATTAATAATGACTACTTTAAAAGTTAAAAACATTAAAATTATTCCTTTTATTTTTTTTATAATTATATTTTATTAGTTTTATTTTATATTTTAGCTTTATGGAGTATTTAATATTTTTTTATGATCTATTATTAAGTTATTGTGAAAATTGCATCCTCAATACATGCATTAAAAATTCAATATGACTTTAATAGGAATACTAGATTAAAGAGAAACTTTATATTGCTAAACTTAGGTCTTTTTTTGTAACAGAAATTGTATTTAACTTGGAATTTTATTGTATTAGGATGTGGTGATTTTGGTTTTAATTATATGTTCCTTTCAAGATAAGTTTTTATTATAGTAAGTTTATAACAAGCTAGGAATTGGAGCAGACTTTTAAAAGTAATTTGAGGAACTATATAGAGAGGTTTTTAAAATATATATATATATATTTTAGTCAGTTTTATGAAATAATGTCTTAAAGAGATAGATCTTTGTAATATTTATAATTTCATTATTTGAAAAAAACTTATTTTTTAATTTGTATGTTTTTATTTTATGCTTCAGATGAACTATTCCTTGACAAAAATTATAGAAAATAATTGAATCTTTGGTGAATATTATATTTGTATGAACTTTAATTCAGTAAAAAACAAGTTTTTTTTTTAAGGTGTGGTGAATTTTATATAAAAATTGTAGTAAAAAATCAGTCATTTAAAGCAAACTAGAAAAATATATATAATACTTGTTGATGGTTTATCTTTTGTTCAAAAAAAAAAATTATTTAAGTAACACTGTGTACTTATATTATCATTTTTCTTTAAATTTATCTACTTGATTTAATTAATATTGATTAAAAAGTGACTTCATACAGAGACTAAAAAAAAATCCCAAAAAATTTATCCAATGCAATATTTTCTCATTACATAATTAAAACAGGCAATACTCTCCATACAGTACTCAATGCAAGCCAGAATAATCAATGGATGCCAGAAAGCTTGTGCATAAAATCCTTATCTAGTATTTACTCATCCAATATCCCCAGACTAGTTTCTAGCTTGTGGCTTTCTGGCATCCATTGATTACTTTGGCTTGCACTGAGTGACACTACTATATGGAGAGTTTTGCCTGTTTTAATAATAGTTATGAGGAAGCATAAGAAATGGTGAGCATGTGATGTTTAGTGGCTCATTATGGAATCCCAATTTCTTTGATTTTTCTTATGTTATCTAACCATTTGCTTGGCATCCATATAATCTTGATTTTTGTCATTTTGTTATCTCTATTATCTATATATTTTCAACATTTTCAAACTTTCTCAGAATTGAAGAACAAAATTAGTAATAAATTAATTTTTTATTTAATTTTAAGTAAGTAACAAAGATTATTCTTACATTTTTAAATATTGAGAGATGGATTTTCTTAGTTATTTTTGTATTTAATAAAATTATAAAACTATTAACATAGATGATTTGGATTTTTTAAACTTTATTTTTAAAAATGTGTTTCTTTTTACTTATAAAAGCTGCAATTACAATTAGTAAATGTTGATTAAATTTGTACAAGATTTAGAAAGAAAAAAAATGAAATTGGTATATTGCTAAGATTATTAATAAATTTAACATTTTTCTAGTAAATGTAGATTTCTTGCATCATTGTTTAGAAAAAACTACTCATAAACTACATTACAAAATCATTATTTAACACAATCTTATTCTGAAGAGATAGAAGAAACATGAATGGAAAAGTTAAAAATATCTATATATATTTTAAAAATAACTATTATCAAAATGAGAGATAACAATTATCAAAATTTACATAAAATAAAATTGAATTATCATAACAATGTTGAGTAAACACTATAATATTTGCAAATTTAAAAGAGAGAGTCTTAGAAAACAAATTACACCTGGGTCTCGTTTTACACGGATTTATTTAACACGATTTTGAAGTTACGCGATTCATGTTTCTTCAGAAGTCGAACTCCGATAATGCGCCATTATTTTAAATAATAAATTTTGCGCACTTACGTCATATTGAAAGTAATAGCACATTATTGGAATTCGACTTTCATCTTAGTAATTTCAATATTTTCAGTGCTTTATAATAGTAAGATTTTATGCAATAATGAAATTAAAATCATGATTTCCACATTTTATGTATACACACATTAAATTTTACAAGATTATAATGTAAATTTGTTCAAACATTGTGCGTGTTAATTTTGCATTTTAAATCACATTCTGTTTTTGCTTTTTAAAAAAGAACGTAATCAATTATTAATCATTTAATGTCTGCAAGTTTATTTTTAAAAGGTGAGTAATAGCAGTGGGCACAATTAAATTTGACAATTAAAAATTAAAATCTGATTTTTAATTGTAATTAACAATTTAAAAATTACTTAAGGCGACCTGAAATTAATGTGATGTGAAGTTGGCGCTAGTTGTATTTCTTCTTGTGAAGAATCTGATTTTTTACCAGTTTGCAAACGGACGTGTTTATCGGCAAATAGCAATAATAATTAAAACGTGTATAAAAAAAATGTAAATTACTGTACTGTAAATTATGCATAAAAATATATTATTTTGAATAAAATTAAATATTATAGTTAAAAAAAGTTTGTCTTGTATCAATTTTTTTCAAATTTGAAATTTTTTATTAGTCATATTTTATTTCCTTATTTTTTTTTTGCGCAAATTTTAAAGTAATTTTACGTTGGTGCTTTGCTTTTACGCGATTTTTGAAAAATCACAGTCCATATCCCCCCTTTTTCAAGGTAAGTTACATCTATTTTTGCGCGATTTCGTTTGCGCTTGTTTTCTGAGGAACCTATCTATCGTGTAAAATGAGACCCAGGTGTATAAAAGAACTAAAATTAATTTGGTTCTACATTAAGCTTTTTAGCAATTTTATATTTTGTATCACAAAAAAAAAATGATAAAATTGAATAGCTTGCCATCTTCTGTCACAATTTGACAAATGTAGATATTAAAGTAATATAATATTCTCATTGATGGCTCATAATATAACACACACACCACCAACATTCTTAACTTCACTAGGTAATATATAAAATTATTATTCATTATAATTATTATTCTGCAAGCAAATTTTTTAATTTTTATTGGTACAAATTCAAAAAATATACATTTAAATATTGGGTAAAGGTTAAAGTAGTGATGACTAAAAAATTCCATATAACTGAAAATATATATGTGGTATTTATATGCCACAAATATTTAATAACCAGATGATTAATATTTAAACTGATATTGTATTTAGACAATTACATTATTCCCAAAATAAAATAAAAATAAAACAAAGAAATAAATTATTTCAAAATTTGTATTTTTTTTTAATCTGTGAGGATGTGTATTGATATGTATCATTATTTATATCAGTGTAGCTTTCATCTTTGCTATTGTTTATTTATTCACTAATCAATTTATTTAATTTTGAGTTAGCTCATTCTTTGAGCTCAGATTGGTTAAATTTGATTTTTCAGACTGCAAACAAACTTAGGATTTTTCATTATGTAGACCAGTGTTTCCCAACCTTTTTTGGCTCACGTACCACTTGGTAGTACATCACGCTAAATTGTACCACTTCGTAAAAATGATTGTATTTCGTGAAATTTGTTATTGCGAGTGTGTTATTTTATTTGCATTATAAATATTATAGGGTGACCCTGTATGTTTTCACATCTCATAATGAGACAAATTACATTGAAACATGCCTAAACATCATGCCAGATTATAAACTCACTGAAATTATAAACGCACTGTAACATATTTATATGTATGTGTTTGTTCAAAGTTTCATATTTTTTCCAAAATAATTTATTAAAGATTACATTATTACATTAAAGGTTATTTGGTACATATTTTGTTCAAAGTGTTTTCTCATTCCTTCATTTGGTTTTCCCGAATTTGAGTGTGTTTTCTCTTTTTTGGAGCATCTTGCTATTGGTTGGGCCATGGAGAGGATAAATCCAGCATGTCCCAAGTCATGGTAAAAATAACCTCGGGTTATCAGGTTATCAGGTTTTCTTTATATTGTTCAGCATGAATTTAATAGGATTAAAATTTTGATGATTAAATACTAGCTTACATCTAGTAATCCACAATAGATGATCAAGAATTAATGAGAGTCTAATTTCTGGGTATGATCCCTTTCTGATACATTCTTTCAAATTAAATAATTTAGATTGATTTGCCTTGATCCGACTCATTATTTATCTACTATTTTGTCATATTTCGTTTACTAACTAATAAATGGTTTTAATAAAAACACAAAATTATAAAAAACCAATTAGTATATTTTCTTATCATAATCAAATATGTTTATAAAATAAATTTAATGAGATCTTTGTGCTTGTTTCGAACAACAAAAAATTTGGTTCAAAAGATGAGAGGTATACCCTTAAGTCTACAGCTGCATTCAATCTGTTTCGATACTTATTTTTTAAAAAAATATGAAGAAAAAGTTTTTCCTATTAATTCCATACTAGCAAACGGTAATAATAATTTAAGAGCTTTATCAGAAAGTTGTTCATATTTTTTAATGTTTAACCAAAAATTAATTAGATAGTGTCGTTTGAATTCTACTTGTAAAGTTCTGTCACATGATAATTCTATTAAATTTTCTTCATCCTTTATTGATAATGATGTAGCTTTTTCTAAATTTTCTGTATAGAAGGGGTTTGAAATCCAATTATCATTTGTGTTTTCGTGTTTTGGAAAATATTTCATGAAAGACGCTTTTAATCCTGTTAAATGTGCTATTGTATTTTCTCGTATATCTTGAGACAGACTAACCTTATTTTCAAACAAAAAAAATATGTAGAATTTCGAATACTTCCAGTTTATTGTTTTCGGATACTTATATATATTACTGTTTCCAAAAATCTAATCTCTTAATCATATTTTCAATTTTATCATTAACATTAAAGATCGTTATCGACTGTACATGTAAACAACTTTACTGTATAATATTATTAATTAAAATAATTTTTATGAATTATAGGAAAAAACATTTCTATATTTTTATGATTTTTTTTTTTATGTCCGCCATTATTGATTATTTTTCGTGTACCACCAACCAGCAACTTGCGTACCACAGGTTGGGAAACACTGATGTAGACAATCAATAGACAATCTAGCTAGAGGATAAAGGCTCCACATTATTCTCAATCAAAAAATAAAAATGTTGGGATCATACTCTTATGAATACTGAACCTATAGTTATCTTTATACTTAATTTAAATATATTATTTAGATAAGTAATGTATATATAATAATATAAAAATAGATAAATCTATTTCAAAATTTAAATAAAAGGTAATCAAATTTAAATTATATATGATAGGCTAACCTCAGTGCATGGTTGAAGTTTAAATTTCGTATTAATTAGTCACACAAATTTGATAGTTTAAGAATATAAACCCAAGTTATAAGACAAATGTGTTTAGTATGAGTTTTTATAATATTTTAATATATGATAATAAAATTATATATATATATTCATAGTATTACATCCCAAACATTGTTTCTGTTATATTAATAACTTGAAGGATTACACAAATAAAACTTAAGTTCTATATAACCTCCACTTTACTGCCATCTAGTATAGGCTTGTGTTAGTCATTACCAGATGCATATAAAATCTCTCCATTTCTGATTTTTCCCTTTATCAATGAGATCTGGGATTCAAAATGGAACAAATATAGATATGTATGTCCAATTTTGAATATCATGATAGGGATTTTTTTATGCATATGATAATCATTGATATATTCAAGCTTATATTTTAAATGACAATAACATGAAGAGCTGATTTTGATTTTGTTATATTGTTCCTTGGTTTATTATAATTTATATAACTCAGTATTTTTTTTTTCTATACCAATTAATTTATCTTTAGAAATGGAAGCTTTTGTTTTATTTGTATGATTAAAGTATCAGAAATAACTAATTAGAATAACAGTTTTTTTCAACAATAATTAAACTTTTAATCATTTCTTATTCTACATTTCATAAATCTTTCTAATCTCAATGTTAATATAAAACAATATTTTAACAAAATCTCAATTGATGGCTATATCTATGAATCCAAATGCATACATTGCAAAGTATATGCTACTTTTGTCATGTGCATGATCTATTATTAGATTTCTAGTGTATGCTTCTAAATAATGGCAGACTAATAATATTTTTATATTTTTGTGAATCATTTGATATATAAGTAAAAGATAAAACATGCTTTAGATAAATCTCCTTAAAGGAATTTGAAGAATATATTACTATACATGTCATTTTACTCTACCTGCTTTCCTGAAAAATACTTAGCACCAAATATTCATTTCAGAATTAAGTACTTTTTCAGAATTAAAGTACTTTTTATATTTATAAGATAAGCAATTATTATATTGATATAGTGGCTTAGTCATCAGCAAAGTTTTTGGTTTATTATTGCTTTGTTATTTTTTTAAAAAAAACTACTACTGAGACTTTGAAATGAAAATAAATGCTAAATAGCAGTAGTTTTGTTTTTGAATCAAGATTAAGGCCTGCTTAGTTTAGTCAGTGATAGAATGGCTGAT
Source organism: Epiperipatus broadwayi (assembly GCA_028023455.1). Lineage (NCBI taxonomy): Eukaryota > Metazoa > Onychophora > Udeonychophora > Euonychophora > Peripatidae > Epiperipatus > Epiperipatus broadwayi. The sequence continues at coordinate 5,733,271 of JAQFVV010006206.1, forward strand.
TCGGGATCTCAGTACAGCTCCAGTTGTCACTTTTGAAGTTCTTTTGAACTATTGATCAGTAAACCATTTGATTACTTCTTTTATGGCCCAAATAGCAGAATATAGAGTGGTAATATATAAGTAAAAAATAAATCTGTGTTCATATATTTTTAATTATTTAAATTCCTTTTTGCATTTTTAAACAATAATCATTTTATGTAAAATGTACTTTATATTTGATTGCATGGTTCCAAACCATTGTTAACTATAAATGAAATTTAAAAACATTGTCATTTATAAAATTTACTTTTGAACAATAGTTTTTACTTTTTTACTTAAACTTCTAATTACAAGTTAAATTTTCTGGGATATTTATCAAAAAGTTAGAGCAAATAATTTCATGTCTAGCCTACATGGATAATGTTGTTCTATCTTGTTTTTTTATATTTTCCAGTTCTAAGGTTTATCTTTGACCAGATTACTAGGGATTTTTAATCAAAAATTTAGTTTAACAAAATCAGTCGTATTATTCATTCATACTAGCAGACTGATTACTTCCACCTTTATTAGTATTCTCTATCCTTCTCAGGATTTCCATTCTATTTTTCCTCCAGAAATATGTCATCAGCACTTTCATAGAATCTTTTATATGAGATTGGTCCATAGTATTTAAAGCCTGTCTTTTCATATATGCATCCTGTGTTGCATATTACATGCTTACTATTCATTCATCACTTTAAAATTTATTTAGTAATTGTATTCCTTCTACCAAAGACTTCTGGGGAATATTTTCAACATGTTACATACAATTGTATGCAGTATACAGTGGTCTAGAATTTTGCAATTTAATAATATTTTTCACTCTTCACTAATTGAAATTTAGTCCAGTGTTAAATTTCTTTTCTTCTGTGGAGAAATATCAATATTGGAAGGTGTTTAAACTTTTTTTATACCAAACTCCAACAAAACTTCTCAAAACTTGGGGAACAGCAAGAGAAACTTAATTCATCATTTCAAATGCTAGTCAGTAGAATCTAAATTTTTGATTTTTTTTTAATCAGTAGGTGCAATGTGCTGAATATACCCATAGAGATTGTGTTATAGACCATTTATTATGTCAGTGCTCTGCTTTACAAATTACTGGGAATAGAATACATGATGTTTGCCATTAGATTCTGTGCCACTCTCACTATTGCTTGCTAACTTTTCTCAGGGCATTTTTTTTTTAATTATCTCGTCACCTTCACTCTGATTGCCTTTGGTGGATTAGATGTATATTTATATATGGTCAAAATTGATAAAGGCATCCAAACACAATCATTAATAAACTCAAAATAATAAGGAATTATGACCAAAAATTGGTCTTCTTTACATTTAAGGCTGTAAATGAATCTTTTCTTTTCAGATAGGCACTGGAACAATGCCTGGTTTTAATTTTTTATCTCTTTTTTTTGTTTGTTTGTTTTATCAATATATTTTTATTGCAATCATTGAATATATGTAAAATTATTGGTTATTATTTTTTCTGCTATTTATTATATATAAACATTTATGCAAACCAATAATATTGCTGAAAGATTAAAGTACTTATTTTTATTCTTTAAAATTTAAATTAAGCATTTCAAAGAGAGCTGGCAAGTCTGGTTCAAATCCCCTATAATTATATCTAGCTTAAAAGTATATATAATATATTTGTATTTAAATATTAAATTAATAAAAAATACTTTATTTGTGTTTTAACAATAACATTGAGTATAAACTAATTAAATTATTTTTGTTCACTTTCAAAGGATTAATCAATAAAAATAAATAATAGTGAGATAGTTATTTGATTTTGTAGAATTTATAAACTATTTTTTTGTGTGTGACATTTATTTAGATTATGGATTTTGTTGTTGTTGTTTTTAGACATTCATTTATTAACAAAATATTACAAAGGAACATGTAGAAATTCCAATCCAGAAAATGGATTCATTTGGTGGATTTGTTAAGTCTTTTAATTCTGCTTCTGTATCCATGACAATCTTTAACTATATGGTTTGTATTTTGCTCCATTTATATAAAGCAGTTGCTGTTAAATTCTGTTTATGAAGAAAAGATGCACAACTACCATGAGTTGTCCAGAATCTGTTGATGAGACTAATAATTATCTAGGAAGATCAGATTCAATTTGCTTACCATTGATTTTTTAGAAAAAGAAATGTATTTAGTATCCCATAAGACATTTTTTATGCCATAAGTTTTTGGTTGTTTGAAATGATCTTTGGTTGCACATCTACAAGTAGAATGAAAATAAAATAAAATTATTCAAGAAGCCATGCATATGTAATCTGGATGATCTATTAAATAAGAAATTTTGTTGAATAACCATAACAACTGCAATCTAAAGCACCATCTGTGAAACTTAATTTTATTAAAGACATTTAGAAGTTAAACATTTTTAAAAGGCTTGTGCATTTTTTATTGTATTCTTTTGAATACATTAATGTAATAAAACTAACTAGTACTTGGAATTTTTTTTTTTTTTTCGGATTATAGCATGCTTTGTTTTTGAAATGCCATTTAAAACATTCCCTGATCTACTGATAAACTAAATATTGAAAATATTTTTTAATCAAACTACTAAGTTATAGTATTACTACGTTTTAAAAGTAATTTTTAATATTTTATTAATTTTCGGTATTAGTGTTTTTGACATGGCAAAATCACGTGATATAATTTTATTCAGTCATTACTAAACATTTGACAAAGAAACTCTAAAATTTCTATTAATAAATAGCAATACTTTTAAAAATAAATTAAGATTGTCAATCAGTGATGTTAGTTAAATTGCAGTATCGATTTAGGAAATAGATATACATATTTAATTGAAATGTAGAAACAAAAAATTACCATCCCCAGAGTAGCCATAAGTCAGAGGATTGAAATAATAATATTTATGTATATGTTTAAAGTAATATAGATTAGTTATTGTCTAACTATTTATAAGTCACATTAGACATTGTTACTTATGGAAATATCTTCTGCACAACTTTCATCTTGGTCAACAAAGTAGAATACTCTTCTTGAAAGTTTCTTCCATTGTTGAATGATTTAAAAAAACAATGCACATCTCATTTGTATATATTCCATTGCATTACATATATTGTTGTGTTTTTGGTTTACATTCTTCATGCATAACCGGATTTTTAAATGATGGTTGCATATCTTTATAATAAAAGTTTGATTCAGGTAATCAATTTATGCATATATTTTTTTAGACATTTTTCCCCAGACATCCTACTTTTTAGTTTAACCAAAACTTCTATCAAGTTAATAATTCACATAAAATAAAAGCATACGGCACAAAAGCTCATCATTCACACATTTTTTAATCCACTAAGAAGTATTTTATTACATCAAGATGTCTTTTTTAAATAGAAAAAAGTTAACTCAGTAATGGTAGTTACTCTTTTAGATCTTTGTAAATTGTCTGTGATTTTAAGATCTGATGATAGTATTTTGTAACTTATTAAATGTAAAAAAGAACTGTCTTATATTAAATGGGACATTATTGGATTTTAAGAAGTTAGAAGAAAAGGTGAAGAGACAATTGATTTAAAAAGTGGACATGTACTGTACTATAAAGGCACAAATATTGGAAATATAAGTGAAGTAGGATTCATTATAAATAAAAAGTGGACATTGTGGAGATTGATGGTGTATCAGACAGAGTGGCAAAATTAGTTATACAACTTAATAGCAGACACTAAATGCAGATAATTCAGGTTTATGCCCCAACAAGCTCTCATAGTGATGAAGTAGTAGAAGATTTTTATGTGGATGTACAAAAGCCTTTTGATCAGAGCAAACAACATTTTAAAATTGTAATGGGAGACTTTAAAACAAATGAAAGATGAAAGTGCTGTAGTTAACTTTGGTTATGGTAATAAAAATGAGAAAGGACATAGACTTGTGGAGTTTGCAGAAAAAGAAAAACTTTCTATTAGGAATTCTTTTTTTGAGAAAAATGTTAAAAGGAAATGGACATAGAAGCATCCAAATGAAGGTGCAGCAGAATTGAATTATATTTTGACTAACAGACAATACATATTTCAAGATTGTAATGTTCTTAATAAATTTAACACAGGAAGTGATCGTCAATTAGTAAGATGTAAGATACATGTTAATGCAAAACTAGAGACAAAAGTTATTAAGAAAAACATATTTACAGTTGATATTCCTAATCTTCAGAAACATTCTAATGAATTTAGTAGATTTTGAACATGATTCAGATTTGAATTAAATTAATAAGAAAATAACTGATACACTTTTAAAAACTGCAACAAAGATAGCTGGTAGAAAGAAGTAGCAATTGACCAATAAAATTTCTACTGAGACTAGAGAATTTATGAAGAAAAGAAGGAATATGAAAATATACAAAAATAATGCATTAAAAAGGATTGAATACCTCAAATTTTATAAAATAGTGCAGAAAAGAGTTGAAAATGATATAAGAAAGTATAACTGTGAACTAGCAAGGAAAACTGTAGAAGAGAATAAAAGTCTCAAGAGTGTAAAACAACATTTTGGTATTAGTAGGAAAGATATCTGCAATAATAAAAAAAGATGGAATTATTACTAAAAAGAGAGATGACATCATGAAATGAGTAGAAGACTTCTATCAAGAATTATATAGTAATAAAGAACAAGTACCTCATATCTATTATATCTTCCAAATTGCCCAGAATTTAAAAGACGATGTGAGACATGCAATTAAATTTATGAAGAAAGGAAAAGCTCCAGGTAATGATGGAATTATAATTGATATATTAAAAGAAGCAGGTGAAGAAATGTATTTTTTTTTAGCAAAGTTATATACCAGATGATTGGAAGAACGCAATATTAATATTTAAAAAAGATGATAAAGAAGATGTTAGAAATCACAGACCTTTCAGCCTTTTATCAGTTTTATACAAAATTTTACCAAGATAATTTCAACTCGTCTACAGAGAATATTAGATTTCTACCAACCAAGAGAACAAGCTGGATTTAAAAGTGGTTTTAGTATAGCAGATCATATCCAGGTATTGAAAGAAGTTATAGAAAGGACAAATGAATATGAGTTGCTACCATGCTTTGGATTTGTAGTTATGAAAAGGCATTTGATTCTATAAACATTTCTTCAGTTATTAAAGCATTGGATCATCAAGGTATAGATCCAGGATATTGTCATATTTTGAAGAATATTTATAAAAATGTAACAGCAACAATTAGATTATATAATGATACTGGGAAAGTCAACATTGAGAAGGGTATAAGACAGGGTGACTCCATATCTCCAAAACTTTTTACAGCAGTGCTGCAAGAAATATTTTGTGAATTGAAATGGGAAGCTAAAGGAGTGAAAGTAAATAGAGATTATTTAAGTCATTTAGATTTTGCAGATGATGTAGTTGTTTTTGCAAATAATGCTTTAGAACTGCAAGAAATGTTGCAGGAGTTATCAGATGAAAGTAGGACTAAAGATAAATGCTAAAAAAACTAAAGTAATGTTCGATGGATTTTCTCAAAATATGAAAATAAAGATTGATTTTGATGAGGTAGAAGTTAACAGCTACAAATACCTTGGTCAGTTTATTAATACAGATAAAAACATAATGGATGAAATTAATCATAGAATTAAACTTGGTTGGAGTGCTTTTGGTAGAAATAACTTGATACTAAAAGGAAATATGCCTATATGTTTGAAAAGGAAGGTTTTTAACAAATGTGTTTTACCAGTTCTTACTTATGGATCTGAGACTTGGATACTTAATAGAAGAGCAATACAAAGACTTCAGACAACTCAAAGAAGTATGAAGGGATGAATGTTGGGAATAACAAGAAGAGATCGAAAATGCAATACATGGGTAAGAGAACAAACAGATGTTACTGACCTCATTGAAAAAATTAAAAGACTGAAGTGGAGTTGGCTAGACATATTTCTAGAAGAGATGATAATAGATGGACAAAAAGACCCAGAAAGAGACCATACGTGAGATGGATGGATGAAATAAGAAAGTGTGCAGGGGTGATGTGGAGAAGAGAAGCTAAAGATCTGAGATGAACTTGGAGAGACCTTCATCTTGCAGTGGATTGATAATGGTTTATGCTAATGATATAAAAAGTAAAATATGATTGAGCTCATTTTTTTACTAATTAAAATCTTGACTTGTTTTTTTAATCTTATTTATATATATATATAGTTTTATTTTGTTCAGTTGTGATGTGGAATGATTAAATATGAGTAGAGTAATTAAGGGATTAGTTTATTAATGTAAATTATTTATATATCTGTGAAACAATGGAATGGTATACATAGGAATCTGTAAAAATTAAGGCAACAAATTAATAATTGCAGTTGAAACAGAAAATCAGAAAAGTTCATTGTAAGGGGGAGGGGGATCTTGCTAGAGAACAGCCTTGCAGAAAGTAAAGACTTAGTTTTGCTAATATGGACTAGTATCAAAAATAATAAATGCCTAGTAAACTCATCTTTACATCACTTACAAGCATATCTAGATTTTAATCAAAAATCCTTAAAAATAATTTTAAACATATATAACAAGTTATTGTTAAAAATAGTTTTGTATATATCAAGCTTTCTTGAAAATTGGAAATAATATTTATGCAGAAAGTCTTCAAAGAATATACCACATCATTGGAATTGGAAAACATTAATAATTTATATGGTCATCAAATAATTTACCTTCTAAGCCATATTTCTGTCACCCACTATAACCATTCATAGTCTTCCAATATATTTAGTTATCATGATAAAATTGTCTGAAGAAAAGAAAAAATAATCATAATATAAGAATTTTAAATGATAAGAACTCACCAATAATTATTTAGATTTTATTTTGAAATTTATAGTTTAATGTAAATAATATTTATGTTATTACAAGATGGTATTATTTTATCAAGTTATATAATTAGAGTTGTTGGGAGATAAAGTTTGTCAGATTTCCAATTAATTGCTGATGACCCACTTCAGGATATTAGAATTTTAGGTATAAGTTGTTACCCTTAATTTTTCAAGATTGATTTTGAAAATACATATATGTGATTATAATAAGATTTTGATAATAATTGTCATTTATTTTATTGTTTTTGATCAATTTTACTGTTTGTTTATTACTTTTATTTAAAGTTTATTTTATTATTGTTTTTATAAGTTGTGACACTTGTATGAAACAGATTACTTTTAAAAAATAAAGCTAGTAATTCTAATTATATCTAAATATAAGCCTTAAACATCACATGATCACTACTATATGGAGAGTTTTGCTTTGTTTTGAATATAAGCCTTACTATAATTGGAATAACAAATTGATTACTTATTAACTATAGATGTAAAGTGTTAGTTAATTTGATGTTTTTAAGTTGAGCACTGGATATACACACACTTATTCCATTATATATATTCCTTTTTTTTTTTTCATTATATAATTTCTATCAGGAATATATATAAGTAAAGTACTGACATTTTGAACATATATATAAATATACCTTCAATGCAATTTAATTTAAAAATTATATATATTAATAAAAAAAATAGAATAAGATGAAATAATAAATTGAAAGAAAGCAAATTTATATATACATATACTTGACTGAAATCAATGTAAGTATATATGTGTGTGTGTGTTCAACCCAATCGATCTTATTCAAAAAATAAAACTTACTATCTTTCTCTATTTTTCTTATATTGGAAATTGATAGTGATGAAATGCAGAAAGTACACTACCTTTATGATTGAAGTTCATATTGATCTATATAATCATTCCTTTGCAGTAAATTTGGTTCTTTTTCAGTGTGATTCTTTACAAAAATCTCAGTATGATACTGTTTATTGGAACTTTTTTTTTTCAATTCCAACTTTCTTATACACTTATCAATATTATTTTTTTACACCAAAACTTTACTTGTACAGTTAGTTTTGATGTAAAAAAAAATAGTATTGTTAAGTGTATAAGAAAGTTGGAAATGGTATCATATGTAAATATAGAAATCAATACATAAAGAAAGGAGAAAGAAGAAAATTGTATTAACTTTTTTTTAATTTAAAGTTGTTTTTTTAAATACATTCAACACTTATTGAACTGTCCAATATGTTACTGTTTAATATTAATATTTACTGAAACATTCTATTTTTTCTTATTTTCCATCTAAAAATTTATATTTTTTTCAGTCTGTGAAATGTCTATCATGTACTCTGAATTTAACAAGCAATTTTAGGAATACTAGTCATGCCTATTGAATGTCTGTGCAACATCAGCATATGCTTTTTTTTGTTTCAAAACTAATCTGTTATTATCAAATCTTGCGTTAAAGATTTGCACAGGTCCCTACTGTCATTTTTTTCAGGTGCTTAGTCTTAAGGTTATAGCCTTAATAAATATTACTTAAAGTATGCGCTTTATAAATATAATTATTAAACTTTACATTATTAACTTTGTATTTTGGGGTTTAACATAACAAAAGTAAATAATTGGTTATGCAACAGTATGAATAAGTGGGTGAAACTAACTCCTCAATATAAGACAATGAATGTTTCTATACGTGCAATTATAGTAAATTTATGGTTGAAATAATCATTTAATTTTAAATTAAGCAATCTTAAGTTTAAACATTCAATACTCATTTATAAAATTAAGCATTTGTGAATTGATTAATAATAATAAAATATTGATAGTGCATTATTAAAATATTTTAAATTAATTAAAAAGTCTAATTACCAAATGCTCTTGATTACAAAATTAACTAAAAGTTTACATGGTTTAATAAAAATAAGGTATTAAAATTATGCTTTTTGGTTTATTTCTTTAAAAATTTAATAAATTGTTTAACAAGAATATTTTCTGGTTAAATAGTTGCATGTGCTATTATATTTCACTCAAGGAATTTCGTAATCTAAATGAGTTATATCTGAATTTTTATTTTTAAATAATTATAATGACAATTATTAACTTATTTTTGAAAGCATTACATTTTTATACTTAAGATGATTTAAAACATTGTGAAGCTAATTGATTTTTTTTTTCATTCTTTCAGTAAAACTTTTTTTTTTAAAGTTGTAGAAACTATTTTATATACAGGTGCTGTTTCACATATCCAAACTCATCATCTATAATTTCACTAATCCACTGATTGAAAAAAAAAAAAAATTAAATAAAAAAAAACTAAAAATTCATAAATTTGAATTCACAATTTTGTGCAACTGTTTTGTAGGGTCACATCTGGTTCAGTTATTTCAGCTCATCCTGTGCATTTAATTGCAATGCATAGTCAAGCAAGTTGTTGTTATCAAACAGAAAAAATTATACTATTTTAGCTTTGCTGTAAATTTTATAAATTAAATTATCTTTAAAATTTAAAAATAAATAATAATGGTATTTCTGCCAGGCCCTAAGAGAAGCAATCAAATGATGGCTCCTTTATGTGCCAAAATAAAAATAATTAGCAGAAAAAGAAAAAAAAAATGCCAAAAGTGGCTAAATGATCTTTCTGATTTATCATCAAAAAATCAATAACCTAACTCTATGCCACAGTGCCTACTTCATTCTTTATTCTCTTTATCTCATGGTATAGTATTAACAATATTCAGGTGATTCATTGTTCAAAAGGGCATTTAATTTTTTGGATTTCATAATCAGTTTTTATTACCTAGAATGAAAATTAATGTGGTAATCAATAACATCCCTAAGGTCAGTCTACTGGGTGTATGCTCAGCGGCTAGTGGTGCCCTGCATCAAGGAACCTTATTTAAGATCCACAATAGGACAAGAAAGACTATGCAATCTAATGATGCTTTCCATAGAAAATAAATTATGCAAAGACTAAAATTTAAGTGAGATAATAGATAAATTTGCTGAAAATAAAACAAGGAAAATAAAGTTATATTAATTTTGTTTTTGTTTTATAAGTTAAGTATTACTATTTAGATAAGAATAAATGTTGTACATGTTCCTTTCTTGTGTCATATTTTTATTTACTGGGGGCGCCACTCCATATTTGTGCCTGGGATCTCAAAATCCAAAGGGGTCAGTGCTGGTGGTAGTTTTTAAATTGGGTCATATGTTTTGTTTTAAACCATGATTTTGCAGCGTCTGTGTTAAGTGTCAGTATGAATGAGAATTGGGACAATTATATATATATTGATTTATTTTGTTTTTATCATTTCACTTATTTTTAATTCCTATTTTCATCGAAAATTAATATGTATATTTGGATAATTGAAAATAATAATGATCAATATATATAATACTTGAATCATTTCAATTATGCATTTAATAAATATTATTTTACTAGATATTTTAAAATATGTTCAGTTTGATTTTTTTAATATTTTTATGATCGTCTATCAAATTACTGGCTACATTGAAGAAATCATCATTATACACACACATATAAAGATATAACCGGACATAAATAATAGTAGTCTAGTGATTTTTTTTTTTCGATTCGATCTCTAAAATAAAATAAAAATCCCTCATAAAAATACATCTAAATTTCTTTAATTATATGATTGACTTCATTTATCCACTTAACAATTATTTAAATTTATTTTAAAATGCAGCCTTTTCACGTAATTAATTGCATCTGTTTTATTTACAAAATGTCACGAACATTAGTTACACACATATATCGTCATTAATTAAAAATATAAAGATTTTACTTTTATAAATATTAATTATATATATTAGTCATATTTAATTTTATATCCGTTTTGCTAATAATATATATATACTCATTTATGTGCACAGTGATGCATTTACATTTATATACATATTTTTGCTTACATATTCCAAAATTAATCATCTTTTCTATAAGAATTCTTTGCTCATCAGGCAAGGTCAGACAGATTAGAGGCCCTAACACCAAACCTTATTATGGGATATGAAGCAAAGACTTATGGGAAGATATTGCGGAGCTCAGAGACTGTGTAGCAGTTTAAAACATCTAGACTTGTTTGTAGTGGCAATTTTACTATGGATTGATATGCAAGAACAAAAAAAAGAGGTAAAAATATACCACTGTTATTTTTGAGTTTCCAATTTATTAAATTCAAATTTCCCTGATTTTTTTCTTTCTGACACATGACTGAATGAGATGAGGAGATGAAACTAAAGTTACCTTTTGTGGCTCCCTCTATTCATCTTATTTCTTAAGCTATTTCACTAATGGCTGCCTTCAGATTTGATGGTCTTTATCAGTCATTTTTTAATTTGCTTTAATAATAATTATATAGTTTCTAATATTGTCTGAAATATATATTTAATATCTACATAAATAATATAAATATGTACACACTTTGATTCGAAAAATCCAATTTAATTTGTAAAATTTGCGAATATTGAATATATATTTAAAAAATCCTCAAGTATAATTATATTATAATTGCTATTATTGGTTGATTCATTTTCAGTTATTTTAAAAAAATATTTAAATAGTATTTATTGTTTTAATATAAAATAAAATGATCTACAAGTGATTATTGTTTATAAATATCTTTAAAAATAGTCTTATTCTCACAGTATTATTAAAATAATGATTTTTGGGGAGGGGGAGACTTTAAATTTAAATATTTAATATATAAGGACATACATTTATTAAATTCTTAATTTTGATTTTTTTTTTTAAAAGCCAAATAACTTTCTATATTGTTTCTGAAAATATTATTTGTATTTAAAATTGTAAATATTTAGTTTGCATAATAAAGGAGAACTATATGAAAGTTTTAGATTGTAATACTTTAAATTTATTGTTTGCTGTTTGTTTGTTGTTGTTTGTTTGTTTTTTTAAAAACTATACTGTTTTAGAAAAAAAAAAATTATTTCCTTGAACATTATATTTATTATAAATCCTCTATTTTAAATTTTAATAAGTGGGAAGAAAACAAAATACATCTAATTTATTTCTAAGGCAGGTTTTTTATTATCTGTTGTTTTTTGGTTTGGGATAGAATTTTTTTAATTTCGAAATTAAAGACTAGTATTTGCAACATACTTACAAATTTTGAAATAAGTGAATAGAAATATAATGTATTAGTAACATCATTTTCTCAATAATTAGCTTTTTGTATAAAAATGAATAATAAAAAAATATTACCAGTTAATGAATGTACACCAATATATGTGTAATAGCATGGAAATATTTGCAAGTTTGCTCTCAAATTTGGCTATGTTTTATTTAAGTTGAATTTTTGTTAATGAACACAAATTGAAATATACTAATAAATAGCATTTTCTGATACCAGTTTGAAACTAATTTTAAATCATATAATAATTTACCAAGACAAGGAAAAATAATGATAATTATACCATACACTGTGAACACATTTCAATGGCTGGGTAGCTGTGATGTAGAGTATGGAGAAGAGACTATCAGAAATGTAACTTGTTATAAAATGATGCAAATAAAAATTAAAGATTTGTTTTTAAACATTGATTTAAATTTCTACATATATATAAAAAGTTAGAATTGAAAAATACATATTGAAATTATTCTAATACAAATATTTAAACTGTACAATTTAAAATATATTACATTTTACCATTGTTATAGCTAGTTCTCAGTGAGCTTTGTGCAATTCTTCAAATATGTGTATGTTAGAAATGTAACCGCATACTATGCAAGGAATACATTTACAAGCAAAGTATTAACAATATCACTATTCTATTGTAAAAATTCAAAAGTTGATTTTGATTCTAGAATTATTATAAGAAAAAGTGTTAATAACATTGATGAAGAAAAAAAATCATACACAATATTTTGAAATCTTTTTACTTAAGTTGAAGACTATTTTAGTTATTAATAAGCTTCAATTTAAACTTCTTGTTAAACCACTAAACATCACATGATCATCATATTTCTTTTGTATTAATTCCTTAAATCATGAGTGAGGCACTTTTGTCCCATAAGTCAAGTCTGGCACTCTCCAGCCCCCAGACATTTTCACAAACATATATATAAACCTTTATAAAACTTCTATTTAAATATACATGCAAATATTGAATTAAGAGTTAGGTAAAATAAAATATTTTCTCAATTACATCTTTTTCTCTTTCCAATCTTTATAATAATTCTACTTCATTTTATTAGAAATGCATTCTAATAAATTATCTATATTGTGATCTTTCTGGCTATGGATTTAATTTATGTTGCTGAGACTATTTTGATTGTTTTTATTATGATATTCACAGACAAACTTATGACTAGCAAAAATAAAACTCTAATTTTACTTCATTTTATTATTATTGTTTTGCATTTAATTTTTTTTTATTAAGATGACTACATGAGTAAGATAACAATTGACCCAGAAAATCGTGCATTTAAATGAAATGTATACCTATTCAGAAGATAGATTTAAGGCAAATCATAAAAATTGGTAATTAAATGGGGAACAGTTTTTTATAATGATGATATTACTTTATTTTTAATTCACAAAAAAAGTATGGCTCACATTTAAAAGTGGAAAGTTGAAATTGGCTTGTTAATTTTAGAGGTTGCCTAGTGTTAATGATTAGAATTAAATTAATGAAATTTTTGTTCCAATATAGTATGCTAATTTTTAAGTTGATAATTTTGTGTGGCCCATGAATGAGATTATAAATATCCAAATGATCCGGGGGGGGGGGTCTTCCTCACTCCTGCCTTAAATGATACATAAAAACAACCTACCCTGACACCTCTCTGAGGAGTGCCAAAGCACGAAACCATGGTCAGGGGTTTGGGGAGGGGTTCCTGACAGAGATATTTTAAGTGCTGGCTCTGGCTAAGCATTTATCATAAAGCTTGTAGAGGAATTGGCAATCCTCACTGTTTATAAAAACCACATGTTTTATTGTCATTTGACATTTATATGAATAAAGACTTATTTTCTATTTTCAGTCTCCAATTCTTGCATTTTTTTGTTGCAGACATGAATTCATTAAAAGTAAAAACTAACTTTGCAAATATAAAAAAAAATACTATTATATAGAAATAAATAGAAACAAATTGTGGAAAAAATCAAATAGCTACTGATTATAAAAATGTTTTGAACAAATGTAATTTATCTAAAACTTAATTTTTTTTATTGATGTAACAAGAAAGTATAATTTTAAAAAATGAAAACTCTTTAAAGTAATAAGATTTACTTATAATTATATACAAATTAACACAATATTGAAATTAATTTGTCAAAGTTTTATTTTGTTAATTTTCAACTAAAAAGTCACTAAAATTCTTAAAAATTAAATGTGACATTTATTTAGAAGTGAAAATTGAACAATTTTACAAAAAATGTATATTGAAAAAAATAAATAGATTATATGTAAATTTATTATTTCGTTTTCTAGTTGTGTGCAAAACACAGTTTAGCACAAGTTTACTAACTTCATTTCATTTCTACACAATATGATTAACTGTCTTTTTAATTTCACATGCTCCAAACCCTTAATATTATTTTAATGTTTTTATCTCCAGTAGCTTCTGGCATCTAGCTATCATAATAACTACTAAAAATTCCCCCAAAAAATGTATTGTTCAAGTAAAATTCCTACTAACTAAAAATTCCAAATGGATTCCAGCCTTTAATAACGGTCATTGAAGATTTCCCCTCTATTTAACTTACAGGGAAATCATAAAATAAGTTAAAGCATATCTTTGAATGATTATATTTTCAGCAAATATTGTATCTCAAAATATTTGTATAAAATGTATACTATATGAAACAACATGTTTTTACTAAGATATTAAATTATGAAAATAATAGATATTTTGTAATTAAAACTTATTTTGCTAATGATTGGAAAATTTGTTTTTCTTGAATGATTTAAAAATAGGGAGGAATTTAAGTGAAACAACTTATTCTCGCATTTAAAATAAATTGCAAATAAAAGTAATAATTCTAATTTTTTTTATTCATAAAAATTTATCCATAAAACTTTATTCATTTATTTTTAAATACATTAACTAACTTGATTATTCTTAAAGTGATCTTTTTCCCCCCTCACCTAAACCATTTCATTTTTTGTTGCATTCTATTCACTAACCAAGATATGAATTTTCTCTGTATTATTTGTCATTTATGTTTTATAAGATATCTTCAGGAATTGCAAGATTTGAAAAAGTTGATACTAATTTGTCATGATTTTTAAAGTGCTAAGATGGATTTTGTGTACATGTCTATAATTTTCAACTTGCACAAAATGTGAGTTATCTGATATATTAGGAAGCACATTGATTTTATAACAAAAATTATTTGATATAAATATAAACTGAAATGTACTCGAAAAAATAATTCAAATAAAAATTCACAGCATACTATTTTGAAAAATTAATAGCAGTGACATTTTGGATTAGGTTCTCATACAAATTTTAGATACTTATTAATGTATCAGTTTTTTTTTTTTTGATGTGTTCTTTTTTATAACAGCAATTATTATCCAGCAGTCTTTTTCAGAGCTGCAATTGACAAAACATTACTTTAGTCATCCCGTATATCAGAATTTTGGTATCACATATAAATACTTTATATGTGATCATTATGATAGAAAAACATTGCAGAGATGTTTTATCTTGGAAATGCAAATCTATAAATGTTTTTTATAATATTAATTTATTTTCTACATACATATGGAATATATCTAGCTCTAAAGAAGATGCTAGATAACTGAAATTATAAAGCTAAGAATAATTATAAGAGACATAAAAAAGAAGTGCTTAAAAAGTACATTAATACACATTAAAACAATGAAAAAATAAATGAATGTTCAACAAGATAACAAGCCTTTAGATATACTTTTTGAATAAGTATCTAAGAGCAGTGATATGCAATTTTTTTCAATTGCAACCCACATACTCTAACTGAAATTTTACATGACCTATTATATGTTACCATTCTATTGTAAGCATATTAGTATAGTAATAATAAGTCATTTTACCATATATATATATATCTTTATATTATATTTCAATACATACAATTTGATATAAGATCTTTGAACAAAACTGCATATTATCCAACATGAGAACTTTTCAACATTTTCACGACCCCCCCCTCCCCCAATAATTTTTCTGTGACCCCTTGGTGAGTCATGACGCACAGATTTCACACTGCTGTCTTAGAGGAATCTGCTTTTTTATATATATTTCTGTTTCTCTTACATGAAAAAAATATATCTAACATATGTCAAGTTGTATATAAATCTCTCCAACTGACTATATATGTCATAAAAGCATATATGTTTTGGCAATTGCTATCTACATGAAATAAAATATAATTAGATAAACTATTTAAAGAATGGTACAATTTTTTATAATGTATAAATATATATTGCCTATTAAATACCTGAGCAGAATATTACAGAAAATAATATTTGTTTATAATTGATAACATTGGATAATTGTGTTTAATTCTTTGGGCTATAAACATCTTAATCCTTTCTTATTCATTTAAAAATGTTACAGATAATAGGATATTATTAGCAAAATTTTTCCAGAGATTAATATAATTATTTATAGATTTTTAAATTTAGATCCGTAGATGTTTTGAGCTGCATAATAGTAAATTTATGAAAACTATGTATTCATATATGAATGTTAACCTTTTTTAATACAACATAGATGCATACATATTTTACATAATTTATGCCTGTAAATTTATTTATGTTTTACATCAGGAAAAAGATGTACATAAACATGAACTGTTGTCATTCCATTAATTATAGAGATTGACAAGCAGTTTATACTAAGATATTTTTAAATATAATAATGATTATATCAAGAAATACTATAATTGTCCAAATTATGTTGGCTGTATGATCATATTCATTAACTGGAAGGAAGGCAATATATTTAATAAGGGGTTTTTTTTTTTTTTGGTGATTGCCAAGATGGCATGTTTCTAAATATCTATTTTCCAGTTTATATAATATGACACTGTTGGTTATCTATTGTAGCATTCACATCAGAAATTATTGACTTTGAAAAGTCTAGTCAACCATAAATGTTTTGCTAGAGAATTTCACAACAGTGAAATATTCATATTTGTCCTAATTTGATCCATTGTTATTTTGGATTATTTGATTAGCATCTTTTATAAATACTGTTAATAAATAGAAACTTTTGTTTTTTGACCCCAATTGTTTTCAATGAGTTTATTCCCCATTTTAATACATGTTGAGTGTGCTATAACACAACACATGAGAAGCGAATAAAAGTAATTTACAATGGCTGAGAGCTTTCAAGAACTTACTGTGTTGTCATAATCATAGCAAAGTCAGAATGTGAAAAAAGGAAAAGAAGGCTATATATCTGGCCAATGATAGTTAATTTATGTAAATTAGAGTGTCCATTTTTGGAGAGGGGGGAAACGTGATTCTTCACGGTGTTGTTGGCTATATAACAAGCCTCTCAAATTTTATGCTTCGGGTCATTTCTTTCAATGTATTATATTACAGCTGAAGTAGAATTAAATGGGTGTTCTATTGTCTTCTGGTCTTCTTGAAAGATAGTTATATTTGGCTTGTCAGATGATGCTCTTTTATATAAATATTGATATTGTCAAAAGCGTGTATAGGGATGCTAGAGATTCTCTATATGTTGATAGACATCTATTTTGGGGGCATTTAATTTTATACTTGGTGCTGAAGGTAAGATCGGGTTAGAGTTTATCCTTGTAATTGTTGATTAGTCTATTGGTTTCAGTGAGAGGTATGGAAACTTAGATGAAATATTGGGGAGATTTTATTAGATGTTTTTGTTAGTATGGGGATATATGGCAGAAGTAGCCATGGTCTCTTAATGTTGAGGGGAGAGGGGTTAAAATATTTCATCTAAGTTTCTCTTCCCATAATCAATAGATTGATCAATAATTCCAAGGAAAACTCAATCCCGACCTCACCTCCAGCATCATGTATAAAATAAATGCCCCCAAAATAAATGTCACTCAACATATTATGGAGAATCTCAAGCATTCCTATCTGCATGTCTTTCACGGCATCAATATTTATATAAAAGAGCATCTGACAAGCCAGAATATAACTCTTACCTCCCTAGAGTGCCAGAAGGCATCAAGACATCTATTTAATCTTACTTCGGCTGTAATACAATACATTGAAAGAAGCGTAAAATTAGAGAGACTTGGTATATAGCCCTCAACACCAATGCTATAAAACATCAAGAATCATGCTTTCCTTCTCCAAAAAATGGATGCTCTAATTTACATAAATTTGAGTACCTACCATCAGCTGGATATATATTCCTCCATTTTTTTCTTCATATTTTGATCTTGCTGTAATTGTGAGAACATAGTAAGTTCTCGAAAGTGCTCAGATCATTTTATCAGCTTCTCTATTGCTGTGTTTCAGCATACTTAACACATATTACAACTCTTCAAAGAGAAGTATAAGCACTTATCATTCCCCATTTTAGTGAATTCAGGCATCACTCTTGAGAATGTCAATCTTGAAATATTAAGCAGTTTAGTGGATTGGATGATGATAGTTATAATCAGACACCAATCATCTAACAATTTGGATTAAAGGTAAAAAAAAAAAAATGCTAATTTGAATGATATTCTTTTTATTTTTCCAATATTATTTGATTTTTGCAAAGAGATTCTAGAATTAGTAAATATGCTTTCTAGCAGATTACTTTAACATATTCACAATATTCATATATAAAATAAAATAAAAATTAATGTTTTTTTTTTTTTTTGGTTATTCAATATATAATAAATAAATAAAAAAGACTTCATTAAATAATCTTTTTTAACATTTTAAAAATAAATAAACTTTTTTATCATCTTCATGATATGCAATACTTACTTGTATACATATTAAGTTCTCTCCCAAAAGCAACTAGAAGGTATTTTGCTAATATGTGACCAAGCAATATCATTTGACAATCACTTATATGACAATCTCTTTTCTAAATTTATTCCAATTATATATATATATGTTGTTAATCTTTCTTAGACAAGTTGTACTTCAATTAAATTATAAGCCTAAGAACATTTAGATAAGAAAAGCTTTTCTTATCTAAGCATTTTTATCACTTACAATTTAATTCATTTAAAATTTATTCTAGTACCTCAATTTTTAGAGCTTCATTATAAACTTTAATGCAAGATAATAATTATGTTAGAGTTCAGAATAAAATGTCATTACTTTTTGTTTGTTATTTATTTAGAGCCTTTTTTGCCACAGATGCATTTTAGCCAAATAATTAAAATACTTAATAAAAATTGTTGGAAATTTTACATAATATTTTAAAGGGCATTACTGTATTTATAGTTATATTACTATATTGCACATTTCTGTTTTGATTATTCTTTAGGGAGCAATAATTTTTGACTATAATTAATATTTACTAATATAAAGTCATACTAAAATCATTTGTTTATAATGAAAGTTAACACACAATTTTTTAAAAGTTTAAGAAAATAACATCATATCATATTATTAATCATTTTTATTGTAAACATATATGTATTATATTATTTTTTAAACATTTCAAATTTTGATTTTTATATTTAGAAATAGGCACACATAAGACAAAATTTATTTTTCTCACAGTATTTATAATGTGAATTCATTGTTTAAAATTAATTGTATAATTGCATTCATTTGATTTCAATTATAATTTTATTCTGATAATTTTAATCATAATTTTATGATTTGAGCACAGCAGTTTTATATAATTTATCTTTGTGCCAATCCATATAAGGCTTTGATTCTTTTGGTATCTATTTTTGTTATTTTTAATTTTTTTAATTGAACTTTATGTGCATAGTTAAGTGCATTTTGTTTTATTTTGAATTTAAGAAGTTTTTTTTTTTTTTGTTTAAAGATTAACTCATTAATTATTTCTCTTTAAAAAAAAAAAAAACATAAATTTTGAAAACAATTATTGTAAACTTTGACATCCACAACTTTCAGATAATGTTATTTTAATCTCCCTAAAACAAATTGAATCGGTTTTGGTGAAATTAGATTTTTGTTTATATTATTAAATCTATTAATAGTAAATATAAGTAAATTATGCATGCATTTGATATCTTTTTTTCATGTTATAAGCCCATATAATTTTATTCTTTTAAAAGTTTTATACTTTTAAATATTTAAAAATTTTCATTATTATTAATTACACTTTTAATGATTTATATATTTGAAACATATATATATTAAACAATATATGCACACATAAGACAAATTTTATTTTTCTCACAGTATTTATATGTGAATTCACATTTTAAAATTAATTGTACAATTGCATTTTGATTTCAATTATAATTTTATTCTGATAATTTTAATCATAATTTTATGAGTTTTAGATTGCACAACAATCTAAACAGATTGTTGTGCATCTTAAAGCTATTTACTATAGTACAGTATTTATTTTGTTTGAAACTTCATTTAAATGTTAAGTAAATTATTTCAAATATTCCTTATGTAATTATTTCATTTTATATAGAATGTAAGATGCATGTATATATTGCATTGTAGATATATTTTGTTGTATTTTGCAACAAAATTAAATATGCAAAATAATTTTTATTTTATTTTAAAATAACGTTTGAGCTGGGTGAATTTGTTGTTGTGAGGTTGTTTTTTTTTCTATAAAAAGCATATTTATTTTCTATAATCCATAGAATTAGAAAAAATATATATATATATTTTTTAGATTTACAGTTTTGATCTTTGAAATTGTTTTATTTAAAAACTTTCAGCAATTTAAATTGAGTATTATTTTCCAATAATCATTTTAAAGCTATTAGTAATATATTAATAATAAAAATTAATATGTATATGAATGTAAAATAAGTTCACTGCTTAAAGACAAATTGGGTAACTAGACAATAATAATAAAGATGACTATCATCAGATGCTTATTTGCTCATAAATTCATTAGAGTATTTCGGATAGTTAAGAGTATCAAATATTAGTACTGTCTTTCTTAATATCTTCTGGCTCTATAGCTTTGCATTAACATTTGTCTCTCACTAATCAATGATCACTTCCTGTATTCAATCTTAAGTACATTACAGTCTTAGAATGCATATTTTCTATTGATCAAAATGTAATCCAGTTTTACTATATCTGTATTTGGATGCTTTCATGACCACTTCTGCTTTAGATTTTTTTTTCTTCAAAAAATTTTATAATCCATTTCATTTTTCTTTTCAGACTCATGTCCACATTTATTCACCCTATTTTATCTTTCAATAGTTTTCTAATTCTAGCAGTAAAATCTCCCATGACACATTTAAAATGTGATTTGATTTGATCAAAAACATTCTGTACTTTTCAATAAAAATTTTTAAAATAAGAAACTGTTAGGTTATAAGTCTGAATTAACTGCATTTGGTATATTTTGTTAAATTTAGTAACTGATCTTCCCACTATCTGATATGTTATCAATCTCTGCATTGTTGTTCTTCCATTTTTTATTTATAATAAATTCCCATTTTATTTGTGCTTCCAATATTTGCCTCTTTGTAATAAAGTATATATCTAATTTTCAAATTGTCTCTTCATTTTTTTTTTCTAATTTTCAAAATTCAACAATATTCCTTATAACATTTGATTTTTTTATTCTTAATTATGTAATCTTCTTTCTCTTGAAAATGTTCTACAGTTGTAGACATCTAAATAAAAAAAATATTAGAAAATGGAAATTAGGTCCACAACTTGGGTGTTTTTCTTCATTTCCATATGAATAATTACTTGGGTAATAATGGCTATGATAATGGACAGAAATTTGACCTACTCCCTTTAAAGTCTCATAATAGAATCAAAGGGTTCTGTCTCGATTAACTACAATGTTGTTGTTGCAACAAATAAAAGGTATGGGGGGGGGGATAAATGAATTGTTTTTAAAGTTGACTGATATAAGTATAAATTTTCACCATAAATGTTTATTTCTCTGTTTTGTTTAATTGTAACAGGTGAGCATGAATAAAATTAAATTTTTGCAGATACGTTTGTAAAAATAAATTAAGTATATTAATCAAAAAGATTTATGAGTGCTTTTAAATATTTAGAAATCTAGGCAAGTAGTAGTATTGATGCTAGTATAAATGAGATTACTGTAAGTCATTGAATTTGGATTAATGAAAAAACTCAATATTTTTTTTTTACTATTAAGATTTGAAGACATTTGACATGGTTTTAGAATAATCAGAATAATAATAAATATTTATTAAAGAAATTAAAAAGAGGAATTGGATTCTGCATGCTTTTAATGATAGAAAATTAATGAGGGATATTATAAAAACTTTTAAAAAATCAAGAAGAAAAAACAAGATAGGACATCTTAAGTTAAAGATAATTATGAAAATCTTAAGAATAGGGCAAGAGAAAACTTGTAGAAAATTGGCATGAGTAACTTGTTGAATGTGACTTTGCACAGATATCTAATGTTTATAAGAAAAATATTATGTTCAAAATTGAAATTAAATGCATGTAAAATAATTTGAATTTGTTTTGCCAAGATTTATAGGTAAAATGAAATATAGTAGTGGTTATTAAATGTATCATTTCTAATTAATGCTATAATAGTTTGTAATTATTTTAAAATGTAGGAATAAATTTGAACATTAAATTTTATAAAGCTTTTCTAATATATATATATATATATATTATATACATGATTAACATATATATATATGGGTGTGTGCAGTATTTATTTAGAAGTGATTTTCATTTCTCACAAATCCTAATGTAATATTTATTTGTGTTGTGTCTATGCATATCTCATTTCTTTATAATTATTATTGTAATCAATATTTTTGTTTAAGCTATAACTTTGCTTTAACATTACCCATATTAATAATGACAACATCAAATGCATATGTTTCCAAGGACTCTTATCTTCAGCCTACATTAGAGCTATCTCTTGCAAGTTTGAATACTCCTTTATATTATTCAAGTTAATATTCTGAAATCCAAAAAAACTTTAAAGTTCTAATTCGATTATTCAAGCTTATAGTGAATTTTCTAGAATGAAGCTAAGATTTTATTACCATATTGAGATTTAGATTTTATTTATACTTCCATTAATATTTATTAAAATTATGTTTTTACTTATTTTTTAAAAATATGACACATACTATTACTATATTCAGGTGATTTAATATACAAGTTCATCATAAACTATTTGCCATGAAGAGTTTTTTTTTTTTTTATGATATTTTGCTTTTTATTATAATTCCCCTCCCTCCCCAATTTTTTTTATTAGTAAATATGAATCTTAACTAATTGATTGTTTTAATTAAGTGACAGGATTTTTGAGACTAAATTGATACTTTTGTTGTAATTTTTTTTTTATTGTTGTTGATATTTAAGTCACTGGATTATGAATTGGTTTAGCTACTCATTTATATTTTTCCAAGATGTGTGTGCCTAATCAACCAGTACCCTTTTTCATAAATAGAGTTATTTTTTGTAAATAATTCTTTGCAATTAAAACATAAAACTTTTATTAAAAGATTGCAGAAAATAATACTCAGTAGAAAGTAAAAATATAAATGCATGAAATTATAAGGAAGCAGGTTTTATAATATATGGACCATTTAGACCAGAGGTCTTTCTAACAGTTTTCCCAAAAAATAATCAATGGAATAGTTATTGCTCACAGCTAACTTGTAAATAGTGATGATTTTAGCAGGGTTTTTTTTTTCTCTAATTAAAACTAAGTTATACAACCATTTATAATAAATAATTGGAGGGCTATCAAAGTTAGCTATTAACTAATTATCTGAAAAAATATGTCTGTGCTTATTTCAATTTATAAAATTTTTTAGTTTTACCCTATTTTCATTGAAACTATAGGTTGTGTCTTAGAAGACTGTGATATACACTACATCAAAAAACTCTTACAATAAAATTATACATAATAAAGTAATTTAAATGATTGCTTAATATCTTCATGCTTTGCCCATAAATGTTTGGATCGAAAGGAT
Organism: Epiperipatus broadwayi; assembly: GCA_028023455.1. NCBI lineage: Eukaryota > Metazoa > Onychophora > Udeonychophora > Euonychophora > Peripatidae > Epiperipatus > Epiperipatus broadwayi. The sequence goes on from JAQFVV010006206.1 coordinate 5,757,227, forward strand.
GGGTGGATTCATTCCATCTTTTCTATAAAAAAACTATATCTTGGGTCTGGAAAAGTGAGAGTATTCATTTATAATTTATCTTTAAAACGCATGTGCATTGGCTTAATCACTATAACTATATATTGTAATTCACTGATATTTTTTGCCTTTTCTTAAAGAATTATAATTCAGAATAATCGCTTTGGAATCAATTATTCCACTCTATATATTATAATATAATTATTTTTAAAAATGAAAACTCTTATAATGATCATAGAAATATTAGTTATAAAAGCAGATTCTATCATTTTGTGATATTACTGGCAATACTAGTGATATTGTGTGGATTTTCAAAAATGTTCTTCAATCATTATTGAATTATTGCAAAAAAAAAAAAATTGAGAACGTTAATTGAATTGTTTTTATTTAATATTAATAGATATGTACTTAAAAATTGTAAATCATATTTATTAAATTTTCTAAAATGGCAATAACTTTAAACATTTTCTATTCATTAAAAAATGTATTAATTGCCTTTATTGACAGTTTGAAATGTCAGTTCTTGTCAAATTTCTGATCTTAGATGTTTTTGTTAATTAAATTTAATCATGATAATAATACTTCGCCATTTCACTTTATAACATAAAGTAATTACAATTTTTAGAACATTATTGAAATTTCTATAGGAGAATCCCAACCTGTATATTTTATATACTTAAAGTTTCTCTTTTTTTTTTTTTCTGATAGAAATATATATCTGGAAGCAATTGCTCTATTATATAATCTGCATTATTATTATCTCTATTTTTCCATTTTTTTAAAGAGAATTTTCCAAACTAGTAACAATTTGTCTTAAGTGTTTCATTGTTTAAACTCTTAATTTATATAGACCATACAAAAACTTTAAAATATATGTTACAAATATATCTCTTTTTTAAAGAATTAATTACAGTATTTAAAATGAATGTTAAATAAATTCAAAACATTTTTTTCTAGATTCTAAATGCTTCATTTTCATGTTCATATTCATATTGTTACTTTGGTTTTCTTTTTTATACCTGAAAATCTTTGAACAACTCAAATTCAACAGGTATTTATGATATAATTAATTTTTTAAGATTTATAATAAATTGTCAAAGTAATTAAATAATTTGTAGTAGTTAATGTAACAATATTTTTATTTTGAAGCATTTTATTAACAGTATTAGCTCAACATAATAGATTATTCCTAAGTATTCATGAATATCTATATTGATAATTTTCTTATAAAACTTTAGATTTATATTATCTTTCAAACTTTGTCTCTGTGTGAAGATTACAGTTTTATGATAATAGATTTAACAGTTAATTTATCTTTCAGAGGAATTTTATTATGGTTATAATTAATTAATTATACAGAATGAATATTAAAATTACATTGAATATATAAATATGACATCTGGTGAAAAATACTCACAGGAAAGGTAATTTTTTTTAATGTTTAGCTTTATTATTGCATAGCATGCTTTCAATATATTTTTGCTAAAAAAATTATTACAGAAGTGTTACTAGAAATAGAAAAATACTAGAAATGACTTAGCAGCAATGATCAATAATGGATAAGTACATTTCATTAAATGTTGGAAAACTACTGCATGAGAAATCAAATTGCTGCATGTGGGGTGTGGAGATTTTTTTTGTCTTATTTTGATTATTTTTAAGTATGTTCTTGAAAAGTTTTGAATGGCTTCTATTATTGTAGAGAAAAATGCACCTTGTACACCATAGTGCACAGTGGATAAATGTTGTACTGTAGATTTCTGCAAAGTTTGCATTTAGGAATGATTGTATGATAGAATGAATGGTGTTCTTTTTTTCTATGCAATGTATTTATATACATTCTAGTCATTTAGCTGCTGCATTGAAACAGATTATTTTGGTCTTCCTTTTTTCTATGGCATAGGCCACATGTGGCATCAATGTTGCTGTTGACATCTATTATATTTTAAGAAATGTAATGTCAGCAGAGACCTTGTGTTTAATTTGTTAATAAAATCTAAGTATTTGGATTCAAGTATCCAATAATTGAATTTCGGCAGTTGTATATTATTGGGGCACTATAATATGGGGCAAGTCTTCCAATAAGTGCATTTTCCCTGTGAGAATTCAGTTTTTTAAGGCTTGTAAATGTAATAGGCTCTACCATTGTTGCTTAATGTTTTGTATCGGTTGGTATTGCAATTATTATTGTTTCAATGAGAAAAGACTTTTGTTCATGGTTGATAAGAAGTTAACTGTTTTCTGTATTCTGAATATATGTCTTGATTATAAACCTAATAAGTTTTTTACACAGTGAGTAAATCTTATTGAATGATTTTGAGAAAATAATTATTGAGGGGTAATATGTAATTTTTGTGATAATTAATATTCTGATAAGTGACACTTTGGTATAAAATGACAATATGCTTTTGATAATGATGATATTGAGTTTATCAATTTGTCCTGTATCTTCTTTTGCATTGCAAATAACTTAGGTGAAATGGAAATTCTAAATATATGATGTGTTAAATTTAAATATGTGTGGTTTTTGTCTTTATTTATATACCATGCACATGATTTTTCCAAATTGAATTCCAGCTTACTTGTATTTGTATATTTGTTTAATATCTTTAACAGTGTCTGGAGTTGTTCTTTTTTTTTTGTTTACAGGAAGATCATGATATCATCCATGTATGTAATGCAAGGTATACCGTAATTTAGCATCATCGTGTGAATCCCTAATATGGATTGAATGAAGATGAAATTTTCCCATTAAATGTTATTTGGATTTCTCTGTTTATTAATAGGTTTGTAATTAAGTACACAATAGGTTTAGATGTTATTGTATTTTATTATATTTATGAGGTTGTTGATTGATATTAAAAAAGTGTTTTTATATCTAACTGTATTATTATTGAACGATATTTCTTAGCATTACATACACTGCCAATGACTGTTTTGAACAATAAATTTGCTTGACCTGTCAATTAACCTGGGTTTTTTTTTTGTAGAAAGCACCAATGATAATGCATATAGGCTTATTTTATATAACTTTTGAAAATTGAACATGTTACAAAGAAATTACAATGTAAATTGACTAAGATCTGAGAGCCCAATTTTGTTATTCTAGCGATCTGACATTTTATCTAGGTATGTATGAAGTTCTGAGGTTTGAATCTGCATTCTGAAGCTTTTGTTTTTGAAATTTTTGCTTAAAGTATATGTAGAACATAGATATCATGTAGTCACCAGTTATTACTTTCTCACCTTTATATAAGGCCGAAGATACTCTAATAGTAGATGATTGACCCAATGGCTGTCGAATATAAATTTTTGTTCATACATCGGTCTGTGTCATGAAGATTTCCCTCTTTTTTCTAGCCCAATATTCATCCAGTGCTTTACAAATCTTTTTGTCAGTGCTAAACAATAGTAGTAGGTGAACATCATAGATCATGAGAATAAGAAAATAGAAATAAGAACAAAATACTTACAAGGAAACTTCTTTGTTTTACTGCTCTTATGTGGGATTAAACCACTAGGTGAGGCATAAAATACTCAGATGAGCTGCAACTTCAAATCTGTTGACAAAAACTGGACCAGCTCAATATTCTAAGAAATTTTTTATCTAGTGGATGGACTAGTTAGCCCTCTGAAAAACTGATTCATAGATTGGTTATGTAGAATACCAAATATTCAACTCAACGATTATTCTCGTGTTACTCATTGAAAAATAAAACATTCTTTTCTTTAACTATCATGAAGTTGCAGCGTAAATCATCATTGCCATTATTTCAAAATACACTCCAAGTTCTTCCATTTATTGTGTTTTATCTTCTTTTTTTTTTTTAAAAAAAAGGGCCTTAAAATTGTAGCATTATAAGTGCCACACATTTCCTTTTCAATATCGACATTTTTAGGTACTGTAGGTCTACAATTGTGTATAAATAAGCAACAAAAGTGTCGTTCCTGTCCATTTATTTTTCTAATATCAGATCCACTTTCAAATCACTTTACAACATAGTTAATTTATGAAGATGAGAGATTTTATACTGCTTCCATTTCTTTCTTTTTCATTTAAACTTTTTATAAGAGAACTATGTAAAACTAAGTTGAAGTTCTAAGATTAAATCATTAATCTGAAACCTATGGAATAAGGATCAATATTTTCTTTCCCATTTGTATTAATCTTTTATAAGCTTTGATTTGATCAACCTACATATCAATTTCTTTCTCTCCTATCATAAGTAATGACTTTTTGAACTTAATTGGTATATTGTAACCAAAATGCAATTTAGCAAGTATAAATCCAGAGGACTCTTTTTTTTTTCCTTCTTCTATGTGTAATGTGGTGTTTAGTCCATGGTAATTTGTAATTTCTTCCTTCACTTGTTTGATCTTTTAATTTCTCTCCCTTTATTAATCTTCCATCTAACATCCTTTATTTTTTCTTCTTAAACTCTCAGTTTTGTTACTAGAACTTGCACTTCTAATATCTTCAATTTCTTATCCTTATCCATTTTTATTATCTCTTGCCTTTTTCAATTTTTGAAGCATTTCTTCTTAATTTTGTTTTAGCATTTTTTGAAACAATTCTGCAATATAAATGATACAGACTCATTAAATTTATTAAATTTTCAAATTTTAATGTTTTTTTATTTTTGTTTATTTTAATACATTTAAGGATAGCATATTATTGAAGTACTGTATATTGATATATCTCATATCACAACTTATCTGTATTATATAATAGTTTTATTGCAAATGAACCAATGGCATTAATTAGATTTATCTATTTCTGCAAATTATTAAATTCATATAATTTAGAATTTTTCAATTTTGAATTTGTTTTTGTTTTATTTCATGTACTTAGAAACATATATTAATGGCAATGTTTCTTGAAACAATTTCTATTCATATAATTTAGAATTTTGAAATTGTTTTCACTTTATTTTATGTACTTAGAAACATATATTAATGGCAATGTTGCTAGTTAGCAATTTCTATTGATAAAAAAATGAATAAATAAAATAAATATTTTTTATTTATTTAAATAGATGAAATTTCAAAATTATTAATATTATAATTCATTCTTAATTTAGTGCAGTCCATTAGATAAATCTGTAATAATTATCACTGTTGGCAGTAATATATCAGCATTTTTAATTCTATGCCCACAAGCATCTTTATGCCTGCAAGATTCTTTGACCAGTATAATCATCAAATGTATGTATGACTTGCCTTTGAACATGGATTATTTGAGATTTGAATGTTTTTAAATGATGAGATTAAACATGACTAGCTGCTGATTGAATTTGAGATTTCAATGACAAATTTGCAAAGGTATTTTTTCTATAGCAAATTGTCACAGAAAAAAATTTGTTAAATTGTAGTGAAGAACAAGTATAATGCTGAAAAAAAAAAAAATCAGCAAATGATATTAATTAAGTAATAACTTCAATATGAGAATATTGAGCCGTGTGCTATTTTAAAATTCCTGATGAGTTGCTTTTTTATTATACATACTACAAATAAAAACAAGTTAATGTTGAGCCTTGTAGAATATGTCTTTTTCAAACAAGTAGACTAAGGAAGGGAAATATACATAAATTCTTGATACTCTCAAAAGCAAGTCACTAATTTTCTTTTCTAAATCAATAAATATGACTACAATGGTGAAATAATTTCAATAAAAAGTGAACTAACGTATAGTTCTATGATAAGTAGATTAATTAAATTTATATATCCAATGCAGATAATAACTTAATGATTTCCTGAAGGTTTGTGATGATGGTATCATACTATTTTCATTATCTAATATTAAGTATTTAATGTCTTTAGAAATTTTAACTTTACTTTCAATACTTAAATGTGATAATAAGTTGGATTATTTCCATCATCTATCAGTAAATGTTGAATGCATAGAAAATTTTAAACTTTATTTAAATTTTTTAAATACTAACAACATGTTAGTAATAACACACAAATAGACAACACAGGTTAGTAATTCCACAATGTTTTGAGTAGTAGTATTTTCCTTTTTTCTTCAGGTTTTGCTGACCTGAAAAGAGTAGAGAATAATACTAATTGGAACATTGTGTAATTACTAACCTGTGCTGTCTATTTTTGCGTTATTACTACCAAGTTGTTTGTATTTAAAAAGTTTAAATAAAGTTTAAAATTTTCTATATATTCAACATTTATTGATAGATGATGGAAATAGTCCAACATATTATCTCATCTAACATACCATCATCACATACCGTCAGGCAAATTAAATACTTAATATTAGATGATGGAAATAGTCCAACATGTAAATACAAATAATTATATACTTGTAAATAACTATTCAGAATTTGTAGAGCTCTTCAAAAATTAAATGATTATAGTAACCTCTATGTATATGTTAAACTATGGCATTATTTATGTTTAGATGTACTGTAAGAATTTATCACAGCAACTTTGTTTTAATAAAAATATCAATATTAACCTAGTAATTTATATGCAATCACTACTCCTAATTTTTAAGTTATATAAATATTGGTAGTGCTCTTACAATGCTATTATTATTCTTTGAAATATAAAAATAGCAGACATTACTGGAAAGGGGAATTGGGGTACATTAGTATATTAAATAATAATTTACATTAAAAAATAATTAACATGCTAAAAACATATCTATATAGTCAAATTAATACAGAAACATTATTTTTTAGAATTATATGGGAGGGTGCTTCACTTTAAGAATATAATAAGTTTTTAATTGATAACAACAAAAGTATATGATAAAACAATTGTAAAATATTATTTGAACTTTTTTTAATGGCAGTTAATCTGTTCAATTTATCAAAGAATAAATGTAAAAAGATTGTTTTTTTTTTGTTTTTTCAAGACATTTTTCACATAAACTTTTAAATAACTAGTAGATTAATGTATCTTTTTTTTTATTTATTTATTTAGAAAAAATCAAGATGCCATTTGATTACCTTGCCATCTTACATGATTGTGTTAATTTCAGAGAATATTTATTTTTTCTATTTAAAAAATTAATTAATAAAAATTATTGTTTAGCTAAAAAAAAAAAATACTATCTTATTTATTTTTAAATATTGTGTTGAAATAGTATTTTTACTGTTAACAATAAATTTTTGCTTCAAATAATTAAGTAAATGTGCAACATATAAATGCAAGTGTGTGCATTATGATGCATATGTGGAGGCAAATGTATCAGCTCTTGCTATTTGCATATTAGCAGACATGATTTTTTGCATCTAAATACTTTTATTTCATAATTTATGTATTGCATATTAATAATTAGTCTTATCTTTCTTTTTTATTTTGTGTTTATTTCATTCAGTTAAAAAAAAAAGTTTTTTCCAGAACTGTGTTATCATCTTTTTTTATACAAATATATAATAATAATAATTATTATTATTATTATTATTATTATTATGTTGATGATGATGATGATGATGTTTCAAAGCAAAACTTTATTGAGTCTAAAAAGTTACAGAGTCACATCTAGTAATATATTGATTTTTTACAAATGAAAAACAAATTACAACTTTCAGTATATAAGTCTTTATCTTTTCTGCATACTTTTTTTTTTCTTCTTGTTTTTAAATTTGGTCTTCTATTTAGTTCAGTTTATGCTTGCATTTTTTTTAAAGTTGGAAAAAATGCTGCTGTTCAAAATGTCATCATCTATCTTATTGGCCTTTATATTTCATAGACTGGATCTTTGTTTCAAGTGTGACCATGTGGCTGCAAATATATCTGGTTGAGCTAGGATGCTGTCTCTTTTTCTTAACAGTTCTAGTTTTATTGAATATGTTGCTGGGTATGGCGTCGAGGGTTATTGGCAAGTGAAAAAGTGCATCTGGTGCACCAGTAGGCATAAAGTCTGTATGTTGCTGCACGAATAGCAGGGTTGTTGCCTTTTTAAACGTATTTATTATTTCATCAATTAAAATGATAGCCTTTCTGTATGTGGTAAACATTGTGCGACGTATTGTTTCTAGGGCACTACAGGAATGAAGAAAATGATCTTGTGTCTCTTCTTCTCTATGACATAGCCCACACATGGGGTCTATATTTGTATAGAATCTACGAAATCTAAGGAAATGGGTTGTGGGTAGAGCATTGAGATTAAGCTTAAATAGAAAATCAAATAATTTTGGTTCTAATGACCATTTTCTGAATTGTTTCAGTAGTTGCCTGTTGTCTATTCCAAGAACTGATGGTTGTAGATTAGGTGTCTGGTTTGGATATAGTATATTATAAACGTCCCAGTATGTATACTTGTTGTCATTATTGAGTGATATTTTGTTGTATATTGGCTTCAGTTCTTCAATCAGTGTGGATAGATATCCATATGAAGGGGGTGGTCTGTCTGTGGGTATTATACTGATTACACACTCCAGGTCTGGAAATCTTTTTATGGTTGCTGTTATTAGATTTACTGATTTCTGCTTGTAAAAAACATTGATTGTATGGAGTCCAAGTCCATTGCTATGTGGTGGTCTGCTCAGATTTTTTAAAGATATTGCCACTGTCTTTCTCTTCCATATTAGTTTGTTACAGATTGATGAGATTTTAGATATGAATGTTTTTGCAAATTTGATTATAGGTGTATAGTATGTAATTTTTGTAATTATAAGTTGATTAAATAGTGCTACCTTTGCATATATTGACAGGTATGACTTTTCAAGTGAGGCTGTGATTTTTTCAGCATCTTTTTTTAATTTATTTTGAATTTTTTGCCTCATTCCATTGGTTCCAAGGTAGAATGGGAAACCAAGGAAAGCAGATGGTTTACCATTAAGCATCTCTGTACAGTGCTTGCCTGTGTATATTGACCATGCAGCAGTTTTATTTGTGTTAATTTTTAAATTAAAATTTGAGGTATAATTCTTGATTATCTCTTGTAATATAGGGAGGTTCTTTTTAGAGGGGAGGAAAACAGTTACATCGTCCATATAGGCTATGCATGATATATTTAAAGCAGTATTTGGAATTTGAATGCCTTTTATTTTTTTCTGTATCTCTATTAATAGAGGATTTATATATATTGTAAAGAGCAAGGCACTTAGGGGGGATCCTTGTGGGATGGATTGACTCGGTCTGAAGGCTGGTGATTTTTTTCCATTCAATGTGATGTGAATTTCACGGCTGAGTAGCAGATTGGCTATTATAAATAGTAGGGATGGAGGTGTTGTTGTTTTTTTCAGCACGTCTAATAATTTGGCTATAGGCACTGAGTCAAAAGCTGCCTCAATGTCTAGTTGAACTATAATTGGTGCATATTTCTTTCTTTTTTTTACTACTTCGATAATTGTTTTGTACATTAAGGCACCCTGGCCAATGGATGATCCTTTTTTTGCATATTGTGCTGATGATAACACAGGGAGTATGTGTTGTTCTATTTTTTCCTTTATCACTCTTTCAAGAATTTTTATTCCTAAAGGTCCCATTGAAATTGGTCGTAGATTAGATAAAGATGATATTGCTGTTGGTTTTTTGTTAAATGGAACCATTGCAATTGGGTATAGACTTTGTATGTTGTAAATTTTTTGGGATATGTAATTGGCTAGATCGCACAGGTATTTTGATGTGAAGTGATTAAGATGTTTGAACACAAATTTGGGGATTCCTTGTGGTCCTGGGTGACATGTGTTTGTTATTGTTGCGAGTTGAAATGCAATGTCAGTTGTTGTTATTGGTGTGTCTGTTTCAGGGTCTCCAAATATGTTTTCATTTGGTATGTACACTCTCTGTTTTTGCAGTTTTTTTTTAAAGTGTTGATATATTGGGTTTATCATGTTATGTCCAGCTGTTATAGAGCCATCTATTTCAAGTGCCATAGGCACTCTGACTGTGGATGGGTATCCCAATGCCCACCGTATGTATGCTCTGGTCCAAGTATGTTGTTGTGTAAGGCATATTTTTTTCTTTTTTATTGCTACATATTGCTTTAGTGTATTGCATGTATTGTTGTACATTTCTGTAAGTTTTTTAATTTGTGTTTGATTATCTGTAGTTGGTCTGGAAATGGTTATTCTTTTATGTAGTTCATCTGCCAATGCTAATAATCTGGTCGGGGGTGTTGAGTTGCAGGTAATATGATTGATGTTGAAAGAAAGTATATTGGTGAATGCTATATACTTTTGTACTGGATCGAGTGACATGTTTTGAACTTTTTGGAGCATTATATATGTTTCTGAATATAAGAATTCAGTTGTTTGTGCTGGAAGAAGTATTCGCATAGTCTTTTGGAGGGCTATTGTTGTATTTTGTATTTTTGTTAGGTCGAGGGTGATGAACTGAGCAGCATGATCTGAGATTATAGATGGACAGAGTTCAAGATTAAAATAATGATGTAACATTGGTGAGTAGAAACACAAATCAATAAGTGACTTATATCTATTGTTATTAAAAGATATTGAGTTTGATGGGAGAAAACCCTCAGCACTCATAAGTGGGATTGTTATTTGATGGATCCATTTGGTGACAAAAGTTTGGTAGGTCATGTTGAAATCTCCCAGGAGTATTATGGGATTTGGTGTTGCTGTAAGCATTGAATTTATTGTTGCTATTATTCTGGAGATGATGACAGGGCCTGGTGGTATATATACAAATACTAGGTTAAGTGTGATATTTTTATGATGGAGTGCTAATATGATAAGATTAGAGTCAATATATATAATTTTAAAAGAATCGAAAGGGCAGTTGTGGGAAATAATTATGCCTGTGCCACCTGATGGTGGTGATGATTGCCTTGAGCAGGCACAAAAACCTTGGCTGACTAAATATTTTGATGGATCAATTTGAGAGCTGCTGTATATTTTTGTTCCCAAAAGCCCCAATATGTGTGGTTGTGTTGTATGTAACCATTTTTTGAGATCAAAAAGTTTTTTGGTGGCATTTAAGCCTCTAATGTTGAGAGATCCAATTTTTATCTTCATGTTTTAAATAATTTTTTAACAGGGAATTGATTTTTATTTTATTTTTAATACTAAATGTTTGTCTATATTGCAGTAGATGGATGCTGATACATATTTAAGACATTCATGGGTTTATTATCAGTTTTTCTTTCATTTAATATTGCTTCAGACTCTATACAGGCAATTTGTGATGAAACCGAACAGGTGTCCATTTGTTGTTGGCTTACATCCATTTCTATTTCATCATTTTCTAAATTGTATATGTCTGATGAGTTGTGCTTTTGGTCTGTTTTTTTTTTGCCTTTTTGGATTCATGATTTTTTGGTGGACGACCTGGCTTTCTTTTTCCCTCTGGTGTATATTCTTGAATAGGTGGAAGAGGGGCTTCTATTGCATCCATTATGTTTGATGCAGTTTTGTTTATAATTGTAGTTTTTTTTATTATTGGTATCTTTATATTATCTGGATTTATATTTTCATTATATAACTGTGTGTGTTTACTTTCTGTTTGTTGATTTTTACTTGGTACACATTTTGTTTTATTGAGATGCTGATCCTGTGATGTAATTGCTGTATTTTGTGTTGTGGTTTCTTGAGAATTATTTTCGTTTGAATCTTGGATTTCTGTGTTAGTTTTTGTGTTATTATTTTTTTGGTTGGTCTTTGGGATAGGCAATTCTGCTCCATTATTATTTTTGTTTGTGGGTGTTTGAACCTGTTTTTTTCCGGTTTCTATTATTGGGTTGCCAATGGATGTAGTGTTATTATAAGTTTTATTTTCATCACTGAGTTGTTCTGGGGAGAGGATTTTAGTTTGTTCACAGTGATTGCTTTTTGTGTTATCACACTGAGTTGCTAGGTGTCCTCTCTGTCCACAGCCAAAACAATGTGGCTTTAGACCTCTTATGTGAAGAGAGAGTGTCGCTTCTTGATCTGTAATCTGTGTTGGAATCGTTGAGGCATCTACGTTTTTATGTAGTTTTATTTTAAATTCAAAACGATTACTACATATCGGTATAGGTGTGTCTTTTAAATATATAGGCTGTAGGGCAATTACTTTTCCAAACGGGTTAAGCACTCCAGTAATTATATTTTTCCGGTTTTCATCTATAATTACGAGTGCATAATTATCAAGTGCTAAAATAGTGGATTGAAAACGTTCTTTTTGCTGCTGAGTATAAAAATCAATGGTTATAATCGAGAATTTGGATGGTCGGCGATACAAGAGATTGTTTCCCATAGTGCATTTTGCGTGATTGCTTCATATAATAAAGCTTTTGGGAAACAATATAATGAGCATTGATTATCGGTTACTGCGAGTACTAACGAAGTTGGTGAAAAAAACCTGCGAAATGTTTCAAATAACATACGAGGCACCGTATTACTGAAACGGTCCGTCACATTTTCAAGCGTTTCTTTTGTCCAGATTGCGGTTGGGGGTTGATTTTCCTCTCGAGTGTTTAGATCAAGATTTTTTATATCATTTGTGTTTGTTCTACGGAAGCGCGGTATTTGAGTTGGTGCTGTAGTATTGCTATTACTTTTAAGTACTTTTGCATACGAAATAGGCGATGTTGAAACTAACGATGTTGTTAATTTTGTATTGGTGCTTAATTCGCTCACGCTTGACTGGGCAGTAGCCATGATTTATTCTGACTCTAAGTCAGTATTTTTTTATTTTTAAAAAAAAAGATATTAAAACACACCGATATTTTTCAAAAAACACTATTAATCTATTATATAATTCGATTTTTCCTGTATTATGTTTGTTTTGCGAAATAACAAGTTGGAACAAAAGTAAAAAATAAATACTTACATCGGAGAACTTAAGGATTGCTTCTTACCTCAGCAGAGATTTGCTGCGGGATTCTATTATTATTATTATTATTATTATTATTATTATTATTATTATTATTATTATTATTATTATTATTATAATAATAATAATAATAATAATAATAATAATGCCACCAGGATACAAACCTAGTAGCAGGTAAGCAAAGAACCTCTTAGCTTTTTGTTAATAAAAGGCAATTTATTTGCTAATAACTAATAAAAATGTCCAATAAAACAATTTAAAACACTCAATTTTTATTTTGATTGAAAAAGAGTAAAAAAGGACAGAAATCCAGAGAGTTTTTTTATCGAAAATCCGTACCTAATGCTAATAGACAAACGCATAGTTAAAAGCTAGCGGATCTAATAACTAATGCCAAAATCTCAGGCAAATTTAATTTTTTAATAAGAGTAGATAAAATATCAAATCTACAAAACTCAATATTTTGCGGATAACTGAATTGTATTGGTTATATATATTAGTGTTTGTTTAAAAAAAAAAAAAAGAAATTTGAACATACCTTTGAAAAATAATTGGAAAACTTAAAATGGCGACCGCTCAACCTATTAATAATACCTGGTGGGTGGTCCATCATAGGGCACGAGAAATTCATATGCTTCTATAGCAAAAAAAGCCCAAGATTACGTAACCCCGGCAAAAGGTCCTAGGTTCAGGAAAACAACAGCAGATGATTTGGAAAACATGAATCTTATGGATCAAAATAAAAATGACCCTCCCCCCTCATATTGAATGGACTGATGAAATGCTTGAACAAATTGGAGAGAAATTCAACAAAACAATACCTCGATCACTTTTCCTGACATTTAAACGGTTCTTCACCAATAAATCAATAGTACTCTCTGTAACAGATAGTCTTTGCTCACTATACAGTTTCCCCAAATCCCTTCTAATAGAAACACTGCATGAAAATAATATGCTTGAATTGGTACAATGCATAGGCGACCATCCAAACAGCAGATATGTGACGGTCCAGTTTTATGAAAATGTGCAAAGAGAACAATTTAGAGATCGAATTAAGACGCTAAGTAATTTCACACTAATAACAGTCGATGAGAATGAGTATAAAAATATCTCCGGAATTTTAAAAAATACTTATTTTGACTACAACATGGAAGATTTCCAAAAAATGATTAATCCTTTTGGAAAAGTCGTTTTCTTCCAGCAAAAATACATTAAAGAAGCAGCAATTTTTGTACTAACAAATAGCTTTGAATTCAAAATTAAATTAAATAAACAAGTAGACCCAGAGAATATCCCCACACACATAACCGATGAAGAAACTACACTATATATTTATGTCAGAGGGCTTAAGCCAGGTTGTTTCCGTTGTGGAAGAAGAGGACATATTGCAATGGAATGCAATGAACAAACACAGCAAAATAAAGACAACAATACACCAAAAAACTCAGGAAACGTTACAGAAAGCGAAGACACAAATAACCAACTAGACGAGTTAAACTACCCTACACTACAAAGCACCCAGGAAAACAACATACCTAATAGAAATGAAAGAATTAGCAATCCAGTAAACACTATAACAAGAGAAATTAAAACAAATAAGGAAAATCAAAGCAGTGAAAACCCGCCCAATTTAAATAGAATGGAGGAAAAAGAAAACGAGAACCTACCAAAAGAGCTTAAAGGAAAAATGAATGAAAATGATGAGCAATCAGAAAGCATAATAATAAACAAAACAACCACAGAAATCATGGATAAAATAACACAGTACTATCCAATGCTAGAAAGCACATCAATTGAAAGCAGGAAGAAAACACATAAAACAAAAAAAACAAGAGAAAGTAAGAAAATTAAAGTGAACGAGGAAGAAGGTAATCAGATTAATTTAACAGAAGAAACCACAGCAGAAGAGATGGAAATAGAACTAACCATACCAGAAGAAGAAAAAAATTAAAAAAAACACCACACTATAGCACACGTATCCAAACACAAACAGAATCACCACAGGAAAAAAACATGCAAACAAAAATGGCAGAATAAACCATGTTCCAATTTAAATCTCCCTCGCAATATAAGTTAAACTCAGTGAAAATTAAGATAGGCACAATAAATGTTCGGGGATTAAACTCGAAGAAAAAAATACAAGAAATCAATCACTAGATACAGCAACTCCAACCTACCATATTAGGACTCGTAGAAACGAAAATCTATAATGGATCGCAGATAAATCCACAACAACTTATGAGTAAAATGGGTTTCTGCGCATGCTCTAGAGACACTAACGCCCTCAGGTGGAACAGGAATATTTATTAGCCAAAGAAGTCCCTTTACAACTTTTAAAATAATATACATAGACGCGAATCTATTAATAACCACATTCAATAATAAAAACTTCTCAATAAATATTATTTTTGTATATATACCACCAGGGCCAACTGTAATTAACAGAATAATAACAACAATTAACTCAATCCTCTCAAACAATCCCTACCCAACTATTCTTACGGGAGATTTCAACTTAAGTTATAAGAAATTTATTACGAAATGGATACACCAATTAACATTTCCACTCATGAGTGGAGAAGATTTTCTACCACCTAACTATATCTTTTTTGATTTTCTACCACCTAACTCTATATCTTTTTATAACAATAGACACGGAACTTTAATAGATCTAATGTTTTATTCCCCAATGCTGCATCATTCAATAGAAATATCACTTTCCCCAAGTCCTTTTTCAGACCATGCAGCGCAGATAATAATGCGAAACATAAACACACACCACAGCGCAATAATTAATTTGCAAAAAACGATCAGGATCCTACTACCAGACAATACTACAGAGTCACTTTTTTCAGAAATTTATATAATGATAAATAAAATAAATCAGCTTGAATTAGACCCAATAGCCAAATACATAGCTTACACTAACACGCTTTCATTTAATATAAACCATATCACCCAAAAATCAATTCCTCCCTCCAGGCTAATGACATTAGCAGATGAAATATACAAAAGAATCAGTCTGTCTAAACCGGCTCAGCATAATCAAACAAACATAATTAAACTCACCCAGCTCTATAAACAGACTTGCAATAAATTAAAACAATATCTAAACATAAAAAAGAAAAAAAATTGCCTAGCACAGCCGCACACATGGACACGCAGATATATTAGGTGGGCTTTGGGGTACCTATCCATAAATAAAGTTCCCATGGCACTGGAATCGTAAAATAAAATTACAGCAGGATTTAACATGATTATACCTATATATAACTATTTCAAAACAAAGCTAACTAAGCATGCACAATTCACACCCAAAGAAGATTATTTTGGAACAACTGAAGATGAGATGCCATTTAAAATCGAGGATTTTAAGGTAGTGTTGGAATCAATCCCACCCACATGTCATCCAGGACCTCCAGGCATTCCACAGTTTGTACTTGCACATCTTAGCCAAATTACAAATACATACCTGTGTCATTTGGCAAATCAAATATCACAAAAAATTTATAGCATACAGGGACTATACAACATATCAATGGTACCATTTATGAAAAAACAAGAACCTATTACCAAGATCACCAACTTAAGACCCATCTCAATGGAGCCTTTAGGAATTAAACTGCTAGAAAAATTAATGATGGTGAAAATTGAACCATTTATACTGACAAAAATATCACAACATCAGTATGCAAAGAAAGGCTCATCCACAGGTCAGGGAGCACTAATCTTTAAAACTATAATTAACTCAGTAATTAAGAAGAAATATGTTCCAATTGCAGTACAACTAGATTTTGAAAGTGCTTTCGACTCTGTACCAATAAAAATCTTACTAAACCAACTAAAGGAAACACAAATACCATGATCAATATTATATGCAATAGCCAACCTACTTTTAAACAGAGAAGTACATATCACACTTAACGGAAGAACGTCATCATCATTCTATCCCTCTCAATCAATACCACAAGGGTCACCACTGAGTACACTACACTACTGTTCACCTTCTACATAAACCCCTTATTGGAAGAAATTGAAAAAAAAATACAGGGAGTGTTAATACCAAATACAAAAAGATACACTCCTTGTATAGCTTATATGGATGATATCACAATATTCTTAGCATCAAAAAAGCAACTACAAGCACTTACAAAACATCATAGAAGAATATACAAAAAAATTCAAACTTAAAATCAATATCAATAAGTCTGCTTGGACAATTTTTACAGGGAAAGTAAACAAACAAATTTATCAAGGAAAGCCCAGCAGTTTTCTAGGTTTTCCATTTTATCTGGGAATGAATCGAATGAGAATAACAATACAAAACAAACTCAAAGTGGATGCAGAAAGAATCACAGAATCATTATCCAGATCATATCTATCAATATACGCAAAAATATCATTATTCAATCAACTCATAATGTCAAAAATAAGCTACTATTTACCAATAATTAGTTTCACAAAACCTTTTATAGCCTCAATTAATTCATTTTGTAGCAAACTACTATGGAACAGGAAAGTAGTTGCCATTTCAATAAAAAAAAAACAACCAACAAAATGGAATGGTCTGGGACTTCACTCAATATCAGTGTTTCAGACACAAAAAACAATAAATCTGCTAATAACCATAGTCAAAAGATTTCCAGATATTGAACCAATATTGGAAATCATACCCACAGATCGTCCACCACCTACAAACAATTATATCTTTACATTGCTTGAAAGCATTGAGAGCATCAAAAACAAAGTAACACTGAAAAGTCCAATAAAATATACATATTGGCAAATACATAATTTCCTAACACAAAAACAATCTGAGAATAACCAAATATCTGTATTGGGAATTGATAACCGCCAATCACTTAAAAAATTTAGGAAATGGTACCTGGAACCAAAATTTTACGATTTCATAATTAAAGTCAATTTGAAAGCACTACCTACAAGTCATTTTATTAGATACAGAAGATTCTATATAAATATAGATCCCTTGTGTATGCTGTGTCACAGGGATGAGGAAACACAGGATCATTTCATACATAATTGTTTAGGACTTGAAAAAGTAAAACAGATGATGGTTGGTGGCTATAGGAAAAATGGAGCCACAATAAATGAGATTCTACAAACATTCAAAAATAATGGAATATCCACCATAAGGGCAGCCACTTTCAGCCTATATGCATTCTGGTGTACCAGATGCACTTTTACACTGGGCAACAACATGAGAAGGCACCCTAACACCTATAGGAACAAATTGCAAAAAATAAAAGAGACAGCATTATTACACCACCTGATATCTTTGCAGCAACGTGGTCTCTTTTTAAAATTCAGGCCACTCTATAATAAAGGATATAATAGAAAAGGATGAAGGCAAACGTGAAATTCAGTGTTGCAAGAACATGAAAAAATTACTGAAACCATGCTCATTGATTTATATTATACATAAACTTGGACAATAAATATTTCATAAAGTGTGAAAAAATCAAAAACATTGTGAAAGCCACTATCTAAGTTCTAAAAAGTCAATTTTTAAGTGCAAAGAGACTCTAATCAAATATACAGACTGTAATGTAATAACTGTATAAACCTATGTATAACACTATGTATAATCAACAACCAATGCAACCACTTGTTTTTGAATAAAGTTACCTTTAAAACATAATAATAATAAATAAGAATGCGCGGGTATGCCGAAGTCATCAAGAATGAAGGTCTTATTAATAATCTTTTTTTTCCCTTATTCTAATCGTTTTCACACTTAAAAACTGTGATATATATCTGTGATAGATAAAGACAGCGATGGCTGATTACTGAACAGTTGTTTTCTAGCAAAAAGTAAGTAATACGGTCGTTCATAACAAAAAATAAATTCTAACATCATAAACAAGCATGGCGTCGCGTCAAGAAGCAAACGATGTAAATTGCACTCAAACAAATGGCGATAAAATGAAAACTGCGACTATCGCAAAAACATACGCGAACGTAACAAAAATAAACCAGCAGCCTCACAGCATCGAAAAAGGTCCAGCATTAACACAGACAGCAAGATTTAGGAAGGTAAATCAAGCCGACATAAATAATTTAAACTTCATAGAAAACAATAATGAAGAGCCCTCCCCAACGATATGGAATCAAAATGAACTGCAAGAAATAAACGTTAATTTCAACAGCACCATCCTAAAAAAATTATTCGCAACTTTCCAAAAAAATTTTTCACCAAGATCATTAGTGTTAGCTGTCATCGATAGGAATTTAACACTTTATAAATTCCCCAGAGAGCTTCTTTATGAAAAGCTGACAGCAACAGCATTGTGGGATACAGTCTCTAGTATTGGAGAGCATCCAAACTCACGATATGTTGCAATTCAGTTTTTCGATGAACATCAGCGTGCAAGATTTCAAACTAAAGTAAAAACTTTGGGAAGCTACGCACTAATAATAGTCGATCAAAGCTTGCAAAACTATTGTAACGGAATAATTAAAAACACTTACTTTGATATACCATTCAGGATTTTCAAAAATTGATACAGTCATTTGGCAAAGCTATTTATCTACTTATCCAATACCCCCATACCGGTTTTCAGCAACAACTTTCATTTCAAAATAAAGCTGAATGACAATGTAAACCCGGAGGATATTCCAACACAAATAATTGGCCAGAATGCAATACTGACCATTCACATAAAAGGATTAAGGCCAAGATGTTTTGCGTGCGGTGAAACCGGACACTTAGCAATCGATTGCAACACCAAAATCAACCAGAAAAACCAACCGAGCTCTGAAGATCAGATAACGAAAACAACTAATAAACAAGAAAAAATTAATAAAAAACCACAGATCAACAGCAATTGAATAATAAAAAAACTGCACACACATTGCCAGTACCTGAAATTCTGGATTTATCAACAAAATCAACCAATAGAATTCAAACCCTCACTGATAAAAAAACAGAAAGTCAACAGCCTTTTCTTGTCAAAATCTCTGTCATGTATCGAAACCTGATCGCTCTTAAGACAGCTGTTTAAAATCTGAGTGGCTGTCTGAGAGATAATTGTGCATGTGAAAGACTAGGAAACATTCAATTATTACCAATTTTTAACAACATGCGATTTAGACAAATATTATAATCAAAGTTGCTAAATATAAGTATAAAGTGTCATTTACTATGTAGTATTTGCTTAAATTTAAATCTTAATACAGATATATTCAAGCCAAGGGAGATATTATCACAAACGTAAAAAAATATAATGCCAAAAAAAAAAATTTTTTTAGTTTTCATTCAGCAGAAAACTAAAAATAAATTTGGGGCATATGCTATTAATAATTAATTTTAAATTGTGTATTGTATTGCTAAAATATTCAGTCGATTAATTTTGAATTAAATTTTTTTAATCGATCTTTGGATATGGAATATAAGAATGGAATGCAAAGATAAATAATTGAATTTAACATGTTTTTGTATTCTTTTGATTAATATGGAAATGGTTTTCTTTCTTTTATATCATTTGAATCCGTAGTGAATTAACTTTTTAATGAAAGAATTAATATATTTTACTACTGGAATGTAATAAATTATTCAAGATGAGCATGTTGATAAGTAAAGCCATGTTAATATCAATGTGTGTTTTTCATTTAAAAGTTATTTTTTAATATTAAAACATAGAAGACTGGATAGTAGGTTAATATAAAAACCAAATTTTGATGGCAACCCTGTAAAAATTGAGGAAATTGTTTTTCTAGACATAATTTTCAAAAGATAGATTTGTTTGTATTAAATTGAAGTAAATATTCCTTGGTTTAAGTATCAAGGATGGTTAACAATTTAGACAAGTTTTTTTTGGAAAAGAATTACAAAATCATCTATATAAGAGATGTGTTTAATGATGTAATTTAAGGCTGGATTTTAATCTGAATTAAAGGGGATCAGGGAAAATCCTCTAGAGATAAATAAAATAAGTTGCAAAGTGTATAGGAATGTTGAACTGTGGTAGCACATTGACAAGTTTGGAGATAGGATTAAATTAAAACTGCTAACTGGATAGTGAACAGTGACATTTTTCTACATTCTCTAATATGTTTCATTCATGTTTTTGAAGTGGATGACCTCCAAATAACAAAATGATTTTTTTTTAAATTTAAGTAAAATCTTTATTTAAAAAAAAAAAAAAATTATATGCATTTTTACAGTAATTATTTATATATAAATTTTAAATGACAGATCTTGATACTTACTTTTATATATTTTTTATAAATTTCTCTTTAATTAAATAGTACTTTATTTATTTTATATTATTTCCATAATTTACATGGAGACAGACCAGTACTTGACCCAATTTTTTCCAGGGGAGGGGGGGGTTATCTAATATAATTATTAAAGTATTTATTCCAATCATTGTCAAATTTTTTTAACCAATTATATTTTTCATCAAAAACCATTTTACAATTAATTATTTTTGATTAAAGATTATAAATTTTAATCAAAAGGGAAATCATAGATATCACTCTTTTAAGTTCTTGAAAGGTGAGGAATGTTTGATCATGGTTTAAAAATCTTTAGAGATATTAGTGAAAATATTGATTTCTATTGAAATTACAAAATATCTTAAGATACATGAGAAGGAAAGTTGGATAGCATGAATACCTGGATAAGTTGACCCTGGATATAAATTTAGCTTTAAAGAGTGCTTTGTTGAATAATTTCAAGTTGTTTGATGCTGGAACCAAAATACAGGAGAGAAAGTTAAGGATAAAGAATTTGACTTGAACATACATTTTTGTTATCATATTCTCTTGCAAGATAAGTGTAGAATTCTTTTCAGTACCTGAAAATATCTATGTTCTGGGTTTATACTTGGACATATATGTATCTTTTTAATTTACCAGTTGAGTGACATTCTTTTAATATTTGTTAAGTTTGTATTTTTGTTGATAGTAACAATTGATTATGTTACTGAAGGGGACTTGTATTCGTTCATTTATTATGAATTTCATCCAAACACTTCTATGTACTTAGAGATTTTGTGTGCATAGTGTATTGATATACAAATACCCTTCAATACTCATGAGTAATTTATTTAAAAAGTGGAAATATTTACCTATTAATGTTACATAAGATATAGTAAAATTCCCTATTAAAACCACATGGTAGAGATTAGTAGGCAATATAAGGTTATCAATTAATTAAATATTGAATTAAAGAGGTTTAGTATTTAAATAAAAAGTAATTATATTAAAAGTGAAAGAAGTATGAAAGATATGGTTAGGCATGTATTGATCTAAATATGAATGGTAAGGATTTATATATTATTAACATTTCTAT
Organism: Epiperipatus broadwayi; assembly: GCA_028023455.1. Classification (NCBI taxonomy): domain Eukaryota; kingdom Metazoa; phylum Onychophora; class Udeonychophora; order Euonychophora; family Peripatidae; genus Epiperipatus; species Epiperipatus broadwayi. Next base: position 5,779,302 of record JAQFVV010006206.1, read on the forward strand.
TAAGTCAGCAGGAATATTTAAAAACAGAAATAAAAATATCCAAAATTAGATCAATGACAGATTTATTATATAATTTAGTTTTTGTGAAAAGAATGATATATGATTTAACCTGAATGATTCAATTTTTAATGGCAAGTGATATTGGCAGGAATGTTCTCTTGATGTTTATTGCGATTATAATGTTCTGTTAAACTAGGTATGAGAAACAATGTATTGTTAGGATAAAATAGACATTTAAAAATGCAATTTAGAACATATATTGGTTTGTCAAATAAATTTGATGTATTATTACCTACAATAAATGAACAAAATTTTGGTTTCCATTCCAATCAAACCATGAATAATCATTTTTGATTTTTTTTTTTTTCTACATTTCAGTCGAATCAGATTACTAATGCATTAGATAGTTTTTGTTTCTTTGTGTTGAACCCCTTTAGATATTTCTAATACTCCTGTGTAAGAGAGGATTACTAAATCTTGATATAACTTAAGTCTAGTGCATAGATGAGTTATAATTAAGAGACTTTTTGTGAATGTATTATTTTTGATTATTCAAGATAAGAATTTGTGATTTTATTATATTATTATATAATGAGTGTCAGTAACTCTTAACAAGTTTTTCCGAGTATCCGTATTCTCAGACCGGTTTCTAGCTGTTGACTTGCATCAGTGAGGCACTAAGATATTCAGACATTAGATCTAAAAATACCAAATTAAACCCAGCATTTATCTAATAGTTAACAACTATTAAGTAGAAAATCTGAAATTTTCAGATGTCTATATGTCATCCTAATTGAAATAGCCATATACACCATATTTTAACAGCTTTAGCAATATAACATCGCCAAAACCTCAAGAGCAAAACTATAATTACAAGGAAATCAAGTCGTACATCATGTGATTTAATTTAATAAACTTGTACTACAAATGTTATATAAGGAGTGTGAATAGCTCTAAACGCACCAATCTGGGGATAGGGATTTTCTGAAAAGCTTGTTAAGAGCTATTCACACTCATTATATAACATTTGTAGTACGGGGATAGGGATATTCTGAAAAGCTTGTTAAGAGCTATTCACGCTCATTATATAACATTTGTGGTACAATCTTATTAAATTAAGTCATGTGGCGTATGAATTGATTTCCTTGCAATTGTGATTTTATATAGATTTTCAATCAAATAATAAGTCTGTGCATACTGTGTTAAGTTGATTTCTCCAAATGGGTTAATTTTTCATGGCTAGTAATTTTTCTCTTTGTGTGTTTTCATTTTCTGTTTCTTTGGGTTTTTTTATTATTATTTTTCTGAAAATTCATAGTCATCTGATGTGAAATTGTCAGTCTCTAGCTTTATAGCTATCAACTTAGTATTGGATAATTATGGAGTGTTCATTATACTCATTTTTAGACTGACTAGAAAAATTAATAATCTTATATAGGGGTGTTCTTGATTTATTTTGCTTTTTAAATTTTTTACAAAATGGTCTTGTGATAGTATTAGTATTGAATGGTTTTCTCTATCAGTTGACATTTAATCTTGTTGAGTGGAGATAGTTTTTTACATTAGTGAATTCTGTGCTTTTTTTAATCCACAAAAGTATCCACTATGTACTTGGACAATTCTTTACTAGATGTTTGTATAGGAACATTGAGGCAGAATATTCAAAATATTACAATTAATGGAGATATCTTTATAGCATGAAGAGTGAGTATGTCTAATGGTAATTTTTTCATGGAGAATAAATTGACAAATGAGAATGTTAGTAAATTTCTGTGTTGCTGCTCTTTTTTCATATAGGTATTAGAAATGAATCACTTTTTCTAAACATCTTTATTAATGTTTCCAAATCAGCGGAGGTAAAGTTTATGTGAAAATTCTATGTATTGCCTGCAAGTGTGATAGTCTATTAATACCCACTGGATATAATCTTGTTATATCTGTTGTAATAATGATTTAAAACTTTGTAGATTATGCCTCAAAATTTATGTGCTAAATATTGGTAATATTCTTCAGATAGGAATTTATTAATTAATATTTTATTATTGATTATTGAGATGGTCAATGTTTTATCATCCTAAATTTAGAAAATGACTGTTGCATTAATCTAAATAAATGAATATAAGAGAACTTAATAATTTTGTTTTTTTAAAACAAAAGAATACATTCCTAATTGCTATATTGTTTTATAATTTGTAGACAACATTTTTGAAACTTAGTTTCTTAAAGGAAATTTATCTGTGAATCCCTACTTTGAAAAACTTTTCCAAGTATTTCTTGGCTATTTAACTCTTGTATCACTCTCATTTTAAAGTATATTATTTTAATTTGTTCAATAATGAATCATGGTAGCAAGTAAAATCTCTGTGTGTGCTTATATATATATATTATTTTATTTTAGTGGACTACACTTTGTGCTGATTTATTTTCAGGAAGAAATATGGTAAAAACCATTACTGGATAAAAATATCCAAAATAAGATAACCATTACTGGATAAAAATATCCAATTAACAAGTGTTGTAAATTGCATACTAAAATTGGAATTAGTGGCATCATAGCTTATTATTTGTACAAATTACCAAAATAAATTAAGGCAAATGTCTTTGATTAGTTTTTATTTTATCTTTTTAATTTTTATTTCCACAAATAACAATGTGTTTATTTGATTTTGGTGATGATTGGATTTAAAATGGTATTGGTGAGTACAGAATAGTATACAGATATAATACGAAGAAGCTATAATGGTATGGGATGTAAAAGTGTAAGTATAAATAATATAAGAAGCACCTATGATTAATTCTAAAAGCCTTACCATATATCTATTGTTATTGTTGATTTTTCTGTTTTTTTAATTGAATATGTATAATGCATTTGAATTCTGTCTTGTATGATCTTATATTTTTGTCAACTACTGTTAATACCCGTTTTTATTTTTATATGTTTATTCAACTACAAATTATTTCCTTTTCTGATTAACCAACACATATGCAGAAAGTTTTTAAATATTCAGCTTTATTACTGTCTAGTATGCTTTCTATATCAAGTATAACATATTTGTAGCTTATAGTAATATAACTCAAGAGTTCTTGGGTATTAGTGTATAAGTAGCAATTAATTAGCCATTCAAAAATATTAAAATTTATTTAAATATTTTTGAATAGCTAATTAATCACTACTTATAGACTAATACAAGAACTCTTGAGTCATACTATAAGTTTTGAATATTATATACTTGATACATCTAAACATGCTAGGCATTAATAAAGATGAATATATGTAAAAACCTATCTTTTATGCATATGTGATTATTGTATGTGCACTGTATTCTGATTGATAATAATGTAATAGAATTGCCTCATAAAAAGCATTACAACATTTTAATAATTTTATATTTTTATAAATATTTTATGTATTTTAAAGTTTTTGTCAAATATATAATAATGTATGATATTTACAGAAAAAAAATTTTATTATGTGATATTTAAAAAATTGAAATGTGTTTATTGTTTTGCTTTTTAATAATCTTAAACTTTTATTGCTTTAAAAAAAATTCAAGATTTGAATATGATTTTTTTTTTACTTTAAATCCTTAGCTGGAGTGCAATGAAATTGCAGCCTTATCCAAACATTTGACATCCATTTTTTAAAGAATTTTATTTTAATGGCAACTCAAAACTACAAATCAAGCTTGTTAATAATCTTTTAGTTATTAATTTAGGGTGCTCTGTGAAAATTATGACTGCATTGCCCTTGTTTTTACTAATGCAGATTATATTATTGTGGTTATTTATTTATTGCAGTTTATTCTGAACTCATAAAATTGAGTTTAAATCAAGTCATCACAGACTATGTTTTTATTCTTGAAGACTTTCAGCATAATCTTTCACATCTGGCAGTTATCTGAATAACAATATGAAGATTTAGAACATAGTTCTTATCTCTAAACTAAATAATAAATTCAAGATGTTCTTGAGGTCTGTTTGATATTAATCTCATGCAAACAAAACTATTTTTCATCTATTTCTCTGTGAATATAAAGTTAATTAATTATTCTTTTCATGATTTCTTTTTTGTTTAGTTCTCATTAGCTTTTCATTTGTTTATTCTTTTGAATGATTATTAGCCAACACTTCTCTTTCATCATCAAAGTGATCCCATGTTAATTAAAATCTAAGGCAGCAATGCTAGACTTATAATCTGTTTTGAATGCAATCAGTGTGAATGAATATTTTTTTCTAAAATCATAGCAATTTCAAATCATGGATATTATTTGTTAGCTATTATATCCTAGAGAACTTGAAGTTGTTGGCAAACTTCATTTCTTTTGTCTTTGCTGGTTTTATATTTTTATAAAGCAAATGCATGGCATTTTTCTTTTTTCTAGGGTTGTGTTGAAGTTAAGAACTTAAAGGTATGAAAAAATGAATCTATTATTATATTTTACTTGCATTCATATAGACTCATAAAAATAAGTGATAGGTTGTTGCAATTCACAAATGCTGCCAGTTTATTTTATTATGTATTCTTTGATTAATTTTACTTTTGTATATGGCTACCATAGCATTCCTATTATACTCTTGTGTTCAACAAACTTGTAATTTTAACCAAGTTTTCAGTATTTTTATGGTTTATCCTGAATAAAATTAAGTAGGTTTTCTAACATCATTCCTTTTCCTTTCAAAGTCACCATTCATATAGCTTATTACTTCTGATACCTGTTTACAATATATATGATCAAGAGAAGAGAATATGGACTTATAAATACTTCCAGTAAACTCTGATGAACAGTGATGCTATTTTTATGTGAATTATTTCAGAGGATTCAAGATAAATGAGGAGTTTTTCGTGATAGAATCAAAAATGACCAGTAGTTTCTCTCAATCAGATGTTCTCAAAAGTTCAGGTTCTGTCATGAGAACTTTATGTGTATTCTCGTAAAGATATGCCACTTGCATTTTCTTTTTACTCTTTTATTGAAGTACCATGTCAATAACTCATGATAGATACATGGTCATTAATCTTTACAAATGTTTTTTTTCTAAATAAATCACTATTGCTTCAGTGAAAATTAATAGCCTGACTGTAAATAAAAAGATAACAGATACAAAGTGAAGATTTGTAGAAGGAAATAGTCTAGGCATGAATAAATCATCTCACCATAACTATTTTCCAATTCCCTTGATTCTAAAGAAAATTTGCTTTAAAGTCAATTTTTGTTTATTATCCTGTTATTTGTTAGTAAGAAGAGTTCCTTATTGTTATGAAAATACTTCATCCCAGACTTATTTTTTCATTATTCTTGTTGAACTTCTGAAATGCAATGTTGTGCTGTTTAATCAGTTTTGGTTTAATAGTTGGAGGTTTTTATCATCATCAAATACATTAAATTCAGTAACATAAAATAAAAATATATTAATGAATTTAACTTCATTGCCATTATTGCTCCAATTATATACATGTTCTTTATGATAGCATTACTCTTAATTCATGATATTTAAATTTATTTTCAGATTCTAAGAAATTTGTAGCAGCAGTATGCAATTCCATGGAACATATCAAAATATTTGTTTCTACTTTTTGATGAAATCATAAAAAAAAAATTCCTACTTTTTAGCTTTCTCGTCATTTCTCTCCTTCAGCTCACTTTTCTTCATGAAGAAATGTTTCGTTATTTTGAACAAAATTCTAACCCATCTTCCTAGTTTGCATGAGGCACTAAATTGTGATTATATGAAAAATGTATTCTTGTCACTCTCAGTATTGATATTTTTACTTAATAATTTATATATGCTTCTCATCCATGATAATTAAAGACATACAATTGGATTTTTTTTTTACTGTTCAAGGATAGTGTGTTTGATTTTAGTAGAAATTATTCAATGGTGTTCTATTTCAAATAATGCATAGAACATGTCATATCTGCCATATCTCAGAAATACACTGGCAGTAAATTTAATTTCAAGTCTTAATTAATTAAGAGTGAAGGACATTTGCATATATCTTGGAAACAGTGGTTCAATATGATTTGGTAAAAGGACTAGAATAGTCAGTCAGACTTCTACTTGGACAGTCAGTTTATTCATTGCAAGATATCACATAGTCCAAGCTATTAAAGATGCTATTGATAGGCTGGAACAATGTTAAAAAATATTTCTAACATATTTATTTTAGGGAACCAATGACAAATAGAATCAGGGCTGAATATATAGATAGCTGTGTGTTAACAATGACAGCATGTCACATATAGCAAGTCACAATTACCTCTTAGCATTGACTATGAGTTTATGTCTGGAAATATATTAGCTACAAGACTTGATTCAATTGTTATTCATAAATGATGTGCTACTTTCTTTCATAATAACCTAGTAAATAAATTACAGTAGCTTGCTTTGCACTACTTTTCTGCCAGCCTTTTGATAGCTCAGAGATATATAGATCATTTTTTACAAGTATAATAATTTTCTTCCATTTTACAGTAGGATAATCTAGATACTTTTCTAGAAATCTTGATATTTAAATGTAGTAGCTATTGATCATATGTAGCTTTTTTTAGGCATTCACTGTCAGTGTTCTTTCAAACAGCTAGCAGTGCCATAATTATTAAGATCAGATAAAAATTAAGTGATTGTGCTTACCTGCATCAGCACCAGCTGCAACCATCAGATTATTTTCCCATTAAACATATATAAAACATGCTTCTGCTTATGTTCTTTCAAAAATTTCCTAGTGCCACATTTATAGTATTAGATAAATATAGTTATACAATTTAATAGCAGATAACAAATGCAGATAATTCAGGTTTATGCCCCAAGAAGTTCTCATAGTGATGAAGTAGAAGAATATTTTTATATCGATGTACAAAAGGCTTTTTATCAGAGTAAACAACATTTTAAAATTGTTATGGGAGATTTTAATGCTAGAATTGGTAAACGAATGAAAGATGCAAGTGCTGTAGGGTAATTTTAGTTATGGTAATAGAAATGAGAGAGGACAGAGACTTGTGGAGTTTGCAGAAAAAGAAAAACTTTTTTACATGGAAGCATCCAAATGAAGGTACAGCAGAATTGGATTATATTTTGACTAATAGAAAATACATATTGCAAGATTGTAATGTTTTTAATAAATTTTACACAGGAAGTGATCATCGAGTAGTAAGATGTAAGATACATGTTAATACAAAACTAAACAGACAAAAATTATTAAGAAAAACAATATTTACAGATGATACTCCTAATCTTCAGAAACATTCTAATGAATTTAAATTAGAACTTACAAATCTTTCAAGTATTAGTAGATTTTGAACATGATTCAGATTTGAATGAAATTAATATGAAAATAACTGATATACTTTTAAAAACTGCAACAAAGATAACTGTTAGAAAAAAGCAGCAATTGACCAATAAAATTTCTATTGAGACTAGAGAATTTATGAAGAAAAGAAGGAATATGAAGATATACTAAATGATGCATTAAAAAGGATTGAATACCTCGAATTTTGTAAAATGGTGTGGAAAAGACTTGAAAATGATATAAGAAAGTGTAACTGTGAACTAGCAAGGAAAGCTGTAGAAAAGAATAAAAGTCTCAAGAATGTAAAACAACATTTTGGTATTGGTAGGAAATTTATATCTGCAATAAGATAAAAAGATGGAATTATTACTAAAAAGAGAGATGACATCATGAAATGGGTTGAAGACTTCTATCAAGAATTATATAGTAATAAAGAACAAGTATCTTCCATATCTATTATATCTTCTGAATTGCCCAGAATTTTAAATGAAGAAATGAGACATGCAATTAAAGTTAACAGCTACCAATACCTTGGTCAGATTATTAATAGTGATGGAAACATAATGGATGAAATTAATCATAGAATTTAAACTTGGTTGGAGTGCTTTTGGTAGAAATAACTTGATACTAAAAGGAAATATGCCTATGTGTTTGAAAAGGAAAGTTTTTAATAAATGTGTTTTACCAATTTTTACTTATGGATCTGAGACTTGAACACTTAATAAAAGAGCAATACAAAGACTTCAGACCACTCAAAGAAGTATGGGGAGATACATGTTGGGAGTAACGAGAAAAGATCAAAAATGCAATATATGGGTAAGAGAACAAACAGGTGTTACTGACTTCATTGAAAAAATTAAAAGACTGGTGTTGGGCTGGACATATTGCTAGAGGTGGTGATAATAGATGGACAATTAAAATCTTAAACTGGATTCTAGGAGATTGTAAAAGACCCAGAAAGAGACCACATGTGAAATGGATGGATGAAATAAGAAAGTGTGCAGGGGTGATGTGGAGAAGAGAAGCTAAAGATTGGAGATGGATTAAACTTGGAGAGACTTTCATCCTGCAGTCGAATTTGATAATGGTTGATGATGATGATATCAGAAGCAGCTTTCATCTGCATCTTGTTATAATGCTGATCGTGAGAGTGCTCTAGATTACTATAATATGCTTTATTCCTCTTCCTATCTAATCTAAATGTATTATTTTTTAATTTAAGTGATATTTACATTGTTTGTTTGTTGTTAATCTAATGAATTTTGTCTTCTTACGTAATTTCTTCAGGGTTAATGTGGAATAATCTTTTAATGTTTATAATATATATTGAAAGTAGCATGGTCATTTTTTTTTAAGAAAATTAAATAGTTATTTCTTGGAGATCATGAGTGTTGAAGCACCAGAAATGACAAATTATGCCTTGATCTAGAAATCTATCTTTAATTATGTCACTTTACTATTGCATTAAATTATGAAAAAAATATATATGATAATTTATATTAATATGTGTGTATAAAAAAAAAAATTTAGCAGCAAAAAAAAAGGACTAAAATTGAAATTAATTTTTGAATTATAATATCAATATAAAAATAATTTATAATGAAATATCACTGAAATCAGATGCAGATTGTTAATTTAAAAAACAAAATGCATTCAAGTTACAAGAAACTTAATAATTATAAATTATTATAATTCATATATAAATATTTGGAGATAAAAAAGATCAAGAAAGTATAATAATCTCTTGATATTTTTTATTGTTCTTACATAAAAAAAATTTATCCCAGATCAGATAAAGATTCAAATATTGGGTTTTTAGTACATAATGAAACTTTTTTTTTTCAGCTATGTGAAAAATTTACAAGAAAGCTAGGAAATTTCAGTTCTTTTTTTTTTAAATTAGTGTAAGCAACAAATGAATTTCTTAGATATGTATTAATGTCCTAGCTATTAAAAAATCACAATTGAAGTTACAATGTACTTTTTTTTTTGTTTGTTTCTAATTTTCTTTATTAAATTAAAAATATAGTCTTTATTAGTGGTGTGATTATAAATAATGATTTAAATATTCAAAAAGAAAATAATGCAATGATTTTGATAATCTTTTTTTTTTTTGGGGGGGGGGATATTTTTTTAAGAGAAGAAAATATGAATTGATATTTTAAAAAATTATGTTTTTTATACACAAATTAGTTCTGATAAAAATATTATTACACAATCAGAGTATTCATTTGACTTGTAATATTTATTGCTAGTAGGTATAATGAATATCAAATTGAATAAATTTAGTAATTTACTTTTATTTTTGTAATCATATCAATAAAAATGCAATAGCTATCTATTTTAGAGATAACAATTGATTTGTGTTCTCATATTTCAGAAATAAAATTTAGGAATTATAGGGTTTTCACAAATAATAGGTTTATTTGTATTTTTAATGTATGCACAAATTCGGGTGAATAAAAAGTATGAAAATAATAGAATAGAAAGAACACTTTTAGATACTGAATTTATTAAGAGCTGTTTGTCTATATATCATCACTTTGTTTATTTTTTTACAGAATCAGTGATTTTCCAAACCTTATAAAGTTATTATATATTTAATATATGATTATTTAGACTATCAATAAATATTTTTTAAATACTATATATAATCAATCATATTTATACAATAAATAATCTTTAAACTTACAAACACTATATATGATTTAAAGTATTAATATGTTTTCTACTTACTATTATTTAAAATATTGTTAGGTATTATGGTAATTGTTAATTCTTGAAAAGTAAACAATAAAAAATTCTTATTTTTTAGAAATTAGATGTAACAACTAAAAGTATCTTTTTTTATTTGATTTAATGTTAACAGTCCTATATTTATTTTTAAATTTATCTCAAGGATAAACAGCTGTTGTATGTGGGGGGAAAAAGATTGTAGTTCACTTTATCCAACCCTTAATTCATAATTACTGTGGAGTTCTTCTGAAATCAGATTCGCAACAGAAAATAAGTTAGTATTTTATATATACATAAAACTTGCCAGTATAAAATTGTAGTAAATGTAAATAAGATTTGGTCATTATCTATTTTAAAATATAATAATTGTTTTGAATGTAGATAATGTAAATTTTGTAATATTAATATGCATGTAGTCCATTTTGAAAATAACTCATAACTTGATGATATATAAAGCTTAGTAAATGATATCATTGGTTTCATATGCATAATAATGTAAATAACCCAAGATAAAAAAATATTTTACATTTGGTTGATATATGCTTAAGATCAAGATTAGAGTAGTCAAATAAATAAAAATAATTGATAAAAGCTGCACCTAATGTAAATAAATTAGATTTTCAGAAATATGTCTACAGTATATTATTAAAAATGTTGTTTATTTCTGCATTCAATACCAATAAAAATTGAAGCAAAATAATTAAATATTAATTTAAATAAATGAATTAGTTAGACAAATGCTATTTGATAAATAATTATATATAAATAAATTGCATTTTCAAAAATGCATTCATAATATTTCTAAATTGTAATCATCCCAAGAAAATTTGATAAATAAAAAAATAATTTAAAATCATCGTTTCTAGAAATACTGTATTGAATTTTTTATGTATCTACTAAAGATACAATTTTTATCATATCAATAATACATCATATTAAAAAAATATTAATTGCTCCATAAATCTAACATATTATAAAAAACAATGAAGTTAATAAAATATAATTATCAAAAAATAATGAATTAAAATATTTTTAAACTTATTATTTTAAATTTATTCATAATTGTATATTTTGATATGTTAATTGCGAAATTAGAATATTTTTAATGTTTTAAAATGATCTATCAGTCATTATTAATATAAAACAAATTATGAAAATGGGGTCTTTCATTCAAACAGCAGAATCCATGATCTAGGTAGAACTTCATTTAGACCGGGACCGGGGGGGGGGGTAGATTTGCCCTAACAAAATAAATATTATTTTTCAGTATAATTTGTTTTCCAGTATTTATTTTAATAACATTGATAATAAAGAAAAGCAAAATAAGGTAGTATCTAAATTTCATTGACTTATATGCACATACATAAAGATATATATTGTTCATATTATTTGGCCTATTTCTTTTACAAATTAATGCATTTGGAGTTTAGATGTAGTTATAGATAATTTGAACTCAGACTTTCAAGCTCCCTTCAACTATCCGCTTTATCTCATGCAACAGATACACATGACCCTACACATGTGAAACAGATAAATAATCTCCAGTATACATATTTTTTGCTGAAACAGCACTCATCAGTTGGTCCAGGTCATCATCTCCCATATATATATAAACAGTGCACGATTTATATCAAGATAACAAATCTTCAAATTTTAATGAACAGGCTTAAATCTACTCCAGCCTCAAACTCTTCAGCTATCTATACCATTGAAAATCTGATGATGGAATACCTAAATCCCTTGTTGATGCCAATATTATTGTTATGCGCATGTTGATTTTAAATCACTCTGACCCCTCATGGGCTTAACAATAATATTGGCATCAACAATGGATTTTGGCATTCCATCATTGGATTTTCAATGGTATGGATGACTGAAAAGTTGAAAGGTGAAATAAATTGAAGCCTTTCTATTAAAGTTTGAAGATTTGTTGTCTAAATATAAGTCAAGCACTGATTACATGTGTGGAGGGGGTGATGATGATCTGGACCAACTGATGAGGGCTGGTTCAGCAGGAAATGCATACATTGGCTAGCATTTATCTTTTTTATGTATATCGGTTGTATAAGATAGAATGGATAGCTAAAGGTAGCTTGAATCTGTGTTTAAATCCTCTATAATTAAAACTAATAATTAATAATATACCTAATAAAAATGGATTACTTCAATAAAAATATAATTAAATAATTAAAAGTAGTTTATGTAATAATAAGTATATGTTTATAAGACTTAAAATATAAATTACACATACCTAAATTATTGTAAAATTTAAGTCTGTTAGAATAAACCATACACACATTAATTATAAATTATAACTCAGAAAACAAAATATGATATAGAGATAAATATCAACAAATTATTATTTCTCCAAATGTTTTCGAAGGCTTACCCTTCATTATCAAGGACTACAAAATTTTTTATAATTATTGTAATAATTTTTACATTAGCAGACATTTTTTGCTTTAATATATTAAAAAATAAAAACTATGTCATGTTTTTTCCCCCTAAAATTTGCATGAGATTTCTTATAATCTGATGTATAACATACAAGATTTTTTTTTTTTTTTAGATTTTTGCAAAAATGACTAAGCAGAGAATTGATTATCCATATTGTTGAAATGCTGTTTTTTGAAAGAAATAAGTTAAATTTAATGCTACTAATTTAAGAAAAGTATTATCACAAACATGAGCAATTGTGTGCTTAAGCCTATAGGGAAGTCATTCCATGCTAAATATACATACACAGGTTGCATTACTTTGTTTATTATAACTGTGAATATGAAATTTTAAGATGAGTTATTTCAATATTTTATTCTTTGTTATTGAATGTTTTAATGTCATCAAAATTTGTCAAATTTCAATCTGTCTGAATACTAGGTAAGTTAATAGATAAATGTTAATATTTTTATAACTTTTATTTTTTACTTTTTGCATACAATTTTTTTTTTCTTATAATGAATTGGTCAGATTTTTATTTCATTATTTTTCATATCATAATTAGTATTTTTTAATATCTACACTAGAATTGCATATGAATTGCCTAGGCTTTAGAGTATGTACATGCATATTTCTACATACATATATATATACAAACATGTTTTTTTTTATTGATAATGTTATATTATTATCATTATTATTGTTGCCTTTTATTTTATTCTAATCTTTAGTATTTGCAGCTCTTTTGGAATAATTTGCACTGTCCATTTCCCGAAAGTGGCTGATTTTCAGGGTTTGCTTCGTAAATTTTTGAAAATAGCATATAATAATGGATACTTTGGATTTTCTTACATATAAAAAGGATTATAATTATTGTCAAGAATCTTTTGGATTATTCTAAGTGATCTTGTTATATTAACTGTTTGCTATTCATTATATTGAAGTTGGATTAAACTTCCAGTAGATGGAACCACTTTTTAAACTTCTACCAGGAATTAGTCAAGGATTTATCAAATTATTGATGGATAGTTTAATAATGAATCCTGGAACTTGGATATCTGGATGCTTATGTAAGGTATTCTTAATATTTTTGATTACAATGATTATAATATTTATCTTTCAAAGTAAATAAATTATTTGCATGACAAATTAATACATGTTTTTAATTATTATTATTTTCTGTATTTTAGTTATTTATTTTGATTCCTTGATTTAAAATGTTTATATAATAATAAATATGCAATTCTTTTTATTTATAAATATTGTTACTAATTTTTTTCATCTTATAAAAATCAGGTTTAACTTTTTAATCTTTAAAAAAAGATAAATAATTATTTAGAATTACATATCTATTTAGTTTGTATATATATAAATATGCATCCAGAGAGAAATATTTGTGGGTATGTTTTAAGTTCAAAAAAAAAAAATAGAAGCACTTATATTATTATATAATGAAAACAATTATTGCAAATGAAAATATGAGTGGTCTTCTGATATTCAAATTTTCAGATATGCTGACTGAAATTATTAGACCATCTAATTGACAAAAAGTAATAATTAAATGTTCAAATAATCAAAACAGAGAAAGATAATACAAACAAATCACTTTTTGAATATTTCACAAATAAACATGAATAATTAAAACACAAGATGTAGAGATTTCATTTTGAAAATAAAAGTTTTGTTCTTTGTTTTCAAGCACTGGAATAATTATTTTACTGATCTCATATTTATCCTTGATCTATTTTTTTATTCATTACAGATATGTTTGCATTAACTAATTATTGTTATTTTATTTTAAATATATTAACTGAATCTTTTTTTGTGACTGTGTGTGAAGCAGTTTTTCCATTTTTTTTATTATTTATTCCAATACTTCTATTCATTAAATCTAAATTCTGAAATATTTTTATCTACCTTTTCCATGTCATTGAGTATTAATTATGGCATAAGATCAAATATTCTTCCACTTCATTTTCTAGAATTGATCTTTATAAGTCAGATTAGTATAGTAATCCACTTAATTGCTCTTATTCTGAAGTTAATCTATGGTAAGTAGATGGAAGTAACTTTTGAAATAATTTTAATTCACTCTTTCATCAATTTATATTACTAATATGTAGTTGATTCTGTTAATTTTTTTTCATTCTAATTTCAAATAATATTTTTCAAATTAAGAATATTTTTTAAAAAACAATTATAATATTAGTTATGAGTGAAATCATAAAATGGGAGCAAATAATGTTCTTTCAGATGTGAATTTCTGTTCTTGTATCGACAGCATGGTGTAAAAAGAAAAAAATAATAATATTTATTGTATTGGTTTATTATATAACATTATTCTCTATGGTTTGATATAGCAATAGACTCAGGAGTAAAGATTTTTGGATGGATTCCTAGCTTAGGAAATTAAAAAAAAAACCTGTTTAATCAATTGAATTGAGCAACTGAAAATATAATTATTGTTATTAATACTTAGTAAAATAAATATATTAAGATTGTTTGCATTTTATTTTAGAAAATTTAATTACAATATTGTAAAATTTTAATTTACTCATTGTTCAAGAGTAAATTTATATTTTATTGAGTTCACTGATAAAAGCTAAAAATTTAATATAAAAATATAGTAAATTGGATTCACTGGAAAAAATCTTGTCATTAGCTGTTGTTATTTTAGATTCTTTTACTTTTCCATGACTAACAATGATTTAGTGCAATGGTCTATAGAAGGATATACTTGAAAAATAAATATTCATAGAATGCAGTTCAATAAATTTTGTGTCCAGCATTCAAATGTCATATGGTCTCCCAAATAACAAACCATTAAATATTTTTTCATGCATTAGTAATTGTACATAATCAGTGATTGAGAAACAGAACAATGAAATGTGTTCAAATTAATCAGAAAAAACTAATAATAGTAACAAATTTAGTGTATTTTTATGTGAAGTATTTGTTTCAGAACACAATGTCTCTAAGATTTATTCAGTGATTTATTTAAGTTCTAAATAACTATTTTTTGACTGTAATTTCTATATTGGGACATGAATAAAACAAAAATCAGTATGCATTTTGTTCATAAGTCATCAAAGTTGCATATTTGAATTAATTCTTTGTAGTTAAAATCTATAATATTACTAGATCCCTCTCTGATCAATAACATTTTTATTTTATAGTAATTTTTATAATATATGGGTATTTTTTTTCTTTTTTTTTTTTTTAAAAAAGGCCAAATGTAGATGATTATTTATTAGAAAATTGATATTACCATACTCCTATTAGTACACTTTTTGATTAATATCATCTTCATTAAATTGAAACAGTTTTTAGTTTTTATATTGCAGTTATTATTTATTAACATTAATAATTATGCATTTACTAATAAATCACTAACCTTTGAAACAACAATGTAAGTAGAAATACTTTACATAATACAGTTTGCTTAATTGTTAGGAATCTGGAATAGATTTCCCTATTTTGATAGATTGAAACAAATATTTTCTTGGTCATTAAACTTAGTCTGTTTTTTTTTTTAATTTAATTTCTGAAGAAAAAATAAATAAATATAATCCATACTGATTTTATTCAATTAAAATATTTTGATAAAACATTGATAATTAATGATGTAAGGACTTATTAAAATGTATAATGTAGCTGTAAAATTGACATGCTAGAATAAGTCATATGAAGAGGAATGGCAGGTAAACTACTATAGACAACGTTTAGAGAACTTTACAGATATACATGATAAAATTATTTTTACTTAAAACTTGAAATATTTACAAGTTTAAAAAAGTAATTTACTTTAAGAACAGAACAATTTGTTGGTAAAATTATTTTTAAACAATTTGTAGTGTTATTTTATCTTTTAAATCAGGAATTATTTTCTCTTTTTTTATTGTTTATTCTATATCAATGATTATAAATGGTAGCATAATAACATATGTTTTGCTACTTTAATTGTCATAAATAATCCACTCTGGAAACATTTATGAAATCAGATTATAGCATCCATTAGATTCTTGGAAGAGAAAGAGGGAATCAATAAAATATGACAAATTAAAGTATTTGATAATGAAAGGAGAATATGTAATAGTGTTCATAATTTCTTTATAATAGAAATGTTTAGTAATGTGATGGAAAGTAGTAATAAAAGTAGAAAGTATAATGAAAAATGTTAATAAAAAATGAATGATAAGAATAAGTTAGAAGAATATAAAGTAAAAGAAATCATGGAATAGTTTGTTGGGATGAATAAAAAGATTGCTGTGATAAAGTAGAAAAAGTGGCAAATAAGGTTTTAGAAGAGAATATTCCAAAGAATAAAAGTAATAGAAAAGTGAGAATTAGTAAAAGAGAGGAGAAAGGCATGCAGATAATATAAATGTATTATTAAAAATAAAGAAAGTGAAAAAGTATTAAATGGGAAAACTATTTGAAAAAAAAAAAGGAAATTGGCTAAAATATATAATTATGTAGAGAGAATAAAATTAAATATTAAATTATTGGAGGATATTAATAAAAGTGAAAGTATTGGGAGTAAAAAAATTTGGAAATATATTAAAAGAAGGAATGTAGGGGAGAGAGAAATAGTATTATTAAATGATGAGGAAAAAGAATGTTGCTTTAGAAAAGAATTAGAGACAATCTTAAATAAGTATGTATTGGATATAGAAAAGATGTCAGATGTGAAGAACAGAATGATTACAAACCTAAAAGCACATAGTAATGGAAATTTTAATTTTTTCAGAAAATTAATTGAATGAGGCAGGGAAGAAATTGAAAAGTGGAAAGGCAAGAGGGTTAGATGAATGGGCAGCAGAGGTGGTAATGAATTTGAGAATATGGCAAAATTAAATCTATTATCATGTTTTTATAAATTGGCACAGAAGACAGAATTTCCAGATAGCTGGGATAATACAAGAGTAAGGTTATTATTTAAAGGAAAGGATAAGGATCATATAAAAATAAACAATTATAGACAGATATAGATAACATCAGTGTTATATAAAATTTTTGCATATATGGTGGCGGAAGGGAGGCAAAATGGATAGAAAAAAATAATATAGTAGAAGAAATGCTAGCAGGTTTTAGAATGGATAGGTGTGTAGGAGATAGTGTATTTATGATTACAAGTTATAGATATGAATAGGAATACAGGTAGACAATTATATATGGTCTTTATAGATCTAGAGAAGGTATGTGATAGAGTAAATAGAAATAGATTATAGGTAAGTTTAGTAAATTTGGGAATGAATGGAGATTTAGTATATCTTATTATGAAATTGTATAAAAATAATTATTATACATATCATTTGGGAAATATAGAATAAGTTAAAATGGGATGGGACTAAGGCAAGGATGCCCTATGTCTCATCTATTTGGTTTTGTTATATTTGAGAGAAATGGAGAGAGGGATAAAGACTAGAAAGAGGGCTAGAGATACCATTAATAGATGGCAAGAGAGTGCATACATTATCAGATTTTTTATTTGCTGATGTTCTTGTTCACACAAAGTAGGCAAGATATGGAAGTTATACTGAAGACATGTGCAAAGGTGGGTAGGGAGATAGAGATTAAATTTAGTGAAGAAAAATTAAAAGTAATGATAATAAATGCTGAGGAAAGAGAAGAGAAAGAATTTTTATTGGGGAATATAAAGTTAAATGTAGAAAATAAGTATAACTATTTGGGAATTGTCTTAAGTAATCAGAAAAATTGCTTGGGTGAATAGGAGAAAAAATTGATAAATGAATCAAAGAATGTAGCAAGCATTATGTGTTAGTAAAGAGGTGTTAGGTGTCTTAGAAAAAGTACAAAGAGAAGTAGAAAGTCATGCATTAGATGTGTTGACAGCAATGGAGGCAATTCAAGAAGAAATGGGATGACCAAGTTTTTATATGAGAGATGCAAAATGAAAATGTTTAGTAAATGTCAATTTATGGATAGTAAGAAAATAGCCAAAATAGTAATTAATTGGGTTACAAATAAAGGACAGGCAACAAGATGGGTGAGAAAAGTAGTATGGTATGCAAAAGATTTTGATAAAGTATACTTATATAAAAGATGAGAGAGAATTAATATGGAGAGTAAAATGAGTTTAAATGAATATAGAAATAAACAGAATATTAGGTGTGATTTAATTTATGATAATGGCAAGGAAATTAATTTACTGTTAAAGGCTCGAACAAGATCATTAGCAATAAGTGAATACACATAAATGGGGAAATGTGGGCCATTTAGTCTGCAAGTTATGTAAGGAAGGCATGGAAAATATTAGGCACCTGCTAATTGAATGTAAGTGCTTACAAAAAGAAAGGGTACAAATAATGAAGTTGTGGGGAAATAAATATAATCAAAATGAGTATACATAGAAAATGGGTTCAGGGAGATCTAGATATAAAGGCCATAAAGTGGACAAAGATGATGTTGTATGAATGGTGTGGAGTAGAAAAATATGGGAAAAACTTAGGGTGGGGAATGGAAAGGGAAGATAAGGTGACTAACAGATTTCTCTGGACATAGTGGCTGAGAGATTCCTGACTTTCATAAAGGAGAAACCATATTGTATCACATAGTTTTTAGTTATTGCTTATCATTGATAAGGAAAAATGATGCTTTGTTTTATATAAGTCAGGTATGCAAATTATCATCTATATATTTTACAATATTTAAAATAAAGTATGTTTTGATATGTGTTGTAGTAAATAGTTATCATTTTTGCTGTGCTCCTTTGACTTCATTGTTTTGTTTTTGTTGATCCAATATACAGTTATTTCAATTGTTTGTTTTTTTCTTGACAAGTAAATATTTAATCAAGTTTCTATATAAACAAGCATTGCAAAATGTTGAAGTATTTTTTGATATGCTACATGTCATTTAAACTTTTCCACTTCTTAAGGCACTTTTTTAAGCATTTTGGTAGTTGTTTTTATTAATATATGTTCTTCCAGCTTCTAATTGTTCCATAATGATGTATTTATTTTTCATTCTTTTATATTGAAAGCTTTGATCTTCTCATTTAATTTGCTCTCATTTATATAAGAGTTTTGCTGTCTTGGGGATTTTATGTATTTATATGCCTATAGCGAAATTATGTTTTTGTCCAATTTGAGTAATGAAATAAATACTAGCTGGTAACATTTAAAAATCCTTATTAAGTAGTATAACTGGCGGGAAAGAGAATTTTGCTACTAGAAAGCATTGTATAAGCTGAAATCATATAATGTTTTGTATATTTATCTACCAACTAATGTAGATAAAAATTATCTTTGACATTGAGATTATTTATTCCCTCTTTCTGTAATTAAAAGTTCACTGATGCTATTATAATTGTTGATCATATAAGTGTTTGGATAACTGAAAAAAAAATGACTGAAAAATTGGAAAGGAATTAGATATTAGTAAAATATTTTCAGCATGATATCTTAACATATTATTGCAATATCTTTTTTTTTTCCTGTAATGGAATCACAATTGATATGTTTAGATTCAAAATATAATTTTCAGATTATAATTAGTGCTTTCAAGGCCATTTTGCTGTTAATATTTTTAATGGGACTAGTTGTTTGAGCATTTTTTATTTAAATTCATATATAACATTCTACAGAATTTTTTATTTATAAGTGGGGTTTTTTTCCTTCATTATTATTTAAAAATTTCTCCTTTTTTTTAAAAAAAAAAGTTTGTTATATATTGATAGTTGCTTCTTCATATTTAATCTTTTTATCCTCTCTTACATTTCACTTAATGAAATCTATATTTCTTTCTTAGCCATAATAATAGCTTTTATCTTTTAAAGATTTTAATATTTTTAAAATTGTGCATAGTCATTCATAGTGTTATGAAAATTTGAAAAATGTCTCTATCAATTTACTTTATTGTTTTTATTTTTTGCTTTTAGTGAATAAAAGAAAGGTATGATTAATATTAAGTTGTAAATTGGATAAAATATGATTACTTTAATGAATTTATATGATTAATTTTGGTTAACTAAGGCTTCTCTAGGCATTGCTATTGTCTCAATTTTATTTCATAAATTTAAATAATTTCCTTTATGTACTTAGTTCATTTGAAAATGTTATAATTTGCAAACTTCATAATGTTTCCAGATTAGTCTTTGAAATTGTAAGTAAATGTTGTTGTTTTTTTTTTTTTAAATAAAAGATTTTTAAATGGTCTATTGCAAGGGAATGCCTTTCTAATAGTTCCTCATAGTGGATCAGTAAATAAGGCATTGCTGATCAGATTTGGTAATTGCTAGGTTATGATGTTTTGAATATTTTCTCCTATCTTTATCCTCCTGTTAAAAATAACCAAACACATATTTACTGATAGATATTGAATGGTTTAAAAATAGTTATTTGAAAGCAAAACCTTAAAACTTGATTATAATCTGAAAAAAAAAAAAGATATTTTACCCAGCCTTATTCAGTCCTTGATTATGGATAAGACAACACTACACTACAGGACCTTTAGATATTCCCTCTTCATCTGTATGTCAGTTTGACCTTATATTAATGAAATTTATTTGAAATTATACGAATAATGAGAATTCATGTTGACTTGTTTTGGTGACGTCATTTAGTATTTTTTTCTAAATTAATTTTTTTTTCTGTTTCATCCTATTGTTATTTTGTTTCCTAGATATTGTAGGTCATTATAGTGATTGTTTGTTTGTTTGTTTTTTAAAACATGGTGAATAAATCCTCATAAATTGGAATAGTTTTGATATTTTTTTCGCAAACCTTCCTGCTTCACCTATTCATAATTATTATATTGATCACTTTTAGAAAAAATTCCTATAGGAATAATTTTAGTATTTAATTGAATATATAGCATTACAAGAACACCAATCTTATTTTTTATATATTAACATTTAATAGTGAATGAATTATTATATTGTATATTTTTATTTTATAACAAAGATTATGGATTAAATAAGCACAAACTTAGCCATACATTCAAATCTACATACAGCAAGCCCTGTATGTATCGAGAGAAATAATTTTAAATGGAAAGTAAATGAAGCATGGCACATTTCTAAAATTCAAATTTGATAAATAAAAAGGAATCCTGCTTTCCCATCTCTAAATAGTGGGTCATTTAACTCATTTGTATACATTTACATAAATTTGTCATACTTATATACCACCCACCTGTCTACCAGTCATTGCTATGAATATAATATCAACACCAAGATATCAAAAATGGCTTAAAATAAGATTGTAATAAACTTTTACACTTAAGCCTTTCTTATTTAGCATTCCTAGCACTTATAATTTAATTAATTAAATGAAAAACCACTTGCAACAAGAACTTTCCATTAGCAATTTTACTTTGAAATTTGAAAGCATGCTTAGAAAATGGATAATTGTTTTTTGTGTTGTTTTTTTTTTTTTGTGTGTGTGTGTGTGTGTGTGGACTTCCAAATAACAGTTAATAAACATTTTGTAGTATTTTTCTTTATTCAGGAGTTCTTAGTTTAATCACAGCTTCAATTATTTATTTATTTTAGTATTTTTAATGCTCAATAATTATTTTTTTTTTTAATGATTGCTACACTGTGGAACAATTATATAATTTTTTAAAATTGGAATTACTTTTTTGATAAATTTAATTGCAAAGGGATTTACATCTCATTGAAATTAAAAATTTGTTTTGCACTTCAACTGGCTTCAGAAAATTAACTTTTATGTGTATTGTGTTTTTTCTTAGTTCTCTACATTTTTAATTGTGTCTTCAGATATTGTAATATATTTTTAAATGGCAAGCAGTATCTCTGCTTTATTCACCTATGATCATTTTTTATTTCACTTTTAAATTTCAAATAAATATTGTTTTAAATATATTGTAGATACAGAAATGCATTATGATATCTATATATATGTGTGTGTGTGTGATGATACTGAAAATAGTTCTATTTTTGGAACATTGACAACTTTTTTTTTAAGTTTGATCATAGGGAAAATTTTATTTTGTTAATTTTTTTTACTCCTTGAAACTATCACTTCATGTGATTGTGTGAAAACTTATTAAATGGAGATATAATTAAAGACTATATCTTTTCATAATAATCATGTGTTGTGTTAATACAAAATATTTTGCATTTATAATATAGTTCTACCTATCAGAGCTTATGATGGTAAATCATGGCAAAGCACTACTGATAGTTGTCATATGATATTATTTATTCATAATATTTTATTTTCTAGATACCACAGATTATTTTTCAAAATAACATTATGATTTATTTTTACCAACAAATTTGTTTAAAGATTATTGCAAACTTTAATGTAGTTCATTTCATCTTAATAAAATTACACCTAGACCTGACTTTTTAGCATTTTTTTTTTCCTAGAAATTTATTTTAAATAATTTCATTCATGGGGATATACAGATATGTATTAAGTAAGATATGTGTGTGTTATCGATTTTGAAAGAAAATCCTTTGTAAAAATTAATACCAACAAATTTATGTAGTTTTTTTTTCCTTTGAAACATTATATTATGTTAGAACAACAGGGTATCTAATTTTGGTTTTTACCTATATTAAGAAGGATTAGAAAATTATTAATGTTGCCAATTTTATATCTGACATTAATATGATGGAATTTATTTATTCAGAAAAAATTAATATATAGTAGCTGCTAGCATGAATTTTGCCTTTAATTTTTTTTCATTAAAAATAATTTACTATTGATGTTTTTGTCAATAAAAAGTTGATTTTTAATTCAAAATTTATGGAAAATTTTAAATATAAATTTGTTTACATAAATAAAATAAAAGATTGAAACATTATTTAATAGCAGAATTATATATGTATAAGTAAATAATGATTTAATTAATAATAAAGGGTTTGGGTTAAAATTGGAAAAGTTATAACAATAATAGTACTTTTATTTTATACTTTTTGCATAATGGTTTTATGAGAAAAATTAAAGATAATTGATATAAATTTTTATTTATCATTGTTGCAAAAGTAAGTGAATAAAGTTTTTGACATGAAATGCTTATACGGAATTAATGATGTATAATTCTTACAAAGTTACTTTAATTGGTTTAAAAACTTTTTTTTAAATATTATTGGATTAACCATAATATAAATATATAATTATTTTTGGAAATTTAAGGAAGAAAATTAAGAAATATTTAAGAAAAGAATGAATTCAATGTAAAATTAAATATATTTAAAAATTAGTTTTAAGCAATTTGGCAAAAATTGTTTCAACTATATATCAAAGCATAGTTTTTTGAAAATAAAGCCATCAGATATCAAATGTGCATGTATTCCTAATATTATTTTTTTGAAAACTCAATAAATTCCTGGGACATATTTGCATATATAAATATGTAAGTGTAATTGCAAAGTTTATATATTTTACGTGTCAGGATCATTGTTTTTTAATGAAATTTTTGATGCTTTAATAATATTCTTGTACTTTTGATGCTTTATGTAGTGCTTTTCAATAAGAAATCTTACAAGAGACCACTCTGTCATTATTCAATACATTATGCATGTATGTTCTGTTGTTTTTTTTTTGTTGGTTGGTTTAATGTCAGGTGGAAATAAACTAGTCATTAGAGTGCTAAATCATTGTCAATAGTAATTTGTATTATTTGCTACTTGTCTCAATTCTAGAATGGTCATAAGTTTTAATGTATTTTTTATTTGTATATGATGCATTTGAAAAATTTACATTAAAAAAAAACAGTTATAATATATAGATATATATGAACAATGACTAGTTACCAAATACTAAAGAATATGTATCTGAGTAAATATTTCCCAAAACTTCTGAATTAATCACTTTATTTTATGTAAAAGCTCTAACTTATTCACCGTCTTAATTCTTAATAAATCTTCATTTTCACTTGTTAAAAAAAAGCCTTAATAAGTTACTTTGTAATTTGGTATCTTGAAGAAAAAATTATTCAAAAATAACTCAAATCTTTGTGTAAGCCCAAGTAAAAAAATAATAATAATAATGTTCTAATTTTGCAGCAGATAATTATCATGATTGAACAAATAAATTTGTTTATTTTAATATGAATATTTTGAATTAGTTAATTTAATTTAAGTAAATACAATATCATCAGAACAAATATAAATAATGGTAAAATACAAGAAATTATTTATTTATTACCTTATTTAATCAAATAATAGCAAAAAAGTTTGAAATATATGCCAACTAGAATCTTTTAGTTATTTGAGATATTTGCTGATCTTTTCATTACTTTTTTTTCTCTTTTCGTTCATATCTATACACTTAGGGTTTAAAGCAAATCTTTTAAAGCTATTCAATTTATGAGATCACTTGGTGAATATTCCTGGAAGACTCAATCTATTATGGTTTATCTTATAATTGGCAATTTACAGTTTATAAATATAAACAAAATAAAAATGCAGTCTGATTTTTGGAAGATTTCATATCATTACTTTAATAAATAATGGCTTAATAAAAGTATGCATATGTATATTGTTTTGTTATTATATCTCATTGTAACACTTTTACTATATATTTAAATATTTAGATTAAAAGTTTTATTATTAAAAAAGAAGATTCAATTTATAATTGTAAAACTACTGCATATTAAAGCAATTGCAAATTATTGTTGATGTTCACATTTAATCTATTACTAAATAAAATAAAAATCAAATTTAGGAGATTTATAAAAATTAAGAAATTTTTTAAAAAAATCAGATCAATTGAAATAAATTATTGTAAAATAAGTCTTTGGTAAGTTAAAGAGATTCTATATACATTGTATATATATATATTGTAATTCAGAATTGCACAATTCACATGAAAATCGCCCAAGGCAATCTACATGCACATTCTGCATTCTGATATCACAGAATAGCTACTTTTTCCTTTATAGCACACTAATGTCAGGGAAAAAACAAGAGGCTTAACTTTTTACCTAAGTTATTGATTGCAAATAAATGTGACAAACTGCCAAAAATAATGAGGCAACACTATTTATTCACATATACCCTACACTGGAGTGACTAGTTAAATAATTTATATATTAACCTATAGTGAAAAAATCTTCCTAATTTTATTATTTTTACATTATGCACAGATATAATATATAGTGATATAAAGGTTTGAAACAAATGATTGATAGTCACTACTTTAGATTAATATTCATGTTAATTATTTGAATAGATTCCATTCTACTGCACAGACACCTACTTCCTCTCAACTCATACTTGCTGTACATAGGCTAACTGCCCCAGTTTAATGAAAATAATACCAAGCTTATAAACTAAGAATGGTCTTACTAATTGACTGCTGCAATCAATTCCAGGCTATGACATCAGTACACAATAAATAATAATTGTAAAATACAAGAAATTGCATCTATACTACAATGGTATCTATATACGAGCAAATATATGTTATAATTGTATACCTATGGTAGGAATTAACTATCTAACACATGTATAGCATACAGGGACCGGAAATCCATATGTATCACTATGACATATATGAAGTAAAATAGATTGCATGAGATAGAAATTGATCATCTACACACATCATTGTTTAAATAAGATAATGATTGTAAGGGATCAGCAGTTGCAAATGTTACAATCATCTAATACTAATGCATTACATAGGAATGAGAATCAGATGTTACTCATAACCCAAATTGACAGATACCAGTTATACATTCTTTTCAATAATAATAATTCAAATACAAAACTAGATAGCTAAAACTTACATTTGTTTAACAGAACCCCAATCTAGTTTGCCTATGCAGCAGGCTTGCCCTCCATTCATAATTTATAGATTTACTGAGTTAGCATACTATTATTAACTAAATAAAATGGAAATAATTGATTAATATATCAAGATTTAGTAGCATGGCAAGAGATCACGATTATAAGCTAATTATCTTTATAGAATAATTTTTATATATTGTCGCAACTAGATTGTGGCACAAAAATAGAACAATTTACCATCTCTTTCCATGTCTGCTTGTAAACAGATTAATTGGATAACTATTCATTAATGTACTTCATTAAATTGGAGATAATAATTAACTAAATATGAGTTTAAAAATTTTTTGATTGTCATGGTCCTTAGCTTTTTGTGGAGTTGATTCTTTAACATAGCTTTGGTGGAAAGTTTTATGTCACAGTTCAGGTCTGATTAGAAGGATTCAGCCATGATTTCCTTTTGGTTTAATAGCTGGTTCTTTCGATAGCACTGGACATTGGATTTTTGTGGGCTCAGTTCAGATTTTTTTTTCTGTTGTTGACAGGTTTTTTGGCCTGACAGCTTGATAGAGCAAGGCAGGTAATGGTTTCTCTATTTCTGCAGGGTAGATGTGGCTGGAACTAGTAAATTAATTATTCGACTCACAGAGTAACAGCATACAATGAATCCTGGAAGCAGGCAAGAATTAATTTAAGCAGAATTATAAATTGCAGACTAATGACAGAAAGATAAAAGACAGTTTATTTTTTGATCACAAATGTAATTTACAGCACTTTATATGATTTTAAGCTATCTTCTCAATAGAATTTAGATCCACTTCTTGTCATTTGGATCCTTTGATTTATGTTCATAGATAACTCTATTGATTTCTCTGAGGTCTGAGTTTATTGTCCAATACCCTATTGGCCAGCTCTAATTTTTTAGCAGGAATCACAGACTTTTTAATTAAATTATTTTAATTATTTATCTCCTTAAAATTAATCTAGTAATCTGTTTACATGCATTTTAATTACTTTTTCTAGAATGTCATTTCCACCTTTAACACTTTCTGCTTTTAAACTACTTTTTAAAATAAATTTAGAATCAATTATCTTTTTCTTTGTACAAACTTTAGAAAAATGTTTGTTAACAAAATACCTATAATTAATTACACCATATACATTTATTTACATATATAATACATATATTTAATTTTTACATATATAAATGCAGGTTTAAGCCTGTACAATGTAATAATTTATATAAATAGTATGTAAAGGTCTGCCCATCCCTCGCATATGTATGTATAAATGGATTATTCGCCTGTACATGTGGGGTCAGAATGACTAATATGTCAACATGGGTAGGATGACAACCTTGGCACTAACAAGGGCTTTGAACGTTCCATCTTCAGATTTTCAATGAAATGGAAGACTAAAGAGTTGTGAGTTGGAATAATTTGAAGCCTGTCCATTAAAGTATAAATATTGGCTATCTTAATATAAAGCTGAGTATTGATTATATATATATATGTGTGAGGATAGTAATCTAGATCAACTGATGATTGCTGGTTTAGCATGAAATACTGGTATTGGGGATTATTTATCTTTTCAACATGTGTGTGATCAGGTGAGTCAGCAATATGATATGGCATTGAGAGTGGTGGGTCGTATGAAAGTCTGAGTTTGAACCCCGCATATATTACATATATAAATACAGGTTTAAGCCTGTACAATGTATAAACTTTTGAACTTACATTTTTTCGTAATTTTTTTTATATGCAAACATGAAGTACATATATGTGTGCATATTTATATATATAGTTTCATATCTCCAAAGTCCTCCAAAGAAAACAATAAAAAAAGTGATTTTACTTGCTTAGTACAATATAATGCACACGAAAATTAGTTATACAGAAAAAATATATAATCCATAAAATTTTCAATTGTGAACTTCTGATTTTTTTATCTTTAACATTTCCACTTAGAGGTTCTTTTACTTGTTTTGCCACTCTAACCTGGTGGCACTTATTAATCTGCTCCTACCCTTGTCTACTGTAATATGAGGTCTTTTTATTGTTTCCTGAAATCTCTGGTCCCTGTTTATTTTAACCTCTATATTTTTGCCCTCTCTCTCTTTTTATCTTATTCCTATTTTTATTTTCTATCTCCTGTTTTTGTATACTATACAACTGCTCTTCTATATTCACTATTCTGCCTTTTATCTTGTCATGAAATCTTTTTTTTTATTTATTTCTACAGCTTCATTTAGCACTTATAATTGATTCTGCAATACATCTTATCTACAGTACTTTTATTCTGACTACTCTAACACTCTCTCTCTCCCTCTCTCTCTCTGGCTGTCTATAAGTGTACCTTCAATTTTTACCCTATCTTCTCACTTATATATCTTTAGGTCTTCTGTTCTATCCATCTTGTACTCTTTGTTAACTTCACTAACAGTTTCTTTAACCTCATTAACAACTTCTTTTTTCCTCTACTTCCTTTATTTCTTTTCATTCTGTGTTTATCCTATTCTATCTTTTTGATTTTCTACCTCTTTCCTGTGTTCTATATTTACAGTCTCAACTGCCATCCCTCATATTTTATCTTGCTGTTGCCAAGCTTCTGATATCTGTTTGTTTTCTTCTACTATTTTCATTGCATTTTTCATCTGATTTACCCTATCTCTCCATCACTTGCTTCATTTCTCCCATCTCGTTTCATTTCTCCTATCTTTTCCATTATACCTATTGATTTTCTTTCATTTTTAGACTATTTTATTGAACATTTCCACCACCAGTTTCATCATCATTTGCTCTCGGCTGGCTTATTTGTCTCTGTATTGGAATGAAAAATAACACACAAAAATATAATACCTCTATTTTCTAAACTAAACCAAAATTCTTCTCTATAAAACTTTATTAACTACAGTATTAATTCTTTATTCTTAATAAATATCTACTCCACTCTGTTTTACTTTAGCTGAACACATGCCAAATTCCCATCAAAGTCCTTCCTTTGCCACTATATTTATGGTCCTAATTTTTTTTATATGTCAAAGCGTTAACCGGGAAGCGAACCCGAGCCAGCTGCTTGGAAGGCAACTATATTAACTGCTAGGCCACTAACACTTGACTTTATGATCCTAATTTTAAACTTTATAATGACCACTTTTATACCAAAAAAAATTTCTTTATATATGTATAATACTGGATATGTTTATTTTCTCACAGCTGAAACTAATTTATAACATGAAAATCATCTTCATTATACCCCATGTATATTTATTTATATATGTTATTCTCATTATTGACAATGACTTGTCACAAATAAACTTTTTTCAAAACATACTTTTGCAATCAACATTTTACTGTTATTAATTTAAAGCAAACTACTTCAAAAAGTTCTTCCCCTTCTATACTTATCAAATTTATTTTAACAAAACAAAAATGTACTAGATTCTATTTAAACTTCTTCTTTTCATCATTAAAATCTTTATGTAGCTTGAATTCGTGGTTAATTCATTTTGTCTTGCATTTCAGGTGCTATATATAAAAATATTTATCCCAGGAATGTATGAATAATGCTTTTGCCCTACAATCGCCAGATCATAAAAAGAAAAATACTATAACTATCAGAATTGCACGTCCACATGAAGATCACCTGAGGGCAATCCACATGTGCATTCTACATTCTCAAGTCCCACAATACCATTTTTTTCTTATACAGTCTGCTAATGGCAGAGAGAAAACAAAAAAATCATAACTATTTACTTAAGTTATTGATTGCAAATAAAGATGACAAACTGCCAAAAATAATGAGACAACACTATTTATTCATGTATATTCAACACATACACTGCCATGAATATAGTTAATTAATTTATACATTAACCTATGGTCAATAAATCTTTCTAATTTTATTTTTAAATTATGCACAGATATAGTATATGGTGGTATAAAGGTTTGAAACAAATGATTGATAGTAACTGACCCTGTTTAATGATGATAATACAAGCTTATAAACAAAGAATAATCTTAATAATTGACTGTTGCAATCAATTCCAGGCTATGATATCAGTACATGATAAATAATAAAATAATTGTAAAATGCAGGAAATCATATCTCTATTACAATGGTATCTATATAATAGCAAGTACATGTGATAAGTATTTCTACAGTAGGAATTAACCATCTACTATTTGTATAGCATAATTATTGGCAGTTGCATACATGTCACTATGACATGTATGAAGTAAAATACATGATATGTGATAGGAATTGATCATTTACCATAAGTCATTGTTTAAATAAGATAATGATTGTAAGGAATCAGCAGTCGCAAATATCATCTAATACTAATGCATTACATAAAAATGAGAATCAGATGTTACTCATAACCCAAATTGACAGATTCCAGCTATACATTCTTTTTAATAACAATAATTCAAATATAAGACTAGTTAGCTAAAACTGACATCTATTTAACAGAACCCCACTCTAGCTTGTCTATGCAGCAGGCTTGCTCTCCATTCACAATTTAAAGATTTACTGAGTTAACATACTGTTAATTAAATAAAGTGGTTAACATAGCAAGATTTAGTAGCATGGCAAGAGATCGCGATTATAAGCTAATTGTCTTTATAGAATAATTATTATGTACTTATCGCCAATTAGATTGTGGCATAAAAATAGAACAAATTACTATCTCTTGCAATACCTGCTTGTAAACAGATTAGTTACATAACTGTTCATTAATATACTTTATTAAATCGGAGATAATAATTAAGTAAATATGAGTTTAAAGTTTATGCTTATTCTTTTGATTGTCATAGTTTACATTCAATCCTTAGGTATTTCTGGAGTTGATTCTTTATCATAGCTATGGAAGAAGGTTTTAAGTCACAATTCAAGCTTGATTAAAAGGATTTGATCATGATTTCCTTTTGGTTTAATAACTGGTTTTTCCAGTAGCACTGGATATTGGATATTTACTCATATTGAGTGAACGCATTGTAGTCGCATGTTCAAATGTTTTTTTGTTGTTGTCGACACTTCTTTCTTGGGACTCGGTGACAGGTTTTTTGGCCTGCCTTCTGCCAGCTTGATAGAGCAAGTCCGATAACAGAGTCTTTACTCCTACATGATAAAACTGTCTGGAATTAGTAGATTAATTATTCAACTCTCAGAATAACAGCGTATGATGAATTCTGGAAACAGGCAGTAATTAATTTAAGCAGAATAATAAATTGTAGAATAATGATAGAAAGATAAAAGACTATGGATTTTTCGTTCCCAAACATAATTTCCAACACTATTTATACAATTTTGAGCTATCTTATCAGGAAAATTTGGATCCATCTCTTGTTATTTGGATCCTTTGATTTATTGGCTCTAGATAACTCCATTAATTTCACTAAGGTTCAAGAGTTTATTTATTCAATA
Source organism: Epiperipatus broadwayi (assembly GCA_028023455.1). NCBI lineage: Eukaryota > Metazoa > Onychophora > Udeonychophora > Euonychophora > Peripatidae > Epiperipatus > Epiperipatus broadwayi. Next base: position 5,810,915 of record JAQFVV010006206.1, read on the forward strand.
TCTTATTTGCTAGCTCTTATTTTTGAGCAGGAATCACAACCTTTTTAATTAAATTATTTTTAATTATTTATCTCCTTAAACTTAATCTAGTAATCTGTTTACATGCATTTTAATTAATTTTTCTAGAATGTCATTTCCACCTTTAATACCTTTTGCTTTTAAACTATTTTTTAAAATAAATTTAGAATCTATTATCTTTTTCTTTGTACTAACTTTAGAAAAATATTTTGTTAACAAAATAACTTTATAATTATTTACAGTATACATTTATCTGTGCATTTATAATACATATATTTAATTTTTATTTATTAAATTTTGAACTTAAATTTTGTTCATAATTTTTTTATATGTGAACATGAAATATATATATATGTGAGTGTGTGTGCGCATATATATATAGTTTCAATATATATAAAAGAATATAATTTTTGATTGGGAATTCCAATAATTTATATGAGCCTACATAAGTTCTGAAGTTGTTTATTTCAAAATAATTACAATAGTCAAATAACAATAAATTAACTTCTTTATAGACAAATATTTGGTTGTGTATGCAAAAGTTTATTTTAAGAAAATCACAATAAATAATAAAAATAGGACGTATTGGTGAAAATATTTGATATAAATTAGAAAATTTAGAGTAATGGTTTAAAGATGGATACAAAAAGGCAAGATAAAAAATTTGTAATATATTTTTTTAACAAATGTTTTGTTTTCTTATTGTCTTAACCTGATCAGATCCTCATTTCCAAGATTATGATCTAATTTAGTAAACTCATTTTTGATTAAATTACATTACATTTTCAGTTATTATCAATTCACTACCAGTATGAAAGTTTTCCTAAATTCAGTTCAGTTTCCATGATTCATATCTTTCTTTCTCTATTTCAAAATATAGCATTCATTCATCTCACATGTGGTCATTCTAGATGTATTATAATCTTTTGGGATCCAATTTAAAACTTCAGTTGTCTAGCAATATGTCCAGCCTTACTCCATTGCAGTCTTATTTCAGTGATATTTTTGGTAGTTGTTTCACTTTCAACCCCTCATTTGGCTTCAATATATATCTCTTCATATTTCCAAATCAACTAGCATACATTAAACAAATAACTTGCTTTAAGAATTGTCTGCCGTATAAATATATATATTGGGGAGGTAAAATTATATAAACTTTTCGGAATTATATTAAACTTTATAGTTTTTATTTATTTTTGTGTTAAGGATGTTGAATGAATTGTCTGAAAAACAAAATTTCTCTTGCCTTGTTACTTTCATTTATATATAATTTTTAGTTATACTCTGTTCATATTAATTTCTGTAGTAGTTAATCTTCACTACAGCTGGTTTCAATTTTCAAACTTGTATAATGTGATTAACATTTATTTCATGAAAAAGTATTATTTCATTTTTAATTTGTATATATGTGTATATAAAGTTTAACAATTATATCAGTCATTTATATATATAACCACATAGATGTTTGTATATATCATTCATATATTCAAAAATATGTAACAATTTATTTCTATTTTTTTCTCATTTTTTCATTGTAGTTTATATTGGACCATAACCTAATTCAAAGTTGCCATTCAAAACAAATTTAAGTAGGAAAACTATAATGCTCAATCAAAAGTATAAATATAAAAATACATATTGAATTTAATTGTTCTACATATTAGGCACTTAGATTTTTAAAAGCATAAAGTAAAAACAGAAATCTTACATATCCTAATAAAAATTCATTGATCAGCAATTTCAGAACTTTCTACTATCTTAAATGGAAATTATTTTTTCCTTAAATTTTTGAGATAATGCTCAGCAGGAATCCTTTCTCTACTCTCAATTTCACCATGCCTCATATTGCTGTGTAATGCATTTTTTTTCAAGAATCATACTTTATTGACAATAAACTTCATACTGGTACAGCACTTGTACTAAAAATCTGCAAAAAAAGTATCCAATTGCTTGACCTTTTCATTGTCACTATCACCTAACTATTTGCTATTGATTAATCCACTAACAAAAGTCTCCCTTTGTTCTTTGATGTTACAATGTAAACTTTTAAACTGGAATGCTCTTTCATTCTTCTTTACTTTTTAAAATGGTGCTTATAATTGATTTAGTCATCCAGTATTCAGAATTTAAATAGTCAACTATTTTAATTTTTTTTTCTTTCTCTTTAATAGTAATTTACTTTTGATTCTTTCACTAGCTCATAATTAAAATTAATATTTGTAATCCCGTAAAAGAATTTCCAAAAACTAGTAATGATGAACAAATTCTAGTAGAAAATGTAAATGCTAATAACCTCACAAAATGTGTCAAAGGTGTCTTATGCTGTGCATAAAACTAAAATAATGTGAAGTTTTATGTACATGGTTGCTGTAGCAACAAATAGTGCTCATTGTAACACTGTCAGCAAAATATATTTATCAGTTTAGTGATTCTAGATTTTTCATTTAAATTTCTGCCATTTTTTCTTTATGTTCACTTCAAAATTATTTTTTGTTGTCAACATTAATAAGCTTTTAAATTCTGCTTTTATGGCTCGTAGCTTAAAATGATTGCTGTATGCATGTTAGTTTGGTGAATAATAAATAATACATGATAATGGCTCTATTCCAAATGTGCTACATTTTAGTGTTTTTTTTAGTTCTTTAATTTGTTATGATTCAGCTAGAGAAAGATTTGACAGACTTAGTCTTCATTTTTATATTGACCAGAATTTTGTATGCCAGGCTCTTGATTAAGTCTTGAAGTTACGGCTTATACTTGGTCTCTAATGGGTTGTATTATTTTGTTGTTAAAAAAGTTCCAAGTGTCCGTAAACCTATGTGGAATGGCTATCATTTCATTCCTTTGTTTTTAAAAAATTGTTCTTCGTTTTGATGGAAGTGGATAAAAGTTTTGTGACATCTTAATTAGCCACAGGGCCATTGTAAGAAATAAGTTAAGGCATATGAAAGCAAATTGTTTAGATTGGATGCTCTTTTTAATGATATTATAGTGTAGTAGTTAGTATTATGATTGTCATAGATGATTTTTTTTTATTTATTAAGTCCTGTACAAGAATTAATTATATGATAAAGTATTTCTTCTTTTCTGTTGCATAGTTGGCAAATGACATCTAATTTGGTAATGCCTTTTTTATATTTAAGGAACCAATTGGTGGGCATGGAGTCCATGTTAATTTTAATCAATAGGTCCAGATACTTCGGCTCCATGTCTCACCACTTGAACAGCTTTGCTATCCTTTGATTAGTGATGTTTGGTGACCCCTGTGCTGATGTTTAATGGGGATAGACTATAGGCTCCCAAATTATTGATGAATGCTTGCTCTGACAACTTTGAAACACTTTTTAAGGAGGTAATACATGAGTCCTACCAGTTAACTTTATTAGGAGTGGATTTAGTATGACTTGATAGCTTGTTTTGGCTGATTAGGTTTCTTACTAGATTGTGCGGCTTTTGTATTTCATAGGCTTTTAAGGAATGGAAATACATTACATTGTATTTTCTTGGCCGTTGCATGGCCTTTCTGCTTAGAGATGCTTTCTTGCCTTTCCAAAATAGTCTGGCTAAGTATTTATTTTTTTGAAGAAACTTTTGTTGAGCTTGATGGTAGGCAGATAATAATTGATTTTTGCCATAATTTTCATATTTAACATTACCTAGGAACACTTTGAAAAATAAGTACAATATTTTCACCAGTAGCGATAAACAGTATGTGAATTAAATTAACTAAATCTTGTGTCAAAGATATTTGACATTCTAGTATTCATTGTATGCATTTACATTGTTTAATAAAAAATCTTAATTTGTTTATTTTATAAGCCTTCTTTCTACCAGATCTCACTATATTTATATTTTGAATATGCAGTTGTGATAAAAAAAAAAAATGAATGTATACAGTTAGCTCTTAATGTGAGCTAATAAATTTGAATTTTATTAATGAAGCTTATGGTTGTTGACTATAAATATGTTATTTTCATTGTATCAATTAATCTATTGTTAGAATAATTTAAGATTGCTGCTATTCTGTCAAATGGACATGAAAGTTTCTGAAAGCTAATTCTTATGTTTATTATAAAGTTTGAATAGAATAGCAAAAACTTTTTAAAAACCCAATTTACTTACAACAGAATTTGGCATTTTGATGATGTGCAAGACATTAAAATAGGTTTCTTTAGTTTCTTTTTTAATTGAAAAATCTAGTGAAAACTGAGCTTTAGCTTTTGCTTTTTAGAAGGAAAAAAAATATGCAAGTAAAACTTAGAAATCTCTGTTATATATATACATTTATTTCCTTTTTTTATCGTTTTATTTTTTAAAATGTGATATTGGCATTTTATATTAGTTATCCTTTTTATTTAAAATAAAAAGGATAACTAACCCAAAAAAAATGACAAAAGGGGAAGAGGGTTTTGAAAGAAAAAAAATATTCGTGTGCTCGTTAGCTCTGAATATTGACAGTATATTAATTATCATCAGGGCAAATGATATCAAATTCACAGAAATTAAAATTGTAGTTTGATATTAGTCCTTTGCAGGATTGTTTTGTCATTTCTAATTGTTTGATTATTATCAGAAAATGTATTCCTAGAGGTGTAATATGTTCTCATTCAAAAATAATAGTTATCTATGCTAAATATTATTATTTCCAATGACTTCTCTTAAGTATGATTAATCTCAAGCTTTTTTTTATTTTCATCATGGCTTTTTTATCTTCTTTTTTTTTTTCAGTGCAACTTTTTTATTTTATATGAAACCCATGTTTAACTTTCTATGGAATATGTTCTTGTCTGGATGGCATACCATTTTAAACAGAATTATTTGACTTATTGATTTATCTATTAGATCTTCTCAATCTTTCTTGCATGATTGTTCCATTGCAAATCTCTTATTTTTTTATAGTCTGTGTTCTGAACATGCTTCACTGGCTTTCATGCTTGTATAAACCTTATTCAATTTATTTTTCTCCAACTGTTTGTTCTCATAATATTTTTTGAAAACATATTTTTTTAAAAAATGATACTATTTTCCTCTATATAAATGGTTTTTATTTCTAGAAAATGATATATTTCATATTTATCTTATCAAAAAATATTGTAGTTATTTCTATTCCATTTTTTTTTTGTACTATTGTATTAAAATTATTAGTTTATAATGAATCTTAAACAGTAAATATGACTAATTTTTTGTTATGGGTTAGATCAGAGGCAGTGGTGAACTATCACTGATATCAGTAAAGCTTGTTGACTTTTTAAGAGTCAATAATTATACTTTACAATAACAACAAATTATTTTACTTTTATATATATATTTTATACTGTGCATATACCATATATTTAAACATTCTTAAAACAACATGAACAGTTTTTTTATGTTACAGTAATTAATGTTTGGATCAACAATTAAACTGAAATTTACAATTAAATATTATGATTTTGGTTTTATGCACAAAAAATGCATTTGTCTTGAAAGGGCTAAAATAGTAAGCATCTACAATAAATATTACTTATTTTTATTATTAGTAGTTACAGTTTAAAGATAAGAAAGTTAAAAAATTATCACTATTTCTAGGATATATAAGTAATTTTTTTTTTTTAACTTTTCACTTGTTAATTATTAATGTTTGTATAAGTATAGCATGTTTTTAATTAAATAATAATTTCTTCTTTAAAGAGAAAGCAATATTGGTTGGATTTTTTAAAAAAATCTTTGTAATGCATAAGATAATCATGATGGAGAAACTTAAAGTTCACATTTATATATTTTTAATAGTTTTATATTATTTTAAATTCTGCACTCATTCCTAATACTTTATTTATATATATTTCTTTGAAATTTAGAAACTATGCTGTTTTTAATATGCTTATCAGAAGTATATGCGCTAATAATTTTTATTTATATAAGAGAATGGTCTTTTAATCAGCTTTTTTAAATAAAAAAAATTCAAGTATAGTATATATTTGATCTTATTTTATGCACTAATTGGAAAATCCAAACTGGGTTTAAAATTCAAACCAGTTTTGATTTTGATGTTTTATCTTCTTTGGCTCATATTTTATTTTGTAAGTTGTCTTTAAACCTGAGATAAAATTGTAATCCTTGTTCTCACTGTTATTAGCAATGATAGACTTTGATCATTATCAAGGAATATATTTGTGACTCCCTTAAAGTCAATCTATAATCAATCCATTTATTATTTTTAATATTCAACCAATGTTTAAACATGACTTAAAAGATATCTCTTCTACAAATTATTTTTGGCTGGAATGAATGGAAAAATTTTGTTGAACTGAAGTGCAGTCATTAGAAATTCAAATTTTTTTATAAAAAATAATTTATTTTATGATTTTAGTAGATACATTTAATTCCAATGTTGGTTCATATGAATATATGTTGAACTAACTAAGAAGAGAACAATCATCAATATCAAAGTGAATATTCAAAGCCACATTTAGAGAGAATTTTTAATGTAGATTGTATATCTTAATTCTGAAGAGAACTGAATAATAGAGTAATAATTAACTCCATTTTGAAGTTAACTTACATCAGAGAGATTTAAATCTGTTAGAGTAAATAGATAAGATATAATACATTTACTATTGACAAATAAATTTTCTTTGCCTTACTCTGTTTATAAGGTAAAATTTTTCATTCCTCATTTTGAAATGGAAATGATTTGATCATATTAAAGTGCAAAAAAGCAGCTTAAGAGAGTATTAACTGACTCAGAAATTTTCATTTGAAGAAATTTAATTACATAGCTTTCATTATTCTAGAAAGAAACAAGCTAAGAAATTATAAATTTCTTCTAAAAGTTTCATTAATTTAGTGTTATTTGGCAATTATTTAATCTTACCATTAATATTAATTTTAAAGAGCATTAAATTTCTGTTGTCTGCAATAAATAATATATGGGTTGCTTATGTATATAATTAATTTTTTATGTGTAATTATTAATTTTATAAATTTGCCTTATAAAAAAGAAAAAAATAATTTTTCTATTTTTCAAAATAAGTCTTACTATTGTTATTATTTGTGTAGTTTTTTGTTTTAAAAAAAATATTTTTTATGTTGACTGTTAATGATAATTCTTATAAATATTAAGTGTTGTATTCAATTTTAAATAGTAATAAATTTATCGATATAATAATTTATCATAAAAATAATTTTGACTATTTCATATATTTTCCATTTTAAAAGTAGTAAAATTTAGCAGTAAGTTCTCACATATATAAATTTGTTATGATAGAAGAATTGCAAGCAATGGCAAATTAAATTTAACAGTGATTGTGTTAGTATTTCCTATTGCAGTTATCTACCCTGCCTAATGAATTCTTAGCTCAAGTTTTTATTGTGCCTAAAAATTTCACTTTTCACCTGAAAGATTGGTTAGGAACTCTATTTTCTCTATAAAAATTAAATTATTTCAAAATTTGTTCCATCATGAACCTATATATTAAAAATTAATAATCAAAATATTTGAATTATCTTAATTTAAGATTTGAAATACCAGACACTCTTAAATCCGGAGAATTGTAAATATAGGAGATTTGAACTCAGACTTTTAAGCCACTTCACTATCCACACTATCTCATACTACTTATACACATGAAACACACATGCAGAAAAGATAAATAATCACCAATATACATATTTTGTGCTAAACTAATCCTCATTAGTTGGTTCAGATTGCCATCTCCCATACATATATAAATCAGTGCTCAGTTTATATTAAGATAACAAATCTTTACACTTTAATGGACAGGCTTCAGCCTTCTTTAACCTCCAACTCTTCAGCCCTCCATACCATTGAAAATCTAATGATAGAATTCCCAAATCCCATGCTGTTGCCAATATTGTTGTCATATCCATGTTGACCTGAAGTCACTCTGATCCCTCACGCATAGGACAGTATCAATTTATATACATAGAGGGATGTGTGTGGTCATGTATATTTAAGTAGTATGAGATAGTGTGGATAGTGAAGTGACTTGAAAGTTTGAGTTCAAATTCCTATATTAGCTTAATATACATAAGTATTCTTTTTGTATTTTAAATATTATTGCAGTTTTATTATTGTAAAAATATACACTATTAATAATTACATTAATGTTTTATAAAATAAAAAATAAAAAACTGATAATAATATAATGATGTTAATGCAATGAATAGTTTTACTACTTCATTTTTTGTCACTTATCATCATGGAAAAGTGTGAATATAAATACTTCTGTGATTGATTTTATTTTTATTTTTTGCAGGTTAATAATGATTATACATAAATAATAAAATCGCAATTAAAAAATTGTTTTAAAAATTAATTGACAAATTTGCTATCTATTTTTGTGCAATGAAATTTAGTTTCTTAAAATTATTATTAGAAAAAATATATCGGATTTGATAGTTTTTTTATATTTCATTATTAAAAAATAAATAATCATATTTCCTTATAATAGGAAATATTTGCTTATTGTAATTAATAAAATCATTTTGATTACAAATATAAAAAACTGATTAAAGAATTTTTTAATTTTTTTTAATTAAAATATGAATTATTATAAAATATTTCTGCATATCTTGTCTTCTTTTTTTCTTTTTTGCATATAAAATTCATATTATATATACAGATTTAAATATATATAAACTAACTCAGACTTTTAAGCTGGCTCTTAGACTTAAAGGAAAAAAATATATTGCAAAATTACAACATATATATACAGTACCAGTAATTATATCTGGTAAAGGTTTTATTACTTTGTAGTATAGCTCTCAATTGAATTAAGATAGAATAATGTTAATATGCTGGTTAACTATCACTGCTGATTATCAAAAGTACTCCATTACTTAATTATTCCAGCCTGTTATTAAGCAGACCATTTACATATATCATTATGTTATCACTCAAATTGCTATAAATTTTGCAAATTAAGTGAAGATGATTTTTAAAAAGCAAATTAGATACTTTTTAATCGTGTAGATTTTTTTGCAATTTTATGAATATGCATGCATTGAATTTCCTTTTACATGTAGTAATTTTTATGCAATGAGATTTTTTTTTTTACCTTCTAAGTTAATCTTTTATGTTTGGAGAATGAAATAGTGACTACCACCACACACAAAAAAAAATCCTATTAAGAATATTCATGATAAATCTTATATCACTCCCAGCTGATTAGTGTTTAAAAAATAGAAAATCAAATCAGTTTCTGATATTGGTTTACATTTCAAATCCACTAACCTTGGTAGTTAAATTATCAGCACTATTCAATCTGAAACTTATCATTATCAGTAAGCAAGAAATAATATCTTCTCACAATTGGGGAAATATATGAAAATTTTGTTTTCACATTAAAATAACAAAATAATAAGAAAATAGGGTGAAATGGATTAATTATCTAAAATAACTAATGTATATGTCAAAAAAGAAAGAATTTAAATAATTTATATCCTTAAACTTTTTTTTTGTTGTTGTTTTTATTCTCTACCACATAGTTTTTATAATTAGTGCAGGATATTTAAAAAATTGATTCTAGTACAGAGCAACTTGAAATTATTAAACAAGACCTTATTCAGAAAATTAGTACTTATTCTGCAATCTAGTCATTCAGGTATAGATGAAGCCTCATCTTTATTTTTTTCATCTTAGGCACTTTTTCAATCTCATAATTTATAACCTTATTTCTTTCCTCTTCTGTAAAATCAAAGTCATAGAGTAATTATACTCAGTATGTATGGTTCCTTATCTCAAGATACATGTTTCCCTTACTACTCAATAACTTCAGACTAATATCCGTGATACCCTTCTAGTTAAAATTACAGAATCACTAATAAAGGATAATATTCAACCAATTATTCTGTCATAAAAATCAAAAATCCAGTTTCAAAAGGGGCTCTTCTATTTATTCAGCACTCATATTGTTCCAAATAGTAATTGATCATATTAGGGAATGCAAGAAATCTGCAACCATTCGTGCTTCTTAAGTTTATTCATTTATTACAGAAATATATAACATCTCTGCATCATTTGACCCTGATCAGTATTTTTTAGAAAATCATGAAAATCACAATGTCATGACTAGAAATATATCCCCTTTTTTCACAGTTCTATTTCCTGAGGAACTCCACTGAGCTCCCTTTTCATATCATACAATAACTTACTGCTGACTCAAATTGAACATGATCTATCAAAAGTTCTGAACCGACTGATCATTGGATTTTTTAAATATATATTTTATATGGATGATCTTATCATATTTCTGCTTTCTAAAAAACTAATACCTAAATTATTCACCATCCTTAACCATTTCTGTGAAGTATATTTTTTTTAATTCAATACATACAAATCCTTGGTCTAGAGAATTCTTTCCGATGAAATAATTTTTTCAATTGTATTAGATTTCCATTGAAATTTCTTAGATTCTCAATTCACCTATTCCTCTGATCTTTTTAAAACTAACTTTCACTATCAACTATTAACATTCTTTGAAAAAGTAATTACTCTCTTTTCAATACTTTCCATTCATGTTAAAATATCACTAATCAACATGATCATTTTCCCAAAATCACTTACTATACTCTGATTTTAAAAAATGTACTAACTTTTTTGGTAGAAAAGTGAATTAATTCACTTTGTTCATGATTGATTGCTCTTACTATTTTGGGATTGTTTACATTGAATGGGTTGTTGCTGCATGCTATTAGCATATTTTATCTACAAAGATCAATTAACGTACTGCTTTCATTCCAGGATTATTTTTCAGAGATTTTAACTTTTTAAACCATCTCTTCAATACTGACTTAACATCATTTTTTTCTTGAACCAAATAAAATGCTGGGATGCTTATATATTAGCCTATCTATTTACTTTTGTATCTGATAATCCTAGCCTAGTGCTTCATCTCAATATTCAGATGTTTATTATAAAATTCAATATTGATTTCTTGGATCAAAATATTTGGATTTTCTGATAAAAATTAATCCATAGACTCTTTTCTACCAATATCTTTTTATTAGCTAGGAGAAGCCTCATCTCAAAGATTGACTCAATGTGTATGTGTTGTTGTTTTTTTGGAAGTCAAGATAAACCCCAGACTATTTTCTGTTCCCCTGTACTGGATTGTAGAAATATAGAAGCTTGATTGGCACCAAAACATGATTTTGTACATTATCATTAAACACATTTCTCAATAACATTGAAAGAGGGCTTTTTCCAAAACTTTTATTCTGTTCTTATCTTTTTTAAGACGTTATTTTGTATTTAATTTTATTTCTTCTAAACTCTTAATTTTTTTTTTTATAATAAAATTAGATATCAAATCTTTCACTTAATCTTCTACATAAAGATTTCTTTTATATTCTGAAAATTTATAGAGCTGACTACTCCATAAATTGTTGGTTGTTTTTAATGTTATTATAACTTTTATAAAATAAAATAAAAAGTCTGTCTTAAAATGCAATTATAAATTTTTTGCAGTTTACTCATCATTGTTTTTTTATGAAATGTTTGTACAATTTGTAAAAAAGTTCTAGAATAATTGATACAATTGTAAATCATGTATTATTTATGAATAAAGTTTTTTTTAAAACTAAAATTATCTATCACAATAAATGGATAAGACATGATCCTTGTAATAGTGTAAAGTAATTTTTAATAAAAAGCAAGTTAATGTTGAATTTTTCAATTATAATGAAAGTCTTAATGTAAATCAAATTCAGTATATAAATCATTTATTTGAAACATGCCAACTAAATAGCTTTTTAAAGCTAGATTTTTTTGTATGTAAAATGTGACTTTACATTATACATGTACATTCATATAGCCGATAGAATTGAATGAGTTTTTTATGTTTAATTTGATAGTCTTTTGGCAATGAAGCTATAAACTAAATATTAAAATAAATTGATTTAAGCATACACTGAACTAATTCTGTTATATACAAGTCAAAAAAGCCTGGTATTCCATTAAAAATATATAAGATCTGAATATTTGATATGGATATGATATCAATATACATATGCTAAGTGTTCTAAGAAGTAGATTTGTTAACTCCAATAAATCTTTTAGGATTTTTGTCATTAACACTGGTTTGCAGCAGTTCTCCATATAATCTTTAATAAAACATTATAATATGTAGTTACCAAAATATATTACATAGCAGTGATTCATATATAGTAAAAGATGCAAATGATTAAAAGGAAAAAACAGAATTTTTATACTCACAGTTTGAATGTGCTAGTTGTTATAATAAAAAAAATATTACAAATAATAACCTATGTTTAATAAAGTGGTAAACAATGATAAACTGAATGCATTCTTTACTCATAGCACCTTTGTTTCCTAATAATTCAACTTTTGATAGAGATCTTTACACACTATCTCATACTATTGATACACATGACCACACACTGCAGAAAAGATCAATAATCACCAATATACATATTTTGTGCTAAACCAGCACTCATCAGCTGGTCCAGACTATCATCTATACATATATATATAATCAGTGCTCAGTTTATAATAAGATAGCAAATCCTTACTCTTTAATGGATAAGCTTCAACCCACTCCAACCTTCAACTCTTCAGCCATCCATACCATTGAAAATATGATGATAGAATGCCCAAATCCTATGCTGATGCCAATATTGTTGTCATGTCCATGTTAACCTCAAGTCACTGACCCCTCATGTATAGGACAGTATCCATTTAAATACATAGAAGAGGGATTGGCAGAATGCTGGCTTAATATGTAAGATTTGAAATACTAGGCACTCTTATATCTGGAGCCTAATTGTAAATAATGGGGATTTGAACTCAGACTTTCAAGCCCACTAACCCTTCATGTATAGGCCAGCATCCATTTAAATATATAGAAGAGGGATAGACAGAATGCAGGCTTAATATGTAAGATTTGAAATATCAGGCACTCTTATACCTGGAGCCTAATTGTGAATATAGAGATTTGAACTCAGACTGTCAAACCACTTCCCTATCCACACTATGTCATACTACTGATACACATGACCACACACATGCAGAAAAGATAAATAATCACCTACATATTTTGTGCTAAACCAGCACTCATCAGTTGATCCAGACTATCATCTCCCATACATACATACATATATAAATATAATCAGTGCTCAGTTTATATTAAGATAGGAAATCCTTACACTTAATGGTCAGGCTTCAATTCCCTCCAACTCTTCAGCCATCCATATCATTGAAAATCTGATGATAGAATTCCCCAAATCCCATGCTGATGCCAATATTGTTGTCACGCCCATGTTGGCCTCAAGACACCCTGATACTTCACATACAGGACAGTACCATTTTAATACATAGAAGAGGGATGTGCAGAATGCAGGCTTAATATATAAGATTTGAAATACCAGGCATTCTTATACCTGGAGCCTAATTGTAAATATAGGGGATTTGAACTCAGACTTTCAAACCCTTCACTACCCACTCTATCTCGTAATATTGATACACATGACTACATACATGCAGAAAAGATAAATAATCACCAATATACATATTTTATGCTAAACCAAATGAATTGGTCCAGACTATCAACTCCCATACATATATATAATTAGTGCTCAGTTTATATTAAGATAGCAAATCCTTATCTTTAATGGACAGGCTTTACCCCACTCCAACTCTTCAGTCATCCATACTATAGAAAATCTGATATGATAGAATTCCCAAATCCCATGCTGATGCCAATATTGTTATTATGCCCATGTTGACCTCTAGTCACTCTAACCCCTCACATATAGGGCAGTATTCATTTAAGTACAATTAGGGTTCAGGTATAAGGGTGCCTGGTATTTCAAATCTTACATATTAAGCCTGCATTCTGTCCATCCCTCTTCAGTGTATTTAAATGGATACTGTCCTATACATGAGGGGTCAGAATGACTTGAGGTCAACATGGGCATGACAACAATATTGGCATCAGCATGGGATTTGGGAATTCTATTATCAGATTTTCAGTGGTATGGATAGCAGAAGAGTTGGAGGTTGGAATGGGTTGAAGTCTGTCCATTAAAGGGTAAGGATTTGCTATCTTGATATAAACTGAGCACTGATTATATATATATGTATGGGAGATGATGGTCTAGACCAACTGATGAAGGCTGGTTTAGCACGAAATACATATATTGGTGATTATCTTTTCTGCATGTATATGGTCATTTGTATCAGTAGTATGAGATAGTGTGGATAGTGAAGGGGCTTGAAAGTCTGAGTTCAAATCCCCTATATTTACAATTAGGCTCCAGATATGAGTGCCTGGTATTTCAAATCTTAAAAAGTTTTCATTTATTTATGTAAATATTTTTTTATTTCCCAAATTTATGCAATTTGTATAACTTGTTGCTTTTAACCATTTCGTTTTTCTTAGAATTTGTAACATTTGATGAATCTGTAAGATGAATGCAATTTTTTTTCCCTCCAAAGTGTTTATGTATTTTTATTATAATAAAATAACAAGCAGTGATAACTACTACTGCTGAGGATCATGTATTATCACGTGATCATACTACCCTATTCCCTGCTCAACCCATCCTCGGGCAGAGAACTAAACATTTTTACATTCTACGCATTATTGAAAATAACTTGTAAAAAGATGCACTTATTAATGAAAACTGCTATGCAATCTGTCTGATTTTAAAGCTGAGAGGTCAGTGCAGCGGCCTCCTTGCAAGCAAGCAATTGATTGCAGACGGTTGTTGGGGGTTCGCCTTCCAGCCGATGCTATGACATATGAAAAAAAAAAGATCTGATTTTTAGTTGGATATCTGAATTATTCATTTACATCAGTTTCATTTGTATTAATTATAGTTTACTAGATTATAAATGTATTTCTGAAGACATTATTTCTATCTCTTCTACAATAATTAGAATGTTTACATCAGGTTATACAAATTATAATATAATTATTATAATATCAAATAGAAGTCATATATGCAATAAATAAATCTATAAAATACATCTGAGTCTAAAATAATATCTAGATTTATTTTGAATATATGTTGAGAGAGTAATTATTGTTCTTTATTTATTTTAATGTTTACATTTAACATCATACAGTTTAAACATTTAAATTAGAATGTTAAATAATTAAAGAAATCTATAAATATGCCTTTTATAGAGACAGTTTTAATATTGTAAGGAATTTGTTTTGTTATATCATCTTTTCTCTGACTTTTTTTTTTCTAATTTAGAATGATTGGGGGGGGGGGCGTATAATTTACCTAAGAATTTTTCAATTATTTCTTCAGTTATATTTTTAAAAATGCAACTTAATTTTTGTCTTAAAATCTTAAAACTGAATTAATTATGTGGGAAGATTATTTTGTCTTCCCATATTCTCTCATAAGCAAATATGTGTTCTTTTAACATAAGATAATTTTAATTATGTGCAATTTATCACAATGATAAAAGTGTCATGCTCAAAAACTAGTGGTTCTTGAATCGAAGCTCAACACTTTTAGAGCCTAAATGTCATATAATCTACCAAGCAACAAATCGTTCAATTATTATTTTAGAATAATCTTGCTTTTTTTTTTTTTTTCTGTTATTTTTGATGAATTACAGCTGACTACTTATATATAAATATTTAAAATAAATTGGGGGGGGGGGTCTAAGGTGTAGTAAATTAATAAATTTTTAAAATTGTTTTTTAATTGACCAAAAGGGGTGTACAATGTGTGTAATATATAATGGAAATCACTCATTAACTTTATCCTTAAAAAAAAAAAAAAATTAGAGAAATCAGGATAATCATAGATGAGTATATTTAATTTTTACTAACTATTGCCTTTTGGCAGAGTAGAGCATCACCTTGATTTTGTTATTTATAAATCTAAAGGTCAACAGTTTACTTCCTTTGCTAGACTGTCACTAGTCAGGCCTGCATTATCTAAATAAAGAAGGCATAATAATACTGCTCCTAACACTGTGTTTAATACTAATCTGTATGTTATTACTAACAGTTAAATGTATAGAAATGATCTTTCTAAAAAATATAATAATTCAACTAGATCATGGAAATAATCCAGCACATAATTACAAATAAAATATCTCTTCACAAATCATCCATAAAAATAATACTTAGATGTAAATTAAGCTAATAATCTACTAATGTTTTAGTATATTGAAATATTTTTCCTACCTCTTTTTAAACAATATGAGAGCTTAGGAATGTGAAATGCTTCACTTATTATCTGATCATTTTTTAGAGCTTGAATTTATGTTCACAAGTATAATAAAGAATTTTTTTAAATAATTGTGTTCCTTTTTTTAAAATCAGGAATCATGATTATTACAAAGAAAAAAATTCACTAAGTAATGGATGCGATATATACAGTCCTATTATAAATTGAACATATGGCAATGATAAACAGGTGTATAAATCAGTTGATAATATTTCTCAAATAAAAATTAAAAACAAATATTACAATATTATATATGTATACAGTAAATACATTTATAGTATTATAATCATTATTTTATAATAAATTTTGAACATTATATATTAATTTTCTTTGATGATTAGTTAGAAATTAATGACAAATAATCACTGCTGATTTATTCAAAAATGCTTAATCCAGATGTGTGTGTTTGAACATATTTGTTGGCAGACATACTTAATCTTAAGTCATTATAGTATATGGCCTATGATAGATGAATATTGGGTACTATATATATATATACATTAACATTTTTGTGGAAACTAGTAGAAGCTTTAGTTTCCATGGTGATTTACCACAATTACTAAGTTACAGAAAAAGCATCAAAATGTAGCAAGTTACTTGAAATGAAGTGGTGAAGGGGGGGGGGTAATCAGTTACAGAGGATCTTGTTATGGAGGTGGAGAAGTCTATTATGGAAAAAGTTTGAATGTCAAATCATGTTATGAATTCAAGGGTCAGTATGTGGCTAGTCAGGGCAAAATATTTTTTTACCCTATTGAAGGCTCTGAAGGTGTTGCTAAGCAAATGATTGGAGCCAACCCATTGACTAGATTATATTTGAGTTGAAAAAGTGAATTTCAAATGTTTTATGGTTATACATATATATAAAGCTTATAAGAATTTATTTGTTAGATCAAAATCTTTTGAATATAATTTTAATTGCAACTTTAAAAAGATGGAAAAATGGTATATTTGGTTTTTCATATGTACATATAAAATAATTATTTAAAATATTTTAAAGTGTATTATAAAAATTATATACATTGATTCATGTATATGAATGTTTTAATTAAAATTTTAATTAAATATCCCTAATTTTATTATATTTTTAAAAATTCAAAATGGTTATGCATGTGTATGTACGTATATGTGTGCATACAAATATTGCAAACATTTTATATATTGATGATAGATATAATAAACTTATGAATATGTTCACAATGCAGCTATAAGTTTTGAAATAGAATAATGTGTATGTTTTAAAAGAATAATATTATCACTTGGTCATTATCTCATATTATTTTCAATTAGAGAAATAACATATATGAGTTCAGATAGCTGAATATATATATAAATTCTGTAATACGAATTAAATTTGTACAATTACTTAATCAGTAACCCTACAATATATTTATATTTTTCTATCCATCCAGATCATGATTTTTAAAGTTATGAAATATGATGGCTCATCAAGTTTTATTTATGATCAAGCACTCTTTGCTTAGTGCAATGATATTACTCTTAATATCAATAAAAGAAATATGATAAATATATAATATCCCCTCTTGTTAAAAACGGTTAGATCTCGCCCTGTTTTAATTCCTATTCATGATTATTATGTTTTCTGGGTGTTGTTTGCGCCATCTCTTGTTTAATTTTGGTTGCATTTTTTTCATTTTATGCTTATTTTATGGGAAATTTAAAATTTTAGTTCTAAAAAAATCCACATATGGGAATATATTTTGAAAGAAAAATCAATTTTCATTGGAGCGTATTGGTATGTAAGCCAGTCTCTTTTCTCTGTATGGATGATTTCCAATTCCGGCAATTGTGCTGCAAGTGTTTCTAAATAAAAAAGTCAGAAATCAAAATAAAAAGTTTTACATGTTTGTAATTGATTTTGAACGTAAATAAATATATTTATCATAATTTTTTACATTCATAATTAAGATTGACAGCTACTGACTATAATTTGCATATCGGGCATTTTTAAATGACAAAATCAGAAATCGAAATGAAATGTTTTACTATTCATAATTGACTTTGAACATAAATAAATATATGTATTGTAATTTTTTATATTTATAATTAAGATTTTACATTACTTTATCAAAATATAAAATTTGATTTGAAAAAGTTTAAATTTTACAAGAAAAATAAGCATGGCAAAGTGACCGCTCTTCAAGAAAAGTGAATAAAGTTGACCGCTATTGACTGTAATTTGCTTATCAAAGATATTTGTTGATAAGAATAAAGTACAACAGAACTGAATAATGAGACAGCGTAATTTATAACCTTCACGTAATGATTGGTTGAAATATAATTCTTTTGTTTTACCGCTGGTTATTTTTTAAACATTTTTTTTTTTTCTTTAGTTATTAACATTATTTTTAATTTTTTGTTACATTTATCCAATTTGAATCTAAAATTATTCAATTTTTAGAAGCTGAATTGAAACAATTCTGTGTATTTTAGATTAATGTTTTATGAATAGAAACCGATTGGAAATGAAATTGACAAATAATAGTTCTCAGATGTTTAAGTAATGGACCAATACAAAAATTAGACAAAGGTTTTACAAGTTGATTTTGGCACCTAAGGGATTAAAAGGCATCATGAAAACTTATATTTTTCATTCTACTTATTTAGATTATATTTGAAAATAATGTTATAGATCAGAATTTAAATAAACAGTGAATTCAATTCTTAAGCATCCTCGAAAGAACGCATTTGTGGTAAGCTTTTCTTACAATAGCGTCCAAGCATTCGAAAATTAAATTGACAATTGCATAAGAAAATTTGCTACTCTCATGAATAAACAATGATTATATATACTTTTTTTAAAAAGTGATTTATAAGTTAGACTTCAGAATTTATCAATAACATGTATCTTTTTGAAATATTTATATAAACATTATAGATTATTAATTATGAGATACTAGAAGAAATTGTGTTAAAACTGCAGCAAAGATCATATATTTTTAACAATTATATGTGTCTGTGCTTATTCATATAATTATTTTTTTATTATAATTTTAAGAGTTTGAGCTAGAATTCATTCTATGTTTTTGTGATGTTTTAATATTTATACACCAAAAATAAGTCACTATTGCACATTATACATGGTGGTATCGTGTATATGAGATATGTTGAGGATAATTGCAGGCATGTGGAAAAATTAAATAATGATCCATACTTAATATGGTCAATTAAACATAAAAGTATAATAAATATCTTGATTTGTTAATAAAACATTATAATAACACATTAAATTATTAATATATCCAGAATATAAATATGCAAGATTTAAAGCTTTTTTTAACACCAAATTGATAATTTGGACTGTTTGAAACTAATAAAAAAGATAATAAATATGTTGCTGAATTATTAGAGTATAACAACAAATACACATTATTAAATATGTAAAATGGTTTATGATGAATTAAAATAGGAGAAAATATAGCTGTTGAAAATAAACCTTGGCTGGTCCTTTTCATATATATTTTCAGGATCAACAAAAATTATGTAAAAAAGACTATAATATGATTTTTTTGTTTATCATCTATTAATTAATAATAGTAAGGATAAAATCTACCCCAGAGAATGTTGACAGATTGTTTACACAATTTAATTCCAAGAATAAAGCTGCTATTTTGTTTACTATAGTGAATCAAATGCAAGCATTAAAGTAATATGTCCATGTAATAAAGCAAAACAGTTATCCCTATGGATAATTGATAGTTTTCAGTGAGCATAATGTCAGAAAACAGAAAAGAAAAGAAACATGGTTCATTAACAACATCTACAATTGTCTTCACTTTAAAACATGCACAAATAAATGTAGTTCTTACTTTTTTATTTATTTGGAATATAACATTTATGTTTGAAAAAAAATTCTGCATTGTAAATGCTTTAAATTTATATTTAATTTTTTTTTGATATTTTATATATGTAGGAAGGATTATTTAATTACATATATATTATTAAATTGAATGTTTGTAAATAATAAAGGTTATTTTCAGTTAATCTAGTCAAGTCCTATTAACTTACTATGCATAAGATTATTTGCTATGTGAGAATCTTCAATATTAAATTATTTGATTGATTAAAAAGTTCTTTAAAATGTTGACAAATTGTAATTGACTAAATTATAATCATTATTCAGAATGTATAGATAGCTTAATTTAAGTCACAACCCCCCCATGAATTTGAATAGATATTTTTTTGTTTTCATTATTTTTTTGTTGTGGTGGTAAATTTGTGTTTTAAATGTATATTTACTTAGTAAATACCAAATTTGTACTCAAACAACTGCCTCCATAAATTATTAGCTATTGTTTTATTATTAATACTTTAAAGCTTAGATTTGATTATTATTCAGTAGAAATAGACTTGGTACATTGTCCAATATTTATTTGAACATTCTTTATGTTATATATAGAACTCGCAAAACAAGCTCTTAACAAGCTTTGAGGATATCCTCAACACCAGACCGGTTTCTGCATCTAGCGTCGTCAATGAGGTGCCAGGATATTCATTAGATTAAAAATACTAGAACATGCCCAGCACTTTATCTAATGTATAACTATTGAGAAGAAAATCTGAAATTTTCAGACATCCATATGTCTAAAAATCCAGCTATCTTACTCAAATAGCCATATGGGACTGAACTGAGTTCAGATACACCATATATTAATAGCTTTAGCAATATGAAATCGCCAAAGCCTTGCAAAAAATAAAATGATAAAAAAATCGAGTCAGATGTCACATGACTTAATTTTAATAAAGCTCGAATTTACAAATGTTATATATAGAGCTAGCAAAACAAGCTCTTAACAAGCTTTGAGAATATCCTCAACCGCATCAGCATCTAGCATGTCAGTGAGGTGCCAGGATATTCATTAGATTAAAAATACTGTCTAACTATTGAGAAGAAAATCTGAAATTTTCAGAAGATTCTTTAGACATACACATAATTTTTAATCTTGTATTATCATTTAAGAACATTTTAGTATCTTGTTGGACAATTTATTTAATCATAAAAATCTAAAAACTCTTCTCTATAATTTTTTAATCAGATATTTTAATCATAATTAAAGCTTACTTATTTACTACCCTAAGAAATCAATAATAGAAAATGTCCAACTTTAGTGAAAATCAATGATCATGGGGGGAAAAGGGATAGGGGGTAATAATTTTCAAAAGGATAAATTGCTGATGCTTTCAAAATGTTTTAGTAAAAGTCTGTAATTTATACAGTGACAGATTTTGGAAATACTAAACTAGGGTATTTCTTCCAGAAAAAGAAAATTTTTCAAAATATTTTATCTTAATATATAATGCATTAAATAGATATGGTAAATATTTGGCAACTATGTTCTACAATTAAAAAAATATGTAGCCAACTCATTATCATTAATTTGTGTTCTCAGAAAATATAAGCTGTTATGATGAACTGTAAAATAAATGGAAAAGATTAGCATTTTCTGCTGCTTACTTCCTATCTATATTATGAGAAACTCGTAAGTTCATTTTTAATATTCATTGGCTCATATAGTTTACACATAAAATAACAACTGGCATCATAAAAATAACAGTAATTGTAAACTAATAGCAATGTCACCATAAAGATAAGTCATTACACTTGTTTTGTGTGTGTTTATTTGGATTTTTGATGTATTCTTTTTTTTTTTTAATAAAAAATTTGAAATCAGGGAAAAAGAGATTCTTTGGGAGATGCCAGTAAGTGGTTTGAAATTGTTATTGTCCTTAATTAACCATTTAGAGATATCTGGCTTTTTAAAAAGCAAATTAAAATTTGACAATTATAATCAATCTCCAGATTATTATGAATTAAAAATTGTATCTTAATTTATCAGATAGACATTTTTTTTATTGCCCCTCCCTTCTCTTTTTTTTTTTTTTTAATTGGGAGTCAATTGGAAAACATTCAGAAATTGTTCAAATCAACATTTAATACTGTGATTTCATGAGATATTTCATGGATTACTCATAGATTTCCTGTAGGTCAGAATGTTTTTGTTTTTTTTGTCATTTGAGAGGATTAACATTTTCATAGAAATAAAATGGGCATTATTTATTTACACAATATTCCATGATCACGATATTCATGTGAGCAAGAAATTTTAAAGTAAATGCTTTCTCTTGCCAATAAAGATCATTGGTAAGAAATTTTTGAACATTGATTGATTGTTAATGGATCACAGTGAGACAATTTCTGATGATTTTGTTAGCCAGAAAGGTTGACAAAACCATATAACATGAAACATCATGCATTATGATAAAAATCTTTATCATTTATGATATACAGCAATAAAAGAAATTACAAAAAAAAAAATCAAGTCAGATGTCACATGACTTAATTTAGTCCCATATGGGCTGGATTGGAAGACATATAGATGTCTGAAAATTTCAGAGTTTCTACTTAATAGTTATACGTTAGATAAGGTGCTGGGCTTGTCCTGGTATTTTTAATCTAATGATTGAATATCCTAACACCTCACTGAGGATGCCAGTAGCAGAAACCGGTCTGGGGTTGGGGATATTCTAGAAAGCTTGTTAAGAGTTTGTTTTGTGAGCTCTATATATAGCAATAAAAGAAATATGGTTTAGCTGATCATCTACAAATATTTCTATGCAAATTATATCTTTGTAAAACTTTTATTTTAACCTAAATGTATTTTTTTAAATGATTTTTATAGAAACAGTTTTTTTTTAGATTTAATACTTAATATTTTTTTTTTATTCACCATATACATCCAGCCCAGAAAACATTCACTAGTAACGTCTTTTTCAAATTCAGACATTATATTTGTAAAAAAAAATTAACACAGCAGAAAAATATTTAATAATCTGTAAAAAAAAAAATGTAATGTTTTTTTCATCTCATAAGTTGCTCTTATGTAATATTTTTTGTTTACTAAGTTTGAAAATATCTACCCAGCAGTTTTTTGTAAATTGATCCCTGAAAACATTAATTTTAATCATCCTGTGTATTAACTATGACTATGTGTATGATAAAAATGATTATGAAAAATGTTAATAGTATGGGAAGTATATCTTGATTGCATAGTTGAGACAATGAAAGAAAGTAGCTCATGTCAGGTATTAACTTTTTTCCCCACTGAGAATCATGTTTGATATTTATATTAATAGCAAATCCTTTATATCAGAAAAGGGATGTCAGAAGATCTTTTTAAAAAAAAAAAAAAATTAAAGTTTAACCAAATTGGGTAAAAATAAAGAAAGAATATAGTTTATGTATTGATAATACATTTGAAATGCAGAGTATACAAATAAATGAAATATAAAGTGAGGGGTGACAATATTCAAAAATATTTTGAATAACCCATTATAGAAAAACCTGTTTTGATATTGCAGGAATTCTTAAGTAAATTAAAATCCTTATTATTTATAAGACATTGAATTCTTAAATCTATCAATTATGCATGTATTTGTTTCCATACCTACCATTTGCATTCTTTGGTCCCTAAAATCTGTGCTATAGAAATACTTTTTTACAGATGTATCATTTTTTGGAATTGTTTTTTTTTTTCATCTATCTTTTGATAAATTACAATCATTTCTTATTACAATTATTATTACTATATATGTTTATGTATATGCTCATATAATTAGTTTAGTTACTATTAGATATTACTATATAATATATATTCATATAAATGTAACAATTAGTTTGCTTATTATCTTTAATAGTGAAGCTTCATAGTTAAAGTGTGGTCAAGTTTGCAAAATTTAATTTTTATACATATGGTTTTCAATTTGAATATTTTTGTCGAAGTACAATTATTTTTTAACAAATTTATTGCTAAAAATCACATTTTAATAATTAAAAAAATCAAAAAAATGTAAACTCAGAAAATTATTTAAGGAAATAAAAAACAAGACTTATTGTTACATTGGCAATAATAAAATATTTTATTTTATTTTTTTTAGATATAGGTTTAATTTTTTTCTAAAAACATATAATTATAAAATTAAATATATTTATTAAATAAAAGTAATTTTTAAATGATTGAAAAATAACATAAAAACAAAAAAATTACCTGTACAGTTGTTTCTGATGTACAAATTGTAATACTGTCATTTTAAGAAAATTGAGTTCTCTCAATTAATCTTTGAACTATAGAATTTTGTGATGTGATGCTTTATGGCTTCCTTTTCATCGAAGTCAGGAATCTCTCAGCCACTATGCCCAGAGAAATCTATTAGCCACCTTTCATTTCCATTCCCCATTCTATGTTTTTCCCATCTTCTCTATCCTGCTCCATCTCATTTCACAGCATCATATTTTTCTACTCTGTGGCCTTTGTATCTAGATCCCCTTATCTTTTTCCAAACCCAGTATAAAATCCAAGAACCCATTTTCTGTAGAATCACTTTGTTTATATTTATTCTTCCACAATTTCATTATTTGTACCCTTTCTGCTTGTAAACATTTACATTCAATTAGCAGATGCCTAATATTTTCCATGCCTTCGTTACATAACTTGTAGACTAAATCATTCATATTTCTTCATTTATATGTATATTCCCTTGTTGCTAACTATCCTGTTTGAGCCTTAAACAGTAAACTACTTTCCTTGCTATTATCGTAAATTAACTCACACCGAATATTCTGTTTACTTCTATATATATTTAAACTCTTTTTACTCTCCATACTAGTTCTCCATCTTTCTAGCTTCTTATTTTTTTATTAAGGCATATATTCTTTTATCCCATTCTTTGCCACTATAACACTCAACAATTTTAACACAATCATCTCATCTTTTGTAAAGTATACTGTCAAAATGTCTTTATTCAAATCTGCATACTGTACTATCTTTCTCACCCATCTTGTTATTTGTCCTTTACTAATAACCCAATTAAATACTATTTTGGCTATTCTCTTACTATCCATAAATTGCAATCTACTGATCATTTTCATTTTAGTTTTTGCATCTCTCATATAAAAACTTGACCATTCCATTTTTCCTTGAATTGTCTCCTTTGCCATCCACACATCTGCATCTAATGCATGTCTTTCTACTTCTCTTTGTATTTTTTCTAAGTATTATATTTCATGACCATAAGTTAACTCTATTACTGCCTGCCACTCCCATACAATTCTTGCTACATTATATTTATATATAATATGAAAACACTGTTAATTTCTTCATCAGTCCCTTTCTTTTCTTTGCCTCATTTACCAGTTTTTTCTCCCATTCATCCAAACAATTTTTTTGATTACTTAAGATGATTCCCAAATAGTTATACCTATCCACCACATCTAACTTTTTATCCACCAGTATAATTTTTTTTTCTTTCCCTAGCATTTATCATCATTACTTGTGATTTTTCTTCACTAAATTTAATCCCCATCTCCATCATAACTTTCATATCTTCCCTGCTTTCTATGCACAATTTAAGATAACATCAAATAAATGACCTGATAATATATACACTCCCCCTTGCAATCTATTAATGGTATCCCTACCCCTTTTCTTAGTCATTCTATTGCTCTTTCCATTTCTCTCAAATATAACAACAATAACCAATAAAAATAGGTGACATAGAGCATCGTTGCTTTAGTCCCACTCCATTTTTAACTAATTCTATATTTCCTAATTGATACGTATAATAATTATTTTTATACAATCTTTTAATATCTACTAAAGCTTCATTCATTGCCAAATTTACTAAAGTTACCCATAATCTATTTTTATTTATTCTATCATATGCCTTCTGTATATCTATAAAGATCATATATAACTGCCTACTTGTTCCTACTCATATCTATAAGTTAGATGACTACAAATAAACTATCTTCTATATGCCTATCCATTTTAACACATCCTTGCATTTCTCCCACTATATTATTTTTTTCCATTTATTTTGCCACCCTTCCAGCCACCATATGTGCAAAAACATTATATAACACGGTCTATAATTGTTTAATTTTCTATTATCCTTATCCTTTCCTTTAAATAATAGCCTTACTCTTGTATTATTCCAGCTATCTGGAAATTGTGTCCTCTTATTAAAACATGATAGTAGATTTAATTTTGCCCTATTTTCCAAATTCATCACCATCTCATCTCTGCTGCACATTCTTATAAATCTCTTGCCTTTTCAATTTTTTCCCTGCCTCATTCAATTAATTATCTATAAAACTAAAATTTCCATTACTGTGTGCTTTTATGTTTGTTATCACTCTGTTCTTTACATCTAACATCTTTTCTAGAGCTACACTCTTTTTCCTCATCATTTAGTAATACTATTTTTCTCTTCCTATATTTTTTTTAATATATTTCCAAAATTTTTTACTCCCATCTCTTCCATTTTTATTAATATCCTCCAATAATTTACTATTTAATTTCATTCTCTCTCTCTCTATAATTATCTATTTTAGACAGCTCCTTTTTTTTCATATAGTTTTCCCATTTAATATTAACATACTTTTTACTTTTTTTATTTTTAGTATCAAAAACAGGTTTATTCAACTATTTTTACAATAAAGAAAAAATTATAAAATAACATTAAATTTGGCAATACATTTATAAACCATTAAATTACTTAATGTCCAATATTAATAAGATCCCATGTGGAATTTGCTATTAGGTGAGGAGCTAACTTTTTTTATTTTTAATAGCACATTTATATTCTCTGCATGCTTTTTTCCTCTCTTTTATACTTTTACTATTACCTTTATTCTTCTGAATATTCTTACTTGAAACTTTTTCTACTTCACTACAGCAGTCCTTATATTCATCCCCAACAAACTCTTCCATGATTTATTCTACTTTTTTTTATATTCCTTTAACTTATTCTTATCATTTATTCTCCATCCACATCTTTTACTATCCTTTCTACTTTTATTACTACTTTCCATCACACTATTAACCATTTCTGTTATAAAGAAATTATGATCACTATTACATACTCTCTCTTCATTAACAAACACTTTAATTTTCCATACTTTATTTATTCCCTTTTTCTCTACTAATATATAATCTATTATATGAAATATAGTATTTCTAAACTAAGTGCATTGCCCCTCATAAATATTTGATAAATTTTCAAAATTACTCTGACAAAATTTTTTCAAAAGCTGTCCATTCTTGCTATCCACAACATCAATTTCTTCAATATGCCCGCTACTGTTCCACTCCATTATAGTGTGACTATCAGCAGTGGCCATATACACTATATCAGGAGTCCCCAACTTTATGCCCACGGGCACCATGGCGCCCGCAGACCATTTTACGTGTGCCCACCGCTATCCAAACACGATAAAAAATTATTTATCTGATACAAATAAATTTAATTTTTATATATTTTATAACGTCAAACCGTGTGTTAGAATATATTTGTAATAACTTAATATTTGTGTTAATATTAAAAATGCACACGCATATATAATTCGGCTATATATAGATAACTCAAATCAAATAAATAAATAAATAACAAACTTTTATTGATTTTTTTCTAGCGCTTTCAAAGGTATAATCTTCATTTTCAAGAAGTACAGTATTTCTTCATTTTCACGAAGTGCAAATATGCAAAATAGGACAGATTAAATATGCAAATATGGAGTAGGAAATTTTTTCAAATTTGCCATTGTATTATATTGTAATCAAATTGTAGGGCATACTATACTTTTATAGCGTAAAAATATAAACATTAATTATATGTTAAAATTTTATTTTTGAACTAAATATTTTTTTTGTACATTACGTGTATGTATTATTAATAATATCCAACTATAAATTTACATTGAAACAATAAATGGTGCCCATCACCTGGTTGAAAAATAAATGGTGCCTGCCACCTGGCCAGTATTGTAGAATGTGCTCTTAAGTGCAAAAAGGTTGGGGACCCCTGCACTACTACTATCCATTCTTGTCTTCCTAACCTTATCTCAAACCACAAATGTTCTTGACACTTTACAATATTTAAATATATTTTTTTACCCAACCCCTCTATTATCACCCCTTTTTTTTGCTATTTATACCCTGCCATGCCAAATCTTCCAGTGTAGGTTCTATTCTTATATATGTTTCCACTTCTGCTTTTTGTTTTAACTGTTTTGTTTAATTCCAGCCACTTTGCTGGTCTCCTACCATCTTTCATATTTCCTAATATTCAATTTTAACAATTTCTTTTTTTCTTACTACTCTTTTAAAAATTCTTTTGACTCTTTCTTTTCTACTACAATTGTAATTAGCTCTTTTATCATTACTTTTCCATGCTTATATCCTCTCCATATCTACACTTATATCTGAATCAGCTACTCTTTGTTTACTTCTTACATCCTGTCCATTCTTAACCTTCATTTTGATAATACTGTAAGTTAAAATCCTAATCCCCCCCCCCTTATAAGTTTCCCAAACTAATAGTTTTCATTAATCAAATTCCTAATGTTTCACTTGTTTAATGCATCCATCTTTACTATATATATAACTCATTCTTACTAATACTTTATATTTTGTTGATAATCCCTGCCATTTGTTAATAATAATGAAAACTATACTCCATCAGAAGTACTTACTGCAAGATTGTAGTAGAATTACTCACATATATACCATTAAAATGTCATCCAAGTTGCTTCCTCTCCAGCTAAGTTAAATGGTAATTCCTAAGTTAATCAGAATTTATCATGAAAGTGGTAATTAAATTACTTTCAAATTCTTTTAAAAACTTATTGATCAAAATCACCCATATTTTTTCTCTTAGCTTTAATTCAAAAATAATTCAAAAACTTTGCGTGAAAAATCTACTTGTAAAAATAATATAGGTGCTATTGCACCTGAACGCAAAGTTATTTTATGCTTAAAACAAAATAAAATTAAACTAATCTGCGAGCGCTTTCAAGAGACGTGCTCTCATCATCAAAGCTCCAAGTGAATTAATGATATGCAAATTATGCAAAGTTTAAGATTAATTGCTCGATTTTCTTGAAATCGTGAAGCATGTGTCCTTGCGGTTGATGGCGTTGTAATCCATCGCTATGTAGCAGGCCTCCTTCACTTTTCTTCTTAAATTGTGCCTCTCTTTGCAGACCAGGCTGGCATCTTGAGGTTCACACTGGTGTCCGGTTATTTTTTGGTGAATTGCAAAAATTGAATAACGTGATGGATCTGATTGAGCTTTAATATATGCGTATTTATGTTGCTATAATCTGGTTTCTATTGCTGCCTTGGTCTCCCATAATATGAGGCTCTACAATTTGCATGAGTGCATGCAATATTATAAACGGCTTGAGGTGTTTGAGACAGTGCTAATTTATCTTTAGGGTTGTTAAGCAATCTGTTAGAACTGGGAGGGGTTCGAAAAGTTAATTGAAACTGTCTATTAAAAATTTCATAAAATTTATTATGTAACTTAGGAAGGTATGGCAGCAGCAGCCTTTGTGTATTCCCATTAAGTGTATTGTTGGTCACTTTATTATTGAACTGTATAATCTTTCTGTCGATCAGCCTATGTTTGAACCCCATCTTCAGTAAATCCTCTCTGTATAGTATTAAATTTGTCTTCCTGTCTGCATCCAATTTACACAGCTGTTGGTTCCTGTGCAGAAAAGATGTAAGCCCAGCTAATTTATGACTGGTGGGTGTGGTGGAACTGGGTTGGCTATGGCCTCTTACTTCAAAAGGCTTCACAACCATTTTGTATGTCAAGTGTGTGTGTTCACGTTGAACCAACAAATCAAGATATTTTACTTGCTTGCTAAGATCTTCCCATTCTAAATTGGAGCAAAAAATTTAAATGTTTTAAATATAATTACTGTGATATTAAAATTATTTATATGTATATGCAATGTTAACATCTTACATAATGTTATTAAAACAGGTAAAACTCACTATACATAAATGATGACCATGTGGTCTTACATAATGATGATGAGCTATGGTATTAAAAACTTATTTTTCAGATAGCCTAAATAATAGATATACAAATAGTATTAAAAGTTATATATAAGAATGCATACACGCATTTTTGTATAAAATATATACTTCATTTGTATTTTATTTATTCTGTCTGTTATTTTAAAATTTATTATTCTTCGTACAATATTTTCTTTTGATAAATATGTAATAAGTTTAATTAAAGTAACAGGAAAACCCCCAAAATAAATTGAAGCAGTTTTAATTAAGAAAGAAAAATAAAACAAAAATTGTTTTTCAATTTTTTCTTTAAAATATATATTTTTGCAGGTGGATTTTAAAAATTTCAGCCTAAGAAAAGTACAAATCACATATTGAAAAAGGCCAATTTGAAGTTGCACAAAGCCATGAAGCAGAAAATACTATCAGTATCATAATGAAAATTTGCTTGGTAGATGTAATGAATTGTGAAATATAATATTAAGTCAAAGTTTCATTGAACTGACAAGCTTTCTTTAGAGTTATCTTTTCCTCAACTTGGAATTGATGTCATTTCCTGATATTCATATACATTAATCCTGAGTCATCTGTATTAATTTTCCTGCAGAATATTACATTTATCTGTATTAAGAATAATTTATAGCTTAAAGTATATAAGATACTACAAAAATCTCAAATCGTGCAAGTACATAGTACTATCTATACATTTATGTAAACCATACCCTAATTTTAAGAGCAAGTATATAACTCTATAACTTCTAAGATCTGTCTCCATAATTATTTGGAAATTAATATGAAGACAGATAGCAATATTTATTGCATGGAAGGTATTAAAAATGTTCATTATAACCTTAATTATTTTAATATCTTCAGTGGATGTTTCCAAAGTTTCTCATAAGTATATAATATGAAAATAATTTTTAAGGTATCTGAGTTAATTCTATCTAAATACTTTATTTTTATGTATATTTATTTGAGGAGTTTACTTTAGTTGAAAATTGAGAATATAAACTAAAGATGCAACTTCTTTAATGCTAACCAAGTTAAAGAGGTTTTTTTTATTATTATTAATCTTTATTTTTTTTAAATTAATCTCTATATTGATCACCAAGAGATCATTTACCATTTTTGTTGTATTATTCAACTTTTGACACTCGTTTTATTCATTGCATGCTATTTGCATCTTTTATAGTTATTTATTGGAATATTATATATTATTATATTTTGTTATTAATTGGGATTTTCAAATTTGTTCTAGTTTTGCTGAGTACTCAACTTTTATGTTTTTTCTAAATCAAAAATCCTAAGAATATGGCAAATATATAGGATTGATTTCCTATATAAATAAAAATAATGAAAATGTGCAATCATACCCTAACCTATTTGGTTGTCTGGTGAGACCCTAGATCAGGCATGGCCACCAGTTTTTATTTTGTTATTAATTGGGATTTTCAAACTTGTTCTAGTTTTTCTGAGTACTTAACTTTTATGTTTTTTCTAAATCAAAAATCCTAAGAATAGGTCAAATATATAGGATTGATTTCCTATATAAATAAAAATAATGAAAATGTGCAATCATACCCTAACCTATTTGGTTGTCTGGTGAGACCCTAGATCAGGCATGGCCACCAGTTTTTGCCCACAGGCCAGATTAGAAAGAAAACTTTTTTCATTGCCGGATGAAATATTAAAATTAAAAAATGTTAAATACAAAAATGCTTTGTTGAAGTAAACAAAATTTTATTATGTAATTTGTTTATGAATAAATCGGCAGTACATATATTAAAATTGGAACGATGTGTCATAGCATCAGCCGGGAAGCGAACCTGCTAACCTGGGACAACTGCTTATAAAGCAGCTGTCGCTGACATGTTGAGGTGCTTTGCATCGCCTATTATTTTTTTAATATCTGGATCTATACTAGTAGTAGCTATTCTTAACACAGCCTCTAATTGTAAATCATTCAATCTTGAACTTGTACTTTTATTTAGATTCATTAAAGAAAAAGTTAGTTCACAAATATAAGTTGAGCTGAAGATTACTAAATATTCCTTGGCAAGTTTTTTTAAATTTCCATTATTCAATTGCTTATAAAAATTGCATAAATTTTCTTGCTCTTCTCGATATTTCTCATGCAATAATTCAACAGGAACATCATCTACATGTACAGAAAATGGATTTCACATAATAGATAAAATTTTATCAATTTTCTTGAAGCAATCGAATCGCTGCTCGAAATCTGTCATTAGTGCAAGGATATTGTTATTAAATTATTGAATCTTTTCTCTTGAAATATTTAATGATACGGTCTCTAACATTGGCAAATGATCAAATTGGCATTCAGCCAGATTTTTAGAAAAAAGACTAAGCTTCATTTGAAAAGATTTTAACCTTTGTATTAAATCATGAGCATATAATTTTTTTTCCTGTAAACTTACATTAAATTCGTTGAAATGTGTGAGAATATCCAAAGAAAATGCCAAATCACAAATTCAATTTGGTTCTGATAATTCAGGAAAAATCCTCATTTTTTTTAAGTGTTAAAAATATTTTTATTTCCTCTTGAAGATCCCACACACATCTTAAAACTTTTCCCAAGCTTAACCAACAGATTTTATTGTAATGTAGTACATCAACATAACTGGTATTTAGTTCTTCAAGAAGTCTAATAAATTGCCTGTGTTTTAATCCTCTTGATCAAAAGAAATTCACTAATTTCACAACTACATTTGTAATATAATCGATTTTTTAAATATTTTTGCATGATGCGTGTTGATGAATAATTCAGAGTATGGGTATAATTTTATGATTTGGATCAATTTCAGAAATTTTCTCTTCAATTCGCCTTATGAGACCAGTATTTTTTCCAATCATATTTGGTGATCCATCTGTTATTACATTCACCAATTTTTTCCAGTCAATATTGTATTTAAAAAAACATTTTTCAACCTCTCGGAAAAGATCTTCCTTGCTATGTCTTTCATAGGAACAATTGACAAAAATTCTTCCAAAATTTGAAAATCTTCAGTGATAGCTCTGATAAAAATTAATAACTGAGCAGTATCCTTTACATCGCAACTTTCGTCAAGAGCTATTGCATAAAAATGGGCCAATTCTATATTATTCAGTAACTGATCATTTAAATTAGCATTCATATCTTCTATTCTTTAGGCAATAGTTTGCCGAAACAGGCTTATATTTTCAATTTTATGTTTTAGCTTCTGGAACACATTACATCACAAATATCCAATATGCACTTTTTTACTAATTTTCCTTCGACAAAGATTTTCTACATTGAGCAATCTGTTTTGCTACTAGAAAACTTGCTTCATTAGCAGATTTTTGTAATCAATTTTGCTGTGTAAATACATTTTGCTGCTGGGTCAATTTTACTACGAGATCTGCTGCTTGTTTTTTTTCGGCTTTCTTCATTTAAATTTTGGGCGTAATTTGCATGTTTCATTTCAGAATGTCTTCTCAAGTTGTATTTTTTAAAAACAGCTACACTCGAATTGCAAATAAGACAAACGGCCTTATTATTGTATATAGTAAAAAAATATTTCCACTCCCACTCATCATTAAATATATAGCATTCAAGATCAATTTTTCGTTTTTTGGAAGTCATTCCTAGAGTGAAAAAATGTTTAATATACAATAATATTTTAATAAAAATATATCAATTGAAACAATATTTAATTAATGGAATGAGCTTGAAGGGGTAATATCGCAAATAAAACAATTACTTCATTTTACAAACAGCCTGGACATATTTTCAGTTATCAACTGCAGCTATTGTCTATACTACAATGCCACTTGATTCAGCACACTTGACCACAAAAATAACAAATTGCTTGACCTCTTGGGTGCGCACTGGCAAACTCCACCTTCAAGAATGTGGGTTTCACATTGCCACTAAATGTCAAACAGTTCATATCGAGTACAGATGAGTATAAAAGTTGTAAATCTTTATAATGGAATTTTTTTAAAAAATAAAGAAGTATCATGAATCCATTCGACCAATTATTGAAAGTTAATCCTAGATTAGTCACATGCGGAATTATTTTTCCACGTATCACTATCTTCTTAAATATCCCAATTTCCAATAATCAAAGATGCTTCCACTTCTGAGGAACTGAGATTTTAACTTTCATTGTTGTACAATCATTAGATATTGTAGTTTATGTATAACAATTTAAAAGTACCACTTATTTCATTTCCACAGTGTGTAGTGTGGAAAATATTAAAAATTTAATCGTGGGTCGCATAAACTCATTACCCAGGCCATATGTTGGCCATGCCTACCCTAGATTGTAATAGAATTGTTTGCCACATAAAGTTTGCTACTCCATTGATTGGCTATTCTTATAGTTATTCAGAAATATAATCATATTTGTGTTCTGTAAATGCTACCATTAGAGTATGTCCATACTTTTTGCAAATAATTATAAAATCTGAGTTGTACTTTAAATATATTTCAGTGAATAATCATATATAATTTTAAATACTTTTTCCATTCCATTATTTTTTTGTATGTATAATTTTCTCCAGTCCATTGTGAAATGATGGGTCAAGGGTTTATTGGGGGGGGGGGTTTGATTTATAACTTGGCATTGAAATGTATTTAATTTTATTTATTTTTATTGGCTTTTCATTTTAAAAAGAAGATAGGATTTTCAGTTGTGGCTGTCTAGTTTGAATTGTGATTCAAATATTTTTTTAGATACTTTTTATTTAAAAGGATTGTATGATGGTTCTAAATAATAACTAATTTAGTTTCAAATATTATCAAATATTAATTTGCACTTATTATTGAGAATAAATTAATTTTATTATAAAGTAAAAATTTTCATAAAATTGAAATATTTTCCCCTAAGCTTATTTCAATTGTTTTTACTAAAGCTGTCACTTAAATATAAATTCAGAAATTCACCTAATTCACTGTATATCAAAATAGTAGTTGAAAAATGCTAGCAAATCAATTAGTTTGTAGTTGTTTTTTAAAAAATATTTATTTATATTTTAGTTAATCAAATTTAGTTATTTGTTACAAAATGCTTTTTCCCCCCTGTAGTGCAATGGTAAAGGTAGCTTGTCTGAAGAGCTAAAGAATTTTGAATAGATTTTCAACTGAGGAAAATAGAGAGAAAAATTATGTTCAACCTGTCATGTTGATTGAATGTCATTTGACTGCTTAAGCAACAACTATTTGATAATTTATTTTATTTAATTAAATATGTGAAGTTAGAACTGAACAAAATGTTTTTAGTCTTTTATATTTTCTTACTATTACTATAGTCATTAAAAATTGTAGAATATATAAATTGTTCTAACTTTGAGCATTTTAATTTAGTAATAAAGCAACAAACGTTAAGATTAACTAAGTAAATGTGTTTGTCCTGGAAATATTGCCTTTTTTTTTTTAATTTTAACATTCATAGAGATAGTTATTTATACTTACACCAGCAGGTTTTTTTTTTTTTTTAGAAAATTCAAAGCTTTTTGTTCTAATGTTTTATTATTATTTATTCAGTATTTGTTGTTTAAAATGAAGTAGCTATTAATTTTGAAAACTTCAAAAAATTTTCTTAAAAATTGGGATTTTTTTTTTTTTAGCAGATTGAAAAAAAGAAACTGGTTTAACACCTCTCTTTCCCAAGTCAAAGTGCTTTCTGTGTCCTGCCCCCCATCTTTTTTGTTTCTGATTTTAATAAAGCAAGAGGACTCCTGAAGAATTAATTGTCTATATCTGGATTCTTGCTCTGCATGAAATTTTGTTTGATTTTTGTTATTAAAAATAATAATGGTAAATAATAGAAGTGTTACTAACTAATTATTTATTTTGTGTATGTACTATTGGAAAAGTGCAAAGAGTTGTTTTTTTTTTTTTTTACAAAGCTAGAACCATTTTACTGATTTAATATAGAGTATAGTTTTGAATTATAAAGTAAACAATTAATTCAAATAGGGAATTAAATTTTTGTTATATGTATTATATATAATTTACACATTTATTATAATGTATTTTACTGATTTTATTAATGTCTTGTTAAAGTTTGTGTGGTGTTCTTATATTAAATACTAGAATAAATTATAATGATAAGATGATATGAAATGGGAAACTACCAAACAGTAGTTATTAGATATGCTTTTCATTTCCTTAAAGCATTGTGTTGTATAATTACCCCATTCGCTTTCAGGCAAAAGATTATAATATAATAATTTCCACTAAAGAAAATTGGTCTAAATTTTTATAAATAGTGTGATAATTTTGTTGTCTTTTTTACATAAGAAATTAAAGGCATTATTTTTTTAACTATTATATATTTCACAGTATTTTTTTTTTTTTAGTTTGTTAATTATTCTGTGCAGTTTAGGTCAATTACAAAATGGCTATCCCAAAAACCTAAAAATTATTGGATCAAAACTCAAGTCTCTCACTTCTAATTCTCAAATGTCAAATAACTTCTTGAGCAATAAAATAAATAATAATTGAAAAGTATTATTTAATTGTTATGCTAACTTAATAGTAATTTGTCCAGAAGATTAAATCAAAATGAATCAATAAATTTAATATTTACATTGTTTAAAATCTTAAAACACTATCCTAGTATATTTATCAATTCATTAATATATCAAATTTTTGATTTGCCAAATTATATATTTTTATTGTAAAAAATGGGTAGTGTTCAACTGAAGATTATATACATTTTATTTACAGATTTAAGTTTTTATTTTACATAATTGTAACTTATTGAAAATAGATCAGATTATAATTTTTTCTAATAGTTAAACAATAAAATGATTTTATATATACTGTATTAGTATCCTCCTCTTCCCAGATTATCCACTACAAATAGAATGAATATATGTTACAATTGAAGTAGATATTCAATAATGAACATAAACTTTTAATACTGATTGTACACTTTCAATGAAGTGACAGTACATTTGCCTACAGTGTTATCTACTCACATTCATTATATTTCCTCTACTTGTCGACAATGTATTTTCTAAAATATGATTATCCATGTAATAGCTGCAGTTTATATATTCAGACTTGTTGTTTTTAAATTTTTTGGATACATGATTTAAAGTTCTCTGTGTTTAGTTATTTGAAAGATTATTATTACAGTTTGTTTTAAAAGTAATTAAGTTTATTCCATTTTATAATAAAATCAAAAAATATTTGTAATTCATTTACTCATATATAAGTGATTTCAAATTGCCTCTATTTTAATTTTTTGAACTCTTCATAAATATTTGAAAGACTAATCTTACATTTGTTTTAAAAGTGGTTGAGTTAGATTACTTTACAATGAAATTAAAAATTGTTTTTAAATTCACTGTAATAAAATGCTAATTGAAAGTGTCTTATTGTTTCTTTTTTTAATTTACTTTATAGTATACATCAAGTAAAAATATTCAGAGCAACATATATATAGTTTTAAAATCTTGTTTTATCCATATTTATTATTGATTTAGCATTTACCTTAAAGTATCGACTTAAAAATTTAACTTACCAACTTAAAATTTATACAAAAGCCATTCAAACATTCATTTTTAGCACTATTTCATAAAACAAGTAATTTTGCATTTTGAGTTATATTTTATGAAATGTAATAATGTTAGTTTTATTAAAAGTAATTCTTAAATCTATCTTAATTACTAATGTAATACAAAGTATTGTGTTAAAAAAAATTGTGAGAAACTATTTATCAAAACAATATGTTCTTTTATCACCATTTGAACAAGAATTATATTTAAAATAGATAAATTTCATAACAGTAAGAATTATCATGTGTATATATATTTACATATAGGAAGCTTTTTATCTTAATTGATTTTAATAAAATAATATTAGTAAAAGGGTTAAATTCCTGTAAGAGTAACTATAGAGCAATAAAATTATGGTATTTATTTTTATATATTGACAATAATATACTAAAAACTATATGATTATTAATAGTGCACATATATTAGTTAAAACCCTAAATAGAGATGTGGCTTACATAAACACTAAAATTAAAGTAAAAATAAGTTATAATTTCAAAAGTACATGTAAATGATTCTCTTACTTTCAATTTTAAAACAAAATCTCCCCCCCCCCTTTTTTTTTTTTTGTAATTTTGTTGTTGTAATTTTATTTGAAAGTATATTTAGAAAATGAATTTTTTTTTTAAACATATGTCTTTTTTATTAGATTTCCAAATAACTAATAATTGAACAAGATTTTTGCAAGATTTTTACTTTTACAACTGCAAAAATTATTATTATTATTTTTTAATCATTATATACATGATTTTCAAATGCTTTAAAGCAGCCATACTCACCCTTTTTTTTTTCCTGGGCCACATATATTTGTGTGCTACATCAAGCAAGCTGCAACATGCTATGTAAACATTGGCAACCAATTGGTGGCATATGAAAAAATGTCTAGGCATTAATTTCCAAAATTCCTTATACTCCTTTCCTTACCTTTTTCTTTAAAAATGGCTTTCAAATTTGTGTCATTTTTAAATTCAACAAATTTGTCAAATAGCTAACATAATAATGTCCAAATGCAGCTAATTGTGTAATAGTTGTTATTTCTAAGTGCCAGGGATTTTCTATAAGAGACATTTCTTAAATCTTGAAATCTACTTTTAAATTCTTTCAATAAGTTAGCTAAATAATCTGAAATAATTACATATTGTTCTGAAGAAATGTTAATACCATCTTGCTTAGCATTTGTCATTGTTGGAAAATAATGTAGTATTTGGTTTTATATACCTGGGTAATAAATATTTAGTTTTTCTTCTAACGCAAATACTTTATTTGCTATTTGTGAAATAATTTTATTGTCATCTTGCAAACTAATATCAAAATGACAAAGTTTTTTTGTGATGTCACATAAAAAAGCTAAAAGATACCACCATCCATCACTGTTAAGTTCATTATAAACTTTATTGTTTTCTTGTAAAAATGAAATAATTTCATGATTTAATTTAAAAAATATCCAAAACTTTATCTCTGCTTAGCCATTGCACCGAAGTATGCAAAAGTACATCACTATAATTACTATTTATTTCTTCCAAAAGATTTTTAATTTTTCTTTGTTTCAGTTCTCTGGCTCGAATATAATTCAAAATGTTGATGACGGTTTTCATCACAACATCTACTTCTTTAATGGATATATGTGCTTCAAGTTTTCTTAGTGAATTAAACAATAAAATGATAAGAGATTTGTTAGATTGTATTTCTTTTTTAATAGGGAAATAAATCCTTTTCGGATCCGATCATTGAAGAACATCCATCAGTGCACACGGAAACCAATTTTTTTTTCCAATATTATTCTTCTCCAGAAAAGTACAAGTACTGTTGAAAAAATCACTACCTCTAGTTTAATCCTTCATAGGAAGAAATTTCAAAAAATCTTCATAAATTGAATTCTGTTCTGTATAGTATCTGATGAAAATAGCACATTGTGGTGTTGTTGAAATGTCAGTACTAGAAGCAACAGCCAAACTAAAATATCTGCAGTTTTTCAAATCTTCTATTATAATACCAAAACTATGATTTGCAATATCTTCAACATGTCTAGTGCAGGTAGAATCTGACAGTTGTAATTTCTTAATTTGTAATAATATTTTACTTTTATGATTAAATTTATCTAATAATATATTTGAAGCATTTATGAAACATTCTTTCACAATTTCAGCATCTGTAAATGGTTTCATATTTTTGCCAAGTATATAACAAATTTTATATGATGCTTGTGTCACTGCTGCTTCTTGTAAGATTGCCACTGACATAACATTTTGTTGTTGTTGTAATGATTTCTTAAAGAAAGCTGATTTTTCACTTCTTATTAAAATCCCATGAGCAAAAGTATTATTAAACAATTTATATTTCATGGAATAATGACAATCAATGTTATATTTTTTTTAATGTGACACTTCCTCGACAAATCAAACATGTTGCTCAACTTTTGTTATTTAACATAACAAAATATTCTTCTTCAGCATTGTCTTGAAATATTTTATTTTCATCTGATAATTTTTATTTGTTGTTCAAAGATATCATTATGGTGTTTAAATTACAGTTTGTTATAAAATACTATGTGTCTGTGTTTATACTAATTCACATATAAAACGTCGTGTCTCACCTTGATTTCAAAAACATGGATTATTGGCAGATTGAATTAAAGTTTCAAACTTCTGATTGGTCAATTATAGAATTTGCAGTAAATATATTTATCTTTTTAAAATTATATTTATTTTAGTTTAGTATCTAAAATGCAAATTCATAATTTGTCATATTACAAAAAGATTTTTAAAAAATAAATTTCTATTTATAATTGATGGTAATTTAACATAGTCAAATTAAAATAAATGCTTACCATCCAATTGTAAATTTGAGCTGTTATTCATTGAATTCCTCATCAATATGTTTTAGTCTAAAAGTAAATATTTTTGACTAAAATTTGAAAAACAAACAAGTGATTAAAAAAAAGGTTTAGCAAATTATGTTTTTGTTTCCAAATTCAAAACGTAGAAATACAACTGTCAAAGTTAAGGATTGGCACTCCTTTGCAGAGAAAAGAAAAAACAACCAATCAGAAGCTTGAAAAGATGGATTTATGTCATTGTTATACCACTAAATTTAAATATTATTGATTTTTTACTTGAAAAAAAAATACTGAAGGTGCTAAAATATGCAAAATAGAGCAAGTACAAGCCGTATATGAAGATACTTGAACAGTTCTGATGTAGACTTGGCAGGCTTGTCAGATATGTGAAATTAAAAAAAATGATAGATAATATTATTAGTGTCAATAAAATAAATCAATCACACTTGATTATCTGTTAATTAAAAAGAGTGTTGTCACATCTATTAACCATCAGTCGATTGCTGGGATGCACATAAAAGCTTGGTGGGCCACATGCCTCCACTGGCCTCAGGTTGGGTATGGCCGCTTTAAAATGTAGTAGAAATTACAATTTTATTACCAAAAGTATGATTTATCTGGATAAATTTTTATTAAATATTTTTCTTAGATTTTTCACAAATGTTCAACACAGCTTTGCTTTTAGATGGTCATTATCTGCTATGTAAATCATAATAGTGACTTCGTGTTTTGTATTATATTTTCAAATAGATAGATAATATGTACATTTCATTTTAAGTTTATAAAGGATTGGTAATATAGTATAAATTATAGAAAATACACTTTGATAACTGTATACAAATACCAAAAATGATTATGATTAAAATATCTATTATATTTTTAAATCATTAGTACTTTTTTTTTGTTTGAGCTTGCATATTATGTAAAGCATGTGTGTGTGAATATCTGGTCCATAAAACTTTTATTTTTTTAACAAAAATCTTTTATCAAATTGTTTTACAATTTTTCATTCACGATCATACAAAACTTAATTGAATAAAGATAGAGTGAAGCTGCAAACTATAATATATTTTGTTTCAAGACTCCTTGCCTACAAACTTTAAAGGTATATAATAGTTCTCATTTTGTAGACAAATCTTGATTATAATAGAATAAATATTGGTTATTGTACTGTAAGTATAGTATTTTTCAACAAGTATTTATTTCCGTAACATGCTTTATGGGTATAGTGTGCATATATAAATTAAGATTATAATATAAACAAAATTTGAAAAAATGTTATTATCAATAAATTGAGTAAACATATTTACACATATATTTACAGTAAAATGTGTATACTCAATCATTCATAATTCTGTTTTATCATAATCAATAATTTTTTTTAAATTTTAATGAAAGCATAGCAACAGCTTTGTTATCAGCAGATGCAGCTTTACCAGCTATTTTACTAAAGATATGCTAATGTGTATTGCGTATAAAAATTAAAAAAAAAAACAATCACAAAGAAAAAATTTTGTCGCAAGCTTATAATTAACTACACTAATAATTTTACTTAAATCACAAAGGAAACATGATTAAAAAATTCATGTTTGAGATTTGAGAATAGTATATTCAACAAGAAAAAAAAATGAGTGTTGCATATGAGTTTCAAAAATTAATAAATTTATGAATTTTAATGATTTTTTTTTTGTTTATTTATATATATCGTGGTTGACAAATAATTGAAGTCGTCTTGTGCGTTAC
The DNA here is from genome assembly GCA_028023455.1 of Epiperipatus broadwayi. Lineage (NCBI taxonomy): Eukaryota > Metazoa > Onychophora > Udeonychophora > Euonychophora > Peripatidae > Epiperipatus > Epiperipatus broadwayi. The sequence continues at coordinate 5,853,167 of JAQFVV010006206.1, forward strand.
ACTGTATTCCCATATAAGAACACATATAATTAGATGTAGCATTCATGCAAAATTAACAAAACAAATACTACACTTAAATTGAAAATACATCTCATTTTGAAATCTTTATTTCGTCACTCATAAAGCATTAAATATATCATCAGCTAAGAAATTATTGTTTTTAAAGTTATTGAATTTTCTTTCTTTTATTGTTTATAATCTTGAACTGTTTACTCATTGCTAGTTTACCCTACCTGGATATTTATGTTTTTTTTAACAAAATCTGCATACCAGATAAATGTACATATAAATAAACAAATAAAAATAAGTTAATTCAAAATATTTGTATTCATATTTAGTGTGATTCAAAATTTTAAAAACTTGTTCAAATAATAGTTTATGTCATATTTATATTGCGGTTTTCACATAAAATGCATCAAAATTTAGTAAAAGTTATTTAATAAAAAATTGTTATAGACTTAGATCATCCCTTTTAATATATTTTTTTACTAACAAATATTACTTAATTTTTCTAATTTATTTTTGTAAATAAAAATATATAATTAAACATAGAGTTATGTTTGTGATACCCATAGTAAATTGAATCATAAAATGTCTTAATTACTTCAAAGTTCATATTCCAATTTTTTTCTTTTAATAATAGGAAAATGCTAAGGAAAAAAAAAACTTCAATTATTATTTTCTAAGATACAGAAGTTGGGAGTAAGGTAAAGAATAACTTGTTTAGAACAAGGAAAATTGTATGCTGTTTGAGTCTGCTATTCTATACCTATGCTAAACTGCATAAGATAAATAATTACATGGTTAGTTCTCAGGGATTTTTGTATTATTCAACTAACATATGTCTGATTGATTGTTTTAATTCCATTCATTTGATCAAACTTAGACACCTCCCCCCTTTCCATTAAGCAGACAATCAATCAGGATGCTTTAACTGATAAGTCTGCTATTCATCCAGTGCATTAAACCATCCAGTGCAAGAAAATATTGTAAATATATTATATTTCACAGTTTTTACAATTTAGATACTTTTTTACCACTACTGTAATTGATTTATTTTCTAAGTATAATCATGTATAATATAAAAACATTGGAACCCTTATATGCTAGATATATAGTGTTTGTGGTATAAATGATTTTTTTGTATGCATGATTATTATATTTTGTATTGTAATTCTTTATTCTTATTATTTTATAAAATAATTTTTTAATTATTTATACAAAAATTAGAAGAAATAAATACAATTGAGGATATGTTGATGATATTTCACTGTTTAGAATACATTTATAATTGAACAATTATTTTTCTCAATTATAAACATGTTAATTACATAGCTCCTATATTTTAATAAGAACTACTACATATTAGCAATCACATGTTAGTAGCATGGTGTTATTTCTCTTTAGCTATTTTTTTTTATCTAAGAGGATATCATTGGATTTAGTTTAATATACATGTTTTCTGAAAAGAAGTAGATGTTTCAATAATGTAATATCACTACTGTTGTGTACTATGACTATTCTTATATCACTACTGTTGATTTTATGAAAATGCAGACTTAATATAGGTATTCATAATGTATTAATGTCAAAGTGCAACTTTGTGGTACATAAGGTCTAAATTACTTCTGGATATAGAAAATTATATATTCTGCAGACTGCCATATTTTCAAAATATTTTTTATTTAAGTGCTTAATACTGTTGAAGGGAGCATTGACTATTTTTTATCATTTAATTTTATATATTTTTATTAACAAACAAGGATATATCTCATATATTACATGTTTTTAAAATGACTTTATCATTATTAATTTTGAAACTTTTAATGATTTTGATTAGATAATTTTCAAAATGTATAGGTCACAAAGAATTACGGAAGTTCCATCTTAGTAATTACTAAAATTAATATGGTAAATTAAATTTAAAGCAGGAATGGAATGAAACTTATAGGACTAGTACAAATGTAAAATGTTGAATAGTAAATTTAAATATGTTTATGGTACTCTTATACTTAAAAATTAGTATTTTCATATATTAAGCTTAGTCCATAAATGAATTCTGTATTTTTTTTTAATTGTTTATTCTTGTAGTAGAAAAATTTAACTAAGAAGATTAGATTTTATTTATCAAGAAGTTCAACATATAATGTGGCAGTCATTCAGAAATATATAATTTGAATATCATATTCTAGTAAATTGAACGGTAAAGTAATGGTTTGAAATTCAGATTCTTTAAAATATCTTTAAAATTTAATATCCTGGTAGACAGGATCCAAATTCCCTTGGTTAAGAATCAAAATTTTAAATATGTAATTATAAATGTGATTTTATAATTGCTGCCTCAAATCTAATAGATAATTTTATTAAATATTGTTTTAAAATTATGCTTCAAAGTAAATTTTATTTATACTTAAAAAATGATTACATCAGTAAAAACAAGTATATTATGAAACAAAGGTTACAAATATTACTATGGGCAACATTCTCCAATCAATGCAAGTATCCATTAATGAATTAGAATGGGATAGCACTTGAATAAGTCTAGTTTTGGATTCGATCTCAATTGGTTCAAAAGATAGAGTTCCATGAATGTTTATATTTCTCATTTAATTAAGATAGCAGGAATCTGGATGTTGTTTGCATTGGTCTCATTAAAGCAGTTGGAAATGTGTAGCATAATTCTGTAATGGATAAATTAAGCAAACTAATAACAAAAATGAATGTTGTATATATAGCAAAGTCATAACCTTCCAATAGAGAAGGCCTCTTATGAACAATATGAATGAAGAAAGCCTCTTGTTTATAATCAATGAATTATTCATGGAAATATTTTATCAGCTATATTATTCAATGTTTGTCTATATGATTTATAAAACTGTTATATGCAGATGATTGCAAAATTTTCAGATAACAATTTATGAAGCTGCTGATAATTTGTAAAGATATTAATAATTTTTTACAATAATACATGTGTTTGGTGTAATGTTTAGAGTCTATCAAGATTGGTATATTCTTGGTGGTTAAACATTTTTGTTTGAGGTGATTTTGTAGGTTGGTGTATGACATGTTTATTCCATGGGTAATTTTTTGTCAAAGAAAAGTTATTTTTACTTATTGAATTGTATTTAATATTTATATATATTTGATTCTTACTTGGAAAAAATGCATTTTGAGGATTTTTTTGCGTTCAAACATGGGGACTTACAAAACTTTGAACCAGCTCTTGTAGGGTTTAACGCGGACATAACATGGGAACCATGATTTTAATAGATTTTGTCGTTGAGATAATCTTATTTTTCCGAGAAATTTTAGTGATTTTTTTTTTTGTCAAAGAAAGGTTATTTTTATTTGTTAAATTATACCTAATATTTATATATATTTGATTCTTACTTGGAAAAAAAAGTGCATTTTGAGGATTTTTTCTGGTTCTAATATGGAGACTTATGAAACTTTGAACTAGCTCTTGCAGGTTTTGCTTCAGAACTATTATATTGGTTTTAAGTGTCTCCTTTATTTAATGGATTAAAATGTTCATTTTGGTTATTGTGCAGATATTTTTTTAAAATTATAAACTAGTAATAATAGCATCCTGAAGAGATAAGTGAAGATTATAAATATTTATTTTTATAATATAATGATTGTATGTATATATTTTGATTTCTGGAAGCAGGTTGAATATCATTGAGATTGAAAAAAGAAAGATATAATATTTCTATGCTTGTTATATTTATATGAAATGAGATGAAGAGATCAAAAAAAGTTTACTATTTAGATTGGAATAAAAAAATGAAAAAAATGGAGGATTAAGCATCAAAGAATTCAGAACTAATTGATCAAGTTTTACAACTAAGAGTTTTTCAAAATGTATTTAACATTTAATAATTTTTATTAATCATTCATTAGACTAGAGATTATCCACTTAATTCTGTATTGTAATTTTTACTACACCAATTTCGCAAAATAAGGACGGGTTCCTAACCATTTTTAACACGACTTTGGTCATATGTTTATGATTGCATCCCTCCACAAAATGTTAAAAAACGGAAAGAAACCAGTCCCTACCTTGCATGGGAGTGGTTTAGTGAAAATTACATTACAGAAATATTTTTTAACATTAAGTTATGGTTTTTCACAAAGGTGATAGAGCACAAATTTGAAAGTTATTTCTTTGAGCAGTATGGTAATTGTCTTTTGCATTTACAGTCTTATAAATATGTATATTTTAAAGCAATAATTAAATGAGATTAGTATTTAATTAATGTTGGTATCTATAATTTGTATATTTTCAAAAGATAATTTAATGATAAAGACTTTTCCAAACTTTGTGGTAAACATGTATTTTATTTAAAAAGAGAATGTATATTTAATTGATTAATTATTTGTGATGTTATATTGTTTAAGATTTTTGTTTTATTTATTAAATATGCATTCTATTTGTGCAATTGATTTCTGTACATTAATAGTGGTTAATTATAATTCATTTAGTGGAACTTTTGTTTTTCATAAACATTTTTTTTATATTCCATGACTTTCAACTGGAATATTTATAACTGTATGCTTTTTAGAACATAAGTGTTTGATGAGATTTCAAAATATGGTACTGGATGTCTCATGTTGAGTGTGGAGAAATTGTTGTAAACTTGTGGTTGTTTAAGTATTTGTTTGATTATTGAAGAGTAACATTTTCTTTTGGGTCAGATTGAAGAACAGACTATAATGTGTTATGCAGTTTATGCTTATTATGGAATTTGTCTTATTATTTCAGGGTGAGACTGAGTAAAAATATATAATAAATTGAATAATTTAGATAGTACTGAACTTTAATTAATTAGGTTGAGTTTATATTTTTCTCAAACTCCATCATTTCAGCTGGATATGATAATCCAGTCACACATAGGAACTAAAACAATTCATATTATTGAAAATAATTGAAATCAGCATTTTATATAGCATGTCATGTGAAAAAATTTTTTATTTTTTAAAATTATTTTGAATCCATATAATGATATAATGTAGTGTCATTATACTTCATTTTAATAATTTCTACATTTTCACCAATCTTTTACTGTAAACTGTTTATTAAAGTGTATAGATATATGGCTAATCTTAATATGAAATGATAAGATTATGTTAGTTCGCAAGATTGTATTTTTTTTTATCAACTTATGTATTAATACTTCTACAAAATCTTCTGGTTCATCAAATAATATTGCATTATAATAAAAGTATGAGGAAAAGTTAGTTTTCAGTTTAAAATTGTCAACTATATCAAATTGTCAAGTGTTGGTGGCCTTGTGGTTAGCATAGCTGCTGCTTTACAGGCAGCTGGCCCAGGTTCTTTTTCTGGTCAACACTTTGACATATGAAAAAATATATATATCAAATTTGAAAGGATCACTTGCCATTCGACTAATCAGAGTTTTTGTAAAATATATATATACTCTCTTACGGTGTAGTTGATGTAGATGTTAAGTTTTGTTGATCATATATCTTTGATCAATAATCATTTAATGTAAGATTTAGTTATCCAATTTTATTTTATTATTTGAATTTTATTATATATGAAATTATAATCTTGAAAATCTCATCTGAAACAGGGATATAATAATATTTATTTATTTTTAATTTTAAAGTACATTTTTGCTATTTTACAGCCTCTTGTACTATTTGATGATAACCATTTTTGAGAAATATTTTTAAATGGAATAATTTTTCTCACTTTATTTCATTGATGTCTTTCACATTATAATAAGTCATTCTGAATTTAATTTGACAGATTCACTAACTGGAGAATTTATATAAAATATATTTCATACTTTATATAGCACTATTTAAGCAAATATATATTCTATATCATGAACTAGTTATTTTAAAAGTTATCCAGTCTAAAATATCTGTGATAAAAATATTAAAAAATCCAAATTATAATTTAACACTATTAATATAAAATAAGCATCTGTCTTGAAATTGTCTAGGAAGATAACCCCAATCTTATTATTAATGAAACAATTGTTGCTAGAGGGGCAAACAGTATGATTTTTTTTAAAAAAAAAAATCTCTTTTGTCTATTAGTAATTTGTAACTCCTCTGATAAAAAAATTGATATCTGTGAAATTTCTAAAATCATTGAATGTTAACTAATATCCACAACAACTGAACATTAGGGGAGAAAAATACAAAAATATATACAGTGAAGTTTCTCAAAATAGATCCTAAAAATAAAATGAAAAAAGACTAATAACTAAATTTAAAATGAATATTGCAACAATAATAAAGATGACCATAATATATAAAATTAAAAGCTTGTGTAGCACTTGAAAGAGAAGCTATAAGGAATGCACAAATAATAGACTTTCTACTAATATTATAAAAACTATTAATTAAATGCAATATTAACAATTGAGGTCTCTAATGTTCAAAAATATTTTAATAAATTTAAGATAGAACTTAATTTTAGAATATTAACAGCTTTTGAAGATGAAAATATTTGTTTCTGAACAATATCTTATTAATTAAGATAGCAATATGATTAATAAGCAACAGCTGTATGATAAAAACAATTATTATATTCCATTTCTTACTGGTTGATTTACTTAACTTATGGTCTTTGCATTTTATTAAAATGCATGTTGAACAATACAAAAGTATATAACTATTGCCTTGAATCACCTTAAATTTTATTAAATTGTGGAAACAACATGTATTATTCTAAAAAGTTTCCAACTTTTTATTTTTTATTATTGCACAGAGGCCAGTTTAAGACTCCATACTCATTTGGAAGTAATGATCTTTTTTTTTTTTTTTCATTTTGAGATTCTAGTTTATATGATGCTGGTAGAGATTAACAGTTAAATGTGAAGAAAATAGTAATTATTCTCTAAATTAGTAACATTGACATTTCCAGCATTGTCATAATATCACCCACTTCTTACATGGCTTTGACAATCTAGTTATCACCTCTTGACTTGAAGAATTTAAAACATATCATTCTTATAAGCAAAAGGATAATGAAAAAATGTTGACTGAAACTTGATAAAGTTTTGTTTTATGCATGTAATAACTAATTAACATATTAAAAAACAAAGCACAAAAAAAAAAAAAATTAAAAATACTCAAATCTGAAAATCAAACTATGTAAATGCTTCATGAATTTGTTTAAATATTATGTCTATATGTAAAATATTTTTACAATATCTGATATAATGAAATAATACTAATAAGCATTATGAAATTATTTCAAAAATAATTTTCCACAACTTGATAACTCATTATAGAGTTTATTGTTTAATCAACTGAAACCAGAATCACCATTAATTTCTATGAATAATGTAATTCTAAATATTTAATTCTCTTTTTGTTAATTAATGCAATTCTTATAAACTCATTGTAGTTAAATATTACTAAATGGTAAAAAGTTAAAATTCAATTATTGCAGTGATTTTAGCAATGGTCTGCCGCAAGCATGCTTAATGCATTATAAAAGTCTTGAATTTCAACTTTTATCTTTTTGTAATACTCGATTATAACAAATTTATAAGAATTAATAATAAATAAGCAATTATTTTATCTAGCGCTGTGTTTACAATTATATTACATTCAAATATCAGCCTTTCAAGCTAATTGAGCACGCACCTTTTGAGAATGTTAAATAAATGAATACTTTCCTCTTCAATCCAAGATATGGTATTTATGCAGGAATAAAAAGGATCCTCTTATTCCTACAACCCAAATTCTTTTATATGAGCAAATCTGAATTAATAATGTAAATGATTAAATTAAAAATCTCAATTACATTTAGCCTTTTAAAAATGTTATAGCCTGACAATGTAAAACTTCAAGTCTATATTAATTTTATAAGTGCTAAATATATATGATTGTTTGTAAGCAAAATATTTTAATGGAATACAACTCAACAAACAATTTGTCATGTCATGAATAAAATCTAAGCAGTACTATCTTATAATGCCTAATGCTCATTCCAATAGAAAACATTCATATATTTAAGCAAGAATTCATTGAAGAAAATATATTCAGTCCCCTAAATATAAGATTTTATTTTTCCATTCTGCATTACCAGGAAATCACATGTACCATGCCATTCTTTCTTTATGTAAAATAACCAAAATTGGAAAAAAGTGTTAAGGACTTAATTGCAATACCCATTAAAGTTAAAGGTACCTTTGATTGCAGAAGTTTGCCAGTATTAGCAAAGAAAATAATTCAGCTATTTCTGAGCAACCAAAATTCAGCCTGTGGTTTTTATCTACATAAAAAGTGAATCCATGGCCCTCAAAAACTTTTTCAAGATTTTTATTCTATTCATCAACTTTCTTCTTGTGGGACTAAATACATATATATAATATTAATACTAGATGGCACAGCCCATCTCACTTGGGCTTGCTTATGGAAAAATATTTTTAACACTTCTTTTCCTACAATATATATATAATGTTTTTGAAATTCCAAAAGTAATACATTAAAGTTGGTTTAAATCAAAAAGGAATGACACCAAACATGTATATGTAGGATTTAACATTCCCCAATTTAATTCATTACATAGAGTTGTCATCTATGGTTTTTTGCAAAACCTTTTAGGGTAAATGTGTATTTTTAAGTTTTATTTTTGAAACAGATTATTTATTGCCAAAGAAAAGAAAGATTGAAAGAATGCAATAACAAAGAGATTATTATCACTTCTTGCTAATTATTATTTTCCAAAGACAAAAAAAACACTGAAAGAGTCAAATATCTTGAGCTTCTTCCAACATTCAACCACAAATCTAATGTGTTACATAAAATCATCATTTCCATTACCTATTTAAATTCTAGAAAAACATTTAATTTGAGAACATTTGAAAAGTAAAACAGATATTTTAATGAAAACTACAAAATTAAGCTATATTTTTTCCATGTTAAATAAATCAGCAGTAACTATTTCATAAAGTACAACTTTATTCTTTTTTCTTTAGCATATTTAATTGGGCTAGAACATGTTTATTGTTAAATATAAATAATTATTAATGCTTTTCAGAATGCTGTATTTTTTACTGCAGGTGCTCTGTTTCTATGAGATTTTTAGCATTTTTTTAATGTAACCAGATAGTACAAATTTACATCTGGATTTTTTCGCAAACTGCATCATTTGGTTCTGTTTCACTTATTTTATATATAGAGTAGATTAATTAAATTATTAGCACCTCCTCTGTAAAAGAAAGTTATTGTAAATAATATGTATTGATCATATTAAAGAAAAGTAAAACCACTAACTTGAAGAATTTTTTTAGTGGTTGATTTCTTTTTCATTGTAAAATCTTTCTTCAAGTCAAATTATTACATAGTGAACATTGTCATTTATATTTATAATCTCACCAAATAAATTCTTAGGGGTTTCAATTGGCCACTGTCATATATATTTCAGTCCTATGTATGCTACTTAAAAACAAAAATGTAAATAAATAATAACTATCTGAAAGATATTTGTTGTACCATGTAATAAAGCCAGTAATAATCACTAGTATAATAAATAAATTTATATTTATGAGGAAAAGGAACAGTTTTCTTCTTTAGAATTTGCATAGCATCAATGATCTCTAATAATTTTGAATTTATAGATCTGAAGATATTCATGTAATATATAACATAAAAGCATTTCAAAGATCATATTCAGATCGAAGCTTAATTTAAAATTCGGCTTTTTAATATCAACTTTGTTAATATGACTTATATTCATTATCATTTTCAGTATTTTATTCTATTGCAGAATAATGATCTCCAATTTTAATTCAGTTTTTTCAGTGCATAGCTTCTCTATGTGGTTCCAATAATGTTTTTTTAATAATCTTTTTAGAGCCAGTTTAAGACTTCAGCTGCTCATCTGGTATCATTTCTTCTAGCACTGTGTTCAGCCCAGCAACATTTCAGCCTTATAATTCTTTCAATAATATGTTTTTGTTCTTTTATACATGTATTTCACTTTTTTTATTTTTTACAGCTTGACGCATATTTTTAGACTTCATTGTGTGGTCCAAAAGTTATGTTTTGTTCTTTTGCTAAGTATCCAGTCTTAGATCCATATATAAGAATTGATAAACATATCTTTTTTTAAAAAAAACTTTTTTTCCCAAAAAATAGGATTAATTTGCTTAAATATTATTTTAAACAGAAATATTCCATCCAATTTTAAGTCCATAATTAATTTCATTCATTGTTACGAATTTTTATTTTCTTCCTTGTGTTAAAAGCCATTGAATATTATTTTAATCTTTTTAGCTTTTTTCTTTAATATTTGTAACATTTTCTGAGGCCTTGAAATATTATTTTCAAAAACAATCACATAATCTACAAAATCTACATGCCTTAGTCTCTTTTTTTAATCTCCTTATATTCCCATTATTAATCCACAAAATACTTTCCATAAAACTGTTGTAAAAAATGTGTTGATTTGGAGTCACTCTTTTGTACATTCTTACCAATGTTAATCTTAGTGTTATCATGTAATCTAATCACTACTTTAGTGTTTTGATAAATTTTCTTCAGAATTTGATAATATTCTAGTTCTACATTTTAATGTGTCAAAGCATTTATCATTGTAAAAATGCTTATAGAATCAAGTACCTTTTTTATAGTGTATAACTCCAAAGTGTAGTGTCAACTCATAATCATTGATCTCTTCCATAACTTCTCTCAATATTTGGATGTGATCTATCGTGCTAAAACCAGCTTAATTTTTTTTTAGTTGAGTTCAAATTTCTCTATACATAAGTTAAAATGACCTTAGCAAAGATTTTGTATAGAAGTTTTAAAAGACTGATATATTTATAATTTCTAATATCATTTTCACCATTCTTAAGCATTAGTATCACATACTTTCTATCATCTGATATATTTTATAATTTACATGGTATATAACTTTGCCAATAATTTTTTGATTTTTTTTTTTTACCTGCTTTGATCCCTCTATAGTAAAAAAAAAAATAAAAGACATCATTTGACTATTATATATGTTCAAGGCACATATGATAATGGTTAAAGCCTTTTTCTAAAAATAAATATCAATAGTTGTAGGATTTTCAGGGTTTTTTCCCATTCTTCATAAATTGAATTATATGATTCACTTTTTTTATTTAAAATATTGATTATTTCAGATATAATTGTAAAATCTACTTTATTTTTTTAATTTTTATTACTATATAAGTATTTGTAGAAGTTTGCACATTTCATGTTGTCATTCTTCTTTTTAGTAATAGTGCTGTCTTTTCTTCTTATTGCTATATTTTTTTCTTCCAATACTAAAAGATTGTGTTATATTTTTAAGCCTATTGGTCCTTTCTATACAACTCACAATTATATTTTCTTTTATCATCATTAATTCTTTTTCTTATCATTTTACAGAATTTCAAATATTTATTTCTAAATGAATTATTTTAAAATATTTTCATATTCTTTTGTATATTGCTTTGTCTCAGTTGAAAATTACTAGTCAACTTTATCATGTGTTTGAAGTGTTAGTATTCAGTCATTTATAGTTAAAATCTGCAAAGCGCATGTGCAACAGTTTAATGCTGTTTAAATATTACAGTTTATAAACATCGCGCTATATAAAATAATTGATTTATTTACATAACTGATTTTAAAATCAGCATTTATTTTTATAGCGTCTGTATACAATTGTAATTACATTCATATCGGCCTTTCAAGCCAAATTGTGCAAACGCTTTTGCGAGTGTTAAATAATAAATGAATACCCTCTGACCAAACAAGATATAGAATTTATGCAGGAATAAAAGGAATCCTCTTATTCTTACGACTCAAATATTTATATATGAGCAAATCTGAAGTACTGGCACAGAAGGTGTGACTATAGAACAGTCACTTTAAATTACTATATATAACGTATGAATGAATGACGCCGATGAAATTTACTAGAATTTACTGAACGTCATTCCAACTGAAACTTAATCATATATATAAATCAGCATTTATTTTTATAGCGTCTGTATACAATTGTAATTACATTCATATCGGCCTTTCAAGCCAAATTGTGCAAACGCTTTTGCGAGTGTTAAATAATAAATGAATACCCTCTGACCAAACAAGATATAGAATTTATGCAGGAATAAAAGGAATCCTCTTATTCCTACGACTCAAATATTTATATATGAGCAAATCTGAATTACTGGCACAGAAGGTGTGACTATAGAATAGTCACTTTAAATTACTATATATAACGTATGAATGAATGACGCCGATGAAATTTACTAGAATTTACTGAACGTCATTCCAACTGAAACTTAATCATATATAAATCAGCAAGAAAGGCCGATATGAATGTAATTACAATTGTATACAGATGCTATAAAAATAAATGCTGATTTATATATATGATTAAGTTTCAGTTGGAATGACGTTCAGTAAATTCTAGTAAATTTCATTGGCATCATTCATTCATACGTTATATATAGTAATTTAAAGTGACTGTTCTATAGTCACACCTTCTGTGCCAGTACTTCAGATTTGCTCATATATAAATATTTGAGTCGTAGGAATAAGAGGATTCCTTTTATTCCTGCATAAATTCTATATCTTGTTTGGTCAGAGGGTATTCATTTATTATTTAACACTCGCAAAAGTGTTTGCACAATTTGGCTTGAAAGGCCGATATGAATGTAATAACTGATTTTAGTAAGTATCAGTTAAGTCTTGATTGCATGTTTTAGTTTAAATTTATTGGAGTAATTCTGAATGTTGGTATTCTTAATGAAATTAGCTGTCTATACTAAGTTTTGTAGGCATCAAATATATGTGGATTTTCGCGCAAAACACATAAAAATGCTGTTTCCGTGGCCGACATGTTCAACCCACGTTTTCTATAATACAACTTTTTTGTTGTGCTACAGAATGCAGGCCGCTATGTCATGTCGCAGTACAGCATGTATGTCGCATAGCAGCAAATACATTTTCCGAATTCACACAATTTTTAAAATAATTACGGCTTGATGACAGAGTTTGTATTTGAATTGTATTGAAATGTTCAGATTTTTTAATACAATAATTATAAGACTTTTTACAATGTACTGTATTGAACTTTTATTTGGGAAAATGTTAAATATCTATGTTTTTATTGAGTTGCAATTAGGTAACATGTCAAGTAACATACTGTTAGTAACATTCCACAAGACAAAGAAGATTCTACCGTCTGTATATTTTTGAAATAAAAAAGAGCGGTACGAAAAAAATATCCAGTAAGAAAAGTCCAAATATACAGGGTTTTTTTTTGTAAATTTAATAAAAAGCAAATATTATAAACATGTTTAATAAGTAAAGAAGACATTTGTATGTGTTTGTTGATGTTTAAAAAAGTTTGAGTTTCTTTCTTCTGTCCGAGTATGGTTACGATTTTGAATTTTTTTATTTTAGCATTACAAACAAACAAAACACTAACCCTAAACCTAATCCTAAATCTAACCGTAACAACTTTTACTTTTATTACGATTATTATTTTTTAGTTAAACAACAACAAAAAAAGTCGTAACACAAGTAAAAAAAATATCCAATAGAAAATTGATAAAAAAAAAAGCCGTAACACAAGTAAAAAAATATCCGATAGAAAATTGATAAAAAAAAAAGCCGTAACACAAGTAAAAAAATATCCGATAGAAAATTGATAAAAAAAAAAAGCCATAACACAATTTAAAAAGTATACAATATAAGAAACACGAATCAAATTGTAATTTGTTGATTTTATTTTACATTTATTATTATCATTTAAATTGTATATGTTAATAAAAAATAATATTTAAAAAAGACGGTTTTGTTTTGTTTTTATTTTCGCATTACAAAAAAGCACAGAAAAATTATTAAAATCAACAACCTGTGAATGTTCATATTTTATAGTTTTATTGTGAAAATGGCGCCATCCAACGGCATCTTTATCTATAATACAAGCACCAAAAAAAATTTCATTTCAAGAGGCAGTCAAAGATTACTAAAAGACATTTTACCTCTTTTAAGATATGTCTTCCAAAGAAGCATACCTATTCATATTATATAATATAAATATGTAAAATATTAAATATGTCATATTATTCAATATTATTTATTATTAATAAAAGATAAATCATTCTAGATCTTGTTTACCAATTGGCAAAAGTAATCAGTAATGAAACTGTTACAAAATTCTAATAAGGAAGGCAATTTAAGATCCGTTACATTTATCCAATTATGCATACTTTTATCTTTAGTAGCATATATGTTAGTTTTATCAATAATTTTACTATATAATTTTTTATCAAAAAACATATGGAAAAAGTCTAAAATAGAATACTCACCAGTTGTGGGAAACTTCAAACCTGGAAACTTAGTAAAATTCTCTACCTATGTTGGTTCAGCGATTACATTCGAAGGCACATTACTGCTAGATGAAGGACTGCTAACATCCAGAAACATAATACTAGATGAAGGCCCTGGTCTGCTGCTATCGAACTGAGGTACATTTTTGGCTTTTCTTCGTCTTTTTGGCTGGTAATGGGTTTCTTCTGATGATGAAGTGAAATATTCTCGATCGCTGTATGAAATAGTTTTGTCGGAGTCGAAGGGCAAACTCATCAATGCTGGTAGAATCCATTTCTGAATCCATTTTTTCCATCTAGTTTTCTTCCGGGCTTTTTCTTCCGTACAATCTAAAAAATTGAGAAAAAAAATAATAATAATTGACCTTACTCGGGAAAAAATTGGGGAAAAAATCATTTTTTGTCCGAGAAAAATATGGCGACAACCTACAGAAAGACAAGAAATAGGCACAGAGAACTATGGTATACACGCATGCGTAATCCTCTTAGTTTTTCCATAATTTCAAAATGAAAACTCTCTTAGTTTTTCCATAATTTCAAAATGAAAACTGAATTTCAACCAACGATCGACATACACATAAAGCATTCTTATGATTCAAGCATAGATTTGACTAAAGTTCGATAAAATTTTGTTTTGTGTTAATATAGGAATTTTTTTTTTATTTCTTCAAAATATAAATAACTTATTGATACATTTGAATTAAAGTTTCTTCTTCAACATAAGACTACATATGTATTTGCAATAAAAATAGAAAATCATTTATTTTCTTTATTCCAAAGCCATCTTATGTTAGTTTGGGAATACTCATATCCCTAGACTAATTTCTAGTTATTGGGCATTTTCAGGGAAGACCTGGATTGCTATTACACATCTAGTAGGCATCTTTAGGATTTCAAAAATCTAATGTTATGATTCTAAGTCAATTTGCTTGTATAGTTATATAATCTAATGCTAGGCCAGCTTTTAGTTCAAATTAACATCAAATTTTTCCAGAATTTATACTATAACTGGAATTTCTCATATTTTAAGTGTTGGCAATATAATTATATTCTACTTTATACAATTTTGATAGCAAGTTTCTTTCATTATTGCATTTTATCATGCTCCTGATGTGATCTTTTTTGCAATTATTCTCAATTATTAGTAGATGAACAACTTTGTATTTTGAATATGTTGTTTTATATTATATTATATTATATTGTGCTTTTTTGACCTATAAGCATTTTGAATTGATATTTTTAAAGTTGCTTCCATTGTAATATGTATATTTTTTGATTTAAAATTGGCATTAAAAAAAGAGGTGCAATAACAAAAAAACTTTACCATTTGAAATAAAAAATGCATGTTTTTTTTTTAAGTGGGTTTTCCATATAGGAAGACCTTTAATTACTTACTTAATTTTAAACACTGTGGCTAGAATATTGTAAATAGCTATGCTTTTTTTTTTTTAACAAAATCCTGATATAAAAATGCAAATTGAAATGAAAATAATTAATTTTTAAGAAAAATCATTGCAATATATATTATAACAAAAAATATTCATATTTTGTATAATATTGTTTTTCACTTAATTTATATTTGCCTTCATTTTACACATTTTTCACTATCACTCCTCTTTCCTGTAAAACATTAAATTCAGAGTGAATTTTTATTTTTGCTAATAATGTATATTTGTAACAATTATTTTCTTTTTTATCATGTTTTATGTCTATTTAATTTTTCATAGTTGGATTTTTTTTTTCTACTTAGTTTTCATGTCTTCCATATTGCTTATCTTTTTGTTCAAGGCTTGTAGCATGTACATGTTTAATAAAATAAAACCACCAATTATAAACTTTATTAACAGATCAATTTCTTACTCAGTCTCCTAAAGTTTATCAAGACGTAAGAGTAGTTTATTCAAAACTAAAGATTATAGAATCATTTCACATCTACATAGGAGGATTTTTTTTAAAAAAAAAAATTAAAACAACTAAGCATTTTGATGTCTAAATTAATAATTACATTTAAAACTTCTCTAATCTAATTCCTTTTGATTTTTTTTAATTTCTTTAATAAATATTTTTTTTACATCAAGTATGGTCCTTGATTAATAATTTATATTTTAAAAGTCTTCCATTATTTTTTATTGTTGTTGTTGATTTTATTCATAAACAATCAATATATTAAATCTCTCATAAATTCCCATTACATTAGTTTACAAAATATTTTCAAATTAAAAACCTGTTTAGCCTTTGCATTTTTTATTCTAATTTTGATTTACTTGCTCTACGACCATTTAACCACCCACTCTCCCATCCAGATATCTTTGGAAAAGTTTTCTCTTTAGTAGAAAGTTTCTTGAGAGAAATTATACATATATTTGATAAGTATATTTAAATTAACAAAATAAACTTTTTAAAATAATAATTAAAACCATTATTAAACTACAGATTTAATTATATATATATAAGATAAAAAGTAAAAGTTTTTAAATAGCCCACTGCAGATCAATGCCCTTTGCAACAGCCCCTCATAGAGGAATAATGAAAGATAAAGCATTGATGATCAGGCTTGCCATTTAATTATCTGATAGAAAGGTTTTAATTTTTTTTTTCTATTCGTTTATTTTGTAGCCAAAAGTAGCTATATATATATTATAGCACAATGTGAAAGCAGAAATAGCAAAGGAAAATGAATAGGATGTAGAGGGGTTTTTTCAATCAAATTATATGTGTTAATTATATGAAATCATAATAAGTTTTAAATTACTGAAAATACAAATAAAACAGATTATTTGAAATTTTGATTTTAATAAATAATATGAAATCACAATAAGTTTTAAATTATTGAAAATACAAATAAAACATTATTTGAAATTTTGATTTTAATAAATAATATTTATTAATTTAATTATATGTTAGATTGTTTCAAATTAGGTAGTTTAATTAAATGTTTTTAGAAAAATATGCAATGCCTATGTAATGTTAAATTTATAAATACTTTTTTAGATAGCAGCAGCCGTTTTCTCATGATCTATTGAGATCCCAATGATAGCATTTGTACTATTAATTAGAAAATTTAAAATTGCTCCAAAGCATAAAGGTATAGTTGCAAGCAATTTTGCCAAATCCAAAAGAAGTCAGGAAATGCATTGCTTTTAATTCATATTGATTTTTCAGTCTATACAACCATCTCTTAATTGCAAAAAAAAATTATATATTCATGCTCTCTGATACAATACATTACTGACTACTGGGATATTTTTTTTTTCATCTATAAATTAAATGCTTTTTCGGGGCTATAAATAATCCTAGGGTGAATTTCATTATTTGTTCATGAATTATTTGTTTTTATTAAATACTCAGAAAACTTCAGTATATGGTGTTTTTTTTTTCAAAACTATATCAATTCATTTTATCATGATTTCTTTTAGATTTGGCAGAATTGCTGCCATCATTAACTTTGTTCTGTGAGTCATTTTAAATGGAAATTTTAATTTTCAAATTCATAGCATATTGCAATTTCTAATTTTCTTTTATTTAATTTTTTGTTTTTTTTAAATTATGGATTTCTAAATCACAAATCCAGTAATCAGATTATATTTCATTAGGATGCTTATCTTTCACACCACTTATATTAATCTTAATGTTTCTCTCCAAGATGCAAAAACATCACAAACTTTATTTGGGGTGAGGTGCAGATAGATAAATTAACACTACTTTTTTTTCAAATAGAACTGCTAAAAGTACTAATAATATTATTTCTTGAATACTGTTGTTGAAAAATAAATCACTAATATTTTTCAAATGGTCATGCTTATATATTTAATCCTAATAATTTCAAGGAAGTATGAAAAAGTGTTATAAGTATTGTTATTTATGTTTTTGTTAATCAATAAATTATGTGTCAAAAATATCACAAAAAGATATGAAAAAGTGAGAGGCATTTAACTTGTTAATTTTTTTTGTTGTATTAATCAATAAATTCAATTTCTAAAAAATCTCAAGGACAAAATATTCTCATTTAATTTATATATAAATATATTTATCAATAAATTTCATTTAAAAAAATCTCAAAGTGATGTCAGAAGGCGAAAGAGGTACCTATTGTTAATTTTTTGTTGCACTGATTACTGAATTTGATTATTAAGAGTTATTGTCAATGAAGTGTAAAAAAGTTAGTTATTTGCTTCTTTATATTTATAAAATATATTTAATTAATTTCACAAAATTGGTTAGTAAATAAATACATATGTATGTATATATATATATATTATAGCCTTTAGCTTTGGCAGAAGTTAAATGTTAAGTCAAATTTTGTGCTAAGGCAGGGATGCCCAACCTGTAGCTCGCGAGTCACATGTGGCTCGCGCAATGGTTTAATGTGGCTCGCATTGCACTCTTCAAGAAAAATTGATGAAATATTTTATGTTCCTTGACGCCACATGCACACACTAAAAAATAAACATTTTTGCAATACAAACGATAACGATATGCAGTGTCAAGTTTCACATTAAATAAAATAATTAAAATATACTTTTCCTGTAATTGTAATTTATATGTATGTTACCAAATTTTTAATAAATAAATATAAATAAAATGTATTTACATTTTTTTTCTTTTTAACATATTACACCAGTTTTTTTTAGTTTGTGAATTACGTTTATAAATGTAATATGAAAAATGCAATATATAATTGTGGCTTCCCAAATTTTTTTAAATTCTCAACTGGCTCGTGTCAAGTTAAAGGTTGGGCATCCCTGTGCTAAGGCATCTAAAAAAAAAATTATATAGCTTAATTTTGTTATGAATGCTAGTATTTTATAATGTTATAAAATTTTGCATATAAAAGTTACTATATCAATATTGTATCTGTTGTACAGCTGTAAAATAATTTTACATAGCTTAAATAATTAGTGTTTTAACTTAAAGATGCTAAAGTCTTTAAATATTTAAATAGCTGGTAATTTATATGATAAATAATGTATTTTTAAAGTTAATAATGCTAATTTAGTTTTAACTATTAAAATGTTTGAAAAACCTTGTAATAATTTTTAAAATTAAGAAACCCTGTTCAGACCCTATTTTTAATTTGCTGATTCTTAAAACTAAAGTTGTAATATTTTAATTTATTTTAATGTTAACACATAACATTCTAATTAATTATTTTAGTCTAATTTAATCAGAAAAGAATTTAATAGAGCTAATAACTAAAGTTAAAATTTTAAAGTAATGAATATTGAATGAATAAATATTATACTTATTTCATATTATTTATGTTTAAAATATTCTGAGATACTTGTCTAGATTTAAAACAGGGATAAATAAATGTATTAAATATTGTTTATAATATTTTCTTTATTAAAAATACAATGTAATATTTTGTTTTGTTCTGGTATTTAGTAATTTTAATTAATTATTTTATTGTACCATGAAGTGTTTTAATTAATTTTGTTTCAGTTGTCTAGACAAGCTTTAAAAAAATTGATTTATTGTAAAATTGAATATTAATTAGATAATTTTTGATTAACAACCTTCCCTAATTATAAATAAGTCAAGGATTCAAACTAATCCGGGAAGCAGTTGTAAGTTAAAATTGTTATTAAATTTGGTGGGAAATGGTCATATGACCAATAGTATAAATAAGATGAGATTGATATCTGACTTCACTCAAGAATCATTGCATACTGTTTTCACTTCACTGCAATTGTTTAATTTGTAGCAGTCATATTTTAAAAAGTGTAATTTTCATTAAATTTTTTTAAGGTGAGTATGTTAGGCTGAATTAAAACTACTTAGGCACACTTATTTGAATTGAAACACCAAAGGGACTGAAATCTCTATACCTGCCAGCTCTATTGGTAATATGTTTTTATTATTACAATGTCTAGAATATTATCTTCTAAATTTATTATGTTGGAAAACTTCAAAAGTTATTGTTATTGCTGTTATCATGACTAAAAAACAATTGTCAGTTTCAGAGTCCAATTGAATGTCTATGTTATAATTAAAGCTGCCGTGGAATATTTAAATTTCTTAGTGGCAAGAACATTACAGAAAGTATTAATAATTTTTTGATATTTTTTTTAAATTATTCATTTATGTCAAATATCTGGAATTCATTTACCTTGAGTTAAAAAAACCATAAAATTCAAGATAACAGTATTTTTATATAATGAATATACATTTCAGACATTTACCAAATGATTTAAATCTACAAAAAGAAAATTAAACTAATGATAATTTATTCTTCAATAAAAAAATGTATTTGTGCTTATTTAAATAAAAGACATTATCTTGTTAACTTATTAAGGCACAAATAAAAAAACTCACTTATGGCTATTTCTATTTTCTACCCCTGTAGAAGAAAGAAATCATTTTCTCCAAGCAGATAATAAAAAAAAATCAGTTTGCAACAAACTGATGATAAATATTATGTGAAATTTAAGTTTTTACTTAATAAAAAAAAATAAACCTGTGAAAAAGGACATTATATTTTATAATGCTTGCAAAAATGTTTAAAACATGCAAATTATTTTTTCTTTCTGAATGTTGCTATGAGTTCAAGATTTTGAGATATATTTACTGTAATATTATTAACATTTATTATAATTTAAATCCATGTATATATTTAATAAATGGCCATAAATTTATCATACACTTACTAGCAAAACTATTTAAAATTTACTAAGGATATCTAAAAGAAAGGTGTTCAATATTGCATAATTATTCTTTAGATTTTAATCTCTTAATTATATCTTATATAATGGATATGTTTGCTATCCACAAGATGTTGCCAACGTTCTTCATATTTAAGTTTAATGGAGAATAATTCAAGAAGGAGGCAGAAGGCTATTATTTAGTTTATTTATTTGATGGTAAAAGGTTGAATTTATTTGTATTATGATTTTTATACTATGTTTTATTCATGTGCATATTATTTTCATGTTATATGCTATATTTTGAAATATTAGAGGTTAAAGTTCTCGGAATAATACTTTATCATATTTACATATTTTAAAATAATGCGCCTCCCTTTTTAAAAATATGAATTTATTTATGAAGATATATTGTTATATGGTAAGCTGTATAAGTAGATGAATATTTCTATCATTTGTTTTATAAATGTTTATTGCCTAATGTTAATAGAGCCATATTTTGGCATTATTGTTATTTATCATATTTCACATCAGGCCAAGAGGCTTATATATATATATAAAAAGTTAAGTTGAGAGAAGGTTGGTATCATCCTTTTCTTATCAAAATCTCTGTCGTGTGTCTTTAAAAGCCTGATCATTCTTAAAGACAGCTGTTTAAAAATCTGATTGGTTGTCTGAGAAACAACTGTAGCACACGTGAAAGACTAGCAACCTTTCAATTATTACTAATTTAATAACAACATGCAATTTAGACAAATGTTATTTACATACGTTGCTGATAAATTATATTAACATCTAGAAAATTGCGGTGTAGTAAATCTAAGATTTCACGCTGTAATATCGTAAATTAAAAAAAACCTCAGTGAGTAATAAATGAATATGTTTATATTTCAAGCTTTCAGGCCAAGATGCTTAAGAGTGGCTTATATATATAAAAAGTTAAGTTGAGAGAAGGTTGGTATCATCCTTTTCTTATCAAAATCTCTGCCGTGTGTCAAAAGCCTGATCGTTCTTAAAGACAGCTGCTTAAAAATCTGATTGGCTGTCTGAGAAACAACTGTAGCACATGTGAAGGACTAGCAACCTTTCAATTATTAGAAATATTAGATTTATTCGCTCTCTATTTTAAGAGAGCTTTTATATGCCAGTATATTTAAAGATGGTTGTGTTAGTCTCCATCATTTTTTGCTAGCTTATTTTTCAAAAGGAATGGTAACATTTGTCTCTTATTATTTATTGTTTTGCTAGCATTTGTATGCTTATAGCATAAATTTTAGGGATTGTAGCTTAGGCTCTATTTTTAAGGAAATTCTTATTTAGTATTTTGTCCCTGATGTGCATTTCTAATTATTTTTCCTGACTAGTGACAGTCCTAGATCCTTTATTAACCTTCCAAAGTAGACATGTCTTATGAGCAATACTGTCATACTTACACTTTGCTTTACTTTATTATTATTGAAGATGGATTTTGTTTGTAATTATAGTATGTTTAATAAAGCATGTGGCATTTTTAGTAGTTCTATCTATGTATTGAGGAACTCTATCTTATTTCTATAGCATTCTTAGTTGGCTTAAATGTGAATATTACATTATAAATGTGTAAGTCCTAGATTAGAGCTTTGCTAATTATCAGGACTAAGTATGATGATAAATAATTAATTTTAAAAAAATTTCATTTTAGCCATAAATAGACAATATACATCTATCTTATAATTCCTTCATCGTTGGATTGTTATGCTAATATTATTATTGAGTACGTTAAATATTCATCAAAGGGATACTGCTTATATGAAGGTTATTATCATTGTATGAATGAATTAATAAAACTTTGGACTAAATAAACAATAAAAAGTTATTTTAATATGCTAGATTATTTTGCTTAATCCTATGGAATTTATTTTTAATAAAATATGTAAATTTTATTTTGATTCTTCTATTAAATTTTGAAGAAGTAATATTGTGAAAACTTTGGCTACATGGACTCCAGTATAGATTAATTGTAAATTTGTTTTTGTTTTCCTATAAATAAATATTTGTTGTTATTATTTTAAAAAATTTTCATAGTCATTTGTTCACATCATTCCACTTATCAACCAGAAATCAGTTCACATATTAATTAAAAATTTAAATGCTTATAAAATATAAACTATTTTAAGTTTATTTTCCAAAAGAGTATATGACATTGAAACTAATAAAAGTCACTTTATTGACTTATTTAAACATTAATATAACATCTAAGAAATATATATTTTGCTTAATAAAGAATTATAATTGGATTTGTCATTTTGGATCACTAATTAATTTAATTTGCTTATTTCAAATCACTGTACATGTTTATTTTTAAATCATTTTCATATTCGAAGATCATATTTAGAAGTTGTTTAAGTAGATTTATTCTAGGTTGTTTAGGATGGCTACAAAATTCCTTACCCACTCTTAATATCTGAGTGTAATCCTAGATTATTAATTATCTTATTCTAAAATTAAGAGTCATGTTTCAGTTAATTTAAATTAGTAATAGTAGTATTAGTATCATAATTATGATAAGACATTAGCTGAAGGAAAATTATGTCATCTATTTTATTAACTAGGAGTTTATTTAACAATGAATAAATCTAAAGAATCAAAAGAATTTGACCTGAGATACTCTAATGTAATTTCACAACCATATTATTAAATGTATTTTGATATTAAAATTTTCCATTCAATGATAGATTTTAAGTGGCATAGATTTTAAAAGAATATTTCAAAATTTAATAAGAATTAAATAATGTTTTATCTGATCAAAGCAATAAGATGCTTAGAAGATCTTTATAAGATTGATTAAAAATTAGTAGTTGTATTAGATCTTTGTAGAAGAAAGAAATTTAAATATAACATTAATGGCATATATTCACTATATTAAGATTCTTTTACTTTTGCTTGAGTGAGTTGGGATTTCTTCTCTTGATTTATTAATAATATTACTTTGTATTTTTCTTATATTTTATTATAATGTTTCTCATATATATATATATTATTTGTGGCATATGTTATGAATCTGCTGAGCTTAGCTAATCGAAAGATATCCTTTTCTTTACATTACAATTTTTAACTTTCTACTTTGTGCAGCATCATTGTCAATCTTTTTATCTTTCTTTAGATTAGAATATATATTGTTTTCCTGAATATTTGTGATGATGGTGTTTTAGATGTATTTATACATTGGACTATTTCATTCATCTAATATAAATATTGAATGTCTTTAGAAAAATTTAACTTTATTTGAATATTTCAAATACATTCAACTGTTAATAATTGCACACAGGTTAGTATATGCACAATGTTTCAAATAGTATTATTTCTTTTTTAGGTGTTGCTGGCCTGAACAATGATAGTACTTGCATGGAAATCAAAGCTGGTTCCTTGATTCTTGAATATTGAGTTTTAAGGTAGTGCTCTAATGAAATGAGTCATCCTGGCAATGGAAGCAGCCAATAGAAATTTCATATACTTATCTATAATGAATTCTTATGTTTACAAAGCCTAAACTTGAAATGCTGAAAAGCAAAAACTGTCTATGAAATAGCATGTGAATGTGGAAGAATGTATATTGGTGATACCAGTTGCCACATTGAAAAGTAATTATAAGAGCACAAACTGATGATTAGGAGAAAAAATGTGTCTAAGATAGACCATGTATGTACCAATGAATATATATGTTCAACTGTAAAAATACAAAAATGTTGAATAGAGAGAAAAAGATACAAAAAAGAAAATTCAAAGAAGCCACTCACATGACAATGGCGAATAACCCTATAAGTCATCCTAGTGTGACTATACATAATGTATGGAAAACACTAATCAACTTTGTTCTTAGAAAAAAATGGATAAATCAGTAGGAATCTCATAGATAAGTATGTAAAATTGTTCTAACTATTGTCTTTGGCAGGGTGGCTCAGTTTATTAGAGCATTATCTTAAAATTGATATTGAAGAATTGAAGAGTCCAGATTCGATTCCCTTGCTAGAACTGTCACCAGTCAGGTCAGTAACATCTAAAGAAGGGAGGAGAATAATATTTCTCAAAATGTTGTACATATATACATCTGATTTTACATTTTGTTTAAATTTTTCTATTTATTAGTTTTGCTGATTATAACTTTATTTGGATTTTCTGGTGAATTACCTTTTAGAGGGTTTGAAAAACTCGAATATTATTTGACAGCTATGATGGAACTATCTATAAACATCTAAATTTGAATATACTTAAGATTAATACTATATAAATTTGTTTCTAGGTTTTGAGTATATGGCCCTAGATTTAAAATTGGAAGATTATATTGTATCTTCTTGTTCAGAGTTGTAAGAGTGTCTTAGCTTTGTCTGGATTCCCAGCTAAATTTTGAAAATAATACTAGCAAATTAATTCAATAATATATGCCAGATTGCAAAACTATATACAGTTACTTTTTTTTCTGGACATATTAAAACTTCTATTGTTTAATTTTTTTAGTTTTGTCTTTATTTAATTACTGTAAACTATCTAATTGTCCATATTTGAGCATTTCTGATTGATTATTCAAAAAATTCAAAATATATGTTTGGGATATTATACTCATATATTTTTTTGCTGCTTAAGCCATTATTTTAAATTGTGCAAGTGTGAAAATAGTATTTATGTTGTATAGTTAATAAATAATTATAAAATTCATTCAATATGAAATTGTATGTGCCAGATTTCAAAAGTTGTATCTTTATTAAAAGTTTTGTTTTAATAGAGTAATGAACTTTCTCTCCATGATAGATACAAGGATAGTTTAGCTTTTAAAAGGGAAATTAAATATTTGCTCTCAGTAGATTAGCTTTTTAAAAAAGAAAAGGAAAAAAGTAATAATATATTGAAATTTTTTTTATATATTGAAGATGTAATATTTTTTATTGTTAAAATTACATTTGTGGGTGTGTATCTACTTTTATATTGTTTATCTTTTTTTGTTTTGTGTGTGTGTGTGTGTGTGTATTTACATTTTTGGTTTGGTCAAAGATAAGCTATTTGCTAAATCATATATATTTGATAATAAAGATGATTATCTATGTCCAACAATTTTATCAAATTCCAAAAAAATTCAAGTAATGAAAACTGAACTAATACTGCTACAGTATATTAATGCACTTAGGTACTTACTGTGTAGGCTTTTTAATAATAATAAAAAATTATAACATCCTTGCAAATCAATGAGATTATAAATAGAAGTCATTAAATTCTTTTTTTTAATATGGACAATTCTACCTAGTGCATTAATATAAATAGGAATTAGTAAATAACTCCACTTCAGTATAGATTCACACTTTAGCATCAAATGCAACATATTCATGATATTTAAATAAGAAAGACATTATTTACATCGATGTCAGGCATCTTAAAAGGCAGTTGAAAATGGGGTTTGATGAAAATTGTAAATGATGATTTTTGCTTTATTTTATTTCATATTTAAACAGGGATGCTAATTATTTGTTTATAAATTTAAAATATATCAAATATGATATTAGAAACAAATTTGTGGAATAGAGATTTTTTTATTGTAAAGTCATTGCATAATGGGGCTAAAGAAATGTGTTGATTACATACATAGTCTTTATAATTTTAATTTTGCAGAGTTGTGTCCCATAGATAATTTTAAAAAAAGTAACTGTTAAAAGTAAGAAAAAAAATTTTTTATGTTTATTTTGTGGATTCTATCTAGAGAAGACAAATTTTGAGTACAGAAATGTAAATCATGAGTGAAGGGGAACTTGCTTTGGGTAATCATTTCTTATTCAATGTTAAATCTATTTACATCTTGCACTGAATGATTTGAGCAAAATTGGTTTGAAACTATTGATGTTATCCTATTGATTAAATAGTCTAAATATGTCTTCAGACAGAAAATATAAATCTTAAATACCACAATTTTTATATTTTATATAGAATGTATGTATAGTGTTACAAAATGCTGAATAAAAAATAATTTTATTATTATTAAAATTGTATAGTCTTACTTCTGATTTTTAATTTTGAAAATATTTTTTAAAATGCATTTATCTTCATATGAGTTATGAAATATTTAACAAAACTTATGATAAAAGATAAACAATAATACCTAAATAATATAGTAAAATGTGCTTAACTGAAATCACATATTATGTTAAACATTACTGCATTAGATTTTAAAATTATGTTTTCAAATTGATACTTCATTTTAATTAAACAGATTCCAAAGAGTTTATTTAAAAAGTGAGAGAAACTTTACAAAAAAAAAAAAATTCAAAATGTTTAATGAATTGTTTTTACATATTTAATGATAGATGTTAAACATTTATTATTTAATTATTTCAGAAATTATTAATATATTTAAAGTAAAATAGAAAACCATGTAGCATTAGGACTACTAGCCAAAAAAAAAATTTTTTTTTTTACTAAAATTCTTCCACGACCGTGGTTTCATAATATTTAATAAATAGACCTTTTCAAGTAAAATTCAACAAAATACAAACAACATATATACTTAAATCCTGCTTAGCGATTGACTTTTATGCAAAAATTCACAATATCAATCATCATCAATTTTGGTTATTATTTATTACAATGATCTTTTAAAAAAGTCCATTTTTTTTTTTTTTTGTGGCAATTTTGTAAGACTCATGATGCCATTGGATAGTTATTAGCACTATATCATACAAAAGTAAAATAGTAACTTTCATGTTGAAATTGTGCAGAAAAATAGTTTATTCAATATTAATGCTGTATACAATATTTTGATTATAAATGTAAAATGTGATTAATGAATGTATAGTACAGTATTTTATTTAAATTTCATCCAGCGTCTTTGCAAGTCAATCATTATTTCAGAAGTGACATCCAAAGTAAAGATTTTCATTGCTAATGATTACAAAACCAAAAAAAAGTTCCCTTCAGTATAATAAATAAACATAATTATATTTTAATGATGTACAACAACCAAATATTGTAACAGTCAGAATCGTCTATCTCGCTAACACACTGCAGAATTCAAACCCCAGACACGAAACTGAACATTCTAGGAGGGGTTGCCTTCTAGATATACTAAGTTCGAATATAAAGCCCAAATTTCACAGCGCCATCTACGTGACAACGCATCTGATGCCACTACTAGTATGACCTTTGACCGGTGCCTGGTGGTCAGGGAGAAACAAAAGACTCTATACTAAAAGAAGTTTGGGTGGCTAATTAACGTCTATGGATTTACAAAAGAAATGCAGAAAATATATATATAGACCGAGACAGTGATAGGAATCAAATAAAATAAGAGATCAAATTTAGTTTTAAATAATTTCACAAAATTTATTTATATAAATTATATGTATAACGCCACTGTCTGCTTATATGAGACAGGGATGCGTATTAAATAATTATTGGCATTATATTCCAATAAATGACAAAAAGGTTTTAAAGCAAAGTGATATATTCTATTCCTCGGGCTAATAGCATTACGATAATGTGCTTGATGAGATAGGAACATGTGCAAGGTGCTTTGAGCAATTATACAAGTTTAAGAAAATATTTGAAATTAAGTGTTATAAAATATTTATTGATTTCGAGAATAGCACGTGCATTGGGAGGTCAGTATTGCTGATAATGAATTTATTAAAGTTGGAGGGTGTGACATGTTTAAGTCATGGATGCTTTGTAAAATAAATATAAAATAAAACAATATTGAAGATCCGGAATAATTACGGAGGGCATCTCGCCGCTAACCCGTAGGAAAGTATTTTATGAACAGCCAAAACTTAGCGACTGTGTGACGATTGCATTTAATTCCCAGGTGTGTCATTTGGAACACACTCTGCCTGGAAACTTGCAATATACGAAAAGAACGGACTTTGCCGTGTAAAGAATCCTTGGAAAAATAAAACAAAGCAGTCTCAACAACCAATTCATTTACCAGCAATACGAGACTAGTGTATATAAAAACATACTGAATGGGTTTTACTCGGATTAAGAGAAATGCCCAATCAAATTCCCTGAAATTCATTTAAAAGGGTCCGCACATTCTCGACATCAATGATGAACTTTATAATTAAAGTAGGACACGGTAATTAAAATAGGAAAATGCATGCTTGCGGGTTTGAAAAGTAAGTATAGATTTATATATGCAATCATGCATTAGGGGACACATTTAATCATTGACCTCGCACATACTCTCATATTAGATTAAAATCAATAACATGTAGATTTTAAACTATGTGATTATATTATATATTAAAGAATAGAATCGCCCTCGAACGAGTGATTTGCAAGATAATAAAATTGGAAAATTATAAATTTAAAATATGCCTTAATAGCGGCGTCTTACTTTCAATAAAGGGAATAATAATTCACTCGGTCAAAGATGATTCTGACACATTATCATAATAAAATAAAAGAAAGCTTTATAAATAGAAAATATTAACCCAAGGATAGAGCAAAACTGTTGATTATATTATATTAACACGTTAAAGAAATACATAATGAAGTTATGTGAAATATAAGGAAAACAATTTTAAATAGCTATAGCATGTTAGTTATCACAAGAGCTCTTGGGTTAATTTAGGGTTACCTCTGGAGAAGCATTTTTAGGTAGATGTTCGGCAGGTTTTATAATTCAGCAGCAAAATCTGGAAATGTTCATATTTTTGGCAGCGGTAGCAGTTCCGGGGTTCCTTGTGTGATAACTTCCGATAGTCTACGGCAGCATATGACCATTTCGGAGAGAAATAGCCTTCTTGCACTCTACTCTGTCATGTCAAGATTTACAAATTACTACTATAATTTTGGTTAGAAACATTAGACCTCAGAATAATTTCTCTTAGAAACATTAGAAGACAAACTGGAGAACAAAAGAAAACCATTCTTTTTATAGTAGACGTTAACAATAGAACTGCCCTGGAGCATTACAAAAATATATCGGACTTATCAGCTGTAATTAAATCTATCCCAATGTCTAAAGGAATTCAACATTAATTAATTTCTTTTGTTAATTTCCCTGTCGACATTCGGATTACAAACTAGATTTAATTAAAAATTACTTTTACTAATTAAAGAAAACCTTAAGTGGACATCTGCTGTTTTTAGATAAACTTATATAATATTAACTAATTAAACTATTGTCCCTGATTTATTTTAACAGAAATATTTGGAATAACTTTTATTAAATTAAAGAAAATGATTTTACTTTTTAAATTGCAATATTTGAATCTATTTACTAAATGAATTTTATTTTAAATCAAAATATATTACGACGGTAATATATTTGTAAATATATTCAAACAAAATAACTTTAACAATTTATAATTTTGAAATGTTTTAAAATGCATATCATAGTGTGTGCGCAATTACCACTTATATGACCTACTTTTTAATAAATCAAAATTATGTGAACATACATAATCTATAATCTTTTTATTTTATTTGGGAATGAGTTATATATATAATACGAACATTGTGCTCGTGGTTTAAAATTAGGCGGGATTTTCAGTATATAAGTGTATTGCAGACACTACGATAGATTGGGGTTCAAACTAAGGTATGAGGGTAGGAAATAGGTGAGAAAAGGTGAAACGAAGATCTGCAAAGCAGACCTTACTGTTTCAATATATTAATATAGTATTAAATTTTAAAATGTGTACATTAGTTTAATTTACTCACTTTTATAGATTAAAATTTTTATTAACAATACTTCGCTTGCAGCAAAAATTACCATTATCTTATTGTAATTTAGTTATTGTAATCATTATTTTGTAAAAAAAAAAAAAAAAAAGATTTCATAATAATGAACTTTGTATGATCAAAAATTGCTAAATCTAAATTAAAAATAATTTATTTTCTCAATTTTAAAACATTTTGTAACTTGTTTCAGAATTGTGGATGTTATCACAATTGTTTAAAAAATAAAGAAATGAAAAGAAAAAAAATGAAAATTTTATTCAGCATAAAATTAAAAGTGAATTTCCATCATATATTATTAATATTTAATTTTAAATTGTGTGCAGTATAAATATTAGCTAAAGTATTCAGTCAAATCAAACTGTTAACATATGTTTGGGTTTAAAAAAAGTGAGCAAAAATGCAATACAAATAAACTGAAAAAGATTTATACCTTTAATATTTATTGTAATAGTTTGTATTTCTGCCTTCACAATTATGATACTAATCAAAAAAAAGTTTTAAGTAATTCTTAAAAAATGCCTATCGCACTTAATAAAGTAGAACATCTTGTGGCAAAAAAAAATACCATAACTAGCACATTTATATGTAAAGTCAGCTTTATTTAGATCTGTGTAGTATATATTATATAAAAAAGCTTAAAATATTGATTACAATATGCAAATAAAGAATGTATTGGATACTTTTTTTTTTCATTTTTTAATGCATCAGAATTTTTTTTTTTTTTTTTGATGTTAACTGCAACTAGGTTTTGATAATGTTTAGTATGCTAATTTTTTGCTACTCTTACACTAATAATAAATAATACAACTTTATGTTCAATTAAATAAGGTGTTATTAAACTTTTTTTAATTTTAAATAGTTTTATATAAGTAATATAATTTAGTAGTACAAATTTTTAAAGAAATAAAACTTCAGTATGGAGTTTTTTCAAAGCAACAAGAAACAATTGCACAGAAGAACACAAAAAAATGTTAACTGCTAGTTTACTTTCACTTTCTTGGCCATTTTACTATACTTTTGGACCATTAAAAGATGCATTTTTCTAGCAATTGGGTTGAAAAGTTTTTAGCCAGATATATTTTCAATGAGAATTATGGCAGAAATCAATATGATCATGAAAAAATCAAGAAAACCTCTTAAACTTGGAAACTGAAGTGGATATCATATGTCATCTACTGAAAAGAAAAGGAAATTGTGATATCTGGTCTTCTATGATTTTATCCAAATTTACCACCACCACTTTTTTTAAAAAGATAGACAAAATAGAACAAAGTGCTCAAACCATTGAAGGTGCATCTAAACTTTCCAAAATCATGAAATAATGGCATCCCATATGAAAAGAAAATCTAAAAAGCATGTCAGCCATTCATTCTAAACTTTTTTTTCCAGATATCCTCAGATGTCAACATCTGGAGCACTCCTCCAGAAAAACCAAGCTTATCAAACACAACAATGGACCTTAGAATGAGCAATTGATGACTCAGGAAGCTGGATAATTATGATTGATGAATAGCCCACTGGAAAGAACTTTAAGCTAAGTTTTTTTATATAGATGTAAATTGCTTTATCATACGTGCAAACATACACATAGCACAGTTTATACAAGCATGTAGGGCTTTTTAAATTACTGTATATAGTATGTTAAATTCTTGGTTCACAGATTTTAATATAATATTTAGGTGGAGTAACTAGCCAAAATTTGTTTACATAGGATACCATTATAACTACTTGTTTTTTATATAATGTTCTTGCTTAGTGATGAATTTTGGGGGACCAATTGCCCTTGCTAAATGGGATAAAGATGTATATATAAAACAAAATAATCCTTCCCATCATTCACTTAATTTTTTTATTATAGAATTATTTATTTAAATTGTTATTCTAGTAATTATTTGGCTCCTAAGATTCTCTTTAATTTAAAATCTCATAAAAATAATTTTTCTTTAAGGTGTATTTTTGATTTTACAGAGACAATTGTTGATAAAATTTATTCCAAAGTTTTTTAAGAATTAATAAATTTAGTTCAGTTTTGTGTATCTTTTTGTTTTGAGGCATTTGATAAAATTAATGGATTTATTTTAAAGAATGATTGGTTTTTGGTAGTTTAGATATTGAAAATATATATCAATCAGTTGACAAGATAAAAAGTATTAATATTTTTCTTTCTGTTCTTAAAAAACTTGAATATTTTTCTGCAAATAAAATTAAGGTTATTCATGATTTGCCATTGTTATTAGATAATTCTATGAACTTTATGTGTAATGATGTGCTTTTGAGGGATAGATTATTGGTTAAGTATTTCTCCTTTAATAAGCTCTAACTATATTTCCTCGTTAGAGAGTAGTGTTATTAATCATTTTTCCGTTGTTTTTTTTTTATTATTTGTTAGATAAATTGATGATTGTTTGTTATACAGGAAGATAATTTGAAGGATTTTTTTGATAGAAAAAAGTTTTTGTTTCTAATATTATTGATATGGGGGGGGGGGGCGTGTATTTTTGAATTTAAGTTAAAATTTTTAGATGTAAGTGTTGATAAAGTTGGCAATATTTTATTTTGCAGTCAGTTTTATTAAACAAAAAAAAAAATTAAGAAATGATATTGCTAGACGATTATCAACTTTTTACTTATAAAAAATTTCTTTATTGAATATTTGTTATAGGAATAGAAGGCTTAATACTTTTGAAAAAATTGGTTATATTCAGAGAAGTCAATTTGCTTCTGACTATATTGATTTAGATTATAATCATGAATTTATTAAAAATATTAAATGTCTGTTAATAATAATAAAAATAATTGTTAGTGAGAATAAAGAGTTTACTTCTTTACACCATTTAAATTATCAATTTATAAATTGATTTATAAGAATAATTACTTATTGGGTAATATGAAAATAACCTGAAAGAAACCTCTTGATCTAAATTTATTATTAAATAATTCAAAACAATCAATTGATAGTAAATATATTTCTGGTGTAGTTTATAAGATTTCTTGCAATTGTCATAAAATTTGTTTAGATTTAATGAAAGAGATAAAGTTCATAAGAGTAGAGTTTAAAACAGATATCATAACTCAGCTTTGTATATTCATGAACAGAATACAGATCATAAAATATTATTTGATAATGCAGAAGTTATCTTTTATGAAAGAAATGAATTAATAAGAAGAGTAAAAGAAATTCTGATGATAAATTTTCTTGAATCTGAGGCTATCGATCTCATGAAGACATCCTTTGATATTAAAGGAAATTGTTTTTTGAAGTGAATGATGGGAATGGCTATTTTTGTTTTATATATGTGATGTTTGTCTTTTATTGAATTTCACTTGAAAAAGTCTAATTATTAATAGATGAAACCATGGTTTCATCCATTAATTTTAAGAATTTTAGTAATTTTTTTTGTTAGTATTGTAATGTTATATGATTTTCTATTTTGTTTATCATTACTAGTACAGTGGTAGGCAGTAATTAATTTTTTAATACATTTAAGGATGGTAAGTGCTTCTAATTAAATATCCATTCAGATTGTTTTGTCAACACTTCTATAATCTTTGTATCATCCTCTCCCCCCTTTTTTAATTTAAAGTAAGTTATTTTCAAATAATGTTTCCAAGACAATTAATTAATAAAAAAATTAAAACATCATAAATTCATTAATAATTTCAAAGTTTTGTGTTAATTGCGTGAATATGAATGTATATAGGTAAAAGATAATTCAGTCTCAACTAGCCTACTCACATGGCAAAGGCCTTTCCACATCTTTAGCAAACAAATTATGAAGAATGCCTGATTCACCAGACTAGTCCATTTTCCAGTTGATAATGTTTTTTTTTCACTTTGTTTTGCTAAGAAGTATTAAATGTCATTTATTTATTAGCCAATAATTGGATTAAGGATTGAAAGAGCTGTAGGCTAGTTAATTGAAAATAAATTTATAATTTTACTTGGAAATCTAAATATCTGAAAAAATATATAAGTATTGCCCAGATGGATAAAAAGTATGCTGAATATGAATATGTAGTAAAAAGAAAATTTTAAGTTATTAAATTTATTCTAATACTTGGAAACAATTTTAAAATATAATCAAAGTAAGTATTTTTTAACACAAATGAAACTGCTTTGCTTGAGATAATTTTAAATATATAAATAATAAAACAAATAGATTTTAAAATGTTGTTTTAATTCTTTCTCAACCAGTATTATAAAAAGAAAATTGTAATAGAAATATAACAAATATATATCATTAATTAATTTTTAAAAATTTATATAATTATTATTTCTTGAAATTTTATATTTTTATCAGTTATAAAAACCTGACTTTTGTTATTTAAAGAAAATATTTTGTTTTCTACATTTATTTAATACTAATAATTTTAGTATCAAATGTCAACAGATAACAGAATTAAAAATACTGTTTGTCTTTAGTTTTTTGAATAATATATTATAATTTATAGATTTTTTTTAAATTATGATTTAATTTGATTTTTAAATATGTTTTGTATAAATTTGTTTATTCCTCATGTTTTCATATCACTTATTTATTTGTTCTGCTTATCAAAGTGATTTCCCAATTGTCCATTAGGATTTATCTTAGATATTTTAAAAAGTATATGAAATTTTAGTATCTAACTTCCAACTTCTTAAAAAATAATGCCCAGATGGATTAAAAAGTGACAGAATCCAGGCAAGAATTGTATGTAGGGATATTTTTATGAATTAGTTTTACTTATTAATAGATATTTTGCTATGTTTAAACTGGTCTAATGATAAAATTGCAATTTTTTATTTATTTTTCAATGATCAAAATGATTTTTCAGCAGGCCTTTGACATGCTTGACTGTGCTGGGATCACTGCAGCTATAAATAATTCTTCTGTTGCTATCTTTAATATTATTTTGCTGATTTTCTATTTATTCAATGGCAAAATCTGGAATTAAAATAATATTGAATTTTTAATTCTAAAAAAATTCCAGAGATGGCAGGATTTTTAAATTGAAAGTGTTACAAATGAGCTGAAATTCCACCTTTTTTCTCAATGATTGATAGTTTTTTTGTTCTCTCTACACAAGAGCTCTTGCAATTGATTTTGGTAGTATTCTTGCTCTGTTTCAGTTTTGAAAATGAAAATATTTTTATAATTTGTTTACAAAATTTTTTTTAATACTTATTGTTTTAAAAAAATAATGAAAATCAGTCACATACTACGTAACTTGTAATTAGTTGAAGAAGAATGTTTCATATAAACTGCAGCAAAATTATTTTTATCATTTTTTTTTTTCAACTACTATTTTGATAGAATTTTATTAGTTTTAAGTAGTCTGAACAATAGTCCATTTTGGTTTGTTTTTTTTTTTAATTTAAAATTTTTATCAATGTTGTGGATGATTAACCAATAACAATAAAATTTCTAATCTTATTGTGTAATTCAATTTATTATTTTTTCTAAATTTACGAAGCTGAAATAATATTTTTAAGAATAATTTTTGATTTTAAACATATTTCTTATAAATAATTTGAAATGTTTTAATAAAGAATTAACATGTATTCATTGAAATACAAAGTTTGAGATTTAAAAACTATTGCTAGGGGAGACATTTAAATAATTGATTTTTAAAGGGTTAAAACTATGTTTATGCTGTGAAGCCATCACATTTACTGTCTCAAAATCTGTTGTTTTAATTATATGTTATTTTTTAAATATAAAAAAAACAATAATCAAAAAAAAAATAGAAATATTCATAAATTAATTAGAAAAATATAAATTTTACATATATATTTATATTATTTTTTTGATACGCAGCAACATTTTCTTGTCTTGTAAGTCTTCATTTTCATCACAATAATCTAAAACAAATTAATACATGTATGTGGCCTTTTTTTTCTTTGCCCCCCCCCCCAAAAAAAAATTTTAAATTTTATTTGAAATTACAATAACAGTTTTACCAAGCCTAAAAGAATTTGGAGTATTCTTCCTTTAAATTTTAATATTAAAGTTATTATTTTAATTGTATAATTAAAAAGAAAATGTTTTCTGGAATATCAGAAATTATGAAAAGTGAAAAACAAATCCAATAGAATTTTAATATATATATATTGAAGAAAATGAGTACAGTAAGTTTAACTATTATTATTTTGTAGAAATGTGAATACATTCACAAACTAATTTTTACATGTTTAAGCACATCATGTGTTCCAATTTCTTATTCCATGGTCTTTTTTATAATTGCATTATTATTATCCTTTTTTATTGATAATCTGAAGTTGTGTTATAAACATGTGTATGCATATGTTAAAAATCATCGATTGTGTATATATGTACATGTATATTGAAAATATCATATATAGAGCTCACAAATAAGCTCTTAACAAACTTTGCAGAATATCCCCAATCCCAGACCGGTTTCTGCTACGGTGTCCTCAGTGATGTGCTAGGATATTTAAGCATTAGATTAAAAATATCAGGACAAGCCCAGCACTTTATCTAATGTGTAACTATTAAGTAGAAAATCTGAAATTTTCAGACATCCATATGTCTTCCAATTCAGCTGTCTAACTTAGATAGCCATATGGGACTGAACTAAGTTCAGATACACCATATATTAATAGCTTTAGCAATATAAAATTGCCAAAGCCTTAATAGCAAAAAATAAAATTACAAAAAAATCAAGCCAGATGTCACATGACCTAATTTAAGAGCTTATTTGTGAGCTCTATATATAATATTTGTAATACAAGCTTGTTAAATTAGGTCATGTTATATCTGACTTGATTTTTTTGTAATGTATATTGAAAAGCATTGTAAACAAATACATAGTAGCTTCACTATCTATTCTAAAAATATAAACATATTACTGCATAAGTATTGATTCTCCTTATTTATTAAAGTATTTTCATAAGCCAGTTAAATCATTATAAAGATGGTTCAAAGAGACAAAAATTTGACTTTTTTTATAATATTGAGACCATTTAAAATATAAAAATGGGTTCCATTTATGTATAAAAAACATTGTATTTTCCTGTTGAATCATTACTGAAATAATCAGAAAATAAGTTTTTTTTGTATTTCATTTTAAACCTTTTCCTGAAAAATAAGTAATAATAATGTTAAATGTCATCTATTATTTAAATATGCTTTGCAATGAAGAATACTATTTTTTTTTTATTTCTTACAGTTATTATAATTGTTTAAGTGTTTAATATAATTGAGAGCATCTATGTGAAGTTATAAACGTGCACATAGCTATCTTATATAAAATATCTAAATGTCTGTCACACTGTCACATGATATTCAAGTTAAACATTTCTTTGTTATAGGGTGTATTTTTCAAGGGAAAAAATTATTATTTGTTCAGTTATTAATAAATTGTAATTGTTTTTTTACAAAGCATTTTATGTAAAAGAAGTAGTTTGTTAAAGCAACCAATTTTTAAAAAAAAATGCAATAGCCTTTCCTTTGGTTGGGTATATTTCTAGATTCTAAAAAAAATATGGTATTGGAATAAAACTTTTTCAAGGTAAAAACTTGCTGGAAAAGGTGTGCTTTTAATTACAGTACAGAACTGAATAGGTATAGTATTTAATTTGTGAACAAAATGTGATTACAGCACATAAGTTCATATTTGAAATATGATATTTAGTGAGGGAAAAAAATAGATGCTATAGTATCATATTTACAAAATGTAGTTTGATATCATGTAGATCGCAGTTCCACAGTAATACCATGCAGGATTGAAATTTGTTAAAACAACCAATTAATTATAACAGCCTTTTCATAGACCAGGTATATAGCTGGTATTTGTATCATTTTTCCAAAAGTCTGCATATCTTATAGAGATGTAAAATATGAACAAATATTTTTTTGGAAAACTGTCTATTTGTAATTTTTTTTTGGTATTACTAAAATGACATGTACAGATAATTCCTGTATAATATGTCTTATTAATTTAATTTCCTAAGAAATATGATAGCACTCTAAATTATTGTACTAAAAAGATTTTCAGTAAAGAGAATTTGAAGTTTGTAAAATCAAAACACTGAAAAAAGTTAAAAGAATAAAATTGATAAAACTGAAAACAGTTGATTATATTAAAGACTTTGCTAACAATTTTTGAACACATATTATGTCACTCAGAATCACTTCAAAGAAGTAATTTGAATAATTTTGTAGATTAGACAAGTGGAGTAGTAAATGAAGAGATAATTTATACATACATATTCATTAATTTCATAAAAGTGATAGCCATAAAAAAAAAAATGCCAATGAAAATATTTTGCCTTTAAAGTTGAAGATTTGGTTAGTTAAGAATATATTATTGCCATAATTATTAAGGAAGATAGAAAATTAATTGGATTTGATTTTATACAAAATTATATACATAATCATTTATAACTGAAGGCTAATTAATACACTAGCACTATTTACTTACTACCAGTGAAAATCCAATTCTTAACTTGTTATTCCAAAGTCCTAGTGTCCATATTTATTTATATATGAAAAAAATATTTATTAAAGATATAGAATATTAATGTTAAAATATGTATTTAAAAAGATTTATAAATATTCATGAAGGAATTTTTATAAACGATTATTTTAAAAGAATTACATTTATTACAATATTAAACAATAAAAATTAAAAATATTTATAAATTGTAATATATGAAAATATTTTCTTAATTCAATTGTTTCAACATTTCATTTATTTCATGAATCAATAAGATCAACTGTTTGGCATTTGACAACATTATTACTACTTGCATATATCTATTAGAACTTGTAACTTCACTTAAAAGATTAAAGTAAGTACAAAATAATTGAGTCTTATTAGAACATGATGTTAATAGCTATTGCAGTGAAAATACATTAATGTAAATAATGCCTTTTTATTTAGCTCACATGCATGGCAAATTATATTCTTTACACATATTTTTTACACATCATAAGTTGATAATAAAAGTTTTCAAAATTTTAAGAAGACAAATTTAGGAAAAATACTATACTGTTTTGACTGTTTTACTATTTTTCAATATTGTCATGGATAAATTATTTGCATAATTATAAAAAAAAGTGAAAACATTTATTTCAATATTAAAAAACAATTTATATATGATAAATATATATGTTTGTGTGAATGAATGACTATAATCATAATTAATTTTACTTTTTTTCTAGTAACTATAGTAAATGTCTGTTACATTTGCACTAGAATAGTTAATTTGTTTGTCATATATATTTTAGATATATATATATACAGACATTTTAAACATTTATATATACCTATGATAAAATTTAATTAAAAGTTATATAGACATTAAGCTATCAATAAAATATATATGCAATGTATTACACTCAAATATAAATGTGTATGTATGATAATATGTTCATTTGTTAATTCTTTCTCAAGAAATACATTATCTTTTTTCTCTATTCTTTTTGTGATGAAAATTGATGGTGATTAAATGCAAAAGATATAATGTGTATGAGATGTTCATATCGGTTTCTGAATCTGTATAACCAATCCTTATTTGCAGTACATTTTCATTGGATTCTTTACTAAAAACTTTGTGCTAACTTAATGCTTTTTGATGACACAATATGTTACTTTTTTAAAGTTATTGGTTTTTGGAATTATTTTTGTTTGCTAAAATCTTTATATGGACTTAATGCTTTTTAATTTCATTAATTATTATTGTTATTTGAAACATTTTCTATTTATATCTTTATACTCACAAGTTTAATGTTGTTTTTTCCCCCAGTTTCATTAAATTCTTATCATTTCTATAATGGTAACTACTGTAAATAATATTACACAAATTTATTTTTCTTTCTTTACTAATTGATAATTCATTTTTAAGGAATATCTAGTTAACTCCTGCATATAGCTTTTTTTTCTTAAATCTTTATCACATGGACTATTTCATGGCTTTTTGTAATATTAGTAAAATTTCTACCATCATTACCTTTATATTTTTAGGACCAATTTAAATGAAATATATAGCTGCAACATAATGAATACAAATAGATGTGCAATAACATGACTGCTTGAGTGTGTGAGTAAGTAAAGAGCTGCTGCTTTAAAAGCTTAGTACAATACACATAAAAGATGAATTTTTGTTCTTTCAAATCACTGTTTTTGAGAGCATGGATATAGTAGTCATACTGTAATAAATAATAAATCAAATTTATTATGTATCTTTTACAAGTTTTAAAAATATATATTTAGTAACTATTACGATTCTTGCCAGATAAAACTTCAACAATCAAATCAGTATCACTTTGATCACTATTGGTGTTATACTTAATCATTTTTTACCTTTTCTTTAATTTAATTGCAGTCATTCTAAATTTAATTCATTATATATGATTATTTGCTGCAAGATGTATATGATTTTTTTAATTATTTTATATTTTGAATAAATTACATATTGATCTTTCTTAAAACAAATATTCTGAAATTCTATATAATTAATTCTAAATTAATATTTGAGCAAATATGATATTAAAAGAAGGGATATATGAGAACAATGATTTATTTTTAAAGAAGTATATAAAATATAATTGTCAGATAATGTTATTTTTCATGATATTCAGTTATTTTAGAATTGAAAATAAGTGATCTAAGTATAGTTTGTTCACCTATAGATATTCTTACTGATGAAAAAACCATTGATAGTTATTTTCATTATGTCAAGTACTATCAGTAAAAAGAAACTGTAGAAGCAATAAACAGAAACATAAAAAGTTTGGTTTGTTTTTTTAGTGGGTTTTACTAATCATGAACTAATAAATGGAATAAAAAATATGGTGATGATTATAAGATACATATTGAGAATATACAAGATCAATTAAAATGAGAAATAGTAAGAGATCAAACAAATTTAATAAATTGCATTAAGGAAATGGTATTTAATGTCAAACTTAAATATGAATATTTTATGTTCATTATACACTATTGTTAGATAACTAAGATGATCATTTGATAAAGCAATTGATCCCTGAAAGTTTTCATCTATTCTATAGTAATCAAATAGTAAGCAAAAAAAATGTGATGATTGTATTGGAAAAGAAAGCTTATTACAGAAATTTTAATAAATTTAATTTATTTTGCCAAGTATATTTTTTTTAGAAAAATAGATTGTTAAAAAAATTGGTTAATATAGAAATTTTTTGATCAAGATATCTTCTATAATTAAGTAATAATTTATTTTTAGAAACTGTAGAAATACAAAAAGATGTGACAGAAATATACTAATTTTTAATGTTGTTTATATATGAGTATTGTTTTATGATATATCTTTAAACCTCACAATTCAAGCATCCAAGTGTGTAGATTAGCTCTTTTAAATATAAGGTACTAAGATAAACTGTGTAATAACTAACACTCAATGGCTAACTATTGTCTGCAATATATTCTTCTGCTAGTCATATAATCATACTTTTGTGCAAGAATGTATATTCTGATATACATATAAATTTACCTTATATATGAATATTTTTTAGCAACCACTTATTGATAATAATCACTTCACTCAGTAAATGCAGTAATCATTTCTAACTAAATAAAAAATAATCAATGATAAAATATATTATTTTCTTATTGATTATTTTTTTATTTAATTAGAAATGATTATATTTTATTTAATCTTAGGTATAGACTTTAAATGTAATAAAAGTTCATATACATCTCATTTTATTCTTGTACCACAATCTTATATTTTTAGAAACTTATTCTTATTTTTATATTTCAGTGATGCAATTATAAACAATAGAGGGGAAATGCATATTGTTTAACTAAGTTTTTTTCATTTTGATAAAATTCCACACAATTCTTTAAATACTATACATTTTACCTTTGTTTTTATAAATAAATATTATTTAAATTAGCAAGCATTAAATGATGATTAATATTATTTTTATTAGATTAAAAATGATTTTTCATTTAATCTCAGATATAGACTTTAAAGTTCCAGTAGGTTTTTAATATTTTTTGTATAAGTTGTTATAGTATTCATATTTTAATATTTCATCCCATTCTATTATTCCTTCAAGACCTTCTATTGCTAGAAATTACAATTAATGCTCACATTTAGATTTAAACATTTCTTTACAGTCATTTGGATTTCAAGATTCATTTAGACCAATAAAGTATCTTCAGTTAGAAAAAACCTCGTGTAGTTTTTTTTTGTTTTGTTGTTGCTTGTTTGTTTATTTTTATAAATTATTCAAATTTATTTATTTTTTAATAAGCACTTATTCACAACAATCAATTTTCAATACACACATGATTATTAATCATTCTTTATTAAATTAAGTCATAATGCATGATAAGAAAAGGATAAATTGCTAGTAAATAGGGGGATTATCATGTTCCTATATGAAGAATATTATAGGTATATTATGATTTTTATTAAATTTTAAATCTATATATAAAGTTAAATGAAATATAATTAATAATTGCTAAAGAGTAATTAACAATAATTTATAGATTTATTGAGAAATGATTGCTATAAATAAATATTTGCTAAAAAAAATGTGCATTTATAAAATAAATTTGTATAATGTATACAAACAATGGTGTGTTATATGGTCTAAATAAAAAGATGATTTGAAAATGTACATCTTTCCAGCCAATTTTTTTCCCAATTTCAGAAATCACATATTTGATACATAAGTGTGAACATTAATAGTAATTGCTAGAAATACATATATAAAATCGCTATATTTAATTAAAAAACTCAACTGATATTAAATAATTGAAAGGTTTGGTATTGATGTAGCAGTAGTTGTCACTTCTGAAGTAGTGAATATTAACGAATTTAACAAGTCTTAGATGAAAATAATTGCAAAGTCAAATGGTAAATGGAAAAATAAAAGAGTAGACAAAATAATATCATTTACTAATAGTGATATTTTAATGTAACTTCAGTCTTCTAAAAAAATTTATCAGAACAATATAATTCAAAACAAATGCATACAATACATATAAAGAAATGCTTGGTTTAATGCTTTAACAGCATGGCTAACTGGTAGTCATATTCATAGCAATAAGTTATTCAAGAAGCTTGTGACATTTATAAATAAAATAAGTAGTGATATTTATAATGCAAATACAGTGTCATTAATCCAACAATCTTTGGTTTCCTTGCTTTCTCTGATTAAAATTTTTTTGAATTAAGTGAATATGTAATTCAATATATATCATCTTTTCATTATAATCATTTTTTTTTAAAGCATTTACATGATGCTGGGGAAAAAAAAAGACTATTAATTTAATATCTACATGATTAGATAAGAATTCTGTGTATTAAATTTATTTGGAATAGTATAAAATTCTTTAAAATATTTACATCTTTATTAATAGTATTCAAAGAAATCATTTACCAATTAGATTTGTTTTATTAATTCTAGGATAATAATAATTAGTGTTTTGCGGAATACTGTCATGGTGTTAGTGGTTTGACTTTAAATTCATCTTTCTTTTGCAGCTAAATTGGAAATAAATATTGACTTATTAGTTTAAAAAAATCTGAAGTGTCAGTAGTTCTCGGAGAAAAACAGACGAGCCTATAATAATCTAGAAGATTACTGATTGGTATGTTTTTTGATCTTGGGCATATAAATGAAGATGTAAACTCTTCTTTGATTGTTGTTGACAAAATATTTATGTTTATTTTTACAAAATGTTTATATAGTAATTATTAAATATATACACATTTATGTTTACATTTAGATTTTTTTTTTAAATTAATGTGTTTCATTTTTAAAAATACAAGTTAAAAAATTTGAAGTAATGATAAAAAGAAAACTACAATCATTATATTCTGTCAAATACTGTACTATTTTCATATAAATGCATTTTTAAATTTTAGAACAGAATTTCATAGAATTTCATTAACTTTATAATTAATCATTAGTGTGACAATTTATTTTTTCTATAGTGTTATGATAATTAGTCAATAAGAAAAAAGCAATTATTCTCATTAAGTTTTTTTTTTTGGGAGAAAGTGCAAATATTTTTTAGAATGATTTTGTTTAGAAACTTATATTTCTAACAAAGCAAGATTAATTTATTGATTTATAATATTGAATAATGGTTTTAATACTAAAATTTAAAAGTTAGACTGTTAAAGTTGTCATTAGAGGATAGTAGGAAAATGTTGAAATGCATGAGAATTAGTTAATATTAAGTAATAATTGTACTGTTAATTTTGAT
Organism: Epiperipatus broadwayi; assembly: GCA_028023455.1. Taxonomy (NCBI): domain Eukaryota; kingdom Metazoa; phylum Onychophora; class Udeonychophora; order Euonychophora; family Peripatidae; genus Epiperipatus; species Epiperipatus broadwayi. The sequence goes on from JAQFVV010006206.1 coordinate 5,898,069, forward strand.
GTCTTATAAAGTTTTATATATTTTAATCAAAAAAATAAATATTCACTGGTTGTTTTTTCTGTCATGTTTTTTGTCTCTCTATTTATATGTTCTATAAGATTTAACAATTTATTTATTTTTTAATTAACTATACAAGTTTTTTTCTATTTAGAAGAAAAAAAAATTACAAATTAATTCGAATCATTGAGTTAAGAAGAAATATTTCATGGTGATTAATATATAGATGTTTATTGAATTTTTTTTCTCATTAATTTATTTTCAAATATATATATATATGTATTTGCAGTACTGTCTTTATTTATATATTTTTTAATTTCAATATTAAAAAGAAAATGTTACTTAACGGAAATCTCAAATCAGGCAAAATCTGAACATGAAAAGTTAACCCAGATGATAGAAGTTGCCAAATTCTTGGAAGCCAAATCAATAATATTGTACAGAGGTATTAATAATATATTGGGATTCAGTAAGTTTACATTTCAAAAAATTGTTGCTTATGTAGATAGTTGAAACAATTATAGTAATAAAAAGGAAAAAGAATATAAAGAGTTTGGTTATCAGTATGGGGGAAGATAATAAAAAAATATTAGTAATCCTAAACTAGTGAAAGTAATGGATTGAATAGTAGGGTAAGATGTTTAGCCGTATGAGTCAAGAAATATATAGTTAAACAAATTTCACCTTTCGTATTTGAAATTATTATGGTATTATAGTAATAATAATAATAAAGATTAGAAAATAAAAAATCGCTAGCGATTAGCAGTAATTAGTCATGTTCAAAGACAAAAAGCTGAGGCTAAGAAGTTAGAGGAAAAAATACCAACATATAATATGGTAAATAGATGTGCGAGTATATACGTGCACATTTTCCAACACATACATATATATATTCAGATAGATTATATATTTTTAGAAGTATGATTATTGTAATTATAAATAAAGTTTTTTTTTAAATCAAAATTCCATCTTTGTTAAAGACTTTAAAAAAATAATTTCGTAATTATAATTTTATAAGATAGTTTTAATTAATGACCTCTGTTATTATAAGTTGTTGTTTTTTTAAGTAAACTTTTTATTAATATTTATAATCACTATATACGTTTGATTTTTTTTGCTTATTTTTAAAATATTCGCTGCTGAAATGTATACATATGTGCCCGTTACTTATCCTAATTTAAAATTTTTCAGTTTTAAGTAGTGTCCCACTAAGCGTTAAATAAATAATTAAAACATACATCCTCCTCTATTATTATGCCCTATGTGGTTTAGTGCAATGGTAGAGTGTCCGACTTTGTAGCGTGAGGTCCTCGGCCAGATTCCAATTCTGGCTCTTGAACTTCTTATGAACTCCCGAACAATAAAGCTATTCGGATCGATTCCAGTTATGGCACTTCCGACGCTCGAACTTCTTATGAACTTCGAACAATAAAGCCATTCGATTATTATCATCATTGTTGATGTGCAATGCAAACTTTAATTAAAATTAATCTTTATATTAATTTAAAATGATAAAAATTATTTAATGAAGTACCAAACTAAATACAATTCTTTCTTTTTATTTCATTTTTAATTAATGAAAGCCATTCTTTTTATAAGTTATGAATAATATTTGCATACGTGCAAGTCCACACACTCACCATATGATTTTGTTGATAACAAATTAATATAAAATCACCTCTGCTACAAAAATGTTTCAATTAGAGCAAATAGTTTACTTATTAAATTCAACATATTTCGTTGTTATATATTTCAAACATGAAACCAGGTATATCTAAAAAAATTTAAAATATTTTTCATAACTCTCTCCTAGAGGGCTTTTTTTTTTTTTTGTCTTCAAAAAAAAAACCGCTTAAAAAATACTTGCTATTGTGGTCACAAGGTGGAGTTAAGATCAAGAATCTTTAAGCTAGTCAATCTTTCACCTAATCATTTGCTCAGTTATTGTGGCCTCGGCTTCATGCTGCCGGATGGGATTTACGATCGAACTACCTTTCAGGAAGTTATTTTTAATCTATTTGGGTTTATATGCATTTATTTAGTTTCATTATTAATTTTTTTATTGTTATTAATATTTTTTAAAATGTGAACATCGTGATTAGATTTGGGGAAGAGATTGACGCATATGCCTTCGGGTAAAGGGTGAACTATCAATCGTAGTAGCCCATGTGTGTACTTTTGAATTCAGCCTTGACACAAGGCTCTTGTAAGGGGAATCCTAACACAGATTTGAAATTAGTGATTCTTTGTTTAAGAATTCTTTACTTGGATAAATTTGGATACTTTATGGCTCAGATTTTGTTTATCTCATCACTTTACGCTGTTTTTAGTAAGTGTGTCTACTCTGTATTTTCTTGGACTAGTGCAGCTATAGCTAGCAGATTGCAAGGTATGATTCTATATCAGGATAAATGAAAAGACCGATCTGTCTTCCCTCCCTATTCTTTATAACCTGGGGGTGCATGTCATTGATAGTCCACACACTTAGTGTATGCTGATTGACTTTGGATTCACATCTTATTGACATCTCCATAGATTGTATGATTCCTAGGAGGAGGTATTATCACTGAGATGTTATAGGCTTTAGAAAGGGAGGGGGGAGGTCATAAAACCAGCCCATACTTTTACTGAATGAGTGAGCATTTTGTCTTAGAAGCCGGTATTGCATGTTGCAGAGCCCTCTAAAGGGAATTTCTAGAATTATTAAAAGAAGTAGGGGGAGGGGGAGTTAGTCTTTATTCGTAAGGAAACGAAAAAAAAAATTATTTTTTTTTGTATAAAATTATGTTCAATATATAAATGAGAGCTCTGTTCAATTTTTCTGCTAATCATTTTTTTTTTTTCATTTCAATATTTATCTTGTTTTATTTAGAGGCTGATAGTAAAGAGTTGCGGATTGGCTGAAATAATTTTTGTTTCCGGTTACTTTTCTGTTAAGAGTGTCCATTGAGCTCACTTGATTGTTTTGTCGTTATGATTAATTGAGCCTTTCCATTCTGGTCATTGTATTGGGCGGGAATTTATATGAATGTCTTTTTTACTTCATAAATTTTTAACCTTTATTTAAAAAAAAATATATTTATTTGTAAAGCGGGGGAGAGATAGGTGGTCAAAGCCTCACAGTTATTGGTTGGTTGCATGTCACACCACAGTACCATAAAGATGTTAATATTCCTTAACCAACCATTGCTAATGCCGAATTCTGATTGGCTGGAAAGTGGCGTCATCTGGGCTGCTACTGTATGAGCTTGCTCAGTCGGCATCTGGATAGCATTGTCATATTTTAAGGTCAAAGGTCACTGGGGTGTGTTTAGTCTCCCCCTTCTCTTTTTTTTTTTTTTTTAATCTCTTCACTTCTATGAAATTGTTGAAGATTTTGAAAGCAGCCATTCTTTTTAGTTCAGTTTTTTTTCATCCATTGATTTATGATGTGTGTGTATGTATAAACACATATATGGAGTTAAACAAATAATAATTTGGCTCATCTTATCTTACTTTTAGTCCCTCCTCACACATAATACTAGCCTATTCACATCAGACAAATCAACATAGTCCTCTCAATTATATATTATTTATAACCAAGTACTGTATATAAACACAAATCTGTTGTAACTACAGCTGTTTGTTTCAAAAGAACACAACAAATGTATTTTTGAATCTGTAATTTATTATTAAAAAATAAAATTATATCATAAATGTGTAGTGTGCAAGTTTACTTCCTTCAGGCTGAAATTTAATATTTGAAAAATATCTGTATTTATGATGCATGCAAAATGTCTTCAAACTTTTTTGAATGCATGTTCACTATGTAACAAAGAAATGATTAGGCTAAGCTTGAAGTCCAATATTTTATATCAAAATTCTTGCCTTCTCATAGTGTGTTTTCTGAAGGTAACTGAATTATTTTTTTTCATTCTTATAAAAAAAAACAAAGCATATTAAGAAAAATAGAAATTGTATCTTTATAATTGCTGAAAATATTTAGCAATGTATGGCCTCTTTCATTATAATTGTAAAAAAAAAAATTCATTTAAAATTATATGTTTATTCATAAATGATTGTTAATTGCTATTTATAAGTATGAGAATTTACAAGAATTTCCTTTTATTGTTACAGTTATGGATTTTTTGTTTTAGATTTGAAATTTAAACATATAGTTGAAATTTATAGTCATGAAATCTTTTTTTAGTTGTGTGCGCATGCATGATACAGTTATATGTGTATGTATTTTGTTTAAATCCTTGAGCATTCATTATTTTCTAAAATTACTAAATATAAAATATCATTTTGGATCTGACATTTGTTTCATGTAACTTTTATTGATAGTAAGTTGTTGGTTTTTTTTTTCAGTTAAACTATAGCATTTTTATGATGTGGTTTTCTGCTAGCTTATAATTCTTGCTGCCTGACCTTGACTTTATACAATCTACGTTGGTTTTTTTCTTATCTGACAGGTGGAGCTAGACATATCTACAAGTGCTGATAGGCTCATACTTACCTCACTTTATATCTACCTTCGCAATAAAATACAACGAAAAAAATATAGGAAAAAAAATAATTCTAAGGAAATATGGCATCCTGGTAAACTAACAAATGGAATTTGACATGCATCTTGTTGCTTGACATAAATTTTTGTGAATTGATTTCATTTCTTCCCCCAAAAATGTATATCCGATTTTTTTTAATCACTCTGAAACATTGCTAAATTTATTGTATTAATATACTTTTATAAAATTATACCAATTTCTATTAATTGTGTGCATGTTAATGTGAAGTAATATAAACATATTTTTATAAATGTACATAAGTATATATACACATAAATGTTTCTATATTTATATATATGTGCACACATGTACATTCATAGATTTTATTATGTTGTTCAAAATTTATTTATTTATTTGCATTTTAAGAATGAAATTTGAATCTAAAATTTTATAAAACAATATATAGCTACAAAATTTAATTATGAAAAACTATGGTTGTATGTGTATAAAATACATAGTTCATACATTTCAAAGATATATATTACTCAATTTATTGGTCATAATGTGTAGCAAGTCGCTTTATTTTTTTTTTTTTAGCATTATTAATGTAGTTACTGTTGATAGATAATCTTATTTGGGTGACTAAATGAATTCTGTAAAAGAAAAATTAAGAGGACGTGATAAATATAGATAATCCAAAATTATTTTTAACAAGATCATCACAATTTTAATTAATTGATTTTTTTCATTATTTAATAAATCTTTTTTATTTGGATATGATAATATATTTTTTAATTTACATGTCAAATGCTTTAGAAAAAAATTACTGTAATTTTAATTAGGTATTTAACATTTAAAATTTTTAATATTTAAATATTAAATTCATGAAAATATTTTTAAATGAAAGTTATAAAATCTTGTAGAATTATATCAAAAATAGTTTTCATTCTGCACTTAAGTTATTCTTAAACTATCACTTATCTTTAGATGTAAATAAGAAATTTTTTTAGAATTTATTTAGATCTTAGATACTGAAAAGTAGATTGTTTCCTATAATTGAAATCATTAATTAATTGTTGAAAAATATTAATATATTTGATGTATACATACAATGTTCTTTTATTCTGTTTTTTTTTTTTTTTTGTATGCATTTAATAATGACTTTATTTGTTTGTGAAGATATATAATTGTGAATGTTAAAAAAAATTAAATACTTATTTGAAGTGATCAAAAACTTGATAGACTTATTTTTATTTTGTGTGTTTATTTCAAAATCATCTCGAATTTTCTGACTTATCATTGAAAATATTTTATAATGCTACTTGACTGCTTTTATATTTTTTGATTGAATAACTTAATGTCTCTTTCCTGAACTTAGTATACTGTTTAAAATAGAATTTTTGTTAATGAATAATTTCATATTATTTGTTATTGGGGCAAATAAGTACAAAATGTAATAAATTTTTTCAAGTTTTAAATATTAAAAAAAAGGCTAGTTTTTATTAAAATTTATTAATTATAGCATCATTTTGTTTTTCTGATTTCTATTGACTTAAATCAATATTAATTTTAAAAGATTTTACACAATTATTAGCTGTAAATAATCCCCCTCCTCTAGTAAATAAAATAGATCTGCTATTTGTTTGTGTGTGTGTGTGTGTATGATGGCATTTGATATTTAATTTAGAAATAAATATTCAATAATTCTTTATGTTATCATTAGTCTTTTTTTGTTTGCTCACAAACTGTATTCTATATTATTAATTTGGTAGAGAAGGGATGGTAAATAATAATTTAAATTCAGTTGAACATGGTAAAAAATGTATTTATATGTATGTACACTTGTATTATATATATATACATCTATTTAAGGATTACATTTAAGTCAGGTTTTTATTTTGTAGTTTGCATTGAATTATGTAAATAGTTGTTAATTTGTAGAGCTTGATTTATTTATACTAATATTGTTATATAGTTTTCAGCAATAAAATACTAATTTTAATATTTTTTTTGTTTAGGTAAAAATTAATATTTAAAGCATAATGCTGTTCTTTGATTTTTTTTATAAAATAGGAAAAGAAAAGGTCTATTCTTTTCATTTTTCCATATCTATATCTATGATATATAGAATTAGAATAAATATTTTCTAATTATAAAAAAAAATTATTTTTTTTTAAAAGTTTAAAGATTCTTAATGACAAAGTACAATTCAGTCTAGTTGCTATCTTAACTATTGTCTAATTTTTAATCAAGGTTAAATAATAAAAATGATAAGAATTTTATAATATAGAAACATTTTATTTTAATTAGTGAAAATCTGATGTTTTTTATTTATTAAAAGTAGGTTAATATTTATATTTTGATTTTAAAAAAAGTGAGAATGCAAAAAATAATTTATTAATTTTACATTTAATAAAAATTAATATTTATTAATTACACTTATATATATATTATTTTCCATGTTATACTTTTAATTCTCTTCTTCTTCTTTTTTCCAGGTTTTTGGTGGTATGAAGGCTGGGATTTTTTATTTTCAGTTTTTTTAAATTCATGTTCTAACTATATCTACACATTTTTTCTCATCCTGTTTCTCAGGGTTATATAAACCCGTAGATCCGAACTTGTGTGTATATTTTTTGTAATTCCCAAGCTCGTGTCTAAGGGTCTATGTCACACTGAGGTTCTCTTCATAGTGTGTTACAACTAATTGAAATGGTAGGTGTTAGCCATTTGGAAATAATTTAAATTTAATAAAGTTTTATTTTATTAATCTTCATCTAATTTTTATTTTTTTCTACTTAATAGATATCTACTTTTAAAAAAATGCTAAAGTTTTATTTGAAAACTTGAAAATGTTTTGTATCTAAATGCAATATGATTTTTTTTATTACAAATTTTTTGCAAAATATTTAATAATTGTTTTAATAGACAAATTTCATAAACTGAAGGCTAAAAAAAAAAGCATAATAAGCTTCAAATTCACTTTACAAATGTATTTTTTTTTTTCAATTAATTGCTGTTTTTATTTGCTACTTTAATGGTGTCATCAGTTGGTGTGTATCCAGTGTGAGGTAGTAGGTTGTATAGTTGAGAACTACAACTACAGGAGAACTGTACAACTTGCTAACTTTCCCCGGGACACACCATATCAACGATTTTGAGATGACCACTTCATCTATAGCAATAGCTTTTGATAATAGTAAAAATAATAACTAAGAGTTGTCTTTTTGTTTTTAAGAATGATATCCAGTAAATTGTATATATATTATGCTGTAAATATGTGTCAAAAAATTATTTTTTTTATAAATCCTAATAGCAAAATATTTATTAGTTTGCCTTCAGTGACCATCTCTGCATATTTCTATCATATATACATAATATGTATATATATTAATAATAAAAGTATTACTTATTTTTAAACAAATGTGCATGAATGAATAAATGTGAGAATGTATATGGTATCTATGTCTTTAGATAATAAATAATTTTAATGTGTTTTTTGTCTTCATAAATTCTTTAATTACTGTTTGCTTCTTTTTTTTTAGTTTGTATAATTTAACTATTCTTTATTTGTATTTTCTGGTCAAAATTCATAAACCTGTTTGTGATCCAATCCCTGAGACCCTAACTTGTGAGAAGAGAATTGGATATCACAGGTTAGTTTCTCAGGAGTGGACCTCATGCACGTATCTTCTAAAATAATGACCAGATATTTTTAAATCATTAAAAAAAAGGAATTAATAACTATCATTGTTTATCCTAATTTTGTATAGAATTTTAAAACAGATAAGGTAAAGATTAATTGAAGTCTTTTATTGTAGACCATTATTAGTAGTATATTTTTCATTTATTGGCATTGTAAGTATATATGGGTATGCATGAGTTGTATATATGTAAATACAACTTAAAATTTATTTATTAAAATAAAAATAATTTATTACTTTAAGCTTGGTTGTTTGTTTTATTTATTTGTATGATTAATTTAGTAATTAATAATAAAAAAGTTGTCAAAAGAATTGGCTTTCCATTCAAAAATATTATAAAATGCTTTTTAATATGTTTGTCACTGTATGTAATTTTATTATTTCAGAGGAATTATGCATAATAAATTTCATAAATTGTTTTTTCTGTTAACTTATAGTTCACAAGAATTTCAATTCTGTGCTTTTGTACTTGTTTATGATTACTTACTGTTGAAACAAAGGAATATGTCATGTAACTACGCTGGAAAATTCTGTGATTGCTAAATGCATTTACTTGAAGGAATAATAGTGGAATATGTATAGGATGTATATACTACATTACTCTCTTTTTCTTGGAATATTTATAAATATTGTGGTTAACATTTACCATTGATATGTTTAATACTCATTTTGGATTAAATGGATAACAGTGAAAATTTTCAAATACTGGAATTAACTGTACAACTGTGGAAATAAATGGATTTATTTTAAAATGGATTTATATAAATGATTAACAAAAAAAAACATGAAATATTTTCAGGATTTTATATCTATAAAATTTCTTATTATCTGAATAATTTTAAATTGAATTGATCCAGTACTTCTATAAATTTTGCAATTAAAAGTTGTTACTATGGATTTTTTATTATTATTTATTACTGTTTATTGTTCAGTTAAACAAATTGCTAGCATTAATGTATCAATCTCATCAATATGGAATTCTAGATTAGCTGATTTAAAAATTTACATAAAAATAATTAGCTTTAATTTTTTATATGATTGGTATATTTACAATATTTGTACAAACTATTATTAATGCACATTTATAAAATATTGAATATGATTTACATACCAGATAAAAATATGACTTTAGACACAGAATTAATTCAGTAATATTATTTGATTCAAACTAAAACAACTTACGGAAGATAAATCATTTGAACTAATGCTCAATTTTTTATCTTTCTTGTAACTGGTTGGTAACTAGTAATATCTATTTATATGGAGAGATGAGTGAACTTTGTTATTTCTGATATATATTTTTTTATATGTGAAATGATGGTAAGTAAAATCTGTTACTCATTTATAAGTTGTTTTTTATAAACATTAAAGAAATATTGCAAATATAAATGGAGCAAATAATATGCATATGTGTTGAATGCTTAAAAGGTGAGTGTTAAACTTTTTTTTTCTGTAAGTGAAAATATTTACCAGTCTCATTTTATATCAGTTTAAAAGTCATAATATACTTCAAAATTTATTTCTACTAAATGTCATGTATTATATTTGTTAGGATTTTTTTACATGTAAATACAGCTAAATGAGAAAAAGGGATGGTATTTTTATAATTTTTTTTAACTATGTAATATTCTGTTGAGTGAAATTAAATAAAAATTACAAAATTTATTGCTGTTTGTTGTTTCATTAGTTTTTTTTATTATATTCAATTTTCCATAAATATTATCTAGAAATATTATTAAAGTTTGATTACATTTTAATTGATATACATCTAAAACTTAACATCAATATAAGAAACTTCATTTCTGAAGATAGAAATAATATAATAGAGATATAATATTTACTTAAAAAGATATACCATTTTCTGTTTTTATCTAAATAAAAATAATAACATTGAACTTGGCTTCAAAATCTTTTATTAAAATGCATTCTAGTTTTATTATCTTGGTGGGTTTCCCCCCCCCCCAAATCTGTTTATTTGTTTAGCAAGTTTTAAAAATAATTTTAAGAAATTTTATATATTATAGTAGTTTCAAATTTTAAAAAATGTTCACTAAAAAATTTTGATTGAAAGTTTTTTTATTTTACTGTATAAAAAATGTTTTAATTTTGATACTTCCTTAAAACAATTGCATCAAATCTTTTTTTTTTTTAGTAAAATCTAAAAATATATTTAAGTGATAAAGAATTAAGCATTTTTGAATAGTTAATTAATTAAAACATTTTTTTTTTAATTTCATAATGACAGTTATTTTTTTTAAAAAAAAAAAAAGACATAATAACATATATAAATTTGAGAAAATTTTGTGTGAATTGTCATTGAAAATGAAATGCTTGTTTCAATGCATAGTTCTTTTTTATTGTTGTTGTTTTATTATGCATTATTTAAAATTTTATATTAAAAATATTTACCGTATTGGCCAGAATGCTAACTATAAAGCTTGTTTATTAACACAGTAACAAACAATTACAGTTTAATATTGGCATGAATTTTAACTATTTATATGCTTAGTATTTTATTATACATATTTTATTTTAATGAGAATGTTTGAGGATTTTGAGCCATAATGTGATCTTTTGCTAATTTCGTATAGCAATATTTTATCAAATTGAAAAGTTTACATTATATATTCTGTATGAATATAAAATCCTCATCTAAGTATTGTATTTTTTTTTAAATATTCTTGTGGATAATCAAGATTATTTTTATATATTATTGCATATTTTTTATATTGTTACAATATTCAGCTTCTGATTATGCAGAAGATATTTATAAATAGCCAAAGTGAAATTTAAATTATAATTATTATTGTTAAATACATAATTTGATTGATATACTGTATACATTATTATACTTATCAGACAGAAAATTAATGAAAGGAGTTGTTTACAAAGTTAAATTATAATTGAACAAAAAAACAATTCAAATCTGGAATATGAAATTTTAGTATGTGATAAAAATAGAATACCTTCTATATTCTTTTTTTATTCTTATGAATAGATCATTTAAAATTTTGAAATATGTATATGAAAAAACTAGATTATGATCGATTTTCTTTCTCAAATGTAATCCTTTGCCAAGAGTTTCAGTGCTTATAGGATTATGATGTATGCATCTTTTCTACCAGTGTTGAAGACAACAACATTATTGCAGACATATTTTTTATTATTTTGCAATTCTTACATTGATATTTGTATGATCTTAATTATCCAGTTAATGATAATATGATAGTCATGTACCAACCGTTACTTGATATCCAATTGTCAAAAAGAAATTCTTAAATCTTCTTCAAACTTCTATATGTGCAGTGGAATATATTTTTACCAATTTTTTTTTTACAATTAAATATTTTAATTCTGCACTTTTATTTGTGTTAAAGATTGTAAGAGTAATGCTAAACATAAAACACAGTTTGTAGATATTTTTTTCATTAGATATAAAAATTGTATCTCAACTAAGATTTGTAGAATGAATGTAATATGTTAAGCAATTTTCTATTTTAAACCTGTATAACAATTTTAGTTTCTTGAAAATTTTTCAAAATATAATGAAGACATTTATAGTAATTAATTACTTCCCAAATTCTTTTATATTTTTTTCTTTTTTTCCATAAGAATATTTAAAAACAAAATATTATAATAAAGCTACCATAAAAGAATATGAAATAGTTTAACTTGATTTTAATTTATTCAGTGATGCCACTATATCCAACATCTCAAAACTCACCCAAAGTTCAAAAAAAATGTGCTAGCTCATAACTTGGCAATGTGATCCAAAACACATGTATATGGTGGCTATAATAAATTGATCAATTTAATACTTAGAATGTTGCATTTTGTTTTCTTTGATATTTTTCACAAGAAGAAATAACTGAAAATGTTAATTTTCATGAATGTCCTTGTATGTGCTTATAATTTTGAACAATATTAATAATATAATTATTTTGTGTTTGTCTGAAGGTTTGTGATAATGGTATTTTAGTAGTAATTATATGTTGGGTATTTCCATCATATAATATTAAATATTGAATGTTTTAGAAAAATTCCAACTTTATTTAAACTTTCAAAATACATTCAACTGTTAAGTAATAGTACACAGGTTAGAATATAACCAAACATTTTGAATGTTATTAATCCCTTCTTTTTGTCCGGTGTTGCTGGCCTGCCCAGCGACAATATTAGTATGAGAATTGAACCTGGACTTTTCGATTCTGAATATTAAAGTTGGGGAGAACATGATTCTAAAGATCCATGTTCAATTTCCATGCTAGTACTGTAACTGGTCAGGCCAGCAACACCTGAACAAGAGAGGAGAATATAAAGTGTTGTGTTATATATTAACCTGTAAAATATTATTAACAGTTGAATGTATTTGGAAAGTCTAAATAAAATTTGATTATTTCTAAAGTCATTTAATATTTAATATTAGATAATTGAAATAGTCCAACATATAATTACTAATAAAATTGTTTTGAAATATAGTTTTTATCAGATATAATAATTTAGAAGTAGTAAAATTACATTTTTAAAGTAATGTTATGCAGTATATGTATTATCATATGCATTTGTTTATAGACAAAATTGTATTTATTAATTATATTTGTTGATGTACTTAATGTGTGTGTTTATAGTATAAATCATTTGGTACTATCTATGGAAGGGGACTTTAGAACGAAATATCATAGGGAAGTTAATTCTATTGTTATACATATAAGATATACAGGTGAATATTTTTTAATATATACAGTAATACCTTGCACTATAGAGTTAATTGAATCTGACAAAGTCTCATTCTGATTAATGCAGTTTTATATATCTGATGATCATTATTTATTGGCCACGAAAAATTAAAAATACATATTTTTAGAAATATTTATTGTTAAAAGCTGAAACATAATTACTATTGTTTTAATGTAAACTTAATATTGATGTTTGTGTGCATTTTTTTTCTTTTCTTTCTCGTTATAAATGTCTAGATAAGTAAAAACTAGCATTTTCTGTACCATGTTGAACTTGGGAGCTTTTTACAATGTTAGATCAGCATTAGAAAATAAATCATAAATATTTTGAACCTTTTTGAACAAAATAATTTTATTATCAAGCCTCATCTAAATACAGTTCAGAATATTAGTGAACATTCTTAGTATTCTTATATTTGAGATTTCCAAACTGTATGGAGTTTTCTGAAATATTATTGATTTATATTTCAAATGCACAGTGTTAAATTTGCCTTCTATAGGTCAAAATGTTTTATGAAATATTCCTCTATATTATAACATGAATTATTATGATATGCTCAAATTTGATTTATAAAGTCACATAAAATTCATATGTTATTTGATATTTGTAAAATATATGTATATATATTCTATTAAATTTAACAATTCTGTAAATAGCAATGGCTGTTAAATATATGTAGGATTGACAACTTGTAAAATTATTTATATAGCAATAAAAATTCTTTACAAATTAGATTTTCTAGTCATTTTTCATAAAGTTGCAAATAATAACCCCTTTGTATCAATATATGCCAATAATGAAATGTGAAGAGGATGTTATTTGTAAATTTATGTTAAATAATGCTAGAAGGTTTGAGTTACAAAATATTTTTGTATTATGCATATTTGAAAATTCATGAATATTACTATATTTTTAACACTACTTATTTAATAGTTATTGTCTGCTTATTTATAGAGTTATTAAATTTAGAAGAATTTATATCTACATTATGATCTGAAATTGGCAGTTATTTTGAGACTAATATAACATTTCCTCCTATGAAATATCAATGATTGATCTACTACTTCTATAAGATCTTGGAGACCAGATAAAAGTGAATTGATTTTTTCATATGATTTAATGTATTATATTAATATGAGAGTTATTTGCAAGTTTATTAAAAAGACTAGAAAATATGTTTGCAAAGGATTTTTATATTCATTATTTTATATATGTAACGAACTTAAAATGTTACTTATTATTCATGAAAAATATATACAGATAAAGTTATTATTGTAAGTAAATGTGGGCAGTGTGGTAAATGCAGTTCGAATTTTTATCTGCCACCTAAATTTTAATATGTTTATTTTTAAGTTAGATAAAAAAAAAATATAATATTTTTTCCCAAAGATATCACAAATCTTTTTTTTTTTTTCATAATGGTCTAGTCACACTTAAATGTAGACATTTTTATGGGCACATTTTTAGTATCTAGTCAATATTTAAACTCTTTAATTTTTACAATGTGGTTAGGGATGCCAATCTGGGATTGAATCCATTAAATTCATATCCCATTCCTTTTTGTTATTTCAGATATATCACACACACACACACCCCTCCTATTTAGCTTTATGTTACTTGCATATTGTTTCATTTTAAAATTCAACATATACACTTGACAATCAAAAGTCCATCAAGGCACTGGATAAAACTTTTGTTTCAATACCAAGTGCATAGATCATAAGCAATTCTGTGTATTGCTTCTGGTCTAAACAAACACAATTATTCACTTCAATTTTTCATTAATTATACATTAGGAAATACATTCTAAAGCATTACTTTAGTTTTACTAAAACATTTTTAAGCTTTCTTCAAAATGGATAAATGCAATTCACAAATTTTTAAATATATAATTAATCATTCAGTTAATTACTTGGGAATTCATGTGATGTTTGAGGATTTAACCGTTTTATGTTATCAGTTGTAAAATAATAAATAGCATCTGTAAATTTAAGATAAATTTTGATAATTTCATTTAGCTTGACATTTTCTAATCTAAATATTTAAAAAGTAAAATCATCTAAAAATATTTTAGGAACATATAATCACCTTTGAGTGTTTATATATTAATTTTTCAATAATTTTTATACTTTTATCATTGAAGTGAAAATTTATAAATTTTCTTATAAGTAGTATCATTGTAAAACTTCATCCTTTCTATAATCTATGCAACTTAAACATGCTGGAATTTAATTTAATTTTTTTTTTATCATTGCTTGTAGATAATCCATAGTATCAAGTCTTTTTTCTCATAAATTTTGCCTGCTCTCTTGAGTAAACAAAATACAATTTTTTAAAAAAAATCTAATATTGATCCTCACAATAAAAATAGATTTGAAACTTACTTGGTTAATAAAATATTACCATTAAGTTAATTGTGGTCTTTCTTAACTAATGCATATACTGTCAAAAAAGTCACATGAATTTTATGAAAAGATAGAGTGATGTTTCTACTTCTCCAACTTCATTATTGAAGGTGTTTTTTGCCAAAAAAAAATATCAAAATACACGTAATTTTGAACAGCGCTGTTATAGTGAGTCATTAATAAGTAAATGGAGATTATTATTAATGGTACAACACATTTATAATGTAACAATCTTATATATTTGTACTACTCCAGTCACTGTGAATGCTTATTTGCTTGTATTTTTAAAAACACCTTTGATAAATAAATATCTTTATCAATTCATCACTATTATCTTTAACTATTTCACTAAATATAAAATATTTTTCATTTTTTAAATTCTATATCTGTTGTTGAATCCATCTTCCTATCAAATTTTCAAACAAAATATCACTATTTTCTTTACAATATATTTTTTATTAATGATTCTAATTTTATTTAATTCTTTAATGCCAAAGTATATTTTCTTGTACTTAAGAGACTTTTTGTTTTACTCTTTTTTTAAATTCTCTTCTTGGATTAAATTCTATAAAGGAATAAATGTTCCATCCACTTTTAAAATTAAATTTTGTCTATTAACTCTTTCTCTTTTCTTCTTCACAATATGTAATCTTAAATCATTTAAACTCTTAGCATTTAATGCATATATATTTTTCAATTTGTTCTGAAATGCTATTAACTGCTTTACTGTTTTTGATATCTTAATCTTTAGAAATATTCAATGATTTAATAAAACTTTGCATTTTAATTTTTTACATGTTTATGATTACTACTCATGCTGATTTATTAAAGATTATTATGTATTTTCATTAGTCAAAATGAAAATTTTATTTTGGATGTCCTTGGAGTTTCTTAGTGTTTTTTTTTTTTTAAATTAAGTTATATATATATATATTGCTATGTTTTGAAAAGTCTGGTTCTTGTATTTCTGTTTCTATAACCGTAAATACTTGTACAGATTTTTTATTATCCAGATTAATTCCAATTGGTGCATTCAGTTTTTTAACCAAAGCTTTAAAATGAATATTATTGTTACTATCAAAGTGAACATTTTAATAATTTTTTTTCTAATTTGGATAAAAAAAAAAAAAAAAATTTATATGAATTAAACTTTAAATAAATAATTCTTCTTCTACTAATAATTGATGGTTTGTTGATTTTTACTTTAATTCTAATTCGAATCATTGTTTTTTTGTCTTTAGTATTACTAGACTCCTTGCTTACATTTGTATTAACATCAATAATCTACTGTAGATTACTACTAACTAGATATCCAACCAATTTTGAAAATTTAAGAATTGACATTAGAAATCATTTAAAAAAAATTGTGCTAATTGAAAGTATAAACTCTATTCATTTGTAGAGCCACCATACATATATCAAAGTACACAAGACTAAATATTTTTTTAAAAAACATGAAAATAATTTATTTTGAATACCAATCTAAAGTAGGTGAAAATAATAAATCCAAGAAGCACATATATTTGCACCTTCAACCAATTCACATTTTAAAAAACTATTTTTAATAGACAAAAAATTATTTTTTTCTTACATTTTTGCTCCTAATGCAAGTTTTAGTAATCACTAGATGCCAGATGACAGTGCTTAACAAATCCCTGTCAGTGCTATCCTTTCCAAAAGTGTACACTAAGCAAAATGAAATAAGAGATAAAACAAGTCATGTGATGTCTTACTGATTTTTTTTGCCAAACTACCAGTTTTAATGCAAAAAATATCACATGGAAAGTGTTTTAACTGTTATTGAGAAATGTAGTGAATTAGTTTCAAATTCATGTTTTGTTGAAAATTTTCTGATATGATATGGTCTATATATGATTGGGAGGGTTGCAAAAATTGCTTCTCATTTTCTTCAAATTTCTACACTTGGCCTCAAGCTAAGATTCCCGTCACTGGATCATTGTAAAAATGCTAGTGATTGACAAGTGAATGATGGAAATCTTTCACATTTAAATTTATAAATGTCAATGCTCTTTTTACTATTTATCATTTGCCAATAGAAATTTTTCAACATTTTGACATAAATAAGATGAGAGATCAAAAGTATTATTTGCCAATTTAAAGTGCTGCTGCTTTTGTAAATCACACAAGTTGAAAAACTGTCATGTGTTCTTAGGTTATGATGCCTTCGTGGTTTAGTGCAGTGATAGTCTGTCGTGGTGCTCAAACATGAATTCCCAGACAATAAAGTCTTTTGGTTATTTTTTTTAATATAGTCATCTAATTGTAGATGCAGCATGAAAATATTTAGAGCCTACTTATAATTTTATTAAATGGATGCTTTTGGATTTTTTTGTACTTTTGGCTATGACTATAATTGCTTTACTCTCTTTATGGAATTAAAAAAATTTTATGCATTTTTATTGGGCCTCATTGCGAAAATACTATTTACTTGCATGGTTTAACTTACATGCAACTTTTTTGAACTAATTGTAATTTTTCATCTTGTTGATTTTTTTTTATGTAAATCACATAGAAACAGATATCTTTATGGATTTCTATTTCTTATGAATTTATTTTCATTAATTACTTTATTGTCAATTACAGTGTTGAGGCTGATACCTTATTTGAATTTATGATTTTGTTATTCATACCTTTTTGGATTTCAATTTCTTATGGATTTATTGATATGAATTACTTTTGTATCCTTATGTTTTTTTGCTTTTGTAATTAAATTTATTATGGAATTGCAATTGCCTTTGTCATTAATTTAATTTCTTCCAAGAGTTATTTTCTAAATAAATTATATTATTTTCATGCTTTGAAAAATAATATTTGTTCTTTAATCATTATCTATTTGTCTATATATTACTGTGAGATTTATTTATTTTTTTAAATTGGACTATACTGATGTTTTCAAACATATTACTTTTTTTTTAATAAACAATTATATTATCAATTAGCTTATTGTGTATAGTTTGTGAAGAGAGTGAAGTTAAACATTTTGAATTTAAATTGTCATTTGTTATCATTTCCTCCCTCATTTATTACATATAATCCATAAAAAAGAAGAGACGAAAATATTTATTGTTCAATAATTCGAATCTAAAACCATCTAATAATAACTTATTGTAATCATGGATTAAATATTATATATTCAAAATAAATTTTTGTAATGTTTTGCCACTGGACTGATTTTAAGAATGCAGAAATTTTAAATTTGAGTTATTTCACATATAAATAAAAGAAAAAAAGGAATGTTTCTTTATAAATTTTGTAAAAAAGATATACAAAACTAATATATTTCATAAATAGACAAAGAAAATAGGTTTGACTTTCTAAAAATCTTTGCTCAACTTATTCAAATTATTTCATATAATGAGTGAAGACGTGGTTAATCTTTTTCTATTTTGTATTTTTGTTTAAAACAGCAATAATTACCTTTGTTTTATGTTTTAAATGTAAATATTATGCTTTTTTTTAACAACCAAGTTCTTTCTATTAAGAAATTTTTATAATATTTTTAAGATGTTTTATTCATTTAAATATTTTTTAAAAAAATTAGAATGACAAATGCTTATGAGACTATAATGCATGAACTTTATATATTAGTTTATAAATAATCACCTATATATTTAGAAATTAGGTCGAAGATAAGAGTGGCTGCCCTTGTCTTTTAAAATCATTAATCTTGTGTTTAGATTTGTAGAGGTCCCTACTGTCACATTTTAGGCATATAGTCTTAAGATTATAGCCTTAATATATATTAAATAATGTTTATATATATGTGTCATAATAATTCTCATTTTTAAATCTATGCAAGATCTCCAAAAAATATACACTTTATTTTTAATAACTTCTGCGTTAATTTTATAATAAAGATGTCAGACTAAAATATATACTGAAGCTAATGTTTAGTTGTCATTAGTTCCCATCCAGATATTGTTGATATCATTGAGAAATTGAAGACTGTACTTTGCTGCACATTCTGCTTACATTGTTTCTCATAATTTGGATATTTGATAGCTACCCACAAATTTTACTATGTTTAATTAAATTATTAGTAAAGATGTTTAAAAAAAGAAATGTTTTTAGTAGTGTGTGTTGCATGTTTAAACATCATTATAAATTCCTAAGCAACAGATCTTAATTTTAAATTGCAATTTGTTTGAAGATGGAAAACAATTTATATCTAAGAACAAATGATATTTTGTAAATATTTAGATATTTTGCTTTATTAGAATGTAATAAATATAATGTGTAGAAAATAGATCAGTGTATAGTTTTTGTTTAAACTGACTGGTTTTTTTTTTTTAATATTTGTTATTGGTATGTAAATAGTCAAACTGGAATATAAATACTTAAAAACTTTTACAAGCAGTTTTCAGACATTCATAAGAATAAAATGATTTTTAAGGTAGTTTTTTTTTTTTTTGCCTTAAGTTCTTTATATATATACAAGAAACAGTGAATTCAACAAACAGTGTTATAATGCACATTTTTCTTCTCTCTCATTCTATTAATTTCACTATGTTCTTTTCATTATTTACAATGTCCTTTGGCAAAACAAATTTGTTAATTGAGTAAAAATGTATTTGCAATCCATTGTTTAGACTGGCTAAGTATAATTCATAAATTCTTGTTAGCAAGTCATATAGTGTTTAAAAAATAATATCTGCAAATCTAAGATAACTTGGATAATCAGCATTTGTCTGCGACTTGTCATTTTTCAATCTTGCATTTAAAAGTGTCTAAAGATAGAAGAAAAAAAATCTTAGCAACCATTTTTTTTTTTCTTGAGTTTTTCAATAATTTCATTTAATTATCGATAAAGTATTGTAAATTGTATTAATTTCAATAGAGATCTTTTCAATCTTCTGACTTAAAATGTTAATTGCAGTGGTTATATAATTACAGAATCAGTAAAGCTTTCATAATCTCTTAAATCTAAACAGCAGGAATTTTATATTCTTAAATCTTCACATTATTTTATGTACTAGATGCAGATGAGCCATAATTCTAATTTTAGTAAAAAATTTAAACTTAACTGTTTTTCTTTTAATATAATAATATATAAGTACTATTATTTCAGTTTTTAGAAATATTTTTCTAGTGAACATCTTGCATCCTCCTTTCTTCTGGTTTTAATCATTTAATAACTTTACCAGGAAATCTCACAAAATTATACATTTTAGCTCTTAATATATATATGTGTATATATACAATTTTTTGATGTAATCTTTTGTTGTTCATTTTTTTAGGTATATGAAAAAGCAAGCATTTATATGAAGTTAGATTTAACAAACAAATATGACTTAGATGAAATCAAAAGTATGACAATAAGAATTAACCTTTGAAGAATTAGCAATAGAATGTATTTGTGTTATTTGTTGTAGTTTATTAGCATATCTATAATGATTTGAGCTGTAAGAATTTCATTAAAATGTAGCTTAGTTGTGATCAGCAACTATTCTAATCATGTCATTATTTTTTATTTTTCAATTCAGAAAGAATGTCTTGTTATTAATTGATATCCATTGAGTTTAATATAAACACTTATTTCATACCAGGATGTCCATTTTACCACTGATAATACAGTCTAAGGAAAATGTGAGCAATATAACCTTGCAAAAAGATATAGTATGCTAGTTCATTTTTAAAATATTTTACTACAATGTACTTTAATATTCACCATAATTTTTACCTAATATGTTTGTTAAAGAATTTTAAAATCCACATATATTTTAATTAGGGAATGTTATAAGTTATTATTAATCAGATAAAGATTAACTGTTACTTAAACCTTCCCCAAGAAATCTGTATTATCACTATCTTTAATAAATAATCATTCCAAATTTTTATTTTAAATCATTGATTTGTTTTAAAATTTATTTCTATGCTATATAGATTAAATAAAATGAATTCAAATCAGACATATATCTAAAATGTAAAAACAAATATTTCATCGTAACATCTATTAAGCTGAAATTTACTTTTGACTTTTTAAATTGGTAATGCTTATGTTTTTCTTTCAAATAATGAACCGTCCTCTTAATTGCCTTTACACTGTAAGATCACATTTGTCTAACTTAGAATTATTGTTACACAGATATTTATTTTTAAAAATTAGAAAAGAAAGCTTATTTTTGCATTAGTGTGTATTATGAGTATGGCTTAGATCTGAAACTTACATCATAACCCTCTTATTAATTTGGTATGTTTAAAATTAGCTTAAGTCAATATATTATAAAACCTATATGAAGGGGCATTGCAAAAAGAAATTGGTAGATATTATTTCAAATCTGTTTACTTTTTGCTCTTATTTTGCTATCCAAATTAAGTATTACTTTGTTTAATATATTAAAACTTCCAGGACCATAGTTTGTGTAGTATAACAAGAGAGAGAAAGAGCTCAGAAATTCAGAAACACTTTTTTTATTACTTTAATTATAAACTAACCCATTATATGTTACTCTGAGTTATGATAGAAAAATGGTATAAACTAAACTATCATATGACTTCAAACTACATTGTACATTAAAAATATCTATTTTTGTAATACTGAATATATGGAAACTATCCTAATAAATTTTCAGGTAGACAGATGCAGTTTTTTGGTTGGCAGTTGTAAAATTTTGAATTGCAAACAAAAAGATTGGAAATTAATGCAGAAAAACTAATAATTTAAAAATAAAATAGAATTAAAATGTTAAAAATGAATTATATTGTTGCTTGAGATTTTAGTCTAGTTTTATATATATATTATTTAGCAAATATGCTACCTATATCAATATTTATCTAGATCAAACTAAACTTTCTATTGTATTAATACAAATTAAATTGTAATTGAGATTATAATAAAGTTTTTTTATATAAAAATAGTTGCAATAAATATTAAATTTTAGACAAAACAAAATTTGTACATATTTTTATATAATATTTTATATACATTAAAAATTAATAAAATTTAAAAACTTTTTACATGTAATTTCTAAAAATTGTTGAATTTTCAAAATGCATACTTTCATTCTTCACTCTTGTACTGACTAAAATTGTTAATATGTAATGGCTTTTCTGAAATGTCTTCTCTGATCCGACCATTAAAAATACATGAAAATGAGTTATGCTATAAAAAATAGAATTTGGAAATTACATCTATCTTTAGGATTTTAATATTATTCATTAGGTAGTAATGTCTGTTTTATATTAAATATACTTATTCAAGTTAAGTTCTATGAAGTATTCACTTCAGGCTGATCTAAATACTTTTATTTTAATCGACTTTAAATTTTTAGCCCTTGTGATAATAAAATGAAAATCACAATAAATGATTCAAAGATAAGCAAAATGCCTTGATTGCAATTGAGAAAAAAAAACATTCAAAAGAAGAAAAACATGTTTTCAATTCCCAATACTGTAAGTGTTAGTTTAACAAGTAGAAAAATGAATAATTTTTGTGGTTGAAGTCCAGTTGAAGGTGACAATTAATAGAATAGTAGTTCACAAGTCTGTAAGTACTTCCTGAACAATAATTCACTGCATGCATAAACTTGGAGAAGGAAGCCACTGGCAATAAGGTCAGACCTTTCACAAAGCAAACCATAGGCTGGAAGTGATAAGTTTACTGAGTGTAAGTCATAGCATTTCTTTCACCTAGCATGTTACTAGACAATAATTGTCATAATCTTGCCAACTGAGTGGCAAAGTTAAATAAACATGAATTTATTAATGTAAATTGGTTTGATAAATGATTAAAACTTTTATGCTAATTTATTTCAATTTTTTGTTTTAGCCAGAAAACATTAATTCCTGTCATTAATAGTAAATGCATAATAGCATCATTTACTGTCTTATTCAGATTATTCATATGATTTTAATTTAGTTAATACATGTAATTATTTATCTATCGATTTTTAGACTTTGGTATTGGTAATGTTCTTATATCTTCTAGCCTATAAGTTTTTATGAAAGTTTTTTTTATCAAAAACAGGTTTATTCAACTATGTTTATAATAAAAGAAAAAAATATAAAATAACTTATTAAATTTGGCAATACATTTATAAACCATTAAATTACGTAATGTCCAATATTAATAAGATTCCATGTGGAATTTACTATAAAGTGAGGAGTTAACTTCAAATCTCTTTCTTTGATATCTTTTAATTTTTGTAAAAAAAATTAATTTTGGATCAGGTATAACTGACTTGAAGATTATGAAGCATCTGACAAGCCATAGACAGAAAGTGATGAAAGTTGCACTTCTTATAATTGCAAAATCCCCATAGGCAATATCTTCTATGAGTGTGTTGATAATTGGATGTTTTTATGAAAGTTTCACTTATAATAACACAAAAGTAAAAATTAATTCTTCTCAACCATTAAAAATTCTCTATATATCGTACTAGTCTGGCTCATTAAACATTTTAAGTAAACTTCAAATAATACTTGGAGATCTCTATTAAATGCAAATTTAATACCTATCACATCAATAATCTGCCTTTCTTAATCAATTGATCTTACAGATTAGCATCCATTGCTTTCATAATGATTAGTAGCACAATATCTAGCCGAATTAGATATAAATTGATATTTGTTAGATGCAATACCACATTTGCTGCCATAAATTTATAGTACTAGTTATATGTAGCAGTTGAAGATAAAATGTTAAATGATGGAAAGGATATATAATTCATTCTACATATAAATACAGTGAATGTGCTTGCTGACTATAACAAAGAAATTATTTTAAGACATAGCCAAAAACATAGACACTTCTGAATCCTTAAAACAATTGATGATTCCAATATATTCTTTATTTTAATGTACATCTGGAAAGTTGTGCTAAAATTAAAACTTGGCTGTTGCAACCAAGACTTTAATAACTATATCCCTCCTGTTATACTACTGTTATATCATTATTGTCATGCATGTTTAAAATAGGTCACAATACTGCTCAATGTGATACTGGTACACAAATCAAATGTTCAAGATTAGAAAAATTAAATATCTGACAGCCTAAAATCTTTACGAGTGTGATGACTTTAGCTGCATACTTCTCAGTTTATAGTCTTAATTCTGATTTAGTTTCACTATAAGTACTTTAATCTTTTTTTTGTAAATATTTTTACAACAAATTGATAATTTTGCAACAAATATCAGTTGTCCAAATTTCTCAATATTTTGTTTTAAATCACTTTTGATTTTATATACTTATCACCATCAAACAGATTGTTAATTTTTTTTTAAAAAATATGTATAATTTGGATGACACTTTCAACTCAGATATCTTCATTTAGTGTATATCTTTCAGAAATAATTACTGATTTTTTTGTGTTCTTTTTCATTATTACATCATTACTTTTTGTTAATTTTAATGTCTACAACTTTGTTCAAGGGCTGTTAAAATAAAAGCAGCAATCTAGGAAAAAGTATGATAGTTTAGTTACCATTTTCATTAAATAATTATTTTTCATGTAGATCTTTTTAGAGTTTATCTAAAACATTTATTATCTGTTCTTGAGCTAATAATTATGTTCTTCACTCTATTTGCCATAAATTTTTTTATGTAAAGCAATTGAGCCTTTTGCTCGAGATGTAGCTATTCTGCACTGATGTTGAATTGATACTTGATAAATTTTGCACTATTTACTCTATCGTATGTTTGTTTGCATATATTACATTCTTGCATCTTATAATAGTCTACCCAGCCATTAAAGTTACGGCTTTTGACTTCTATTGTGTACTAACATTCTACCAATAGGCTTATGGATGTCTTGGTTGATAATATTATGCCTTAATAATTGCTGGAAAGAAAATTAATAGATTGTCAGTATCTTCCCTGCTATTACTCTACCTATCCACTCTTAAATCATTTTCTAATTTCAAAACTGTTTCACAAATTGATTTTTTTTTTTTCATCTTTGTCTCAAATAAGTGGCCCTCAATATAATCTTGGTTAACATTTTCTGATCATGTTTATATTATCTTTTGGTTTGGAGTAATTCTAATATTTCTTTGTTTTTTTTTTTTGTTTTTGATACTGTGCCAGATTTTCTTTTAGTTATGACTTGGATAAGATTTAAACAGATATCTAATGATATTTGCATTTAGTGTTAGTCATTTTATGCTTCATACAATATTATTAATCTGTGCTTATCGGGCATTAATTCTGATCTTATACTATTTCTAACTTACAAATTGTTCATGCATTACTCTCAACCCTGCAAACAGACTTTTTGTTTTGATTATATATTAAAATTGTTATCAATCAGAAGTGCTGTAAGATTGTTCTTATATTTCAAATCTTACTGGTTTATTAGCTATTTCTCAATTCAGCAATTTAATGAAATGCCACATCTTTTATGATCTTCTAAGCTTTAGTTTGTAATTTACATTAAATCTTTTCTGACTTGAATTATTTTTCTTTATTATATTTCCATTAAAACATTAATACACTGTTATTATAGGAAATATTTTTATAATTATTTGAAGGCACAATCTAGTCTTTATTGTTTTTTAATCATATATATTGCACTATCTCATCTATTTACTTGTAATATTTAAAAAAAAAAAAAATCCTAAAAAGATTTAATCTTCTATTTCTGACAAACTTGCATCATATGTTTATGGACTATAGAATATTATATAGTATTCTTGATCTAGGAGCTTTTTATTTGCTAAGGCTCGTAAACTAAATCTGCCAAACAGATTTTAAGGTAATGTTTTGCTTGTTGAATTGAAATTATCTCTCTATATTTCATTATTTTTCTTGTGCTTATGATAATTATATAAAATCATTACAAAAGTTAATATGTGGCTGTTATTTGTAAATGTTTAAGAAAAGTCCTTATTTTATTTTTATTTACTGTCTATGTTGATCCTTACGTACATATTTTTTTGTCAGTGATGTTCTTCTAATCATTATGGATGATGTTAGCATTACAATTGTCAATCCACATATAAATATCAAGTTTTAAATTGATTTTTTAAAAAGGCTTCCAAACTTAATTTTGATAACTATTAACTGAAAGACTTCAAATCTTAAACTTTCTTGAGTATTCCTCTCACTCTATCAGTGAATAACTTAGTAACTACACACTATCATAATAAATTAGTTAATAAAAGAAAAAAAAAAGTTCATTATTATTATTATGTTGATAAGGTTACTTTGCCATTAGCATTATTACGTTCCCCGTGATAGTATAAGAAGGATCATTCCTTATCAAATTTATTGTCCATTAACTTTTTTTTTTTTCTATAACATTACCTCCAATTACTCAAATGCAAATTTGATTAACCTTTCTTAGTTGTTCTCATTAGGAAAGTTAGTTATGCTACTAATAGACTTCAGAATTTTTTGCACATTAAGAATACTAAACTGACAAATATTTATGTTTCCCCAATTATAATCTAAATTAATAAGTTTAAATTCTATTTCAAAATCAGAAAAACGCATTCTTTTAACATGCCTGTGTTTTTTTAAATTCATTTTACTTTTTAAAGGCTAAGTATAAATCTAAAAATATTTTTGACTCGTTCATTCATTGAAAACTATGTAGCTGATAATGACATGTTAACTGATAATAAAGTGTAATAATTTTAAAGGAGTAAAATAAGTTTATTTTTATGTCTATTAACTACTCTCTACCTATGGCAAAATTTAACTATCAAGGATTTTAGCATTTGCAAAATTTGATGTCTTTTAAATTATACATTACACTCTCGTTTTTTGTTGTTTATTTCAGCAAAAAGAATTAATATATGCCAGAATGATTTGTTTCTTATTTATTTTTGTTTCCTTGTCGCTTGAAACAAATATCTTGATTTTCGGAATAACAAGAGTTATCGCCTTTTTTTCCCTCTAACATATCAAAAGTTTTTACCCCCCCCCCCCAGTTATATTTATATGTTTAGTATTTTATTAACTAAAACATTATAATGCATGAAGGTTGATTAATCAATGATGGATTATTAATGACCGAAGATTATAAAATTTTTATGTGCTAAATTCAATTTTAAACAACTACGTATATATATTAGAAAGAAAAAAAATGACTTTTTATAACTAAATATTTTCATTAAGTAAATTAATTAACATTTGATATTCAAAACGTATCATTTATTTAATTATAAAGATGTTTATTTTTTAACTTTTCTTATGAAGTAAAGGTCTGTAAAAATAAAAAATGTCCTACAGTTCTTGTACTATCTCTTTGATTTCATCCAGTTACTAAATTAGTGTATAATAATAAAATGGAAAAAGTTCGAATGCAAAAACAATTATCTTTTATTTTAAACTATGATTAATTGTTGTTTTGTTTTTTTAATGTAACGTCGGATTCGCTCATAATTTATGTGTTTGTATATGTTTAGACTAAGTATTTAATGGCAATCTTCTTTTTTTTTTTTAAAAAAAAAAAAAAGGCATAGTACTTTATTTTTAAAATGTTTACACTTTATAATGAATTTGTATAACAAATGAAGCTAACAATTTATCTATTGCGGATTTTAATATTTTCGGGATTCTCTTATATTTATAGAGTACAATCGTTATCTATAAATAAGTAATCAAATGGTTTATTGCTTAAGAGTTCTTAACAAAGTTCAAGCACTCTAAGTCCATCATTGCATTAAACCATGTAGAAGAGTGCAATCATTGATTTTGCATGATAGAATAACATTTCTACATTTATTTTAGTGTTTTGCAGCTTAAATGTCTGTCAATAATAATAAGCTAACAAAAAATAAATATATTTCAAAAAATGTCCTTAAGACTTTGCTTTAGTTATCATAATTAAAATCTTAATAATATTACTTGATTAAATTTTGTAACTTAGGAAATTTTAATTAAAGCT
Organism: Epiperipatus broadwayi; assembly: GCA_028023455.1. NCBI lineage: Eukaryota > Metazoa > Onychophora > Udeonychophora > Euonychophora > Peripatidae > Epiperipatus > Epiperipatus broadwayi. Next base: position 5,926,250 of record JAQFVV010006206.1, read on the forward strand.
ATATTTTTCATTTAAAAAATTATGACAAAGTAACTTTTTTTTCTTGGCATTAAATTAAAAATATAAGATATCATTAGAGTTTATGATTTTTTTTTTAAAAAAATTAGTTGTTAGAATAAATTGCATTAATTAAGGAAGTTACTGACTACCACAGATGGTGATCTAGTATTATTGCTTGATCATTTTTCTCAGATGAAGTCAGGATTTCTATATACATAAAGCTATATATTTAAAAACTCTGTCCACTTCTAATCTAGTATTAATACAACTCTGACAATTTCGTCTTTTTTGACCATTTTAATATCAATTGTTTTGTCAATTCTCTTTTACATCATAAAAAAACTAAATTACAATATCTTTTTCACTTCTCTAGTCTTTATGATCCTACTTATCCTAAAATCTTTTCATAATTTCAACATATTACTTTCCAAAAATAAGTATTTTATATACTTATTTCTATTTTGACATAATCATATCTTCAATGAAAATTATTTTACCATTTTTGAGGCCTTTTTTTTATTAGTATCCAAAGCTTTTGAACTTGCTTTAAATAACAATAAACTCCAGTTTTATCATATCAGTTATTATACTTTAAATATATATTTTTTATTTTTTATATAGATTTTAAATTATTTTCTTATTCATTTTCTATTAACAATTTTTTTTCTGTAATCATTTTCTATAACAATTTTTTTTCTGTAATCAACTTGCCTAACTTTTTCCTCCTCAATCATTATGCTGTAAGCATGTCCACAATTTATATAAAGCAGAAATTTCTATCTATTGATTCTGTATATTGTAAAGTCATCCTTCCATGTTATTTGCCCTCTGCACATAACCCACTTAAGATTGTTTATTGCAACCTTCCAGATATTTTTAATTTATTTTAATAACCCTTATTAAGAAAGATGTTCATACTGTTACCCTCTGATGTCCACACTTCACACTCAATACTTATATATACTCTTGAATCCAATCTAAAATTTTCTGTTTCTTTTTAAAATAAATGCTTTTGTTTTTCTAAACTAGTTTTGTATAACATGTGAAATGTATTTTATAAAACAAGTCAAGAAAAATAAATTATAAAGAAAAAGTTTATTGTTTCTTTATTTAATCTAGCTATCTTTAGGCAAATTACATGTGACAAGCTAATGTCACATTTATGGGCATGAAATAAATAGCACAATAATAAGTTATTTCCATTATAAAATAAATTTTAATTAAGTATTACTTCATTATCCCCTTCCCTCAATATATATTTTTTAAACAAAAATACCAATTGCATATTTATATTCTTTATTATTAAAATGTAATTAAATCAGTTTTAAACATTAATACAGAAAATATTGTATAATTAAGAATACATTTTATTTTTATATTTAGATGTGTATGTAATTATAAAGCTTTTGAACAATAAGTTTTTAAAATGTATTTAATAATAATAGTTATATGATTGTTTATGTCTTGAGCAACTGGTCATACAAGCCACAAAATTTTTGACTAACTACTGCAGGGGTCCCCAACCTTTTTGCACTTAAGAGCACATTCTATAATACCGGCCAGGTGGCGGGCACCATGTATTTTTTTTCCAACCAGATGGCGGGCATCATTGATTTTTTCAATGTAAATTTATAATTGGATATTGTTAATAATACACATAATGTACAAAAAAATATTTATTTCAAAAATAAAATTTTAACATATAAATATTGTTTATATTTTTACACTGTAAAAGTATAGTATGCCCTACAATTTGATTACAATATAATACAATAATTTAAAAGAAATTTTAAAAATTAAATTTATTTGTATCAGATAAATAATTTTTTATCGTGTTCGGATAGCGGCGGGCACACGTAAAATGGTCTGCGGGCGCCATGGTGCCCGCGGGCATAGGGTTGGGGACCCCTGAACTACTGGCTAAACTGCCATGGATCTAAATTTAAATGCTATTATAGAAAATTAATACTATACTAAAGATAAATTTTGCATTGACTGTTTAAACCAATCTGTGAACCACAAATACATTCTTTTCTTTTTTTTTGTCTAATTGATATTTTAAACTACTGTCTTAATTTTTACAGAAAACTTTTTGAAATATCTTTATTCTATATAATTGTAGCTCTTCAATATATTCAATTTTTCATCATATCTTTTCAATAAAAACAATTAGCATTCCACTTCTGTAGAATGTTTTTGACATATAATCCTTATAGTATAAACAAGTCTACCTCTCTCCTGAAATTCATGCTTAAATTCATCATATCTTTTAAAGAAATATTGTATTGGTTATTTATTTCACATATTTAATCCAACAAATGTGATTTCACAATAGTGAATTCTATTACACTCTTTTAGGAAGACTTAATCCAACAACAATATTACTTTATAGTAGTGACTCTATAGTATTTTTAAAATTTTATATAATATTCTTAAATGAAACATTTGATGTTTTTATATTACATCTGTAGGCTATCCAATAACAGCTTTATATACTGCTAAATTTAGTGGTAAACTTCCTAAAAATAGCACATTGGAGTCTGTGCTGCATTTCAACATCCAAGCCCAACTTTGTATTTATAAAACTATTAAGATATTCTAATTGGCTTACATTTTCAAGTTGATAACAGTCCAAGCTAGTAATTGCTAAGAATTTTTTACTTGCCAATAAAAACTTGAGGTTTTTGAACATTAACTCAACAATTGCTAGCTGTATGGTATCATGGAGTATTTAATGATACTATTATCACTTGACTTTTATTCTCTTGGAACTATCTATAGCTTTTTTCTGATTATGCATTCATTTGATAGTAAAAACTACAAATAAGCCAACAATGCTGCTGTTTTGTAAATTTTTTAATTTTGGATTTTGAGAGCAGTTGCAAGGTTGCTTGTAAATTATTGTTTATAGCAATGAAAATATATATATATGCTATAATTTATTTAATCTTTATGATTATTTTTTCAAAATATTTGTACATAGATGGATTTGAACTTAGAATGTTCAGTCTATATTCATTCTTCACTCCATCTCAACAACTGATACACCTCGCCACACATGTGAAGAAGGTAAATGATCTCCACTATACATTTTATGGAGAACAAGCACTCATTTAGTTGAGCCAGATCATAATCTCCCAAACATGTACAATCAGTACTCTGTTTATATAACAGTTACTAAACTTTAATGGACAGGCTTCAATATTTTCACCCTTCCAACAATTCAACCGTCCATTTCATTGAAAAACCAATGATGGAATACTCAAAGCCCTTTGTGGGTTTGATACTGTAGTCATACCCATATAGACATTACATCAATCTGACCTCTCATATTATTGTACCATTATGTATCCATTTTTATTAATAGGAGAGGGATAGGCTGGACTTATAATACAATGTAACCTATTTGCAAGGCAATATGTAAATAACATTCATTCAGTATACTGATTGTTTCAGTCTGTATGATTAATTACATATTGTCTTGGAAATATGTTATATCATAGTATAAGTTTAGCCCACCCTCTTCTATCAATATAAATGGCTATGTAATGGTCAAATAATATGAGGAATCAGATTGACATAATGTCTACAATATCAAATCCACCAAGAGATATGAGCATTTCATCATTGATGTTTCTATGAAATGGGCAATTGAATTGTTAGAAGAGTAAGAAAAATTAAAGCCTAACCATTATTGTAAGGAATTTCTATCTTAATATAAGTCGAGCACTGATTCTATATAGATGTGGAGATTATGATCTGACCCAATTGATGAGTGCTGGTTCTGTATAAAATACGTATATTGGGGATCATTTATCTTTTTCACGTGTGTTATCATGTGTATCAGTTGTTTGAGATGAAGTGAGGATAAATCTCTCTATTTACTGTAGTAAATATTCAGTATACTGAATGAATAGGTTAATAAAATATTTGTATAATAATTATTAAAAAAGAAATTTATATAATTATACTTAGATTTTATTAAAGTAGTTTATCAAACAACATAATACAGAAATTTTTTGATACTTTAATAATACAGAAATTTTTTGATACTACAATTTTAAATTTTAGAACAGAATTTTATAGCTCTGATGATTTGACAATAATTTGTTCAGGTTTTAGAAATGAAGTTAAATTTCATTAATTTATTTATTTTTTGCCAATGGTGTTATAATCGTCCAATAAAAATAGTTATTGTTCTCATTAGATTTTCTGTGTTTGCAAATCAATCAATATATATTCATCAACTTGCTAAATGTGATACTGTAGATTCCATTATTGTAAAATCACATTTGATGGATTGGGGGGTTGGACATTTAAAGTGAATGAACAATACAATACTTTCTAGAAGATGGTTTTATAGTGAACTTGAGCATAGTTTTCATGGGAGAAACATCCCATCAATATCTAAAAAAGTGCAATTTTAATCATTTTGGGATAATATAGAAGAGAAAAGAATACAATGGAAAATTAGGTGTGAAGTTGAAGCATTTCAGAAATAAGTCTTCTGTTGAAAAAATTAAAAGAACATAAAAAGTTTTAATAAACAATAAAATGGATTTCACAGTTTGATTTGTATAGTCATCACAAAACTCATTTCTAGGACCCTTTTGGGGGGGGGGGGAATTAGAGTTGGAAAAACTCATTACAAGTGGCTGATTATTTTTATTATATTGCAAAGTTCAAATATAAATTTTTTAGAATGTTTTTCATTTGTAAACCTATATTTTTGATAAATCAAACAATTTATTGGTTTATAATGTAGAATAAAGATTTTTATACTAAAATATATTATTGACCTATAACTAAGATAGCAATTAGGGAATGATGCAAAAAAATGTGGAAGGATTAATTAAACCAAAATCTATGTTACATTCAAAACATTAAGTACATTTTTAAGATCATCTTTTGAACTAACAAAATTACAAGATCAATAGCATACTGTAAATCCAAGAAAAATATGTTTTGTTTTTTTTCTTTTAATCAGTTCAAATTGAAAATACTATCAACAAACATGTATCACATCTGTAAACAGTCTCAAAGAGCATTGTCATAAAAGTCAAAAATAATGCTAGAACAAGTATACCAACTTGTTTAACACTAGGTTTTATTTCAAATGCCTAATTTTTTCCTCCTGTAGTGCTAACACTTGCCTTCATTTCATCATGTAGAAGTTATATAATATGACTAAATTTTGGTGGCAACCAATTAATTTCAAATAATGGCATAGTCCTGTTCAATTAAAACAAATGTCTTTATCTAACCATAATATGTAAATCAATCTTTTATTATGACACTTTTCATGCATCTACTTGACAACAAACACTATTTTCATCCTCTAAAACCACTTTGAATCTCTGATAACTATTCATTTATAATTTAAAAGCAACTATTCAATAAAATAGTCAAAAGTACTTTTCTGATCATTAGTGCAATCCTGTCTATTCCTTTTATTTTTAAAAATTAGAACAATAGAAGCATCCTTAAGATCAGAAAACACAAGTTAATATATTACCATCTTATTTTAAAACTTCTCCAGATATCTCAATAGAACCTGCAGCCTTTTCATTTTTAAGATCACAAAGAGTTACTTTGACTTTACTAAATAGGATATCTGTCCAAATCTAAGTAAGTAGATGCAATGGATATATTATATAAAAGACTGCTTCAATTTTTATATGATTATTCAAAAAATGATTAAAATAGTTCCTCCACCTGTTCAAAATATTGTCATCATATAAAAGAGTGCTACTGCTGGGATTAATAGAATCATTTCTAAAAAAAATCTTAAGCAACCACAATCAGCAAACGACAACCTCTTATAGTTTTCATCCAATCACTTTAAAGCCTTTTTGTCAGTCATTGAACTTTTGCTTTTAAATATTTATTATGAAGTTCCAATAATTTATTATACCAAACATAAACTGACTTACTGGTAAGCTTTGATGTGGAAAGTTTATTCACAAATGTACCATGTGAAGAAGTATTGTCTATTGTAAGAAAAAGGTTAAATGATGATAATAGTTTACAAACCAGAACAGCTCTTCCTATTGATAGCATAATGGAACTATTAACTTTCTGTATAAAAACAACCTACTTTCAATATAACACAGAGTTCTTCCAACAAAATCAAGGAATGGCTATGGGCTCACCATTGTCTTCCCTGATTAGCAATATTTATATGGAAGAACTTGAAACCACAGCCATAAAAACTACTCCTTATCCACCTAAAGTTTGGCTTCGCTATGTGGATGATACATTTGTTGTATGGCCACATGGTGAAGCATTGCTACAAACTTTCTGGACACACATCAACAACATATCCCCTTCAATTAAATTTACAATAGAACCAGAACAAGAACAAAAATTGGCATTCTTAGATGTTCTTGTAACAAGACTCCCTCATGGCAAAATCAAAACTACAGTTTACCGAAAACCTACACATACAGGAAAATACCTAGCCTATACATCTAATCACACCAGAAACACAAAACATGGAGTTATACTATCACTGTGGAACAGAGCAAAAGAAGTTTGTTCAGAAACTGGTGATTTGGAAAAAGAAAAGATCTATATAGAACAAACTCTTAAGAAAAATGATTATCCATCAGCTGTTATTAAGAAAACATTAAACAGACAACAAAAGAACCATCAAGAGAAAAGACAATTATTGGTACTGTAGTGTATCCATACATTCCAAAAATAGCAGACAAATTAAGGAAAATCTGCAATCAGTATAACATCAGAACAGCTTTTCAGAGCCATACCACACTACGAGGAATTCTAACATCTACAAAGCCTAAACTTGAAATGCTGCAAAGAAAAACTGCATCTATGAAATACCATGTGAATGTGGAAGAACATATATTGGTGAGACCAGCCATCCCATTCAAAAGCGCTTGCAAGAACATAAACTGATGATTAGAAGAGAGAAAACAGATGTGTCTAAGGTAGCAGACCATGTATGGACCAATGAACATACGTTCAATTGGGAAAATACAAAAATATTGGATAAAGAAGAAAAGGTACAAAGAAGAAAATTTAAAGAAGCTGCTCACATGACAATGGCAAAAATCCCATAAGCCAACCTAGTGTGACTATACATAATGTATGGAAATCACTAATCAACTTTGCTCTGAGGAAAAAGTGGAGAAATCAGGAGGAACCTCATAGATAAGTATATGAAATTACTACATACTGTTGCCTTTGGCAGGATGGCTCAGTTGGTTAGAGCGTTACCTTAAATTTCAATAATCAAGAATCTAAGGACCCAGGTTCGAATCCCATGCTAGTACTGTCACTGGTCAGGCCAGCAACACCTGAAGAAGAGGGGAAAAAAATACCTCTCGAAACGTTGTGCATATACTAACCTGTTTGCTGTGATATTACTAACAGTTAGTGCATATACTAACCTGTTTGCTGTGATATTATTAACATTTGTTTGCTGTGATATTACTAACAGTTGGTGCATATACTAACCTGTTTGCTGTGATATTACTAACAGTTGAATGCATTTGGAATATTTAACTAAAAATTAAACTTTTCTAAAGACATTCAACACACATATTAGATGATGGAAATAGTCCAATATAAAAATACAGCTAGAACACCATCATCACAAACCTTCAGAAAAACAATAAAAACACTTCACTTACCTTTAATCAAATTACCAATAATAAGAATTGCTTTTTTAATTGAACCCAAGAATAATAAGATTTTTTATTTGTGTCTCTATCATTGCCCTTAAAAGAATTTTACATGACAATCCTGAAAGACTACATCAGCAATGTTATTGTTTAATAGCTGTTGAAATATGATTAAAATAATACCTATTTTCTAATGTAATTAGAAGGTATTTGAACTCAGACTTTCAAGCTCCCTATAGCTGATCACTCCATCTTACACAACCAATACACACGGCCATGTGAAAAAAGATAAATGTTTTCCGATATATGTATTTTGTGTCAAACCAGCACTCAGTTGTCCAGGTCATTTCCCACACCGATCTAATCAGTGCTCAGTTTATATTAAGATACCAAATCTTCAAGCTTCAATAAACAGGCTTCATTTTCCAACTCTTCAGCCATCCATATTGAAAATCTGATGATGGAATGCTCAAAGCTCTAGTTTATTGACACCAATATTATTGTCATACCTATGCTAGCTTTAAGTCACTCTGACCCTTCACATATAGAACCTTAACATGTCCATTTAAATAACAAAAGAGGAATGGGCAAACTCAAGCTGAATATGTAGTATAAAGTATATTGTATATACATGAGGGATCAGAATTACTTAAAGTCAACATGGGTATGACAATAATACTGATCAGCAAGAACTTTGAGCATTCCATTATCAGATATTCTATGGTATGGATGGCTGAAGAGTTGGGGAAGATTGAAGCCCATTAAAATTTAAAGATTTGCTATTTTAATATGAACTTAGCATTGATTATATATGTGTATGGGAGATGATGATCTGGACCAACTGATAAGCGCTGGTTTGGCACAAAATGCATATATTGGAGATCATTTACCTTTTTCACATGTGGCATTGTTATCAGTTGTATAAGATGGAATGAATAGCTATAGAGAGCTTGAAAGTCTCAATTCGAATTCATTATTAGATTTTAATCATGGAGTTAGTTAGTCTATGAACGTTTTGTGCTTTCTGGTTCCTACTTATAATCTATTAAATGCTTTTGTATTGAACATGGATACATCCATGTTTTTTCATAGTGATTTTCAACTTAACAAAATATTTGTGATACTCAAACCATGTGTAATACAATAGTCCAATAACAGACCATTTGAATTTATAACATCATTATTTCCAATAAGTTTTGGTCAATGTCTGTAACAACAATGCATTAAAGCTGGAAAAAAAATTGATCTTGTAACAATATGGCTATAATAATGCTATCCAATAAAGAATTCTCCAGATCTAATGTTTGAATATATCTATTCAGAAAGTAAATATTGATACCATTTTGCAAAATAAGTTAGCCCTTAATTAACATGAGGAATTTCAGAAGTAAATGCTACTAAAATAAACCTTGCAGCAAATTCAATACCATGCATTCTTTCACTTTCTGAACTGCACTGCCAATAAAATGTATAGTTAACTAGCCATTCTATTAAATTTGTAGATGGAGTTTCACCAAGGATAGCTATATCTATCTTAAATTTTGATAATGACTTAACCATCAATGCTCTGATATTCAGGTCTTGAAGAGTTTGTATTAAGTAAAGTTTGCTCATTTCATGTATCTATATTTAGAAGGTAAAAAAGAATTGTAGTACTTAACTTTAGTACTACCACTGTCTTTACCACTATTGTTGATAATATTATTTCTATTTTAAAGACTATTATACAAATTAAGACAACTTAGCTATACCGTGTGAGTCCACAATTAATTAAAGATTATACTGCCTCAAACAAAGATTACAACTGTCAACTTAGTATACCTCTTTTTCATTGCTTTTCTAATTTTACTTACATAATTTAATGTATAGGGTATATGAGCACAGACTTTCACACAACCCACCATTCTCCACACTATCTCATAACACTGATACACTTGAACACATATATGTTGAAAAGATAAATAATCACCAATATATGTATTTCATGTTAAACCAGCAATCATCAGTTGGTCCAGATTACTATCTCTACACATATATGCTATAAGTCCTCAGATATATATTAAGATAGCCAAACCTCATATTTTAATGGTTAGGCTTCAGTCTCAACCGTTCATTCAATTGAAAATCTGATGATGAAATGCTCAAAGGCCACCCTGAGGCCGTGATTCTTGTCACACCCATGTCGACCTGAGGTCAATCTGACCCCTCATGTACAGGACATAATCCATTTAATACATGTACAAGGGATGGGCAGACATCTATACTATATAATAACTGAAACACAAGCGTATTATATACCTGTGTCTATATATGTAATATATAGGGTATATGAGCACAGACTTTCACACGACCCACCAAACTATACACTTGAACACATGTCGAAAAGATAAATAATCACCAATATATGTAATATATAGGGTATATGAGCACAGACTTTCACACGACCCACGTATATTGGTGATTATTTATCTTTTCGACATATATGTGTTCAAGTGTTATGTTATAAGATAGTGTGGAGAGTGAAAGTCTGTGCTCATATACCCTATATATTACATATATAGACGCAAGTATATAATAAACCTGTGTGTTTTAGTTATATATAATTTAAATAGAAATATGGCTAAAAAATAATGCTCGTACATCAATAAATGATAAAGAATAATATGAATCCATTCTATTTATTGTTTACTGATGTATAAACATTATTTATCTATAGGGGAGTTAGTTTACTTCTATTTGATTTTTATATACATTAAGTTATGCCTGTATAATTTATATATATATAGTTTTGTTTTTATAATTGCAATAATACTCCTGAGTATAATAAATTTAACATAATAAATTTCCCTTTCAACATTGCTTTTTTTTTAAATAAATAAAAAAATTGATTTTTTTTTTATCTTGATGGTTGTACTTTATAAGAAAAGTATTTATTCAAATTGTAATGGAACGTTTTCTGTGATGACTGGTGATATCTAATTGCGAAAATAAGTCAGTGGATTTTTTTTTTTTTTTTTTTGCAGCATCCTGAAACAATATGATTGTTGTATTATCCAATAGATCAACTTTTATTTACAGTAATATTCATTAGAAGGTTTGAAATCTCTATATTAGCCCCTGTTACATAAATGCATAAAAATGGCTGGATTATAGTTTTTTCCATAGGCTAGCCTGTAAATAGTACGCATCTACACATGAAATCAAATGTCAAAAAACAGGCTTCAGCTTATGGTGAACTTCTACTTAATAAAGAAAGAATTTTAAAAAAAAAAAATCAGAATGAAAAGAAGTGCTTTAACAATTGCCTGTATATAGGTTTTAGACTTTTAAAAAAATCTGCTTAAAATTGAAACTATATTTAGAAATATTTTTCAATTTTAAGATTTACATTTTTTTTTTTTAATAACAAAAATGTCGTACTGTTTTGAATATGTTTCTGAATTGTAAACCTATATGGCTATATTTATGTAGATATATTTTTAAAGATTTTAGTCCTGTAGTTAATGAGATAAGAATTGATTCATATCTCCGTGAGAATAAGATTTGTATGTATTTAAATCTGCATAGTAACAGTAAAAGTAGCAGATTCTCAAACTTAAGATTTACAGATCGTGGCGCAATTCTGTCGATTCCAATGCTTGAAGTTCGTATTAACTCATGAACAATAAATCATTAGATTATTTTGTTATTAATAATTTTTTAGGAAAATAAATATAAAATTTATTGGAAACAAATAATTAGACATCAATTTTTAAAAAATAATAATTCAAAAAATGTTCAATATTACTAGTAATTTAAAAAGTTATTGCTAAATTTGTGATCAGATATCGCTGAAAAAATTCCCAAGAAGAATACAGAAAAATGAATCAAGATCTGATTTTTTATTCTTACATGTAATAGTAAATCGTTTATTATCATAATCAGGATATTCGCTAGCATGCCCCTAATATCGATTTGAATCTAGATAAAACTTGGAAAATTGTTCATATAATTAGGAGTTCCAGGCAATTTTTCATTGTTTTTGAATAGTCGGTCCACAGATAATGCATCTAGATATTAAACTGTTGGTAAATGGGCGTCAAGTTTTTTTTTTAATATTTGGTAAAATAGTAAATGAAAGCCATTGAAAGAAGCCACCAACTAATTTATGCTGGAAAATGAAGCGTTCAGAATTTCCTTGTGGATTCAAGCTAAAGGTATATTCTTTTTGGTAGTGATATATATATAGAATGCTTTATTTATATAAATGCGGAGAAAATGTACATAATTAAAATTTTCTAATGATATGTAATTAGTCGGAAGTTGATGAGCCTGGTGAGAAACTTGATTTAGTACCTCTTAGAACTTATAATGAAATCTTTACCTGCAATAGCTTATTAAAAGCTGCTATTTTTTGTATATGTAAAAATATGTATATCTATAAATATGTAAATCACTATGACTTTATTCTCTAATTAATCACATCATCAGCCTTTATTTTCACACATTGTGTGTGTATACATTTATGTATGGTAATGCATACATACATCTATTTACAATTGAAGTTATCATAATTTTGAAATATTTTTGTACATTGGTTTTTTTATTGTATTCTGTTTAAAATTATTAATTGTTAATCTAAAAAAATTAAAGAGAAACAAAAGACTAAAGTTGAGTTTTGCAATGAAAAAAATAGAATGAAATCAGAATTGCAAAAGATATCATTAAGGATAGAAATATCATTGCTCAAACACAATTCTAAGAGATGATTGTCTGTATGAGAACTTCTTTATGACTTGATACAACGACAACTTAAATAAAAGAAAACAGCAAATAAAAAAATGTAAGAGGAAAATTGCTTTATCTGAAGTAGTATCTGGCCTTAGATAAGTGCCAACATCATAAGCTATGAGAATGCCGGAAATATTTTTCATCAAAGATTTCACAGTTATCTTTATATCTGACATTTATTTCAATGTGGATCCTAGTATTAGCAATTGGTTTATTGTTTTATAGTGGTGGTCAAATGTAACAAAAATATTAAATATGTTTTTCTATGATTTGTTTCAATAAAGAATTTTAATAAATTATGCTTAGTAGAAGTCTTTCAATTTTAACATAAAAACAATTTGTCCATCTTACTTCAAATGCTTTTTAGCAAAAAAACTTTTATTGTATATATATATACAGACACACAATCTGCCATTTCAACTGTCCTGCAATCTTTCACGGGGTTACTTCTGTTTATTTTTTTTTAATTTCCACAATTGAAATAGGAGTGGCTCTGAGGAAAACTGCAGGACAGACATGGCATCAGTTTGTGTGTGTATATATACAATGAAAAAATTTTTTTGCTACAAAGTGTTTGAAATAAAGTAGACAAATTGTATTTATATAAATATTATAATCAAAATAAAGGCAGTGATAGATTTAGTTGTATTTGTACATTTAACATATTTTAATTGAATATTAAAATTAACTTTAATATAAAATAATTATTTAAATGGTATTAGTAGAAACATTATGTAAAAACTAAGGTCTGTCTCACTTTGAAAAAATTATACTAAGACTTACAATTTTTTATATAAAATTTACATATAATGTAGTTGCTTTTTCTTGCTTAAGAAACTTTGATTTAGGTCCCAATAGTGATAGATTTGGAATGCTAATACAATGTATGATCTCTTAATCTACATAATATTTACCATTGAATGAAAGAAAAATTACTAGCTAAAATAGAATATTCACATTTGTTTTTGAACTTAGATTATAAGAGCAAATTAATTAAAACCAAGAAAATGGATTTTGTAATAAAAATAATTTATTTATCAAAAGAGTATCAGTTATATTCCTAACAGTAAATTCAAGAATAAATGTAGACATCATAAATTAATAAATGTAAGTACTTTTATGGACTTTGATTTCATGTCATTAAAGTATTTTTATGCTAAATAATTTATATTGTTTTGATAAATAATGTTTATTATAAAACATTTAATGTACTTTGTAGCTGTAAATTCAGTAATAAATATTTTATTTTGTATCTTTTTCCCCCTTTATGACAAGTGCAATATAGCTGCATCAGTTAACTTCTGTGTGTTATAACCTGGTAAATTATTCTTAGATCTGAAATTGAATTTGCTTCAAAAATAGTTGCATGGGTATAACAGCTTTCAGTAAGGTCCTACAAAAACACACAGAAATGTGATATGGTATCCACATAGCAGGTTGTCATAGTATTAACTGTGAGAGCAAATAGATTGCCAGAATTTGAAATTTGTACCTGCTATAATTTTTTTTTAGAAATTCCCATTGTTTTTTTAATATATTGCAAATATGACCAGACAACAATATGATTTATCAATTTGCATTGCAACGTAGATAATACTATCTTCAGTAATGACTTTACAATGTGTGTAGATATAATGAGAAAATGGATTTTTTAAAATAAATTTATTAGATTACTTGTGGCACTTTTGATTGAGAAATCTCTTGACTCTTCCAATTTTCATTGCAATTGTGCACTCATGCTCTTTGTCTCTCTGATCTAACTTGGTTATATTTTTATTTATTGACACCTGTTTTTATATATTTATGTTTTTATTAAATGGTAATTATTTGTGAACAATTTAATTTAGTACATGCCTAATTGTAAAACTCAATCATTATATATCTTTGTATGGTTGTGCACTGCATAGTCTGAGATTTTTAGTATTTATTATCAACTTAAATCTGTTATAATTTTTAATGTATTAAATAATGTTTGTTATTTAATTCTAAATTATTATTTAATTACTCAAAAGGTTTTGCTAATAATTTTTGAATATACTTTTTTTAATGGGTGTTTATTGTCAATCTGATATAATAAATATATATATTTACTCTTGTAAGGTCTTAGAAATTCTAGTAATAATCTTCATCAAATTATTGTTAACTAGATAATGTATTTTTTCACCAATAATACTCAACACATATTTCTTAATACTAAAAGAATTATCCCAACAATAATATTACATCACTTTTTTCTTTGTTTACCCATATAGACATATATACTATATACATGCATATGCAAATATTAAATAATCAAATTTATGCTATCATTATATATTTTATATCACAAACAAGTATATTACAAAAGTATATAATATTTAATATAATCAAATGCTCCATATGGTTTAATGCAGTTTTATAATTAAAGGTTTTAAGAGCTAAAAATTTTTGATATCACTTCCTCCTGTGCAATGTAGCATTAAATTATATTTTTAATAATCAAATAAAAGTTGAACAAAAAGTATTAAAAAGGGAATTTTAAGATAAAGAATTAAAATTGGGGTTATTTTTGATTTTATCTATGACATTTTTGTAACACAGAATTTCAACCATTTTGTTAATCATTTTCAATAAACAACAATTTTTATATTGCTGTGAGATATTAAATAAGTTCTACTTTTAACAGATCCAAGACTAGATAATGATTGGTCAGCAAATTGAAAAATACCACTTATAGACTAAATTAAATTTTAATATTGTTATATAATAAAATTCATGCCCAAATATAAATAATATATCCAAGACTTATGTCAATATGCTAAACAATCAAATCACACAAATGTGTAAATTAAAAAATATTTAGTTATCCATATCAATGGACAGAGAAAACTAAGAACTGTTTCGTTACTATAAAGTATTTGGTCCAAAAATAAGGATCTTATCGAATAGCATGCTATTTGTAATTTATATACATATATGCATGTCAGAAGTTGTTTTTTCCTTCTAGTGCAGTCATGAATTTTTAATTTAAATATTAAAAGTCACCACATAAATGTGGTGAATTGAAGTTAATTTCCATAATCATGATGAGATCACTATTTCGGAATGAAATACGTTATAAAGCAATGAAGCTGATTTTCTCTGCGCACTAATATGTGTGATTAGATATTTTTTTTACTAATTTACACACTTGTATTGTTTGATTACACAATTTTATTAGGTATATGTAATGTATGTAAGTGTTTTTACATGTTTGTTTAGAAAAAAAATCAGTTATCTTTTTAATTTCATTTTATTTTTTAATACAAAATCACACATTTTTTTCATAAGAATTACAGTGTATTATAATTGTTTAAATAGGGTGTTCCAACTATTTATTGAGAATAGATATGAAACAATAATACAGATTCTTTCTGATTGTTTTGAAGTTTGACTAACGTCATTCTAAAAATGGATAGGTTTTATTCTAGAAAAATATTTACATTAAGTCTACTGTATTTAAAAGCAAATATCAGGTACTTTAAAATAAAAATTGCTACTCAAATTAGACAATTGATCTATAGTTTTAACTAAAACTAGCAAAAAAATAGCTAGATCTATTTTAAATACAGTATTTTTATTTTAAATAGACTTATCAAGGACATAAACGCTGGCCTCTGATTCACTTTTTTGTAATAAAAAATATTTTAATAAATTTGTTTTTTCCTTTCGTTAATCTAAATAAATCAAGATCAATTTTTAATTTTTCAACTTTTTGCAATAAAAATATTGAATTCATTTATTCAGATAGGTGTTATATTTATCTTACTGTTCGAAAAATAAGATATGACCAATTAAAGCTAGATTGGATAAGAAGTCATTTATTTATTCATTTGGAAAATTAAAAAAGTTTGAAAGTCTTTTTTATAATCCCTTGTTAAATAATTTGGCAGGCATAGTTTCAAGTAGAAAATCCCATATTTCGTTTGATCATATGACTAAGAAATTATTATGAATTTCTGTTTTCATTATTTTACCAAAGCCAGTCACAAGAGACTGTCTTGAGATAAGCAACACTTTAGTTATTTAATCCTAATTTGATTATTTTTTTCAACGATCTTATTTCATATTAATTTAAAACAATATTATAAATGATTGTCAATTTTTTTTTTAATACATTTTTTTTTTTTAGAATTATAAGACTTGATTAGATGCTCAGGATGTTATGTGATATTTTTAAACTTTACAAATGTCATTTATATTATTTTCCATTATTAGCTCATGACAGCCTAAACTTTCCTGTTAATAGGCTACTTTTTTTTTTTAATTTGCTGATATTCTGTTCAGAAAACTTCAGCTTTTGTACCCACCAATATGCAAGTAAGATATTAACTGAAACACACAGGCTTATTATATATCTGTGTCGATATATGTTATATATAGGGTATATGAGCACAGACTTTCACATGACCCACCACGCTCTACGCTATCTCATAACACTGATACACTCAAGCATATATATGTTGAAAAGATAAATAATCACCAATATACGTATTTCATGCTTAACCAGCAATCATTAGTTGGTCCAGATTACCATCTCCACACATATATACCAAGTAAGATATTCTGTAGAGACAGTATCAGAATGCGCAAGAGCGCTTTTTTACTTTCTATTTTATACAATAGATGTTGCTCAAATGAAATAAAGTGGAAGTTTTGGAAGTAACCAATTGTGATTATATATATTTTGATGCCAGAAATAATGTTTCCAACTGGTAAATAAATGTCATACAAATTATAAATCTATTTATGTCATACAAATTATAAATCTATTTATGTTAAAAGTATATGTACAATGAAAAAAGTTCTCTATCCATTATAATTGACAGAATTGTACATACACAGTAGTTTATAGGATTGTTGTGAAAGGTTCAAAAGTATTTTTGGCCAGCAAGTTTCTGCTCCAAATTTGAGCATGCCTGAATATATTTATAGCAATGTAGTCAACACACATTATTTTCAGTTACTCCAATGAATTACTGTCTAAACATAACAGTAACCTTGTCTTATTATCTGACCTCATTCAAATGGACTTGCATTTTAAAGCCAATATCTCTGATTGTAAACAATCAGATTTACTGATCTAGTTATATGATTGATCTTTTTTATGTCATTATCTACAGATTTATGTTATTGTTGCTTATTAGTCAGTTGCACATTGTTTCTGATCTAGATAACTTTTTAGTTAGGATAAATTTATTATTAATAAAAAGTTTAAGATGAATCTGTAACATAATCAAAGCTATACCTAAACTGAAAGACAAAAAAATCATCAGAGTCATAATGAATTCTAATTTAATCATTACAACTAAAAGGAAAAAAAATTTACATTTATTTCTAAATAGACTCATCTTGTTTACCAGTGTTGTGGTTATATCTATATATTATACACACAAATTTTATATTCTACTGCTTACCTAAATTGTTCATAAGTAAGAACTAAATAACATAAAATATTTATTATGAAGAAATTCAAAATCTAGTTTTCTATTTAGATCGATAATGATCTCTAATATAATCACTTGAAAAAAGGATCTCATGAAACCATGACAAGATCTATCAGTTAATGACTGAAAGAAGTCCAATCCAGTAATTCCATCATTGAAGGTGCCAAGTTAATCTAAGAGATCATTTTGTTACAATAGAGTGAATAATAAAACTATGCTATCCTACCTTTATTATTATTATTTCATAAAATCTTTGAGAACTCTAACTAAATTATAAGTAATTTATGTATATATTATATATACATTGTATTGCTAAAACTTTTATAATCTTCACTAATTTATCCAATTAAACAAGAAGTTTTCCAAATTATAATTAGTTTTTAAATTGTACTTATTGGGTATATGAAGATCCACTTATTGTCACTGAAAGGTGCTGCTTACTTAATACAGATCAAGACAAAGAAAACTACTGGAGTTTAATAAAACTTTGATCTACAAAAGATTTCAGAATATGCCAGAATTAATGACATTGATGCCACATGTTAGTATAAAAAGAATGTGATATATCATTGGGATGGTTACTAAATATCAACCAGATTGAATATTTTCTCATAAATAATATTGTAAATGGGGCCTTCAAATAGCTATTGTGCAATCTAGATATATAATCCATATCCATTTTAATAATAATAGCCAAACCAGGAGGAAAATTTTCAATAAATGACTCAGAATTATGCAATTTGTTAAAGAACAAAATAAATGGCGACTTACTGTAAACTTGTCACTAGTGATTTGGCATACAATGAAGTCATTAGATGAGGAATAACCACATGAATTAATAGATGAGCAATCTAAAAGGTTTCAAGGCCTTGTTATCACTGAAACTTGTCAAACACTCATTCACAAAATCTTTAAAGGAAAACATTTCTGTCTGAGAAAACCTAAAAAGATAAATATTATTTGTGGCTATCATTGCAGCTTGTGTCTGCAGATAAAAAATATATATTGTGTACAAAATCAGGTGCAATCTTGCTACAGTAATCAACAAAGGTAGAAACAAGGAAAGAAATGACATCAAACCCAAATATTTAAAATGCAGTAACAAAAACCTTTAGCAGATTAAATTCACACTAGGGTGGAAGTGTCTCATGAGATTTTACAATTGGAAATTATCAACTACAAACTGTTAAATAACCACAGTTGTCAAACCTCCTAAAATGGATTAAGCAAATGGCAATCCAATCAAACTAAAAGTTATGATAAATGTTCCTATCAAATATAATGATAATATATAGCAGAAAGCATCATTAAACTTCTATCATGTAGAGAAATGAGTTGAATCACTGCACAATGAAATCTGACTAGTTAGAAAATATTAATATTGAAACCAAAATATGAAACAAATTTGCTACTCTCTTAAAGTCAGATCAAAATCAAATAAACTTGTCTCTAGTATATAATGATTTACATAAAAGTGTCAAACTATTAATTTATAAACCTTGTAACCTACTTTTCATTCATTTAGCTAGGATGAGAAAGCGATAGTTGATAGTCTAAAATGGGTGCACTATTTCAATGTGTGGATGATACAGTCTCATAATTTATTACCATTCTGATAATGATATTCAAAATTTTCATTGTAAATTTGTATTACAAAAGTCCTAAAAGCATTTTACTTTTAGTAGAGTAAACATTTTTAAGTATGTCCGATAAAGCACATAAATTTTTAGTCACATCACTTGAATCAAGGTGGGAAGTTCACTCCTGATAAAATAAATGCAATTAAAAATATGTATCTCTATACTGTTAAAAGGACTAAAAGTATTTTAGTTTCTAAATTATTTTGAAAACTTTTTATAAGGAGTATTTTATTCTGTCCTTTATAATTTTTAATGAAAAATCAGAATTAAGTCAGAAAATATTTAAGTGCACACTTGATTTAAATTTATTAGTACATTATCAAAGCAACCTGAATATAGTTCTTATAACTGGTTCTCCAAAATATAGCATAGAAGTGATCTCTACCATCTCACCTATAATGGTGACTTTCCAATTACATTTATATTCAGAATGCTTAGAAGTACTGGGAAAAACTAGTCATCTGGGTAAGGAAATAACAGCAGTATTTTGTGTGTATGTGAAAAAAATTTAATTGGCTCTTATCTTATCAAAAAAGCAGCAGCAGATTATGAGTCCAAAGATCCTTAGCTAAATTTATTATCTGGTTACAATTTTGATATTAAGTATTTTATAAGAAATTATGGAAATATTAATAAATTAGAGGAATTAAAAGTCATTAGAGCACAACAGCAGATCAGATTAGGTGATAACCCAGGCTATTAGATATAAATAAAATGAATCTTGGAGGATCAACTAATTAATACCCTAAATTTCTGCATAAATCTTTTTGAAGCATCCACAAACACTTGTCACATTACATGGAATATATTCTCATGAGTTTTATTTTAAAACCACGAATGCAACCAAGTTCTTGATCTTATTCATTAGGGCCACTTTGATATCAGAGATAATCCCTAGATTAAGAGTATGTACAACAGTCAGCAATTGAAAATTGCAAATTACCAATCCATTGCAAAACTACCATCCAAGCACTGTGGTCCATTGATACTGGAAATGATTGCACAAATTATGCAAGTTTATGTATAGTATACAGAGAAATTTGTCTCAAAGACAAAAGACATTTTTGTGAACCATGATTTTCCAGAAACTCGGATCTCTGATAATGAGACATTTTAACTCCACTAAATTTTAAGATTATATGACAAAATTGAAGATTGAAAATGTTTGTACTTCGTCATACTCTGAATCAAATTTCTAATTCCATCTATCATTTGAAGCAGATTTTTAACAAAATTCCTCCTAAAATAAACAAGTTACTTTACAAAGTGTAGGTATTTGCAAATTCTCAATTACAATACTGTTAGAATGAAAGTTGCAAAATCAATTTATTTGCATGGAAGCAAACATTTGAACAATTTAGGAAAATAGAGAATGAATATGTGATTGGTTAGAAACTGAATAAAAGATAATATTAGATAAATGTGGATGAAGGAAACTGTTCTGAAACTTTTATCAAAATAAATTATTGTTGTCCATTTGAAACCTGGCACTGCATATAAAAGTCATGTAAATCATATTCTCTTACAAGCAACAGATGACTTGCTATCAAGGAGCTAGAATCCAGTATCTAAAATAATATTTTAAAAACTAAAGGACAGACAACCTGCAATAGAAAATAAATCAAGAACTTCATAAGTAGACAAATAGAAAGTTTCCATTTCATCTTATATACATGTTAACTATGGTTATTGAAAAATAAAGGATCGAGACTTTCCTTTTATTGTGAAGTAAGTTCAGCTCTCAGAGAAAAGCAATGGATTTTTATTCAATTAACATTTTTTTTGCAGCAACTTTAGAACAAAATTTTTAATTTATATATATATGTGTGTGTGTTTTTTTAATTATTCATATATATATATATATGGGGTGGGGACCATATTGTGAGTAAAAGTTAGTGTAATATTAAGAAAATTAAGATTTATAGCCTTTGTTAAGTTTATAGAAAGTCATAAAATGTGATAAATATCTTTATATAATAATAAAAAGTAGAATAAAGTTTCTAAAATATGCAATCAAGTAAACATTCCTAATATCCACTATAAAGCTTAGTAATATTTTTTTTATTTTTTTTTCATGCAAAATCTATTAGATGTAATAAGAATTTTACAGCATTATATACATACAGATGTATCTGCATATCAGTGATATATCCTGAACTAGTAAAAAGAATAGTTCATTTTATTCTTTAAATAAAAAAAGAAATTAAAATTTGGCATAATCTTCTGCCATTATATTTATTGTGAATTCCAAAAAAAAAGTGAGAAAGATTAAACTTGTTTAATTATCAAATTAATGTACATTATTTTCAATAGTTGTATTAAAATCAATGAAATTTTTTCACATCACAAATTTAAAACAAAAATACCTTCTGATTAAAAAACTTTTGATTTAATCAAAATGTTATGTCAAAAACAAGTTTTTCTCATTTATTTTTGAATAATTTACATAGTTCCTCAAACAGCTGTCTAATAATCACATTACTTCGATTTTTTTTAAAAAATAAAAATGCAATTGTTAAGAATAATGTAAAAAGTACTAAAATACAATTTATTTTTTAATAAATTTTAAAAAATATCTAAATTATTTTTTTTATATAAATTTATTAAAATCATAACTAAAAAAAATTCTATGAAAGTTTTGTCATAAATAATTACAGGGTGTAGAATGAATGCCAGTTATTACAAAATGCTGGTTACCAAGTTTTTTTTATTTATATTGAGGCTTTTTTTTTACTAATATGTAATTGCATTGAGAGTGTAGCAATCAATAGCTAAATTTTACTATCAATAATTATGTAGTATTACCTGATCATACTCCTTTAGGTCACTTACTTCAATCTGCTTTAGCAGAGAGTTTGTTAATGTATACACATTGTTACTACATATATGTATATGCCAAATAAATAAGAATCTCAAAGAATGATAGTGCTTTGTTTTTTATATCTACATCTTGGGTTTTATTTTTGGCTTAGTTTAAACTCTATAGATATGCATCAGATTTAAGGTTTTTCTTTCAGATAGGTGGTTTCTATAAGCCAATTTGATACTTGATGTCTAGTTATTTTTAGATTAGGGCCAAATAAAAATGTAATAATAGCAAAACCCTCCTCAATTGGCAAGAACTTTTTTCTCAACTAGTCTGAATTAATTTATTTTTTTCTAATTGCTTACCAAAAGAAAAAAATATAGTCTTCTATTAGCTAACAACTCATATTTTTTCTATCAATATTTATTAATAGATATTGTAAGAAAAAATATTACCAGGTAGTTTTCTGCTGCTTTTATAAATCATTAATTTTGTTTTACTGTTTTACATTATTATATATTATTTAAAGAAGACAGATAACTCCATGATGAATAATGTAAATTAGTTGTAAGAATAACAATTAAAATTATTCAGCTTTATTATCAATTAATGATTGTACATAAGAAATGAATTGGTTACTGGGATATTCAACTTAAGCATATACTTTGAAAAAAGTATAACAAAGTAATCAATAGGTACCTGATATCTTCCTAATTATTTAACAGAAAATATATTACAATCATGCCTTTGTTTTATGATCAGTACAATGGCACTCATCTCAATCTATACTTCCAATTGGCTTGTATAGAGTAGTTTAAGGTTCCAGAATAAATTCTCAGTTTAAACTTATATTTAAAATCTGCCACTAGGATATAGAAATATCATATGCCCTAAGCAATTTTACCATATAATTACTTCCAACTAAGAATTTCTATATAGCTATTTGTCAATCAATAATAATTAACTGTGTGAAAGAAAAAATGTATATTTTATTAGAATCCATGATCATGCAATGAATAATAACTAAACTAGTAAATGATGTTCGTTTTTTTCTGTTGTGTTTCAAAACATTTAATATGTACACTGTACTCATAAATGTAATAACAAAATATGATCAACTTTTTTAAAAATATAATTGTATATTTATATGATAAAAAGTAGTTTAATTGTTATAAAATGTCAAGCAAAATATGGACCTAAGAAAGACATTCATTTTTTTTATCTTAACCTTCAGTAACATTCACATTCATTCCATTATTTAATTAATCTGTCGAAGTATTTTATCTTAATTGCTTGTTCTTTCAATTTTTTCATCATTAATAAAAAGTTTCTGGGAATTTAAGTGGTAAATATTTTACATCATAAATTAAAAACCCTTCCTTAAGAATATCTCTGCAAAACGTTCTTGTGTTGATAAACAATGCAGAACATTATTCTTCCATAGTACATTATTCAAAATCCATTACTTTTTGTTATTGAAATCAGTCTTTAAACATGCATATATGGTGTATTGGGTTATAATGGAAAAATAGCTTCTCCTTGGATGAAGTCTGAAATTTCTATTCTTATGTCATATATACAGAGACCCTGTTAGTAAATATCTTTCTTTTATACCAAAGTAAACTCATCTACTTTTCTTATTACCAAATCATTTTTTTCCTTTTATCCATTTTAATAAAATCTTTTTTTGTTATTCTATTTTCATATTTCTGATTATGTTATAAAGATCTAAGCAACAACAAAAAAAATCATAAAAATCTCTTCATTTTTTTTATCTTTAAGTTTTCTCATTCTCTATTCAGTTTATCCTGATTTTCTTTCAATATCTTATACAACAAAAATAAATGTTCAATATTCTCACTATTTTTACATACACCACATCTATTGGTAAATCCTTATTCCATTTTTCTGTTTTCCTTTGTTTTGCATCAAATATAAATAAGATCCCTCTAATGTTATAACATAACTTTTCATTATTTTAAGTATATTTTTATAACTCAAACTTTTCTTTGTTCATATTCATTTTCCATAAATCTACTTCATTTTCTCTAGCCAACCTGTTTATCTCCTCCCCTCTACTGTTCATAATTGTATATCTATAATATAACCTGTGCACATTTAATCTCATTTTTTTTATTTAAAGATATGTATATATATTATCTATTTGCTTTGTATGTTTAACATATTTTTTGACTAACATATTTGTATGATTCTCCACAGAATTCATTTAAACACTTTTTATTAATCATATATTTTAATCTTCCGGATATTTTTAATATCTCTCATTAAAAAAGTTCATAGCATTAGCCCTTGAGTAGCTTCATCTGTCATCCACAATTCAACACTTAATGCACCTGTTTACCTATTTATTTTTTACTTTTGTTTAAACAGCCTGCATCCTCTGTAATGTCCTACATATAAGGGGGCAGACTGACTTAAGGTCAACATGGATATGACTATAATATTGACATCATCAAGAGCTTTGAGCATTCCATCATCAGATTTTCAGTGATATGAATGGATGAAGAGTTGGAGAGTGGAGAGGATTGAAGCCTCTCCATTAAAGTGTGTAGTTGCTATTTTAATATAAACTGAGCACTGATTATGTATATGTGTGTGGGGGAGATAATGATCCAGACCAATTGATGAGTGCTGCTTCAGCATGAAATATATATATATTGGAGATCATTTATTTTTTTCACATGTATTTGATTATGTGTATCGCTTATATTGGTTAGAGTGGATGACTTTAAAAGTTTGAAAGTCTGGATTCAAATCCCCTTTAATAACATATAAATGAAGTATAAACATACTTGTATTTCAATATTAAATATATATACTTAATTTAGAAATAATTAGAGGGGATTTAAACCCAGACTTTCCAGCTCCCTTCAGTCATTTACTCCATCTAAGTAAATCTATAATTAATCTAGCTAGATATCAAGTATTGAGTTGATTAGATGATTCATTGACTTAAAAACATACAAAGCCTTTGTAGTAAGAATATTATACAATCTTCCCCCATTAATGAGGAGAATGCCAAATCTTATTGGTAATGAACCTAAGCATATCTTTTTTAAGCAAGATATGTGTCTGGTAGTAAATGAATACAAACAAAAAACATTAAAATTCATAAATTTAATATATTTTGCATCCACAAGCAACAATTCTGCCTATGCATATCATTCATGATCACATTTTAAAAATAAATAAAATTTGTAAATATATTTTATAATTTATCTCAAAGCATCAAACATCATATTTATTAATAATATTTCTTTATGTTATGTTGAAAGTACATTCATTTTATTCTTTATTATCCTTTCTGAATTTGATACATAATAAAGTATTTACTGAGCATAATGCTAAAAATTTTAAAACATACTAAAAGTTAATACTGATTTAAAAACATCAAAACAATTCAGAAGATTCTAATTTCTTGATAACAAGACTATTATCATATTTCTATAAGAGAAAATGTTATTGAAAAAAAAAATGTCCAGAGCATATTTAACGGCAATGAGTCAGACATTTCACTCTGCTTTTTTAGAAAATAAAAATATAGTACAATTAGTTTTTTTTCTTATTCTTATTGTTTAAATAGAATGAATGAGTGAACACACATTCAGTAAAATATTATTAATTACATTATTATTTTAAAATTTTGTTTATACTATAATCTTAATTTATATACATACATTACACATATAAAAAAGTTATCTTTGTTATATATGCACATTGAAAAGTATTTTACACTTGCAGTTCAATAAACAATATGTATTCTATTCTAATAAATTTTATCAATAAAATTTGAGTTACTATGCATTATATATATTTACAAACAAAGGAAACTTGAAATAAAGTATAGTTTTCTTTGTGGCTCCAGTGATAATAGCAGCTTTATATTGTTTTTATACTTTATAATATATATATCAATCAGAAGCAAATTATTTTATTTTTTAATAAAAATATTTATTGTAGTAACCAAAATGTAAGCAGTAAATAAAACAATGGACATTAGATAGCATTATAGGAACACCTTCATGATCGTTTTAAATAATTAGCCTTGAATAGAAGGTATTATTTTTTTCTATACTATTCAAGCTAATAGCTTAAAAGCTATAAAAGTCTGTTTGCTACACCACCTAGTGTTGATTGGTTTTATAATTACTTATATTGTATTTTGATTCCACAATAAAGAAATGTGTTCAACATTATTTCATTTCTGTAATATGAGAGGAGATGATTTGTCTTAGTTTTTATTTATTTGCACAATTTGAGATTGTTATTAATATAAATATTTTAAATTAGTGTATGTACTATTTGATATTTGCATAATTCTTCTAAATTTATTTGTACTTTTTCTCTTGCATATATTAGTAACAAAAATTACATAAAAAAAAAATCCCTCCTTCAAATAACAATAATACTGTCTGGATAATTTATATATATTCTATCTGTCATGATACAAGAAAGGTCAACTCTTGTTTTTTTCAATAAATTATTACATTATATTTATTTACTGTCTTGAATGTTGCTTAAAACTAAACCTTTAATTATAGTGTAGTTTATAAAGACCCTAAGATTTAACAGCATTTTTAAAAATTTGATTTTTAAATTGTTTTAATAAAAGAATGCTGCAAAAATATAGAATGGGTCAGTATATACAGTATAGTAAACCTGCTTTTAAATAGCCCACTGCTTAGCAAAAGTGTCCCAACAGCCTCTTAATGAAGAAGGCATTTTTCACCAGGCAGCTTTGTTTATACTTGCTTTGTTAATGGATACTCATTTACTCCCCAATAAATAAATGGTTAGCTGTTTTGACTATAAACCAGTTTTCAAAGTCTGATGATATCTGAAAAAAAAAAAATCCAAACTTTATACTCAATCTAAATTCAAAATCTCAATTGTGGGGCAATAGATGAATGTACTTGCCATTCTCAATTTGGATTAGTGGATTGTCTAACTAATAAATTTCTACCCACCATTAGTGAAAAATATATGGGAGAAAAAATCAGTGTGGGTATTGAGACTGCAATAGCATGAGGTACATATCACTAGAAGCAGTTCTGCTTCTGATAGAGCGCACAGATATAAAAGTTTGGTTATCTGAGGGAAAAGAATATCTTAAAGACCATACTAATGCTTGCATATTGGAAAGCTTAGTATCACAAAATTAGCATGATTATGGTATAAAAAAAATTATTAATGTAAAAATTTCTAAAGTATTGTTCATTTAATACAAAACATTAACAAAATTATTATCATGTTTAATATTATTAAAACATTTGAAGCTAAGTTTCAAATATTTATTGTGAACTTATTATCAAAAGCTTCAAGTAGTTTCCAAATTTAAAGAAAAATGGATTGTAAAAGTTATACATATCTTCTAATTAATAGGTTTCTACAAGATTTATTCTAGGCAGTTTCAAAAAAAAAAAAATTATAAAATACTTTATACAACCAAATACTTTAAAACTAGAAAAAAATTGAATATCTTTATATAAAAGGTTTTGAAATTTTCAGTAGAATTTGATTTGGATATTTTATTTTCATTGGGTTTTTTTTTAATGAGCTTTGAGAAGAAGATGGGTTGATACTGCTCTTCATTTATTATAATAAAATATTAAGATATTACTGTCAAGTTAATAATTTTTATTAGTCATTCATTAGATTAGAGATTATCCAGTAATGAATAATATATCTGTAGTGTAAATTTTCATCACACCACTTTCGTATAAATTTATGATTACAGTCCTATACAAGGTGATAAAAGCAGATAGAAAACAGTCCCTAGCTTATGTGAGAGTGGTGTAGTGAAAATTACACTACAGAAATATTATTTATTAATCGATAATATCTAATCTAATGGATGACTAATAACAAATTAAGTGGTTTGGGTCAAAGTTGTGAGGGCAGTATGTTTGATACTTATCAATTTAAACTGTAGTAATTTGCTATTTTTATATTCTGAACAATGATAAAAATATGTGTCAGAGATTGTAGTCTGGTCCAACTGATGACTACCAATTCAGCATGAAATATGCATTTTGGGGATCATATATCTTTTTCACATATCTTTAGTCATATGTTTATGATTATATTCCTTTACAGAGTGCTAAAAGCAGATAGAACCCAGTCCCTATTTTGCAAGAGAGTGTAGTAATGAAAATTATACTACAGAAATATTATTCATTACTGTCAAGTTGGCTCTATGTTTGTTTACTTCCTCACGTATATAAATGTAAAGTTTGTTTTCTAATATTAATAATATATATGAAAATATAGGTTTAAATAAATTTAAAAAAAGTGTGCTTATTTATAAATGTATTCTTATTGTTTTGAATTGTACTTAAATTATTATTTATTTTTTTGGAATGCAAATTTATAGTATTTATTCTAACTATACTGCCTGCAATGAACAATATTCAAATTACACATGTATATTGAATGAATCATATGTATCTTGAACAGTAACATATCTGTGCTTAATTTTAAAAAAATGCTATTTTATTCAGTCCTTTATTTTATGTGTGAAAAATTACTTTAAAAAAAAAAAAAAGAAATTAAATGTGAAAATTTTTAATATAAAATTCATAAAACTCGTCAAGCGTTGGTGGCTGAGTGGTCAGCATAGCTGCCTTCCAAGCAGTTGTCCCGGGTTCGCTTCCCAGCTGACGCTTTGACATATATAAAAATAATAAAAAAAAATCATAAAACTAGTTCTAACAGAAAATTATCATGGTCACGAGTTAATAAAAGACTTATTACAAAGAAAATAGGAAAAGAGATATATGGACTAGTTTTAAGTCATTTAGTGATAACATAATAATAACTGTAGGTTGTTTTTAATCATATGTATATATCTGGTAGGGAGGCCTATTGTATATTGGTTAGAACATTTATCTGTTAACTACATAATTCTGGGAAAATGTTGCCGAACAAATAAGCTTAAGATTTTTTATTTAATCGAATGATAACCAAACAAGGTAAGTCATCCGAATTATATTTATCAAGATAATCTTATCTACAGAATTAAACAATGAAGAGAAAATATAAAAACCCACTTTATCAATCATCTGTTGAATAATAATATGAGGAATATTTTCTTCATTCTTCTCTATGGAGAGATGCTAGAAACAGCCTTGGTAGAGAAAAATTAATGAAATTCAAATTGGCAATAGCTAGGTAGTTTCTAAGTATAAATCTCATGATAGCATCCAAAGCTTAGGTAAATCTATATAATACACAATCTGTTGTCAAAGCAACTTGTATAATTAAACAATTTTTTACTTATAGAGATTCTTTCTCTTCAGATTGTAGATTATATCATTTATTTAAGCATTGGCTGTTATCATGTAATACATATATAAAGAGTGATGCATAGATAGATAGTTATATCTCAGAAACTGATATTAAAAACTAAAATATTGTTAATTAAGTCCTTGAATAATCTAGTATTGTGGATTGTATCAGCATCAATGTAACTAGTAAAATAACAAAAAAAAATATATAGTTTACTGATCAACCTAAAAGAAATGTTGGCATAGCATATTGTAAAACAAAAAATTGTTTATTCAATAAAATTAAAAATATTTAGTTAATTTGATGTAAATATCAATAACTTGTACAACTCATATTTACTGAATCTCCATAAGTTGTAAAAATTTAATTATACTTTTTAATAATGTATATGTATCACTAATCCCTGATGAAAAAAAGAATCTAATGAGAAAGTAATCTGTTTCACATTCACCTGAATTGTTTTTAAAATAATTAATACATTAACAATTTAAAGATATGAAGGTGTTAATTTCACTATAACTCTACATTGACAATTTGTTATTTTTATTTTATACCAAATGTATATACAATGTTTACACAAAGTGATTGTTTTTAATGACATTAGCAGTAATTATCATTTTACAAGAAGTATGATCATTCTGACTCCCAAGGGAAAGAACAAAAAGGACATAAAACTTCTGCAGCAAATTTTCTTTCTGAAAAACTTCAATGTCTTGACTAATTGTGTCTCTCTATTGCATTCTATCTTCAGCCATAGCTTCACAATGAAAGGAATTGTTATTATTACTGACTCATGAAAACTTTCAAAATCACTATAAAATATAGGAAGTCTGTTATCACAAATCTGTTATCACAAATCCAGTTCAATGAAGGAATGATTTTGAAATAGTAAACTATATAATATGACCATTAGCAACCTAAAGAATATATTAATTTGTCATACAATTTTACCAATGTATTTTTAGAATTTTACGGGGTGTTTTTAAATGAATTTTTTCCAATACCTTTATGTTGTGTAGATAGGGGTTCCAATATTGCTGCCACAAAATAAATTGAATAAAATAGAAGCTTTATATACAAGCATATTTAGTTGTACTGTTGTATTATTATAATAAAATACCATATGTTTAATTAAGTACAGCAGTATTACCTTGAAATCTATATTATATATGAATCCACCTTTCTACTTAAAAAAAAAAGTTACCAATATATTCTCAAATTGATTAATCATTCAAGATAAGCATTGCTGAAGATTTTTTTTTTTTTTTTCATCAATATTTAATTAAGAACTTTTTTGAACATAAGTCACATTCAAACATGCAATACATTCTTTAAATTGCTTTTGAATTGATGAGGATAGTTCAAAAATCAAGATGTTTTTATTTTTGCTTTTAATCTATTCATGAAACCATTTGTAATCAATTCCAAAGGCAACTGTCATAAAAATGAAAAATAAAGTTTAAGATCCTTATTTAACTTTTATTTTTATTCCAAATGCCTCAGATTTTCCAACAGTAACATTAATATTTCTCCTCATTCCATCATATAGATATTTGAAACATGAATAAACTTTGATGGTCAACCAATTAATTGAATCATGCTTAGATAAAATTATTATATAAATCACTTTATTGTTCTTGAAAATTTTATTATATTTTCCTAGTAGCAAAAACTTCAGTTGTGCATTTTGATTCTCTAAAACTACATTCCTTGAAGATACTTTTGTTGTTGTGAATAATAATATTCTAAAATAATTACTGCATTTTTGTCTATTTTTTTTATTTTTATAAATTATGGTAGTATAAGCATCCTTAGACTAGTTAATACAATTTCATAAGTATATATATTTCCAAAATTTTCAGCACAATTGGAAACTAATATATCTTTTTTAAAAACTTCGAATATCTTTTACAGGT
Organism: Epiperipatus broadwayi; assembly: GCA_028023455.1. Classification (NCBI taxonomy): domain Eukaryota; kingdom Metazoa; phylum Onychophora; class Udeonychophora; order Euonychophora; family Peripatidae; genus Epiperipatus; species Epiperipatus broadwayi. The sequence goes on from JAQFVV010006206.1 coordinate 5,957,801, forward strand.
CTGCTTTCTTTTCACTTATAAGATTACTTAACTTCACTAAGCTGTATATCTGTCCAAATCTAAATGGTACATAAAATGGATATATCATTAACAGTCATTCAATTCTTGAATCATTATTCAAAAAATGATCAAAATCCTCTTTTCACTTATTTAAAATGTCATTCTCATCACATCAAAGAATATCCATGGATGTAATAGGGGTTTGGGATATTATTTTTCAGATCCATTTACTAATTTGAAAGTATCAAAAAATATTTAAAAGTGATCTCAATCAGTGAATTTTTATTTTTCCTTTGCAGTTTAATTGCATCAAGCAAATTAATTTAAAACTTTTCATTAGTTATTTAACTTTTCCCCTTGAATCTTTATACTGCTTAAAAAATTCTACATTAAATTTATTATTGTATCAAATAGAAAATACTACATGTTTTCTTTTAATAAATTTTGCTAACAATATGACCAGTGATTCTTTGACTTAATGAATCCCAAAAAATAGATTTGCTTGTATCCCAACATGCTCCTTAAAAGAATCCCTAGTCTTAGTAGAGCGACAATTCCTCATAATTCTAAATTAGAAATTTTAGTGTTTAATATTTGTTGAAATTTGGCAGAATTAAGAATGAATATCAAATTTTTGTGATTATGATTAGAAAAGGACTTATTTTAAGCCCCTATTTTTATCTTGAAGTATGTTAATGTATTATTAGTCTTTCAATCTGCACTACAAATGTTTATGTAATATATATTTTTGAATTCTGTTTTCTAACCATAATATAATCAAATAAATGTCTAATTTTTTTTTTACTATGGATGCATCTAAGTTCCTTGACAGCAATTTTTTGACCTAAACAAAATATTTATAATATTCAAGCCAATAACTTGGGGCTAAAGTTTACTGTTTCTACAAGATTTCAAGAAGTTTTTTTTTTAATGATGGTGATTTAATAATATTATCAAACAAAAAAATAAAATCTTACTTCCTTTGAATCTAATATTATTGCATAAGGATTGAGCATAATTGCACAAATCACATTTTAATATTAGTCTTTTGTTGATGCATCTAGGAATTCCTAGAAGATATGCAGTCTCCTTTTACTGGATGACCTTGTCTTGCAAAAAAAAAACATATAATCATTTAATTGGTTGATTAAATTTTCTTCTTTTGGAAGAAAAATTTCATTAAAAGCAGCTCTTTGTATTTTATTCAAGTGGTTTGCATCAAGAAAAGTTTTTTGCGTTATCAGCATTATTGATTTCACAATTAATTCTATTACTTAAATGAGAAATGGGCCATAAATAAGATAGTCTTTTTAAGCTACTTTTACTAAGTCTTTTCCATGCTGGTGATAAGCAGGGGAATCCCTAAACAAAGCTGTTCAAGTATAAAATCTTTCTTAATTTAAAATTCTGCTGCAAATTCAATTCTAACATAACAGTTTAATACTTGTGCTGCCTCATGCAAATGTTATAATTATGGACTTCTGGACTCCCCGTTATAGCTTTATCAGCATTAATAACATGTGCAAAACAATAAGGATGAGAATAAAAGACTGGAGTCACAATTTTGATGCACACATGGTTAAAAGATGGAAATATGAATGCACAAACAATACTATTACTAAATTTAATATAGGAAATTGACAGCATGAGAGACTGATAATTGCCCCTAAACTTTCTTTAGTAATTAAAGATAACTTAATAATTCTTGGGTTTTTCTCATTAAAAATCAGTCCAAAAAAATTAATATTAAAAAAAATATAATCTTAAAAATTGTTTGAAAAGTCCAAAAATAATTTTATGTAAATTGTCAGTGCTTTCTTTGAAATCAATGTAATCACATGAGTCATTGTTTCATGACTAACTTCTTATTATTTTTATAGAGCATATTCTTATATTATAATTTCTTAATTTAGATTTTAATCAGCATTTTTTTTTTAACTCTGAATAAAACCAAGTATAAATACTTGATCACCTATTGGTTGCGATTGCTTATCACTCTCTAAAATTTATATTAGCATCTAAATTTTGGAGATATTTCTCAAGCTTTAATGAACTCTTATGACATTAAGATGCACTTAGAATATGTGTAATCAAATCACAATTCACACTGGAGCTCAATTTTAATTTTTAAATTGTATACAAGGTAGTTTTAGCGATAACAAAAAAGTTCTCTATAAAAAAAATTATGAATGGCTTAGTCTCTTCTTGATTGAATAATTGATTCAAATTTTACTTAGAAAAATTTTTGAAATACGGTGTTATTATTTTTTTCTCGTGTGTCATAGCATCAGCCAGGAAGTTAACCCAGGGCAATTGCTTGTAAAGCAGCCGTCACAGACTTCTCGACCACCAATGCTTGACAATACGGTATTATTTCTTACATTAACTTAAGTCTTAACTACACTGTACCTTTAAACAAAATTCAGTTGGCTATTTCATAGCACAATCCTAATAATTGAAATACTTGATGGGCTATTGATTTAATTAAATCAACATTCTTAACCGTTTGGCTGTCTCCAGGGTAAAATTATCTTGTAGATTTGTTTCAATGTGAGAATCTAATTTTTAAGGATGAAATCTAACCAATCAATCTTTATAAAGTTTTATTGACAAATAAAGTACAAATTTATGCAAAAAAAAATCTATTTCTGGAGCAAATTGTGCTAATATATAAATGTAAGCACGAAGTTTCTATTACAAAAATATGGTTTTAAAACAATTTTTGACTGGAGGGTGGTGTCAATTTTCTAGCACGTGTGAAGAGTAATTCTTTCCACAATTTAAAAATATTTAACGAAGAAATAAAAAATTAATATAGCATACAGATACGCTACTGAAAAGAGTTTGTTATCAAAGAAAATGATTCCTCTTAGAGTTTTAAAAAGTACCTGAAAGGCAAATTTTTAACGTTTATTCAATATTTCTTATTATTGCAACTGTTAACTATAGTCATTGTTCAAATGATGAACAATAATGAATTGGCAACTCAGTAATACACATCGGCCAAGAAAATTTACCTCTGAGTTTAAGATAAAAAAACACATTCGAAACAATATTCCCTTCTAATTTTTACTAACTATAGTGCTATTTTTTTTTGTCTGTGCGTTTTTTAGTAAATCAAAATAATTTGTGCACCATTTGAAATAATAATAATACTTAATTAAATGATTTTACAATCAATTGTGCAATATATAGGGTATATGAGCTCAGACTTTCATACGACCCACCACTCTATCTCATAACACTGTTACACTTGAACACATATATATCGAAAAGATAAATAATCATCAATATATGTATTTCATGCTAAACCAGCAATCATCAGTTGGTCCAGATTATTGCATATATGTGTAAAGATGATAATCTGAACCAATTGATGGTTTAGCATGAAATACGAATATAGGTGATTATTTATCTTTTCGACATATATGTGTTCAAGTATATCAGTGTTATGAGATAGAGTGGAGAGTGGTGGGTCATGTGAAAGTCTGTGTTCATATACTCTATATATTACATATATTGACACAGGTATATAATAAGCCTGTATTTCAGTTATAATCAATTGTGTAAGTACAAATTTGTAATAAAAATTATAAAGATTTTAAGTTCAAAAATTTTTATTTGAATATTATCGTCATATAAATACATATGCATATATATGGTTATTACATTCAATAGGGCGCTAAAATTGTTTATAAAAAGAAAATTATTGCACAATTTAAAAAACTAATACATGAAAAAATATGCTATTGAATTATAGTTGTCACATACATTTTTTTTTTCTCCTATCTTTACAATTTAATCATTCCGAAAATGCAAAATCTAGTTTATGATGTTTCCATTGCTTTGATATGATTTTATTCTCATCAGCATAACCAAATGACTTTGTCCTAAACGATTTCTTTGTTTATTTTTTATTAAATTCATCAAACTGAAACTTCGTTCTCAATCAACGCTAGTTGCCCAATATCCAGTAATTTTAAAAGGAGCCGAAACTGTTCATTTTCCAATGAAAATGATACCATATCTGCAAAAGTAGTTATCAATTTATACTTGAATTTTTTCTTTCACAGCAAACGTAAAATCACATTGTTTTATTACAGCTGATTTATCGCTTAAAATGGTTTATATTTTAAGCAAAGAGACTCGACGTCTACAATACCATAATTAAAATCACATGGGAAACGCTATTAAGTCAAATGCTGTCCTTTTTTTTTATTTATAAATGTTAACATGTGTCAACTTTAGTATTGTTCTCCCTATCAATAATAATTTTTACTTCACTGCTCCATGGAACCTTAGTTTGTTTAAGATATTGTTATCTAAATTTATTAATTTTTCCACGAACAAATTGAAATTCATTAAGTGGTGTTAGGTGGCATTGTTGAAAAATTTTATACAATACAGCAAGTAATTAAATTCAAAATTTCCACATTTGTTTGAAATTCAAAGTTTTTTAATTTCTTTAAATAAAACTTTGAAATGGGATCATCCACATCTTTGAAATATTCAATCAAGGAATCATAATTTCTAAATATTGCTTTAACTGCAAAATGTCTAGATACTACCTATTTAAAGGTTTAAAAGCAATAGCTTCATTCTCAGAAGCTTCAGCAATATCTTGAAATTTGCTTTTTTTGTTGTTGCTGTAAATCTATAAAATAAAGTATAAATTGTTCTCATTACAGTTTCAATCTCTTTTACCAATTTAACTTCTTTCCAAGTATCACAAAAGCCTAAATCTTCACAATACACAAAACAATATTGTTAAACCAAATGCAATATTTTTTCTTTTAATTTTACTGCTATACTGTTTATTTTATCCAGCATTATAGTCACACTATCAGAAGTAAACATAATCATTTTTTTTTTGTAAATCAATATTATTGGTTGTATAAAATTGATTTATTGCTGATGCATCCCAAGATTTCAACTGAATTATTCTACGAAAAATAGTTTTGTATTGTTTAGAATTTTTTCATCTGAATTTAAAATATAAAATTAAGTAAGCATTTGGTAGTACTAATATCAGTAAATAGTTAGGCTGTGAATGTCATCTCTGTTTTTTTTTTTTTTTTACAATGGAATTCATTATTTCCAAAAATGTAAAAGCATAATTTTTCTGCATCAGCCACGATGGGAAATAAATATTTGTTTTAAATGCTAATAATATATCATTTAAGGAACTTTTTCAAGATTGCTTTTTGTTTCATTGAATAAACGTACTATTCCTGTTGCCAGCAATGAAGGATGTCTATTTTTTAATTTTGTACACTATCAAATGTGATTTGCAGAATAAATGACATTTTAAAAAATTTATTTTCCAAGTATCATTCCACTTTTTTCATGTTACAAAATCATTTTATCTGTGTCCATAAATGTCAGTAATTGCAACATGTAAATATTTCTCGTAATAGAATTTTTAATTTATTATTACTTTTTGGAGAAACTGTTGAGCCATTCAATTTAAACTTACTAGCTGTTTTATTTCTTTTCAAACTTTTTGCCAAAGCCATAGCTGTGAATAAGTCAGTTAAAAAAATAAATTTAACAACATAATTTAAATAATATAGTATATAATATAATAATATAAATTTATTAGAAATAGTAATAATATAGTTTTATTTAACAAAACTAATGTAGCTATAATGCCTTATTGATAATGATAAAAATAAATAAAAATGAAAAGTTTACTCTCATAAAACATATAAAGGTAAAGAAAACCATTTGTGTTAAATGAATGTATGTGACATATTGGAGAAACTCTGCATTCGGCTCCTGCATTATCAGCAGAATTGTTCCAAGATCAGGGCAAACACGTATGTCGAATGCAATCTTATCATCAGTGCTTCAGTACAGAAAAAAATTCTTTTAGAATTTTACTATGCACAGATGTATCTTTGTGTGCTAATTGTTTAAGTGCTGCATGCCCACTAGTGCATGCCTTAGAGAGAACACTGATTTGAAATATCAATTGGACTTTTTGAAGGCAGAAGGAGGGTGTGTGTGTATACGAATTATCTTTCAATTATAACCCAAAATTAAATTATGAATCTTATTCTCAAGGAACTGTAAAATCTTTGGCCAAGGCTATAGGTGACAACCAAAAGCAGAAAGTACTTAGAATTGCCTGACAGTAATTACCCCCAATTGCCATTTGATAATGATCTTGAAGTTTAAAAAAAAAAAAAAGACTTTATTATAAATATTGAAAGCACAAATAGAGGCAGATTTATTACAAGTTAAACATAAAAAGCAAATATATATTATGGAGATTGATAGCATATCAAATAGAGTGAAAAGATTAGTTATTCAATTTAATGGAAGATCCCTAATGCAGATAATTCGGGTCTATGCCCAAAAGTTATCATTGCAATGAACAAAAAGAGGATATTTATATATTGCAAATCCACAAAATATTTTTAATCAGACCAAACAGCATTTTAAAATCATCTTAGGAGACCTTAATACTACAATTGAAAAATGATTGAAATATGAAAAAATTGTGGGTAAATTTGTCTCTACAGTAATAGAAATGAATGAGGATGCAGACTTGTGAAATTTATAGGTATATTATGAATTTCTTCTTTGAAAAAAAAAAAAAAAAAGCTAAATAGAAATAAAAATCAAAACATTCAAATGAAAGTACAACAGTATTGAATTATGTTTGGACTAATAGAAAATATGTACTTTAAGGGTGTAATGTTCTTAGCAGTTGCAACACAAATAAGTGATTGTTGACCTGTAGATATAAAATAGATTTTATTACAAAGCTAATAAATGGAAAATATTAAGAAAAGCAGCTAATATTAGACAAATATATAGAAATTATAAAAAAGGTGATTATCTGAGTCAGACTCTTAGAATTTTGGACGGAGAGACATTTGTTAATGATGCTGTGATAAGTATTATAGATAGATAGATATTTCTATCACAAACTAAAAGTAATATGTTTGGTTCTCTAGTAAACTTATAATAATTATAATGAGAAAATAGAGACATCATAAATTGTGTAAAAAAAAAACAACAACAAATCAATTTGTTAATTTTAGGAAATTGTTTCAATGTGAAGAAAAAGTCAGTTATCATTTATATATTGATAATATGCAGAGAAATATTAGGTACGATCCCAAACATTTTTGATTATATGTTAAAGTTTTTACTGGCATTAAATTTAAATCAATGAATAATATTTCAAATAACTCTTTAAATGAAAAGACTTTAGAAAACAATTCTCTTATTGTCAGATTAATAATTTTTTAGCTACAAGTGTTGAAACTACAACTTCTGTTACTAGTCATAATAGATTTAAAGATATTATTAGGATAAATAAAATATCAAATAATAAGGTAATTGATGCTATTAAAGATATAAAAGATAATAAATTTGTTTCTATTGATGATATTTTTGTTTTATTATTAAGGGTTGTACAGTGTTTGTTGCTTCTTCTTTAAGCCATATACTCACATTATTTTTACAGAAATCTGTTGTTCTTGCTATGCATAAATTATCCAGAGTTGTTCCAATTTGGAAGAAGGGGTGCAAAAATTATCCAAAAAACTGTAGACCAATAGGCAGTATTTCAAAAATCTTTAAAAGATATGTATATAATTCCCTATTATTTCAAGTTAAGAGATGTATACTTGTTTTTCAGCATGGATTTATTCCTAACAGATCAGTAGAGATAATTTGATAAAAATGTATGATCACATAGCTAATGCTAAAAATGAACAAAGTTGTTGATCTTCATAAAACTTTTGATATGGTAGATCATAGCATTTTATTATCTAAATTAGATTGTCTGGGCTTTTCTTTCTTTTATTATAGTTTAAGTCCTATTTGACTGCTCATCCAAATTATATTTATTAAAATTTCCTAATACAAAAATGAAATCACTCAAGGAAGCATTTATGGAATTATTTTATTTTCATTATATACTTATAAATATATCTTAAATTGTTAGCAATTGTTTTATTTTACTGTTTTTTGATTATATAAAGTTATTTCTTAGAATTGATAATTTATTTGATCATTTAACATTGCAAAGTTCTATGAATAATTTTGTGATTTGGTGTAAAAAGAAATCAGATTCTTGTTAATATTAATGTTTATTTCATTTTTAATGAAACATCCTTTTTTTTTTTCATTCTAGGAATAATATTGATATTTCTAGAAAAGATAGGATAAAGGATTTAGGGAGTTGTTTAATAGTAATGCTCTTTTTTTTTCAATCCACCAATGAAATTATTCTTAAATGCAAGATCAAAAAAGATTTTACATAATCATGCATTTATTTATTTTATGAAACTGTAATTATAAATATACTTGTTTTATCTCTAGAAAATGTCTGAACTATGCAATGTTGGCTATAAGGAATCTGTTCTACTTCAAGCTATTAAAATTTTCTGAAATAGAATTTAACATTCCTTCCCCACCATAAACAAAAAGCTCTGGATTTCTCTTTCTTACATATCCAGCATCACTAACTGCAACACTACTGTCCTCAAGGCCACAAATCAAGTTATACTTTTCACATTACCACCTCTGCATCATTTCACTTAACAAGTTGAAGGACAAACTGTCAATGGAGCTTCACTCTCAAATATTATACAAAATTAAGTGCCAAGATCTTTCCTGTGATTCCATCTACTACGGAGAATCTCCGCCAACTTATCAAACATGTATAGCTCAGCACTTATATCTTAACAGTAAAGCTGAAACACATGCTGACACTCATTTAGTCTTTTTGAACACTTATCCACATTAAAGCCATCTGCACTGAGCGCAGTGATGTCAAATGCAAAATCAAAAAAGTGTGGCACATTTCCTTAGACAAATACTTCATCAACAAACAGGGATCCTGTGTCTCACTGTCTGAGAAGTGGCTTATCCAACCTAAATAATCGAAAATGTAAATACTATGTAAATTAAGCTGCATGCAATATATATGTACCCAAACTTCCATTACAATTATGGCTGTTTATGACTTTATTAAGTCAAAAGCTTATTAGAACCACATCATGCTTAATTAATATTAGTAAAGCTTTGCTCTATACATTTTGGGTGTGTTCATTAATTTTATGTAATACTTATTCCCACAATTAATTTTAGTTATTAACAATATAGATGAATGTATAGGAAATAGTGGGTTCTATGTGTGTGCACATGCAACTTTGGATTAAACATTTTATAATAAATTTTTTAAGAAATTATAAAATAAAATATTAATTTATCATTTTTTCATTATCAATAAATTGTGTCATGTGCTTATTTATTTATTTTTTTCATTTTTTAACAACTACATCATCATCACCCTCCCATTTTAGAATATAGCAGAAAAATCAAGTTATAATTGTTGCATAAAGGAAGGGTACCTTTGCTTTTTGGTCAAGAAAGAGAAAGATATCTGAAAAAAATCTTAAAAATAAATATAATCTTTAAAGCACTATTTTACTTTAAACCCTTTTTTTTAATCTACTAAATAATATTAACTTACTAATAGTAGTGAGACTAACCTTAAAACAAATTTTAGAATTGTTATATGCACTCTTTTAAAAAAAAAATTACTAAAAGAAAACAATTATAACATTTTAAGAAAGGGAGTAAAGCAATAAAATTCATCTAACTCACATAGGTTTATTTGAAAACAAAATTGCCCTGATGCTTCATATTTAAAATGCTCAAACTATTTGTATATTTAATCTGTAATGTAAAAAAAAAAAATCTAAGTCAAGAAAGCTTATACTGGAATATTCTGAAAATAAAAGAATAGTGGAAATATAAAAGAGCTTCCCAATGAACCATTTAAATAATACTTAAGCATTTATTACAGAAATAAAGATATGTCAAAGAACATAAATAGATAGTATGAATTGTCAACATTAAAAATCTTGATCATTTTAATAAGTCATTGATTAACTAAAGAAGAATTCACAAAGATATAGCATTATATTTTATCATGAAAATTTTTTAATATTCTCATAGTTGTTTTTTTTTTGTGTGTAAAATAATTCTATAATCTGTGATTATTTTTGTGTTCTTGATAAAAATAATACAATGCATAGGAGAATATATTCTTGATATTTTTTTACATTTTTTTTAAAAAGGGGGGTGGGGGGTCATAATGCAAGAATTAAATATTAGAATAAACCTATGTGTATGCCTATGAAACTTTAATATTAGCTGATTTAATATCTCTTTAAACTAATAATTAATATGCTTGTTCAAGCTATAAATTTATTATATTTATTTGTGATAAGAAAGGAATAAAGTAATTTCTCTCAGATTATTATTATTATTATTAGCACTAGTTTTGTTATTTAAAATATGATTATTATGTAAGCTCCATTCTTGAAAATTGTAGACACAACATTATTTTCATTAGTTGCATTTTTTGAGCAATTTAATTAGTTATTTATTAAAGAATTTGCATTTGAAAAAGAATTCAAACCTGATCTGTCATTTTAATTTGTGCTTAAACCATAGAAGTACTTTCTGAATTTTTATGATTCCAATGCCAAAACAATATTTCCATGACATAATGAATAAATCAAGTGTAGATTTTTAACTAGAGAAAATCATTGTCATCTGTGTAATTTTACTTGCTGATGTTGGAGCAGACTAGCACTGATTATTATTTATGTGTTATATAATATTAAATATTTTTCAAGTGTAATTTAGTGGCACCAGATTGCTATGTTCAAACACTCATTTTTTATATAGAAGATGGTTGCTAATTTAGAATAGGAATCTTAAATTTCACTTGAAGGGGAATATATATGCCTTAATCCTGAAAGAGTCTTCAATATTTTCTCATGATCAGCCATCCAAGAAGATATTTCCACCTTTCTTGGTTTAGTTATATTTGGCCTTACAATAAAGGTTATTTATCTTAGGTCTTGATCAAAAATATCAACTTCAAGAGATAGAGTCATTCTAATATTGGATGGATCTGTGGCTCATATACTTTTTACATCTTCTACTAGTTGTGTCATGAGGTGAAAGTCAAATACCACTTTATCTGAATTATATCTAATATGTTTATCCAAGATGTGTTCACTTTTATATATTAGATATCATATGATCATCATTTCTTATGCTAGCACATAACTTTTATTATAAGCTATTGAGCTTAGATTGAAAATATTATTGTCTTTTCAATTTTATTTTCATAGTTTTGTAGTTAAGTAGAAATAAAATGTGGCTGCTGGAGGTTTGCATTGGATCATAAGATCTATGTGCATTGCTCTCAGATCCAAAGCTCCTAACTGACGAAGGCCACAAGCCAAAAACTAGTCTGGGATATTGAATGAGTAGGCACTAGATGGGGATTTTATGCACAAGCCTTTTGGCATCCATTGATTACTCTGGTTGGCACTGAGTGTATGGAGAGTTTTGCTTGTTTTAATATATAGATATAATTGAACTTTCTCTTCACCACACATTTTTGAAACATACGCATAAAAATATCTGAAAAAGACAAATGACCCTCAAGATACATTTTGTCCTAAATAAGTACTCATCAGTTGGTTCAGATTATGATCTCTTACAAATGTTTTTATTATTTGTTTAGTATTTATCAATACCAAATTATTATATTTTGATTTGCAAGTGTCATGCTTTTTGCATTCACATCTTTGATCCCAACTACTTCAGATAAATTATTTCTAGCTCTGATATAAACTTTAAACCTGTTAAAAACTAATATGACTATTTTTAATTAAATTTACACACAGAATAACTCAATTTCATCTCTCTTTTTCCATGTGTTCTCCACCAGTATATATGTTTCACAAATGTTTGGTGGAATAGAAGTTTTAACTATATCTCTGGAAAAAGTGAAATGAATTGTTTGTGTGCCTACATTTAATTAAAAAACATATATTAATTTTTAACAAGGTTTGACATTTATGTCTGAGTTAGTGATAATCTCTAATTTAACAGATTAATGTATTTGTGTGAAATGTTTGATGTCAAAATTGTAAGTGCAGTAAGTATGACACTTATGAACAAAATGTTAAATATGTGTAAGGAGAAATTAAATTGCACATGGTTAAAGAATTAAAATAAAACAAAATATGAACCTCAAAAATAAAATTTATGTGAACAATCTCTGACTCTTTCAAATTCATCATCATCATTATACCCAATTATGAAGAACAAAATAAAAACTATTCTTTTGCTATAAATAGAAAACCTTTATGAATACACTTTACAGAACATTTTATTGTTTACAAAAAAAAATGCATAATTTGTTCCATGAGTATATTTTACCTTTTAATTATTGCAATCAACCACTCAACATGTTCAGGTTTTAATTAAATTGTGATGTATCCATTGATATGTATCTTGAGGATCTTATTTTTATTACAGTTGCTCTATTTTGAATTGTAACATTTATAGTGCTTCACTTATATATATAAAGAGAAAGCATATTGTCAACTGATCAGTGCTAAATAGAAAATGTTACTTAATGAAATTTCATATCACAATAAATTCTGGTGAACATGAATATTTAATAAACTCGGATGTTAGAATCTTGCAAATTGTTGGGAACCAAATCAACAATATTGTACTTAGGAATAATATATTGTGATTCAGTATAATTTTATGACATTCCTTTATAAATAAATTAAATCAGATCATTTTATTTGTTATTGATTCCCAACTGAACAAAATATAAAAGCAAGTAATTTTCAGTGTTTATTCTTAAAATATATATAATTGATAAATAATGAAGTTTCTTCTATTATGTAAATCCATTTTTCTAGTATTTTATTTTATTTATTACTATATTAATACTATCCTTTTTTATATATACTTTGATACATCTTCTTTAGAAACATTGCAATAATTCCTATTTAATCTTGATTTATATACATTATTTACTCTTCTTCTGAATTCTTAATATTATATTTATCATAACTTACAGTTTCATAATATATAATTTTAGTAACTTTTCAAGTATATTATTACTAAAATCAAAAACCAATCAAATAAGCACATTGCTTTGTGCATTTTAACTTTAACAAATATATTTTAAATATTCATTTGCTATGAGATATAAAAAAAATTTTCTTTTCCATCTACTAGTTAATTTTCTTTCATATAATTTAATAAATTGTATATTTTTGTTTAATATTTCAAAGATTTTTATTCATTTTTTTTGTATTTTTATAATATCTATGTCTTCAATTATTTTTTACCAGTCTTTTACAAAGCCATAGATCTTATATATTATAGATTATTATTAGTTTCACTCTAAATTTGCTTTATTATATTTTTTTCTTTCCATTCTTTTTTTATCTATTTTTTTTAATGTTAATATCATTAATATTAGTAAATTCATCCAACTTTATTTACTTTATAAAAAAAAAACACCAAATTTAAACCTTCCATTTATAGATAAAGATGTGGATTCAAAAACAACAACAACAATACAAAGCAAAGATTAATGATAATATTAATATAAAAAAACAATACAACAAAAAATAATGAAAATAAATATAATAAAGCAAATTATGAGTAAAATTAATTTGTGGCTTTGAAAATGATTGATTAACATAAAAATAATAATTGGGTATATATTACATCAAAAATATTTTAAAAAATGAATCATAATATTGTAATTATGATTTAAAAAAAAAAAAAATTATATTAAATTAAATGAATGAAAATTAATTATTGGATAAAAAATATGATTTTTTTATAGATCATTTTATCCCGTAATATTTGAATCCAAAATATGTTTGGTGAATTATAAACTACTTTAAGATAATGTGGGTATTAGTTTGATTTTGGATTTTAGTAACTATATATAAAAATAGTTATCAAAAGTAAAGTCAATAAAATTAAATGGCTATAGCTTGTGGTAAATAAAGTATTAAGAATTCAAAAGAAATTGTAAAAATATATAAATAAAATTAAATAATAATAGATTATTTCATTGTTTGATGTTAGAGGTAAAATGGAAAAATAATTAAATATTAGGAAAATGGTTTTATGCATAAAAGTCAGGATTATTAATCAGTGCTAATCTAAATTTTAAATATAAAAAAGATTTTTAAGAAATAGCAGAATGACAAGTTATATGTTATTCAACAAACAGATTTTATATCATCTATTATTATTGACTATATAGAAGAATATATATATATAAAGAAATTATAAAACATTATGTAAATAAGCATTTATTTTTATATGATTAAGTTTTAGTTAGAGTGACGTTTAGTAAATTCTAGACAATTTCACCGACGTCATTTATTCAGACATCGTAAATAGTAATTTAAAGTGAGTGGTCTATCCTCACACTTTCCTTCCCAGTGCTTCATATTTGCTCATATATAAGCATTTGAGTTGAAGGAATAAGTGGATTCATTTTATTCCTTCATAAATACTATATCTCGTGTTGGAAAGGAAAGTATTCATTTATTATTAACACTCGCAAAAAGCGCATGCACAATTAGCTTGAAAAGCTGATATTTGAATGTAAAACATTATGATTATGTGGAGGATTAAATTGTAATGAGAGAATAATAAAGTTTAATAAATGCAATTAATAAATTAAACAATAATAAAATTTAATCTAGTATTAACAATGCAGAAAGAAAATAATGGAATAGAATATTTAGATATGTTTGTAAGAAAAATGAACTGGAATAATAAATTCAAAATAATATATTCTAGAAAAAAGATAAAAGAGAAATAATTAATCCTTATTTGTATCAACCATGGAATCAAAAAGCGCAGCTTTAAAGAGGTAAAAAATTATAAATTAACATTAAATAATGGAATAAAAATACAAAACTTAGTCATCGAAAAATATTAAGATATAGAAATTAAAATAAAAAAAATTTTAAATAATAATATTAAAGAAAAAACAATAATATAAAAAAATTGTGGCGTTAATAGTTTATAATATTGTATTTAATGATATGTATAAAAAGCTAAATAAAGAAATATGTAAAAAAAATTAGTTATATTTATATAGTGGATTATTTCCATCATCTAATATTAAGCATTGAATGTCTTTAGAGAAATTTAACTTTATTCAAATTTTCAATTTCATTCAATTGTTAGTAAAAGGACAGAGTTTAGAATATGCACAACATTTTAAAAAGTATTATTCTCCTCTCTTCTTCGGGTGTGGCCGACCTTAACGTGATGATATTAGCATGGGAATTGAACCTGGACCCTTAGTTTCTTGAATATTGTAAGATAATGTTGAGCATTACCTTAAATTCAATATTCAAGAATCTATGGGTTCACATTCAATTCCCATGTTAATACTGTCACTGATTAAGTCAGCAACATCTGAAGAAGAGAGAAGAAGAATACCTCTCGAAACATTGTGCATATACTAATCTGTGTATTATTACAGTTGAATGTATTTAGAATATTTAAATAAAGTTAATTTTTTTAAAGACATTCAATACTTTTATTAGATGATGAAAATAGTCCAATGTATAAATACAAGTAAAATACCATCATCATAAATCTTCAGGAAAACAGTAAAAAAAAAAAAAAAATTAGATTGAAAAATAATAAATAAATTAAACTCTTACTAGAAAAAAATGATGAAACTAAGTACAAAATGTAATTTTTTATGTGTTGGGACTTCAATTTGAATAAATCAAAATAATTATTTTTAACATACTTATTAATAATAAACAATAAATTTATTCAAAGAAGTAAAAAGTGTTTCTAATTCTTGCTAGTTAGAATAACATAACATTTTTCTTACTTTCCATGACTTAACTGTAAATCTTTCTATAAATGTAATATAATTATTTAAAAAAATCTTTAAAATTATTTCTACTTTATAAATATGGTGTGAACAAGTGCACTATTTTGTATGACTTTTGCAAATTGATCTTTATAAGATATAGCTTTCTTTCCATAACTTGTTATTCATTGTAAAATTATGACCCAAATCCTGTAAGACTGACCATTCAAATATCAAAATTTACTTTGTCACTGATAATGCAAATGATTGCAGTATCTCTAATTTGAATTATGTAGGATCTAATTTGTATTAATAAATAATAATAAAGGTAAGAATAATATAAATAGATCAAAATGTGTTTATAAAATTGTTTACAAACAATATGTTTTATATAGTTGATCAAATGAAACAATAATAGTTAGAGAAAAGGAACATGACAAATCAATAAATAGGAAAGATGAAATGTTAATGCCATATAACCGATTTTAGAAATATGAAATGGAATCTACAAAATATAAAAGTTATACAATATATTTAATATATTAACAAAATGTTATAAAATGCTATCCCAAAAAATGTTGGTAGATGTATTGACATAATTAAAGGATCATTACATTTGAGAAAAGTGGTCATTACTAAATAATTGTAAATTATAAGTAAAAACTAAAATTTGAGGTCTTGCATTGGTGGTCGAGAGGTCAGTGTGACTGCCTTACAAGCAGTTGCCCGGGTTGCGGGTTCACGTCCCAGCCGATGCTATGACACTTGAAAAAAAAAACTAAAATTTGAGCATTAAATTTAAGAATAAATAATGGATGTGCATATGTGTCAATAATCATTTAAATTTTATATAATTTTAAAGCTTTATATGATAAAAGAAATTTACACTTGTTCATTAAAACAGAGGCAAAACTCTCCATACAGTAATACTATCCAATGCAAGCCAGAGTAATCAATAGATGCAAAAAGGTTTCCCCAGACTAGTTTCTATCTTGTGGATTTCATCAGTGAGAAGTTTTGGATCTGAGAGCAATGTACATACATCTTATGATTGAATGCAACCCTCTAGCAGCCACCTTTTACCTATATAGTTAACTATAAAGCTATGAGTCCAAATTTTAAAACACTAGTATTTTTAATCCAAGCTCATTCACTTTTATAGTCATAGAGATCTGAATTCAGTTCATCATCTATACATTTTGGTACTTTGGTTCTTTAATAACCATAGCCACCATTATTTCATTGGGCAGAATTGGTATAAGAAATGGTGATACATAATGTGATAGCTGTTCATTACATTTGTATTATGGGATTTACACTATATATTTCTGTACAATTATATATATGTGCAGTAATATTATATCAATAAAAAGAGAGAGATGTAATTAATTTTTTTTTAAAAAAAGCTATTGGAAGGAGTTGTTATGGTTTAATTAACTGATGAGATTATAAAATAAAAGGCATATTAAAATTTTCCTAAGTGGAAGGACAATTGGTCTGATAATTTTAATATAATTTTAAAAAAAATCTGATTGTCTTTTATCAATTTTTATTTCAATTGATTTAAACCGTTTTTATTATATATTTTCTAAAAGTGTTGCATATTTTTTTCTGATTAATTTTAATATCTGCATTAGGAATAGTAAAGAAGTTTATTTACTCCAACCCAAAGCCCAAATAATCAATGACAGTAGATCATAGTGCTATATCCAATCCCTGGGCTGATTTTTAAATGCTGGAAACCATTAAGAACTCTAATTAAGCAGGCAAAACTCTCCATACAGTAGTGCCACTCAGTGCAAGCCAGAGTACTGAATGGATGCCAGAAGGCTTGTGCATAAAATCCCCATCTAGTGCCTACTCATCCAATATTCTCACACTAGTTTCTGGCTTTTGGCCTTCATCAGTGAGGAGCCTTGGATCTGAGAGCACTGCACCTAGTGATCATATGATGTTCAGTGGTTTAAGAACTTTAGTTATGAAGAAATGTAGCTTCTATCAAAGGGTAATTAATATTGGAAGTGAAGACTTTGAAATTCAACATGTATCATTTATCTTTGGAATGATGTGAAAAAGAGGTTTGAAATCAAATTTTAGACTAAAATTCAATAGCCAGAATCTATTCTGGGGATTTGAATAGATGATTACCTTTTAGTATTCATTAATTAATCAGACTTACAATAAATGACTCAAGTAAAATATGTGGGTAACTAAACAAGTAGTTCTCCACTTATAAAAACCTGACCAATAAAGTCAGACAATTCCAAGCATATATAAAATACAAAAAAAAAATTAAAAGTCCTTATACAGAAGCTAACATAACCATGTTTGCCTCATACTATGTGAACATCTATTGTGATCAACTGTTGTTTATTTGTTTAAAAAATATATCATAATTTGACTGAGCACGAAATTTTTTGAAATAGTTCTTTTTCAATCCATTTTATAAATCTATAGTGTAAAATTGTGTTATTAATGAACACTAGATAATAATAATTGATTATTCGTATTTGCAATAAATAGCCTAGAGTAGAAGGAAGACAACTATTTCTAAAAGCATATATTAAATGATGATTTGGTTTGTATAAGTGGAGGATTTCCCTAAATATTAATAATACTTATGTGTTAGAGATTACTCTAACACTGAAAAATCTTGCAACCTTAATGTAACTAATTATTATTTATAAAGAACTTACTTTGCATTATTAATTTAGTGAGAAAAAAATTAATAATCTTATTCCTCCCCCCCTAAATATTGCTTCAAGCTATGTCAATAGTAAATCAAATATTACATCTTTTTGGAGAAGGCATTCAAATATTTTTAAATCTATTCTTGAGCTGGATATTAAAAATAAAATATGATAAAAAAAAATATGTAAAAAGATTTACATGTTGATAAGTTGCATTCTATATGGATAATAGAAGTTGAAACACTACAACTATGCAATAATACTTGATCATCCTCTGTGCCTGATTATAATAGTTGCTAAAATAAATTGTCTTACACAAGTAGCAATCATTAGTAAAAATTAAAGTGCTAAAATAATCATAATATTTAAAATAGCATAATAACCACATATTAGTTAATTGCAGCTGTTTTTATTACATCTCATGCATCAGTCAGCATAATGAGTTTACTGGTTTTTTGCCTCTGAGTTTAAAATCAAAAAATATCACCCTCTTTGTTAGATACCTGATACTTCTTAATTGAGATATCAGTTAGTTTTCTTGAAGACAGAATTAATATGTTTGAAGCTTTATTGTCTTTTATTCTTTTAATCATGGCAAACAATAGCTCATATCCTTTAAAATTGAATCATTCAGACTTTTGGGTTCCACGTACCTTCCAAAGAATATCAAAATTTATCTTTATCATCACCCTTTATAAAAAAAATTTCAGCATAAAAAATAGGTTAGGCAAATAAAAAATATTTATACCAGTTTAACATTATTTGAATAAATTATTTAAATCATTTTTTCAAAAATTGTTTTATCTTTCCTGTACCACCTGTAAGTCTATTACATACTACCAGGGGTATGCATACTGTAGATTGAGAATCATTGCTACAAAATATAAAATCATCTCTTAAGGCAGAAGCTAATGACAGGTAAAGAGTACTAAGACTCACTATGGTGTGAACTAAATTGCCTTTCTTGGTGAACTTTTATTTAGTAGTTATAATTTTTTTTCATGTGTCATAGCATCGGCCATGAAGTGAACCCACTAACCTGGGACAACTGCTTGTAAGGCAGATGTGCTGACCTCTCGACCACCAACGCTAATTGCAGATCATTTTCAAACAAAAAAAGATTTTATAAATTGTAAGAGATAATTATATATATATATATTATTAAATAATATGAAATGTTTTATAAAACATCCAAATAAAAGTATAATGGAATTAGTTATGTTTTGATTAGTAGGAAATACATATTTTAATCCTGCAATGTACTTTATAGAATTAGTACAGGAAATAATCATCACTTAGTTAGATGTAAGCTATTTATTAATGCAAAATTAGAGAGAAAAAAGCTTTTAAGAAATACTATATCAACAGTTCACATCTTTAACCTTCAAAAATACGGTAGTGAATTTAAGCTGAAATTTTAAATCATTCTAAATTATTAATAAATTTTGATAATGTTTCACAACTGAATGAATTTAATAATAGTTCATGATAGTTGGTATAAAAAGTAACACTTCACTAATAGATTTTCAACTGAGTAAGGTTACTATGAAGTAATGAAGAAATAAAATATTTTTTAAAGAATCATAGAAAACATGATGCCTTAGTCTTTGAAAGAAAATTGTTTCAGAAAGAAAAGAGATTGTAATAACACTGAAGAAGGGATGACATCATTAAGTGTGTGAAAAAGGTTTACAAGGAACTATATAATAATTAATAAATGAAAAAACAAACATCTTTTGAAATTTTAAATGAATACATGAGATGTGTAATGAAATCTATGAAGAATAAGAAAGCTTCAGGAAATGGTGGGGTCATTACCAATATGTTTAAAAAGTAAATTATTGGCAAAACTGTATGTCAACTGCCTGGATAATAAAGATGATTAGAAAATGTAATAGTGATTTAATATTTTTAAAAAAGGAATAGAAATTTTATATCAGTTCTACATAAGATTTTTACTAAAATAATGATTATTTACAGATAATTTTGGAGATAAACTTATAAAAAAGAACAAGTTAGATTTAAAAATGGTTTATTGCCTTAAATTCAGTACTCATTAATCTAATAGTTCCAAGTTTGATTCCCATGCTAATACCATCATTAGTCAGGCTAGCAACATCTGAAGCAGAAGGAAAATGATCTCACTCAAAGGATTTATATATTAACTTATGTGTAATTACTAATAAATAAATTTGAGAAGTTTAAATAAATTTTGAATTTTTCAAAAGACATTTAACACTTAATTCTAGATGATAGATATAGTTCAGTATATAATTACAAGTAAAATGTCATCATAACTAACATTCAGACAGTCAAAAAACAATGAATATGAATTGCTGTTTCATATTGGACAATGAAAGCATTTCTACAGTGACTACAACTTTGAAATATCAAGTCATAGAACCAGGAGATTGCTGCATTTTAAAGAATCTTTTTCAGCATGTAGCAGCAGTGATTACATGACATGATAACACTAAGAAGGTTAATATTGATAAAAGTGTGCAACAGGGAAATTTCATAACTCCAAAATGTTTTACAGCATTTGCACAGAAAATGTTTTATGATTTAAAATGGAAAGCTAAAAAAAAATAAAGAGAGAGAAATTTATTTAAATCTAAATTTTTTGCAAAGACAGGATTTTTTTTTATTTTTTTAATATACAGATATTTATTTATTTTGAAGACTATACATTGCATTACAAAATTGCTCACAGCATCTGTGACTTGTCTTCTTTGAACTTGGTGTTATAAAATGGCGCATATTTTAAAACCACCTTCCAATCTGTGAAATATAACATAAGCAATGTGGCAGCACCCGTATATGCAGCTGCTGTAGCTGGAAGAGTTGTAAAATGGATGGAAGAGAATAATGTAGTGGGGGGAATGCAAGGAGGTTTTAGGTCAGATAGGCATATAGGAGATAGTTTGTTTGTAGTTAACACAACTTATGGAGATGAGTAGGAATTCAGATAGATCGTTATATATGAGTTTTTTAGAGAAAGCATATAATAGAGTAAATAGAAATAGATTATGGGTAAAATTAGTCAATTTGGGAATGGATGAAGCTTTAGTAAATATTATTAAGAAATTATATGAAAATAATTATTATACTTACCAATTAGGGGATATAGAATCTGTTAAAGTTAAAAATGGGGTGGGATTAAGGCAAGGATGCCCTATGTCACCGATTTTGTTTTTGTTGTTTTTGAGTGAAATGGAGAAAGCAATAGAAAGACTAGGAAAAGGGGTAGAGATACCATTAATAGGTGGCAAAGGAGTATATACTTTGTCGGGTCTTTTTTTTGCAGATGATATCTTTTTATGTGCAGAAAGAAGAGAAGATATGGATATTATGTTGAGGATATGTGCAAGGGTGTGTAAAGAGATGGGGGTTAAATTTAGTAAAAAAAATCAAATATAATGATGGTTAATACTGGGGAAAGAGAGGATGTAGATTTATTATTGGGGGATATAAAGTTAAGTGTGGTGGATAGATATAGGTATTTGGGAATCATCTTATGTAATCAGGAAAATTGCTTGGATGAATGAGAGAAAAAAATTGGTAAATGAAGCAAAGAAAATAAAGGGTTTGGTAAAGAAACTAACAGTATTTTCATATAATAAATATGATGTAGCTAGAATTGTATGGAAAGGGAGTTTCAGTAGCAGGGTTAACATATGGTAATGATGCATTATGTGTTAGTAAAAGGATTTTGGATTATTTAGAGAAAGTACAAAGGGAAGTAGGAAAACATGCATTAGATGCAGAGATGTGGACAGCAAAGGAGGCAATTCAAAAAGAAATGGGATGGTCAAGTTTCTATATGAGAGATGCAAAAAGTAAAATGAAAATGTTTGATAGGTTGCAGTTTATGGATAGTAAACGAATAGCCAAAATAGTGTTTAATTGGGTTATGAGTAAAGGGCAGGTAACAAGATGGGTGAGAAAGGTAATGCAGTATGCAAAAGATTTGGATAAAGAATTTATATCGGTATACTTGTATAAAAGGTGGGATGATTGTGTTAGGAGGATTGTTGAGGGTTATAGTGGTAAGGAATGGCATAAAAGAATAAAAGGATTAATAAAAAATAGGGAGTTGGAGAAATGGAGAAGTAATATGGAGGGTAAGAAAAGTTTAAATATATATAGAAGTAAACTGAATATTGGAAGCGAGTTAATTTATGATAATAGTAAGGAAAGTAGTTTATTATTTAAGGCTCGAATGGGATCTTGAGCAACAAGAGAATATACATGTAAATGGAAAACTATGGGTGATTTAGTGTGCAAATTGTGTAAGGAGGTATAGAAAATATTAGGCATCTGTTGATTGAATGTAAGTGCTTGAAAGCAGAAAGGGTACAGATAATGAAGTTATGGGAGAATAGGTATGAACAAAGTGACTATACAGAAAGTGAGTTATTAGTTTTTATGCTGGGTTTGCAAAAAGATAAGGGGGATTTAGATTTAAAGGCCATAGAGTTGACAAAGATTATGTTGTGGAAATGGGATGGGGCAGAATATGGGAAGACTTAGAGTGGGGAATGGAAAATAATGTGGCTGACAGGTTTATCTGGGCATAGTTGCTGAGATATTCTTGACTTTATTTAAGGAGGAGCCAAATACATCACATCACATGAAGACAGGATTATTTTTGCATGTAATTTTTCAGAGCTTTGGGAAAAATATTATAAGAATAAAGTTAAAAAGTAGACAAAATGCTGAAAAGTCTGTTAAATAGATTTTCAAAAAAGAATTTATATAGATGAAAATATTATGAATGAAACTAATTATAATATTAAACTTAGATGGAATACTTTTGTTAGAAATAATTTCATATTAAAAGGAATGTGCCTATGGGTTTGAATTTTTTTAATAATAAATGCATTTTATTAGTGTTTATATATGGATCTCAGACTTAAGAGAAAAATCATTCAAAGATTTGAAGATCACATAACAAAATATGAAAAGTTAATGTTGGAATAACAAAAAGATATATTCATGAGTGAGAGAACAAATAGCCATTGAAAAAATTAAAATGTTGAAATGAAGTTGTGCGTGAGACTTTCTTATAAGAGATGGTAATAGACTGACAGTTAAAATGTTAAAGTCGATGCCAAGTGATTATATAAGATCTAGAAAGATATTCAAAAGAATCTGTGGATCTTTATCCTATAATATATTCTTAATAGTTAAAAATGATATGAATTTTATTAGAAATTTGTAATATAAGGATTTATTTTCAGCCATTTTTTATCTCGTCCCCCAATATTTTGCCTTTTTTCTTTGAAACTAGGTAGATTTTTGGTTATGGATGAAGAATAACAAGAAATGTAAGATCCAGACAAAGTGATTGGCAAATACCTATGACATCAGCCCTAAGTTTAAAAAAAAAAAAACTTTCCTCATTAAATTCGTAATTTGAATAAATAATTCTCAAAGTTTGTGAAATTCAAAAATTATGACAAAATTAATATTGCAAATAATTAGAAAATGAGGAACTTATGAGATTTCTAGAATTCATTTGTTTTTGTGTTGCAATCCTAGAAAAAATAATTCTATAAAAATATATGTATATATATTTTAACTCGGAATATTATTTAATAATCATTTTTAAATACAAGAATAATTTTGGGCATTAAAATGGAAAGATAAGAGAATAAAAATAAATGGAAATTATTTAAGTCATCTAGATTTTGCAGATTATGTGGTTGTTTTTTGCAAATAATAGTTCAGAGCTTATCGCATGAAAGTAAGAAATTAGGATTAAAGATAATTGTTAAAAATACTAAAGTAATGTTCACTGGATTTTCTTAAAAAAAGAAAAAAAATATTGATAACTGTGACTTAAAGAAAGTTAACATTTATAAATACTGTGGCCAGATTATTGATACAGATGGAAACATAATGAATGAAATTAAACATACAATTATAACTTGGATGAAATGCTTTTGATAGACATAACTTTATATTAAAAGAAAATAATGGTTATATGTTGAAAAAGAATGTTTTTTAATAGATGTGTTTTACCAATTTTTACTTGTGGATCTGAGACTTGGATACCTTACAGAAGAGCAAATATAGAGATGTCACACCATTCAATGAAGTATATGTTAAGAGTAACAAGAAGAAATTGAAAACTAAATATATGTGTGAGAGAACAAACAACTATCATTGGCATTCATTTAATGAATTAAGACTGAAGTGGAACTGAGCTGGGAATATTGTTAGGAGAGATGATGATAGAAGGACATTTGACGTTTTTAAATTAGATTCCAAAAGATTATAAATGACCTAGAAAGAAACCATGCAAAATAGATTGCTGTTATAAGAAAGTTTGTTGTTGTGAGAGGTAGAAGAAAAACTATTATTGGAGGGAGAATCTACATTAAGCAGGGAAAGATTTTACCCTGTAGAGTATGCAGTTTATTGATAATGTTTGAAAATAATAATGATAATGAATAACATTTGATTATTATTTGTGGAATCTGATCATTGCTTGCCACTTTCTTATCATCATAAACTTTAATAAGTATTCCTTTTATATCATGAAGATATGCAACAAAACATTCCACTTCAAGATATCCTGTGTGGTTTGCATCCGACTTGGCATCGGGCGATCCCAGAATCGATTATAGTATACGAACTTCTTATTAACTCCTGAGCAATAAAAGCATAGTCTTTTTTTGTTTGTTTGTTTGTTTTATTTTGAGATAGGAAATAATGTTTTTTTTTTTTGCTTACATTTTTAATATATAATAAAAATAAAATGGCATAGTGGTTAGCATGTTAGCTTACTTTTCTTATGATTGGAGTTCGAATTTAGGTGAAAATTAATTTTTGTTTTAATTCCTAGTCAAAACAGCCTAATTAGATATCTAAATATTGATTAGTAAATGGGTATTTAACTCTTAAATGAGCTCATCGTTTACAATTTAAAAAAAAAAAACAAACCCGTGTTTATAATTTCAAAATGTCGTGTCTGCTTCTTTTTAAAATAATTTATATTTTTTTAAACACTGCAATATAAGTCATTTTAGAAGTAATATAATCTCACTGTTAACATTCGATATTTTTATTCATAACCATTTGATTGCGTCGTGTATATATATAACTTGGTTATTATCTATTAAATGTGATGA
This sequence comes from Epiperipatus broadwayi, assembly GCA_028023455.1. Classification (NCBI taxonomy): domain Eukaryota; kingdom Metazoa; phylum Onychophora; class Udeonychophora; order Euonychophora; family Peripatidae; genus Epiperipatus; species Epiperipatus broadwayi. The sequence continues at coordinate 5,983,354 of JAQFVV010006206.1, forward strand.
ATACTTGAAAAATATCTTTGAGGTGAAAAAGTAGAAATATTTATAGCAGTTATCTGGTAAAGGACTTTTCTGTCTTTTAGAAAGTTTATCTTGATAATAAGCGAAATATTTTTCAAACAGACTTCCTCATTGATTAACAAAAGTTGCTCTTAAGTAACCGTCAATTAATCACTGACCTCTTAAACAAAAAAAAAGTTTTTTTAAAAAATATACTGTGTAATTACAGTATTATAAAAGTTGAGTTGAACTTTAGAAAGAAAATTAATCTTATGTATTCCTATCAGCAAATCATATTTGAATTATTTTTATTTTTCAAACTGAAATTAAATGAATAAAAATGTTTTTATAACCTATAGAAACTTTTATTAATTTAATATAAATTATGTGGAGTAAAAATAATAAAATGTCAGAATTTTTATAATGGTATATAAATAAGTCTTTTTTGTCTAGGTAAACAATGCAGTCGGACAACACCCCACTTCCACTTTTTGACCTATTTAAGAATATAAACATTTTTTTTTTTTCCATATGTCATAGCATCGTCCGGGACGCGAACCGACACCCGTCTGCAACCAATTACTTGCTTGTAAGGCGAGTGCGATGACCTCTCGGCTAACAACGCTTGACAAGAATATAAACATTTTTTAAGTCTGAATCTCTATTACTTTTCTTATTTCTGCAGGAAAATAATCCCCTATTTGTTTTTTAATCACGGTTACTCGATATCACAATCACTTCACAAGATTAGCAGCTGTTCTAAAGACATTTTTTATTTGATTATGTCAACGTTTGCTGTGTTTATCTGTTGTATATATAAATACGATATACTTTATATATGTGAGGTTTAAATTCATGCCCATATATTTATTAAATAAGTTCAAGGATGCCTAGCTAAAAGGGCCTATCTTTTATAGGAGTAGGATATTTCTTTATCAGCGATGTGTTTTGTTCGGCAGTCAACATGTTATCACTCATTTGAGTATTTCAGAAGAGTTTTGGACTATAGATAGCTAGATATCTATTTTCAATCAATACCGTTTAGCTTTATATAGTTATAAGCTAAATAGCTAGTGTGAATATTTGTTACATTCTATATAGTTAAAAGAAAGATTCTAAATCTACTTGTGATGTGAAAAAACTTCAAGGTTTCCCATCCATATTTAAACTCTCCAAGTCATAAAGGGACATAAGTAATATGACTAGGATTAATCTTATCCATCCATTTTATTGGTTTTCTGTTATACTTAATTCTATGTTTTCTCTTCTCTTTCTTGAGAAAGAAAGATCTTATGTTTGCTTTTTAAGATTGATTTTCTTTTATTTTGTTTAGTTATTTCATTTGTTATGTTTATTTTTTTATTTTTAATATTTTTACAAACCATTAAAACATCATATGACTAGGAAGACATCTCATGACCTTAGCTTACACATTACTATTTACTAGCAAATTCTCCTAGTCTCATTATTTTAAAATGTCATTTAATGTAAGATTTAGTAACCAGTAATTGCTAAATAGTAGTGTGTAAGAAATTCTTATCCAGTCTTACCCTATCCAAATATCCCCAGATTAGTTTCTAGATTATGGCTTTTATCAGGGAGGAAATTTTGGATTTTTGAACAACTTTCACATTTTTTGGATCTAATTCACTTTTCCTCTGCCAGCCAATTTTTTTTTTTTATCTTTTGTATATTATTAAACTTCCAGTACATATTGAAAAGCTTTATAATTTATTTAGTCCAAGATTTTTTGCCTGCATAATTATTCAGATCTAAAACTGGTTCAGTTTTTATATATTATGGTGACCTTAAAATTTTATTTATAACTCAGAATTGATACAATGCCATTAAGATATCTTATGAGCAACAAGATATCACATGAGCTTACTTAATGCTATTCATTGGCAATCAAGTATAAATTTTGGTAATCAATAGAAGTTAGAAGATAGTGCTTAATAAATTCTTATCAGTGCTGTCATGTCCAAATTTCCCCAAATTAGTTTTTAACTTAGAGCTTTCATTGTTAAGAAGTTTTTAAGATTTTTGTGCAGACTCTCAGTTTGTATGGCTGATAAGTAATCAATAATCTATGTTTATATATATTGTAAGCTTTGGCTTTAGCCATAGATAGTGAATTTCATGGTGGGTACAGCATTCAAATAAAAAAAAATTTCTTTCAGAAGAATTCTAATAAATTTGATGAAAATTCATTACTGACATTAATTTAGACTAATAAGGAAGATCGGAAAGCTTGTGGTAGACCTATAATATTTAAAGAAATTGTAGTCGAATATTTAAAGGCAAAATTAATGCATAAGTTTGGTTTAGATGTATAAAGGCAGTTTAAAGCTTAAGAAACAATAGATATAAATGTGCCTTAATTATTGGGGTTGGATGTGTTGCCTGAGCAGTAGGGGGTTGAGTGTTAAGATCGACATTTAATATTTATTTGGTAAAATAATGTAGATAATTAAAAAAAAAAAGATGTAAGTTTCTATAGTAAATTTTAGCTTGCAAATAGTCATATACAATTAATTAGGCAATTTATATGATTAAATCTATAAATTTAAGATTGTTTAATAAGTTTAGTGCTAGCTGTAATCACCATAGCTATCTGGAAAGGTTATAAGTGTGTGAGCAAGTGTGTGTGGTAATATAAATGTAATTTTATTTATGGGGACAATTATAAATTTTCCTGTATCATGTGGGATATTATTTGAAAGAAAATTGAAAGGACTACAATTTTGTATTAACTTTAAATAAATATTTCATAATATTCAGTCATAAAAATTTAAGTTAAATTAAACCATTATTTTAAATTATAAAATCACATTCAGTTTGCTACATTTTTATCTTGATTTATTTTTATACGATTTAAAACTGGGTAAATCTCAAGTAAACCATGTGATCATTTAGTAGTGTGAATAATTAATGTCAAAATTAGGTGTAATAACCAATCAAAAATTAACACAAAGCTTAAACAGTCAAGGAGGTGGTGTCAAAGATGAGTGACAATTGAAGATTATAAAAGGGCCATGCACAATTTTGAAGAGTGTTCTCTTTTCTTTGTGTTCTGTTGTATTGCTATTTCTGGTGTTCATGGGTCTTCGTATTCTTCTGCTTGTTTTCAGTTTCTTCACCTAATATTTTTCTAAAGTTTGCAATAAGTAGTACAATTTTATTAAATCTTATAAGTATGTTGATGTAAGTTTTTAAGTCAGGTACATGTTTTTTATCCCTAAAATCAATCATGAATTGGATCCCAAAGATAGGAAACTTCTGTTGATTTGTTAAAAGACAATGCATCTGAAACAGACTCCCTGTCTTTCTCAGCATGAAATATCATAGCTATTAATTCTCTCTTATATATTGTTGCTAGAACTTATTTTATGTAAAATATTTGGATGGCTTTATTGGAAAGAGAGGAGACGGAGAAGGGTTAAATGCTAAAGTTATCTATAACTTTAAACTTATTCTAGAACTACTTTAATAGTAGAGGCAAAACTTTCCAACATTAGTTTTATTTTATATATTTTTTTATCATGAAAGAAAATTTGTTTCTTGTATCAAAGAATTGTGAAATATTAGTGAATAACTGTTGATCGGAGTAGGAATTGAACAAATCATATCGATAAATGAAATCATAAGAATTTTATTGTGATAATTAACCAATGCTAAATTGGATATCTTTTAAATAAATTGCCAAACTTGGAATGTCTTGGAATGACAGAGTTCATTCAAGTGCATATAAAACTTATAAATAATTTTGTGAGTCAACTTTTATTTTAAGTGATTGTTAAATATTCAATGCTTCACAAGGAAATATGTGGAAACCTCATATGATCCCAAGGAATAATGCAGCTGCTTCATAAGAATATAAATTTATGATTTAAAGAATGGTGTTAAATAATTGTATTTTGGAGTAATCTTGCATCAAGGAATTATGGTCATTTGTGTTTCTGTGTTTGGATATTGTCATGTGTGCATCTATATGTGTGGAACTGACTTTAAATAATCATATGGAGGATGATGATTGTGCTATACCTCAGTGACTGGATAGAAAGATCGTAATTGATAAATTGTTCTGAGGACTTTTTAAATATATATATAATTTATTATTCATTGATTTATTATGTGTATTGAAAGCCTATTTTATTTTAGTGTTTATTATTAAGTTATATTAATTAATATGCTCAATACTGAAGTTGAGTCATAGTTGGGTAAAATAACTCTTCTTCTTTATATATCACAATAGTTTAATTTCGATGCTACCATAATATAAATAACTTGTCTGTGTGAGAGTTTGAAATATTTACATGAGAGATTCACAGATATATAAAAAAAAATGTATGCTTATCAGTATGTTTTGACATTATTAAGGCTTTATTTTATTTACTTATGTAGTATTAAAATCTTATATTGCTATGTCTTGGGTGATGAGAGACTTAAGTATAATTATTATATGTTGAGAAAATGATGCACATTTATTTTGTAATTATTTAAGTCTCAGATAATTTTATTCCAGTCATATTTGACTATTATTGCATTATCAGTTTTATACATCAATAATATAGTATTTAGTGAGAGTTCAAATCCCATTTTCTTAAGATAAGTGACATTTGTAAATGACCATTGTTATCCATGGTATGTCAAGTTATTGCTGCCTTGTGGGTTGAGGTTAAGAGTAGCTCTCTCACAATTATGGATTATTAAGTATTTTAATAATATATTAGGAGATAGAGGGTGAATCCCCAGCTCCATTGTCAATATATTTCATAAAAGACATATTTCATATTATAGTTATAATAATGATAGGTGTATTCCCATAGTTATACATGTAGCAACTAAGCCCTAACATATTTGATAGTCCTCAGATAATAGGAGTGCCCTTCGGGTTCATGCCATCAAAAGTGTATTGCTTCATGATCTTATTTTCCTTGTGGATATATATTTTTGTAGCTATATCTTTCATTGTGTAAGAATTTGTTAACTTAATGGTCATTATGTAGTTCATATTGAAGTGTATTACCTACTTCATGGCACTTTTTAATTTTAAGTGTGTATTGAGAATCGATGTATAATGCATCTGACTGAGTTTTGCTACCATCATTTATAAGACCAATAATTATTCTAAATTTAAAGTTAATGTTAAAAGCCTAAATAAGCAGTGTGCATCATAAAGCAAGTCATCGCTGGAATTGTAAGATTAATGGTTTATTACTCATTGTTGGGACATAGAAAACATTGGGTGTGTGTGAATCATGAGTATGACCTCTGAAAGAATTATTTAGTTTAGAGTTGAAAAATTATAGTATAAAATGAACAGATGAGGCATGATTTTAAAATGTAATTAAAAGTCATGAGTTCAAACTAAGCAGTTCGTTAATTTGGTTTGACTATTGAAGGTTAATGAAATAATGTATAATACATGGTTAGTAAAGTCAGTAGCATCATAAAGGCATAGATTTTTCTTGAAAAGTAGAACAAGTTAAAGGTTACTGCCTCCAAGGGAAAATGTTTTAAACCAGCATAAATATAACATGGTTAAGATATTTTTTTATTATTATTATTTTATTATTATTTTATCTAAGTTCATGCAAAGTTATTGTTTGATAGAGGTGTGCAATGTAGAGATGTCTTATTAAGTGCAATGATATGATTGTATTATCCGTAGTAATTGTAAATCTGTTGTAATTATCATTTTGTTTTATTAAGTTAATCGGATTGCTATGATGTTGTGTTAAATTCCAATTTGTAATTTTCAACTTAATTTGTTAATAAATGTTATTTGTTAATTAAAATTTGGTGTTGTGTCTTAACGTGTTTGGTACTCATAAAATCCAGAAATCTTAACAATATGCAATCTTAAATAAATATTCCAACACTTATTCAGGTACAGACACATTACAAAAGTTTAATTGTTAAATTGATATTTTCTTATGAAATGTGAAATTTGCTTTAAGGAAACATCCATAATTTGCTTTACCCAATGCAAACATTGTCAAATTAATTATTATTTTCATTTTAATAAATTTATTATGTGGTTGACTAATGTATGAGCATAAAATCCCTTTTCTCATTCCTAGTGTTCGAATCTGCTCCCAGTTGATAGTAATATAGTTCAAAATGTAAAGTGGTAGAATATTTTATCTTAGTTAACTATTCAGTAATTTGTAAGACTTTATTATTATTGGTTAATGAAAAGTAGCCATTAGCTTATAAATTAAGTGTATGTCTACTTAAGCTGTAATTTCTGGGATAACATTCATTGGTTAACAATGAATTCATAAAACCACCAGTAGAAATTTTGCATTTACTGTAAGGACCCTGAGACTATAATATTCCAATTTTGAATTAAGAGCTCATAAACTTATTGTCATAGAATTAATGTGGCATTGTGAATTAATAAAATTTATAAGACTAACTAATGTGAAGTTAAAGACACTAAATTTTATTGGGAAGGGAGGTTATAGAGAATTTCTTGTCAGAAATGAATTAATTGTAACCACTCTGTTGCTGATTTATGTGGGGAATACCATGGTCATTAAAGTGTTGTGAGAGTGAGACAAGGTTTCTCCTCCTCTCTTAGTTTAATAGTAATATTTTATAATGTTTATTATTGGTGTAATTCTCTGTGTTTTTGGCATGAATTACCAAAGCAATTATAGAACCTTGAGTATTAGCCAAAGTGGAACTGTTATTATTTAATGTGTTTGAAGATATTAACAAACTGTAGAATCCTTGAATCATATCTTGACATTTATCCAGCTGAATGAATAGGCTTTCTTATGCTACATTTTGTTTTGTCAGTATCCTTATGAGATGTAAGAAAGCTGTGTATATTATTTAAAAGTTAAATTATTTCAAAAGCTAATAAATCATTTCTGTTATAAATTAATAATTCATAAATCTCTAAATCCATCAAATCAGTATAACAGCTGTTCTATTATGGTTACGATTTGGTTCCCTGTTGTTATACTGTCTTTCAGGGTTGTAATTTGGTCATTTGTTAATGTGATAGCCTGATTGATAAATTACTATTGTGCTCCATCCTTTTTTCTGTATAATTCTCCCTTTTTTTTTGGTTATATTATTTAATCACCAACTACTTCTGCTCTTATAACTAAAACATCTATACATTTCATAACTTTTCTATCTCACTTAGCAGAAAGCTATACTATTTTATCTTTTCATTTCTAATGATAAATTGATGTAAATGTTCCATGTAGCAACATTATAATATAATTATGCAGCAGTTGCTCAATAGGTCAAATGATATTTGTGTATCAAAACACAACAATTTTGCTTACTTTACCAAATGAAATGATTTTTTAAACTCTCCTTAACTAGGAATTGATTCAGGAACCTTTACTTCTTGAGTCCTACTGGCTTTACTATGCTAAATTGCCCAAGACCTTGTGCAATAGATTCCATACTTAGATGCTTTGTAAATAGATCGAAACAAGATTGATATGTTCAATCTACTCAGAATATAACATCTGTATGAATGGTATTCTATTTGTTTTTCCTGAATTATATAGACATACATGTGCACAAATTTGTAATTAAATTAAAACTTCGTATAATTTATTTTTAAAAAATATAATATATTTTTTGATCAACTTTATATACTTATTTTTTATAAACAATTATAAATACAATTTACATAACTAACGGTTTTATTTTCACTCGTGATGTATAATTTATACTGTTTACAGTGTGGAAGGAAAACCTAGATTTATAAATAAAGTAAATCAACTGTAAATTTAGTTTTATCTTAAATGTATATGCAATTGTGTTTTTTTTTTTATTATATAGATTAGTTTATTTAGTCTACTTGAAAGGTTTATATATAATAGTCAGCATATCTGCTTGTCAGGCTTGTAAGCTGGAATTTGAATACAGGCTAAGAAAAATGTGAGCAATTCATTTCTGTTTGCAGAAATGCTTAAGATTTTTTTTCAGGCAATCAACTCAACAAAACTAATAAATTGGTTCTAATTACAAAGCAAAACAGAAATGAAAAAACTTCAAACCTGATAACTAATAAGCCTGATGAGGAATGAATTCTCTTTACTATTCATCTTTGAAGGTTGTTGGAGAAATATTTGCTCTAAAATGAGCTCTTTTTCGTTTACGTTTTTTTAATAGATAATGTTGGTCTATATATTTATATGGTAAAACAAATTGCAATATGAATTCAAGCCCAAATTACTATATAATGGTTAACTTGAAGCTATTGATTTAAAGCAAAATAAATTCACTTCAAAGTAGGCATACAGTAAAACTAAAAAAAAAAATTAAATAAGTTCAAATATGGTAGAATTTACAATTGCTTAATTAAACTGTCCCCTGAAAAAATACTTGGTCAAGATTGAACAAAAATATTCTGTTTTGTTTTTAAGGAAATGCTTTGACTATGAAATGCTTAAATGAAAATTTTTGTGGAAATTATCTTTCAAATCAGGTATATTTAAATTGCAGTTTTAGATGTAATAATTGTGATGATCTGTTAACTAGTTTCAGCTTCTTAGTTTAACTGCAGTTAAAATGTTAATTGTGAACAAGAATGAACATGTTTTAGAAGAGTTGTTCATTTTCATATAGTATGTTACGTAATGATTTTAAATAAATTATTTTTAATTCTAATTTGTTTACTAATTAAAATAATTTTGGAATGCAGATGGATAAGCATCACTACTTTATTAATCAACTAAGCAAAACATCCTCAATCTAGAAGTGTGGAATAGAAGATAGTAACAGTAAAAACTATGAGCATTGATTAAATAGTTGCCATAAAAGAAACAAGTTGAAACTACATTAAGACTGTTTTTAAGAACTTCATGATGCTGCTGAAGTGTCAAAAGAATTAATCAGAGTATAAACGCAGACAATCAACTATCAATGCACAACCTGCACTCACTAAGAATATTTTCATATGATACTCAATGTGGCTTTTGGGGAAATAAATGAAAAATTAAAACATGATGAAAGCTATTTCTTTTTTTTTTTTTTTACAAAAAATAATATTTATCTTGTGGATAATTAAAACACATGCTATCTGTTTCTCAATTATTATATATCATTCTGTTGTTCACAACCAGTTCCTGTACAACAAAATAGAGATATTTGAGTTACTTTACCTATTTTGGTGCAGCTGTAGAATGTCCAACTATTGAGTCAAGTATCCACGAATCACAACGCAGTTTTATCACTTCCTATGTTTGAACTTCCTATGAACTCTCATACAATACATAATTTGATTATATTTTTTTACAATATTTAATTTCCTATGTTAATAAAAAAAAATTGTCTTCCTAAATTGTAAAAGTTTTTAAAAATTATCACATTTTTCCTGTTATTGTTCTTGCTTTTAATTCATATGTTTATCTGAATATTTAAAAAAGCATTCACCTGCACAAAGCTATACTATAAAGGCTTTATTATCATAGAACACATGAAGAAACATTAGTCATAACAATAATCTAGAATTTCTATAATCATCTATTCACACTAATGTTAAAATATGTTATGGTATTTCTATTTTGTAATGAACTTAATTTCTGTAATAATCTAATTTCTAAATGAACTTTTGATATAAAATACTCGATATATTGAACTTATTTTTTGTAAATATAATTTCTTTTTTCCTTCTTCTTGTAAATATATTCTCTAATAATTGGCCATCTTAATCAGGAATATTATTTAATATATTAATATTACAATTTGTATTTAGCTTCATTATTGCTTGCATTTTAATGCATATTTGACATATTGATACATTACAGAAAATGTGTTGGTCTGATGATATTTGTTTTTAAAGAAATTTATTCACATAAAGGTATGATTATGGTATTAAACACAACCTTTCTCTTGATAATCTAATAAGGTTACAAAGTAATAATTAATGATTTATTAGTTATAGATAAATATGAAATCAATACACACTTGTCCTCTGACATCATTAAAACCTTATCATTGTTGTCATATATATATAACTGAAATGGAAGTAAATCCACCTTTCAATGAGTTTTGTAAGGTAAATAAACTATTAAAAGGTAGTGATACCATCTGTCCTTTAGCATTCATTGGTATTTATGCTTTCATTTAAAATTATGTAAATAAACATCATAAATACCAACAAATACTAAAGGACAACCAACATTAGTCTGTCTTTTAATAGTTTATTTATTTTACAAAACTCATTGGAAGGTACAATTATTTTCATTCAGTTACATATAATCTGAGTTATAATTATCATTTATTAATTACATATATTAAACTGTGTTTACATTTTATATTTAGAGATTGTTAAAACTAAATTTTTGCTTTGATCCTCTAAATATTAAAATGGTGTTTCAATAGCATTTATTCTATAAAAATATATATAATCAATAGATCGAACTCATTCCTTCATTTAAAATTATTCATTCATTTAAAATTATGTAAATATACTAAGAATAAATATCAATAAATGCTAAAGCACAGGTAGTATCACAATGTGTCTTAATAGTTTATTTACATTACAAAACTCACTGGAAGGTGCAATTACTTCTAGTTCAGTTACATATAATCTTGTTATATATATATAAATGAAATATTATTTGGATACATCTGTGTATAATTTATTGTTTAAATATATATATATTAATGTTTCAGCCAGGTCACACTGGTCATCAACTGGGTGATAAATATTATGAAAATATTTATAGAGGTACTGTAAACATTGATGTATAACAGTAATGAATATTCTATTAACAGAAAATAGAAATAATAAAAGAAATTAAAAACAATGAGGATTGCCAATTCCTGAACAAGCTTTGTGATAAATGCTTAGCCAGAGCCAGCACTTAAAATATCTCTGTCAGGAACCCCCCAAACTCCTGACCATGGTTTCATGCTTTGGCACTCCTCAGAGATAACTCAATAGATAACTTTTAGATAAGTGCTTGGCTTTGGATTAATATTTTTAGATCTAGTGTCTGAACCTATCCTGGCACCTCTCTGAGGAGTGCCAAAGCATGAAACCATGGTCAGGGGTTGGGGGGGTTCTGGCAGATATTTTAAGTGCTGGCTCTGGCTAAGCCTTTATCACAAAGCTTGTTGAGGAATTGGCAATCCTCATTGTTTATAACTTACAAGTTTAAGAGAATATGGTCATGTGATCTATGACTCTTATTTTGACTATTTAATAAAAGGAATTATTTAGATTAATGAGTTTTTAAAAAAGTTCTTTCAAATATAATATAATTTGCAAGTATCATTGTGTTTGTTGATACAATCTGGCCTTTTAAAAATCTCATTCACTTCTCTGATCTGATTTTGTTGGAAAGTGTCACATCTGGATAGTATTCTCATATTAGAAAAATTAATACTATGATCTGTATTTATAGCATAGAAGGATAGTACTGATGATGAGTATTTTGTCTCTTCTAACATTGATGCAATGGTATCTCACACCTATATAAGAAGTTTTACAAATACTACATGAAATTTAATAAACTCCATCGATTTTAAGAGGGATTAAATCTTTAGGTTGGATAGAATGCTATTAATTTTTTGATAAGCAGTATATGCTGTCTTTATAACTAATGTTTTAAAATATGTCCAATATTGTCTGTAGTTTGTTTTATATGAGGAATACAAACCCTAATAGTTGTTCCTTTTTTTTTTTTGTTTATTTTGATTGTTTAGAGCTTGAATTAAGACTCGATATATTGTTTATTATTATAGCTATTTGTTAATAAGTCATTTTTTTATATGATCTATTTCTAGATTTGATTGATTTATTTAAATAAAAAGAACTACAGATAATATTGGACTTATTTTAAAACATTACAATATAAAGAGATTAGATACCACATCAAAAAATTAATAGCATTCTATTCAAGCCTAAAGATTCAATCCCTCTTGAAGCCCATGTAGTTTGCACAATTTCATGTAGCATTTGTAATGCTTGTTACATAGATATAAGCAATCACTACAACAATTCTAAAAAAGATGAACATAATAATGCACTTAAAAATCACTCATCATCAGCAGCACTATCTCTCCATATTATAAATACAGGTCATAGTATTGATTTTCTAACATAAGAATACTATCCAGATGTGACATTCTCCAACAAAATCAGATCAGAGAAGTGAATAAGATCTTTAAAAGGTCAGATTGTACCAACAAACATAATGATATATGCAAATTACCTTCTATTTGAAATAATTATTTAAAAACTCATAATCTAAATTTTTTTTTTAATGTATTATTTCTGTTTTCTATTAATAGAATGTTCATTATTGTCATACGTCAATGTTTACAGTGCCTCTACAATTATTTTCTTAACATTATTACCCAGTTGATGACCAGTGTGATCTGGCCAAAATGTTGGTATATATATATTATTATACAATAAATTACACGGATATACTTGGATAACATTTCCTTTATATCTGTAGCCCATGAAAATATTTATTTTAATATATATATAGAGAGAGAGAAAGAATAATGAATATATATATTTCAGAGAGATGTAACTATAAGTCTGATATTTACCAGTTGATTTGTTTCTTGAATCACAGCCATACCAAGATATGAGAAAACTTGAGTGTGTTTGAATTCAGAAAATATCATGGAGAAACTGCAATCAGCAGTCAGAAAGTTGTCATTTTATATGTATATTCATTAGTAATAACTGTGATATTTGAAGTAGTAGCACTAGTGGATGTAATCTAAATAGTTTAGTGACAATTGGGAAAAATTTGAGCTTTTGAGATTCTTGTGATGACTGTTTGATTGTTAGAAATCACCAGCATTAGAGAATACAATACAGCAATATTATAACATGAATATGTCATAGGTATCCTTTAGAAATTTAATCTAGTAAACAATAAAGATGGTAGTTGGCCTACAAATCACAGTAAAATGAGAATATTGTAAAGAATTGTGACATGCCCATCATCAGCACACTAATGACTTGCATGTTACAATTTATTGTTGGTGTTTCCAAGTAGTGATGCTGTAATCAAGTCAATGTGGCAGATTACACTACTCAATGTGTCACATGGTTGAACCTTGTTATCTCAAATCTGTGTAATTATGTGAGACAGGTACTTATAAATTCCAGATTACTACAAGATCAGGATCTCATTGCATACAATGTCATGTTGTGCTGTATAGACTTTATTGTTTCCATATTATCCAATTCAGTCAGATTTGTGACCTTTTCTTTCTAAATAATACATTAATTTAGAAATTAAAAGAATCATAATTCACATTTTATAGTATTTTTTCTGATATTTTGTATGTCTTTTTTTTTAATGAAAAGGGGATTCATATATATACAGCTGTGACAGTGTGTGTGATAATAAAATATACAAAAAAAAAAAGCATTCACAAAAAAATTTCGTTTATTTTATTTTTGTTAATCTAATTACAGGGATTTGTCTTTGAAATAACTATGCACTTCAATCTATAAAATACAAGAAAATCTCTGTATATCACATGCTTGTCTTTTAATTTATTTGATGTCCTGAAATGTTATCTTTTAATTTTTGTAATAAATGTTTCTGATTAAGAATTAATCATCTTTTGTAATTGTAGTTCTCTACTGACTTCTAATCTTAATCATATCTTACAGATGAAAGAATCAATATTGCACTTTTTAAAAACATCTTTGAGATTATCTTTCTCTTCTGCAAAAACCTTATTGAGTTTTTTTTAAAGCACTTTTTATTCCCTTTCCAATACAATAGTAGATTTAATATCATCATAGTCAACAAGCTAAGAAAATAATGATTAATACTATGATATACAATCTTGTATACCAAATGGAAATCCATGTCTCATTTTAATACAATAAATTAATAGCCCTTTATATAATTAATTTAGTTGCAGTAGTTTGTGTTCTAACTTCATGATATCTATATCCATTTATATTCTCTAACTGATAGTCATTTAAGTTTAAAGTTATTAAAGGTTTTTCCATCATCACTAACTGATAAAGCATTTATATTTTTCACATCTATAACTAATTCAAAGTTTTTGTGTTATCATCTTATTCTGTAACCTTGACAAGAGTGCAATGGTACCACAATGAAAAATTCCTTTAACCATCATGCTTTTGGGACATATGCAGCATCTCATAAAACTTATGATCAATAAATTGTCTAATTTGATCTTTACATCACGTTGGAATTTGTTAACGTGGATGGTGATCTATTTTTTCTTCAATAACATTTTACAATGTTGAATCTTTTTGCTATATGTCTAAAGTTTGCCATTGTCCATCTTATTAGCACTGACAGACTCTTTTTGTCTTTAAGTTCTTTTAAAACAGATGCACTAGTCCTGTGGATAATATAGAATATTACAAGCATTCTTTGAAAGCATCACATTTCAAAGGCATTCCTTTTATTTTCATCTGATTTTTGGAGTGTGCAATTTGAAAAATAAGACAAATTATTAATTTTAATTTGGTGAGTCTCAAAATATTTTAGTCTTTTGATATTTTAGACAGTTTATTAACACAGTCCTTCTGTGTTTTTTCCTGAACTCTTTGACTATTATTGATTACATGGAAAACTTCAAAAATTGTGATACTTCTAAATTTTTGCTGTATCAAGTCTATACCAATTTGTTTTCTTTTGATAGTTTTTCTATGTTATTTGTTAACTTTTTACCAGCATCTAAAATTAAAATTCTATTAGGATATTTTAAATTATTTAGGCATTTACCACCCATGGTTATCCCCTCTCCCAACACAGTTTCCAAGAATATTATATATGGTAATAGCATTATAGACATTAAAAAAGAATGTAGAAAAGCATACATTTCTGTTTAATATCTGTCAATATCATAAATTTTTTTGCCTGTTTTGATATTTGAAATTTTAGTTTTTTGAAAGTTTATTGTCTCTTCAAAGCACATATATTTTTAAACACTATAATCTCTAACTTTTTCTATCAATTGATGAGTCTTTAGTACCAAATCCTGATTACTCATAGGATATTTGTGGAAGAATGAATTAGGTATATATATAAAACAGTTTGGTAGCCATTATAAGACCATGTTTTAATGTAACTGGCTGCAGGAAAAGTAAAATGTCATTTCACTGTGATGATACATTATATACATCAGGTGCCAATATTCATTTCTTTGTTATACCAAAGATAAATTTTACCAGCTAAAACCTTGTAGACTTCAATAAGAACAATTGTTAATGTTAATCCTTGAAGAAAATAATATCACATTTGAATTTTTAATAAAATGAATATATTACATTTTATACACTATATTTCTATTTTAATTCATTTAAACATAAGAGTATTTCCAAGAACGTAAAGTATTTGAGAATCTTCTGATTATACCAATGACATTTATTTAATATTCAGATAAAATTCATCACTTAGATCAGTATTTCTTAAACTGTGGAAAAGTGAAAAGTTGGGGTCATGAAAATTTAATTCAGATACATGAATTTAAAGAAATATTAGTCACAAGCCCTTCATTATCTTTAATTTAATATATTATATTTTCTGTACAGTGCAGTTATAAAATCATAATGATAGCCAAGTTGAGCTGTAACTTATATTTACATATTGAAAAATAACGCAATGCATCATAATAGTGGTGTCGCATTGCAATTTCAGCTTATAAGTTATTTCAGAATCAAAATATATGCTGCAGTGGCGAGAATAAGGTTGGCGCCACTGTGATTATATAATGCATTTCCAGTCAAGTTATTTGTTTCGATTTCATTTCAACAAATGTCCACATCATAATATAATATTGTATTTTACTGTTTTACTCAACTAAGATTAGTATTTATTTGAATAAATATTATTAAAGATGTTATTTTTTATATATAAAATGCTTGTATACTTTTTTTTTTTCACTTTTTTATTCAAAATTTATCATCCTATTAGTTATTATAAAAAATTATTTTTTTTTTTATAAATTTTTTATTTGAAAGTTATTGTCATTTATTTATTAACAAAATAATTTATAATTGATTTATTCATATTTTTTAAATATTAAAAAATAAAACATACAGGGATATTAAAAAATAGAACATACAGGAGTAAATATGCTTTGTATAATTAAACAAAAAATATGGCTGTCACTTGATGTCTCCGCTAACTAATAAATACTATTGTTTTATTTATATTTTAGGATAAAAATACTTTTTTCCCATGGATAAATAGTTGAACTTGAGTACCAAAGGTAATGATGCAGATGGCAATGCTATAAAGTATCTTCAAGCAAGATCTCGTAATCAGAAAGAAGCATCTAAGATTCGAAAAACAAAATATGAGCAGACATTTCTCCAATTTGTCTTTACTTTTAACAGCTGTGATGGTAAAAAATAACCTCTTTGTTTAATTTGCAATAATGTTTTGTCTATGAGAGTATGAAATCATCAAAATTAAAAAGGCATTTTAATCCAAGCATACTTCATATGTCAATAAACCAAAAGAATATTTTGAATGACTGTTAAAAACTTCAAATAAAGAAAAACAATATTTTGAGAAATTTTTAACTGTTAATGAAATATATTTACTCGCATCATATGAAATTTCATATCTGATTGCTAAACATAAAAAGCCATACACCAATGAAGAAGATCTTTTATTACCTGCTGCTATTAAAATGATAGAAATATTTTATGGAAGCAAATGTGGTGATGAAATTCAGAAAATTCCTTTGTCAAATAACACTATCTCTAATAGAATTTCTGAAATTAGCAATGACCAATTTGAGCAACTTATTACTAGACTTAAAGAAAGCCCAATATTTATAATTCAGTTGGACGAAACAACTGCTATTTCAAAAATAGTTCAATTATCAGTATATGTGAGATACATTTATAAAGAAAACATTGAGGAAGACTTGTTATTTTTTCATTATTTGGAAGAACATACAAGAGGGGATAACATATATAATAAAATAGCCAAATTTTTTAAAACTGAAGGTTTAGAATGGATAAATTGCTTTGGAGCATGCACAGATGGTGCAAAAGCAATGACTGATGAAAATATTGTTTTTAAATCATTTGTTAAAGCTTCTGGTAATAATCATGTAACTTTTACACACTGCCTGATCCATCAAGAGATCCTTGCAGCAAAAAATTAGCAATGGAATTGAATGATGTGTTTTAGGATGCTGTCAAATCAGCTGTTTATTTTCAAATCTATGTAAAGACATGGACTCTGAATACAAAAATGTATTATTACACGCAGAAGTAAGATGGATGTCAAGAGGGCAAAGTTTAAGAAGATTATTGTTATTAAAAGAAGAAATTATTTTATTTTTAACTGAACAAATCTGATCTTACTGCTCTTTTTCAAAATGACTTATGGCTATCAAAACTGTGCTATTTGTCTGATATTTTTGATAAGATAAATAATCTTAACTTGTCTCTTCAAGGAAAAAATAGCAATATTTTTACTTAGAATGATAAAATTGAAGGTTTTATTAAAAAGATCAACATTTGAAAGAATAGGGTGGAAAATGATTCATTTGAAATGTTTTTGACTATCGACAATTTTATAATTGAAAAAAATAATTGTAAAACTTTAATTGCAAAAATTATTATAGATCACTTAAAAACCTTAGATACACAGTTTTGCAAATACTTTATATCAAATTTAGATTTCAAAAAGTTATCTTGGATTCAAAGAACATTTTTGATTGACATTAATGAGATTAATTACCTGCCATATAAAGCCCAAGAGGAATTTGTTGAGCTATTAAGTGACTCAAACTTAAAACTTGGCTTTCCACAAAATCCTTGACTGAATTCTGGATGGGAGCTAGGTCTGAATTTCTCACAATTTCTGAAATGGCATTAAATGTTCTTCTGACATTCAGCACCACATACTTATGTGAAATGACTTTTTCAGCTTTAATGTGTATTAAATCCAAATATTGTTCAATGCTGAAAAACATTGAAGATACTTTATGTTCAGCAGTATCAAATATTTCACTAAGATTTAATTTGTTATGCAGCAAAAAACAAGCACATCTATCTCATTAAAATGTGATTTTCTTTCATTAATTTTTGTATACTTAAAACAAATTCAAAAACTACTTATTTTCATATGTATATTGTTTACCAAAGAAATAAATTATTTATGGGAATATTTATTTCTATATCTATTTTATATTTAATATCTGGGGTCGCGTAAAAAATCTCAATGATAAAAAGGGATCATGGATGAAAAAAGTTTAAGAAGCACTGACTTAAATCATTTTAATTCTCTGATTCACTTAACTATTATCAAATTATAAAAATATCTTCATTGTAGGTCTAACAATGTTAACACCTATTCTGATGGAATACTGTTAAAACTGCACAAATTACTACATACAGATCCTAAAGTACAAATATATATAATCATAATAAAGCAGATATAAGATCCCTAGAGTTAAAATTTTGATATATTCTGAAAAATATATAATGTGAACCATCAAGTACTGAAAAAACATATGAATAACACAGAATAAGTAGTGGCTTTTCACTTTTTCTTCTTCTTCCTTTATTTCAGTGTCTTCTTTAATTTCTTTTTCTACTTCACTTTTTTCTTCCTTATCTTTTTCTTCTTTGATTTGTTTCTCTTCTGCTCTTAAAAAAATAATATTGATGCAAAATTTCATTATCTATTTGGGAATCTGATAAATATAAACATACAAAAAAAAATAACCAATTCAATTTACCGGCTTCCCTTTTCAAAACTATATGATCTCTAGATACCACCAGAATTATCTAATCATTTTTAAAAGTCAATAATTAGTCTTTATATTAGAGATATTGAGTTTATTTTGTCAAGTATATATATCACATAACTTGGTAAATTATTAGAACACATTAAACATTACTATTAATCTAATGTATTTCATGAACTTCCCTTAAATAAATATATTTTAATAATGAGTTAAATAGACACCATGTTTAGGCTAAATTAGTCTCCTCAGATTACTTTTGGATTTGTATACTTCCTTGATATTCTGATTCTAATAATTAATTTATACTTAAGTATCAATTCAATTGATCAGATTTACTTTTTAAAGTTCTCCCATCTTTAGAGATTGTGTTTAGGTTGTAATGTTTGCATTTTTTCATTGTCTTGCTTTGGTTGTTTATAAAGTGAATGTTTAACAGCATTCTTAAAATATATTTTATTTATAGATAGCATATAAAAGGAAATATATTATTTGAATATATTTTATCTTTAAATTGTATATCATTCAGAAAAATAAATATTTTAAGTAAAGTCTGATATTTTAAATCATTTGTGCTAAAATCTAGAGATCAGAAATCTTTAAAAAGTGAAGCTGGATAATTTGAATGTTATAATTTATTTACACATAAATTAAAAAAAAAACAGCTTTGAATATATTGGATAAAAACACCCACAGCCACCTGATGAAATTGGTTTCACTAAAACACCATGGAATGATTTGTATTTTTTCAAAATTTTCCAAAGAATGTTTAGTAAAATCAAATATTGAATACTTAATAGGATTATTAAAATAATAAATTTGTAAATGGATGTTTCTCATTAAACATTCAATTATGTTGGTTTATCTTAACTCTGTTACAAATGTATTACTTCATTAATATTCATTTAGAATTAAATACTAAATTATGTAATATATATATTACTTTTAAAGTTATAATGAAATTATATTTCCAAAATGCATTTTTTTTTGCCAACAAATTTAAATAAAAATAAATATATCATGCTTAACTGTAAATTTATGTTTCATTCTCTAGGAAACTAGGAATAATGATTCTATGTTTGGTCTATAATAATGAAGCTTTTAAATAGATTAAGTCTTAAAATTATCAATAAATTTATATTATCAATGCACAATAACAGTTTATTTTTATTGACTTTTCTTCTTTGGAAGGAATAGGCAGCAAACCCATCTATTTGAAACTTTATTGCTTCTCTACTCAACTTAAAACCCGAAACAGCAAAATAAAGCAATCTCCTTCTTTTTACAAACTAATGCCAAGTGCACTGGATATACCCAAAAGTAATTTTAAAATGATTTTAAAGTCTTAATTAACCTAATCAATTAGCTGTATTGTATTTATATATTGAACTATTTCCTTTATCTAAAATGAATCCTGAATGTCTTTAGAAAAATTAAACTTTATTTAAATATTCCAAATACATTCAATTGTTAGTAATCCACAGGATAGTATATGCACAACATTTTGAGAAGTATTATTCTCTCCTCTTCTTCAGATGATTCTGGACTGATGGTGATAGTACTAACATGGGAATTGAACATGGACCCTTAGATTTTGGAGTATTGAATTTTAAGGTATCTCTCTAACCAACTGAGCCATCCTACTAAAGGCAATAATCAGTACAAATTTCATATACTTATCTGTGAGGTTCCGATTTCTCCATTTTTTTCTAAGACCAAAGTTGATTAGTGGTTTCCATACATTATATATAGTCACATTAGGTTGGTTTATGGGACTGTTTGCCATTATCATGTGAGCAGCTTCTTTAAATTTTCTTCTTTGTATCTTTTCTTCGCTATCCAATATTTTTGTACTTTCACAATTGAACATATGTTTACATCTTTTTTTTCTCTGTTATAATCATCAGTTGCACTTTTCAATGGGATGATTGGTCTCACTGGTATACATTCTTTTATATTCACATGGTATTTCATAGATGCAGTTTTTTTCTTTTCAGCATTAATGGGAAGTACTCCTACCGATTAAAAGATTGTATATTGATTACCATTATCAGGCTATCAATACCTGAAGAAGAGAGGAGATTAATACCTCTCAAAATGTTGTGCATATATTAACCTGTGTGTTATTACTAACAGTTGAATGTATTTGGAATATTTAAATAAAGTTAATTTTTTCTAAAGACATTCAATACTTGTATTAGATGATGAAAATAGTCCAATGTATAAATACAACTAAAATACAATCATCACAAACCTTCAGGAAAACACCAATTAATTAGCTTTTTAAATATATACATTCATTTTTTATTAAAGATGAGTCTTATCGAATATTCCAATAGATTTTTCACATTATTAACCTGTCTACTTTTTAAAAATAGAACGTCTTTGCAGCAATTAAATAGGGAATAATATTTATTTCATAATACAATTATCTTCTGATATTTTTAAACAAATTTTAATATAAAACTTATTTAATTAAATAAAGCAGATCAGGATCTCTCCTGTGAGAGTACAGATATTTTCAGTATAACATATACAATATATTGTGCTTGTGAATATAATTTATTATATAAATTAAAAAAGAAAAACATTTAGAAGGAATATTTTCAATAATGATAAAATGGCTTCTTTTTTTATGTGTGTGTGAAGACTAAAATCTTCATATATCGCAACTCATACATATAAGTTTATTAATAGCATTAAAAAAGAAGAAATCTACGAAATTAATTAGGTATTTATGTTATGATATCTTTTGATAAACTTTAAATATATGTTAATACAGTACTAGGAAACAAGTCAAGCGCATACACACCTTACATATATATATGTGTGTGTAATACAGTTTTTTTAAATCACTAAAATGTAGTTATTTGTTCTTTAATGAAAAAAATTAATTAAACTATTCTCTATTTTTAAAACTTTTTGTATTTATTGGATAGTCGTAAGGAATTTAATGAAATGTCCATAACCAATCGTCTATGCTTTTTTGTTGTTATTATTATTTACGAGCACATTTAAAATCTATCACAAAATAGCAAATTTTAAATGAAAAAGATAATCACTAAAAATAATGGTTTTAAAACTAATTTTTATACATTTCTTCAAAGAGGTTAGCTATAACAGTTTTGCAATTTTTTTTAAACAATAGCATTTCAGAAGTATATATTTCTTAAATTAAAAAAACATAACCTATGAAATGTTTATTTTTAAAAACCAAACTTTAAATAGCTCACTACAGGGTTAAAGCTTTTCCATCAATGTAAATCTGACCAACTAGTATTAACTAAGTTCTCTTGCATTAGTAGTAACAAATCCATTAACTGACCATTAATGGTTGTCTAGCTAAGTTAGCTATGAGCCATCAATCGGAAAGAAAAATCCTAATCCCGTTTATGATTTACAAAAAAATTTTAAATCCATCTGGCCTAGATTTGACTCTCACTTTTGGTATGCATGTGAAAGCATTTAGCTAGTATATTACGAATCTTTCAAAATTTTATTGAAAATTGTCTTTTATTGGTTTATTTTTAATTGTAAATTTCTTCCCTTAGAAATATAGAAAAACACAAAGTGAATATGAAAATTGTAAATCATTTTTACTTTCATTTTGTTTTTTACGCCATCAAATTACTCCATTAGATTCTGTTTAAAAATTTTTTTTTTTTTTTTGCTATTTTTTTAAAAAATATATATATTTCACTTCTGATTCCATAGATAATGTTTGTTTGAATTTAATTTTGAACAAACTATTTTTATCCAATCACAGAGCTTGATTTTAAAGAATTGAAAATAGCACTACAAATCATTTGCATTCTCTAATTGTGATTGGTGTTTTGAATTTAAACATAAGCATCAAGTTGAGGATAATCCTTACCAGTTTATGAATAATCATTGCCATTATGGCTAATATTAGCTATATGGATAAACATATCCAATATAGTAATTGCATGTTGAACTATTACTTATTCTAATATTATATGTTAAATGACTACAAAAATTCAAACTTTATTTATAGCCCAACATTATTTATGATGTTGACTAAAATGTCATCATCACAAATTTTTTGACAAATACTAAATTTATCATAACATGTAATCATATCTACCACAACTTAGTTTCTTAACAGTAGCCAAGCAACTTAAATCTTGTTATATTCTAGTAATCAAGATTGCTGGAATAGCTACAAACATTATAACCTATTTAGATAAATAGCATACAAATATTCATCATGGATTAAGAAACATAATTAACTTTGCAGTGAAGCACTATATAAAACCATTTTTAATTGATTACAAAAAAAAAAAAACTAAATCAGCCAAATAACTTGTTCACAATAAAACATTATTAAATTGAATTGTACTTACTATTATTAACTTTTATTTCCAATTAAATATCAGCTATGTAACAAACTTGTGTTAGTAATGACTTATAACTTTACCTATATTGCCTCCTTGTTTATTTCTAAACATAACAGAATTGCCATTGATATGATTAAAAATTTTCTAACAAAAACTGAAAAAAATATGGCTAGTTATAAATTTACAATAAGGAACATAAAACAAAAGCATAAAATTTAAGAAAAAGATCATTCTTGATCAAGATTTCAATTGAATATGCTTTATTTTATAGGAGAAAAAAAACTATTTATGTTAGTTAAAATAGACATTGGATAAATTTGAAGCAAATTATCTTGAAAATTTGCTTATATACTTGGATAGGCTAAATTATGTTTAAAAATAAATCAGACAAATCTGATTTAATGAGTGTATAGTTCAGCAACTTATAAAGTTTGGCAATAGCACGAAACTCCTATACATCCATCAGAATTGATATTTGAGCAAGTATCTGTTTTATTAACTATATTTCTATTCCATATCCATACATATTTTTACAATATTTTGTGAAAATATTATTTTTATCTGCATAATTCAATAAATAATGAAAATACAATAAATTATGACACATAACTTTAAAAAATTAGCATTAATCTTTGATTTAAAAGATTTCTTAGATTATGTTTTCAAAAATCAGTTAGTCTGTGATATGACTGATCATAGACTATGAGTAAAACTACTGATTTAATCTATTATTAATTTTGACTTTGTGATAGCTTAAGAATTTTTGGATAAATCAACTCTGATCAAGCATTATCAGTGAAGAAAGTATTTTTTTAAATTAAATTGATCCCATTTGAAAGAATAAATATAATTCAATTCAGTCTCTACCTTCAAACTAAGCCAAAATCTATGCCTGAAAGCTCTAGAAATATTTATTACAAGTGCAACAAAAATACCCTCAGAGATAATTTCTTTACATGTAATTAAATCAAATCTATGATATTACCATTATGTTGGGTACATTGATCTAGCTTGTTTTACAAAAATATTTAGCAAATATATTCATAAAAAATAGACTTGTAGCTTGAGGATAATCCTGTCTATATTTTTTGTTACCAAAATGTCTAAGTAATTGACAGTGTTTTAAAAAATAGTATAAAATTGTCTGTATACTTTCTTTTATGCCATTTCATTAATTGAAGCCTTAAGAAAACTGTCACTTATATTATTCCCATGTTTGTTGTATCAAGTAATGAAACACCATTCACATTAGTCAAAATCAAAGATTTCACATAATAATATTGAGCTGATTTTTTACATCACATTACATTTTGAAATTAGTGGGTAAGTTAAAATGATGACAATTAAAATATTTCACAAAGCTGAAACCCTGACTTAGCTAGAATGTGGTTAGCCATACACAATGTCATGCTTTGTCTTCATAAAATACCAGTTGAAATATTCATAAACATTTTTGAGAACAAATCCATACATGCAATAGGACTGTTCTCCTATACTAGATTTGCATTGGCAATATTAAACATATTTTACATTAATGACTCATAAAAAAATTTAGATCAGATTTTAGGAGAGATGACAATAAGTAGTTCAGTCATCATTAATCAAATTATCAAAACATGAACAGAGAAAACAACTTTAGAAGGAGATTTTTAAAGGCCTGAAATAGATTATGATAACTTGAAGACAGTATCACACAACATGTTGGAATAAAATTTTAAACAAATGTTTTCTACCTAATCATGGATCTTGAAAAATGCTGCTAATTGTTCTTTTAATCAATCATCATATCAGAAAAAAATTACACCAATCAATAATATTTTCAGGTATTTATAATACAATGTTTTACTATAGCCTATAGTTAAATGAGCCACAACTTCAGAATAATGATTAATATGATTAGTCATTATTATTTCATATAATGTTATCAACACAGGCAATCATTTCCATTGAAGACTGTCACATTGATTATATTACATGTCAATCAAAGTGTTGTAACTTGGTTTTTGACAGTAACAAAGCAACTTAAATACAGTTACATCTAGTAACCTAGAACACTAATCTTTTTTTTTACAAATGTGCTAATCTAACTTGTGATAACATGGTATAAATATCATTAATACACCATAAACATGGCAACTAATGGTGCAGTCAAATACCATCATTGGTTGATTATAAAGTGATAGTCAATCACTATTGTAACTTGGTTACATTCTTGTAATCAGCAAACATTATTATTAAAAATTAAACTTTTATTATTAACTTTTATATATATATATATAACTTTCATGACAAACATTTGCTATTTTATGTTGTACTTCAGCATTTATTCGTGATAAAGATTTATAATTTTAGCTATATTCTTTATGTATTGCTTATATATATATATATATAATCTTCACTTAGAACATGATCTTCTTTTGGATTGAAAATAAGAGTCATTATTTCAAATATTCTAATATTTTTCATATTTATATTTCTTCTATACTATCTGACAGAAGATATTTCAATATTTTTCAAAGTGCTAAAAGATATTCCAGTTTACTAGCTGTATTAATGTTCTTAGGATTTTATCTCAAGTTTTCATAGAAATACTGAATTAAATAGTAGATATCTTTTTATATCCATTAATCTTCTGTTTCATTCATTTATGTATTCCATTTTACTTTTGATTTCATAGTAACAGAACTTTTTAATTTTAATTTACAATTTTTTTTTTATTTCTTTGTAATGTACTCACTTGTATTAATTACAAAAAAATCAAGATATTATTTTTTTTTTGCTTTAAGAAATAACTATGTGTAAATTGAGAATTTTCATTAATAAATATAACATGAAATTTTATATTATCTTGCGATAAGATATTAAAAGAACCCTGCTACATACGATTATTTTAAGATTTTTTTTTTTACGTTTGGACCATAGAAAGTGTATAAAATGAGTTATTTATTTTACACCATGATTTTAAAAAATAATATAAATATTTTTTTTATGTTAATGAATTGCATTTGTAGTCTTCAAAATATTCATACAAAATTGTATAGGTTTTAGATACAGTATGTTTCCATTAACTTCTCTTGCTAGAATTTTGCAATGTTTTGAATTCTTATTTATTAGTTTATTTGTCCATCTTCATTTACTTTAATGTCTTGATTTCTATTTTTTAAACAATAGTGGCATCATATGCACTAATATTTAATCCTTTTTCTCTAGAGTATGTATATTGCTATTTATTTGCATTCTAAGAAGTTCACCTTTCTCACCTTTATTTATTAGTAGCTTAATTACTTTTACATTTTTTAAATATTCACCAAAATGGAATTCTATACATGATTGATTCTGTATCTATTACAAAAGTGCAATTCAGAGTTCAAATGGTTATGATATATCCCATAAAAATGTACTTTCATCTTTCTTAATATTAAAGATATGCTTTTTTCCATTAAATTTTTACTTTTTCTAAATATAGGACAACTTATTGCCTGAGTTTCTTGTGATTATAGATATGAAATTGCTTGTCTTTCATGATATTTTTACTATCTTTAATATATTCACTAAGAATTATTTTTAAATACAGCAACATCTCATTTTGCAATCTCTCTGCTTTATTTATTTTCTTTTTTACAGTAATGTTTCACAACTTCCAGAGACAATTAGAGGGGATTTGAACCCAGACGTTTAAGCTTTCTTCAGTCATCCACTCCATTTTATACAACCAATAGACATGACTACATACATGTGAAAAATATAAATGATCTTCAGTATATGTATTTTTTGCTGAACCAGCATTCATAATTGGTCTGGATTATCATTTCTCACACATGTATGTAATCAGAGTTCAGTTTATATTAAGATAGAAAATCTTTAAACAGCCTTCAATCTTCTGCACTCTCCAACTCTTCAGCTATCCATATTATTGAAAATCTGATCATGGTATGTTCAAAGTCCTAGTTTGCCAAATTTCTTGTCATACCCATGTTAACTGTAAGTCATTCTGATCTCTCATTGTAGGACCCTAAGCCCATTTAAATACACAGAAAAGGTATGGATAGAATATAAGCTGAATCTGTAATATTTAAATACAAGTATAGTATATATACTTAAGCTAGTTGTAATTAGTGAGGATTTGAACTCAGACTTTCAAGCTTTTTTTAGCCATCCACTCCATTTTATATAACTGATAAACTATCCACTAAATCTAATAAAAGTTTCATCAAGCTAGTTAAAATGGAATATCATTTAATCATAGTTATCAATAATTGTCTTACTATTTTCCTTTGTTTGTTTATTTTTTTAGCAATTTTCTTATTGTTCTTTTAAGGTCTTCAAAAATAACTATATATAAATTATCAAAAATAACTATTAAAGATAAATCCAGTCAAAAAGTTTATTTGTTGAAATTTTTTTAGTAATCTGATCTTGTAGCCATTCCTACTTTTGCATATTTTATTGTTAAATTTTACATTATGATTCCTACTTTATAATTTATTATACATTAAACATTATTTTATGTTTAACGTTATCTCATTAATTATAAAAAAAATTCTGATTCGGCTACATTTTACAGTAGATCTGATAATAAAATATCTAAAACACAATTTAGTTCCAAATACAGACTAAAGTGGAATTCTCAAATTGAAAATTACTTCTGTTGAGTAATTCAACATTTGACTACAAATGGTTATTACTTTTTCTAATTGTAAAAAAAAAAAGTTGTCAAGCGTTGGTGGCTTAGCGGTTAACATAGCTGCCTTCCAAGCAGCTGGCCCGGGTTCACTTCCCGGTCAACGCTTTGACATATATATATATAAAGTATTGTCTTCACTTAAAATTTAAAAAAAATTAATACTTTAAAAGTATTGTCTTCATTTAAAATTGCCAGATCTTACAATTTGTTTGAAGAACATATTAAAATAAGCAGTCTATAAGTAAGCAATAATATAATGGAACTCTTATTGAAGGCTATAATTAATTAAAAGCATGGACATTTTGTTCTAATTACAAAAAAAAGAAAGTGGTAATTCACACACACACAAAAAAACTCTATGCCGAGAATAACTATGAACAATATACTGTATCTGGGAATTTTACTTTCTTTTAAATTCATCAAGAAAGTTTTACTGTTATAATAAGAAAAAGAATCCTTGAACTTTTTTTCCAATCTATTCTTCATTAATGATTCTAGATTTTCCTCAATCCCTTAAAGATAAGATATTTTCTTGTCTTTGCAATTTGTTGCGACATTTTTAGTCTTTGTTTTAGACTAAAACGCAAAGAAATGGATATTTTAATTCAATTATTTTTGAAATTTTTATATGACTTTTTTAAAAAAAAAAAAAAAATAACGATTTATTTAAATGATTTATACAATTTTATACAATGAAGATTGCATGAATACCAAGCAATGTCCATAGCCAAATGAGAAGTGGATATATACATGAATGTTGGATCAACGCTTCAGTAGTGTTCTAGATTGGTCCATACTTTGTCCCAGTTGAACAATTATGTATGCCTCATTGAGCATTGAAAGGCACGTCCAAATTTATAATGAGTATAGGTTTATAGTCAAGATGTGAAGCAGAGGCTAAGTGGGCTGGGAGAACACTGACAAGGTCATTGATTCACTCCCAATCCGTCAGTCCGAGCCCAAGCATCCCGAGATCTGTCTGTCACTTGCTTATAAGTTAAGCTATTCAGTTCATGATTAAATTTGTTAACTTTTATTGTTGAGGTAGATGGTGTGATCAATCCACTAATTGGTAGTCTTTGGATAATATGGTAGAGTTCCCATATATATGACTGAGCTCATTTTGGTATTGCATTGATGAGGCGAGACTCATATTTGATCATTGATATCTTTGTAATAATCAGTGCACTAGCATGGAGGTGCTGGCCCAGGTTTGTTGATACAGCCAATCCGGATCAAGCATTTTATCTCTGATGATATTACCCTTGATGAGTGTTTTAAATACTTGAAGGGAACTGGTGTTTGCATTGCCCAGAACAAAACTGCATCTCGTTAGCCAGATGGCGAAGGATAGGAAAATTGCTAATCTAATGTTAGCAAAATTGCCAGCTTTAATTGCTTGCTGGATTAAGAATGTGTCTGCAGAATAGCATTTTACCTTTTCGTTAATGAAAGACCCAAGAATGCTGAGTGATGGACAATCTCTCTCTGACAGAGTTGACATTGAGAGCTAATTTTGTTAAAACCCCTCCTCATTACGAGGAACTGATTAGTGGGTAGTGATGAGAGGTTTAATTTCAGAAGAAAGTCAATAAATTTGGGTTCCAGAAACCAATGTTTGGCTTTTCTGATCAATAATTTGTTGTTTAATCCAAGAGCATTATGGAGAGCTGAGGGACAATCTTTCTTTAGCCTATAAGTTTCCCAGTAGGACTTTTTTTCATTGAAAATGTTTGGAGTTAAGTTAATACAGCCATTGACATGTGTCCAGATGTCAGTCAACCATCCTTTACTATGGGGAGGTGGCGTATCAGTAGGTTGAAATTCTTGGATTAAATTTGTATAGTCCATTTCCAGTGAATGGTTGTGTAGCAGATTTAGTGATTTTTGCAAGTATAATGTAGCAACCGAGTGTAGACCAAGACCGTTCAGTTCTCTAGGCATTTGGGCTTTTGCCAAGCTTGTGGCCACAACCTTCCTTTTCCACAATAGCTTAGTACATAATGAGCCCATTTGTTTACCGAAGATTTTAGTAGGCTTGATGATTGGTAGATAGTAATTGAGTCTTGAAAACACTAGCATGTTAAGGAGTGCGATTTTACCAGGAATTGAAAGCTAAATACTAGAGAGAGTGTTGATTGTTTTGTTGGTTTTTTGAAGGATTGAATTTTGTATTTCTCTAGTCATGATAGTTTTGTTTTTGCCATGGGGAATCCTAAAAAAAGCTGTGGCTTGGCTGTGAATTTGGATGGAATTGTTGTTCCTGTTTTAATTCTCCAGATGGAAGATTTGCTATTGTTAATTTGGAAGTTTAATATTTTGGCATGCTTGTCAATAATTGGGAGGAAGATGAGCTTCGCTGGGAAGAAAAATGGTAACATCGTCCACACAGGAGATGTGGTTGATTTGTTTTTTGATGGCAGGAACATAAATGCCTGACAGGATATTCTCTATGTCCTTGAGCATGGGGTTGATGTAAGTTATAAAACATAGTGATGCTAGGGGAGAACCCTGTGGAATCGAGATGTGAGGTCTAAAACCTGTAGACAACCTTCCATCTAAAGAAGTAAATATGGAACGATTTAGTAAAAGGTTTGCTATTATTCTGATGTACATGTTGGGCACCTGATACTCCTGCATTGTCTGGAACAGTACGGATGGTATTACTGAGTCAAATGCTGAAGAGAAGTCCAGTTGTACGACCAGTGGCCTTGACTTATTGGTTTGTCTGATGTGCTCAGTTAGTAAATGAAAGCACTGAACTGCATCAATGGTTGATGATCCTTTTTGGGCAAATTGAAAAGATGGAAATATGTGAGTAGAGTTGGGGTTGTATCCGGTCCTTAACTAAGGATTGAATTGTCTTAATCAGCAACGGAATCATGGAAATAGGTCAATATTGTTGAGACTAGATGGATTTTCTTATTTTTTAAGAAAAGGGACCAGTGCCACTGGGTACAAATCTGGAATGTTCTGAAAGTCGTCGGCCAGCACGTCAACCATGTTTTTGATTATGGGGATTGTGTAGTGACTAAGATGTAATAGTACAAATTTTGGGATTGCGTGAAGGCCCGGATGAGTGCTTTCAGAAAATGCCTGTAGCTTTTGCAATATTTGGGCTTCATTTATGTTGTGATTGTTTGTGATATGATTCCATATGTTTCCTGTTTGAAAAATATTGTTTTGCAACTTTGTTTTGAAATGAGAGGGAATTCTCTCCAACATTTCTGGTCCACTATAGCACTTGCTGTTAATGATAATCGTAGACGGTGTTGGTCTAGCAGCCAATCCAAGTGCCCATCGAATATAGCTTCTAGTCCAGTTATGACTATTTGCCAAAAAGATTTTAGATCTCTTTGTAGCAATATATTGAGCTAGAGCTTTTTGTTTTTCATGATATTGAGTTTTTAATTCTAGTATTTCTTGAATTTTGGTACTTGAGAGGGGTAGTGAACTTAGCCTATTACTAATTGAATCAAGTTCTTTTAGAAGTTGATTTGGTCCCTTAGATCTTTTTGTGTGAAAGTTAATGAGGGTGCTCAAGATTTCTACGAAAGCAGACCATGCTTGCACAGGTGGCAAAATGAGTACTTGTATTTTATTTAGAAGGATATATGCTTCTGAGAATAACCATTCTGGTGTTGTGGCTTTGTTCAAAAGTCTTATAGTTTTTGTGTGGTCTGAAAGACTTATCATGTTGGTGTCAAGTTGTAGCAAGATTTTTATAGCAAGGTGGTCTGAGAAAGGCACTAATTGCAGCTTGGCATGCAGGTTATAATGAAGTCCGGGGAATAAAAGAGAAGATCAATCAACGATTGCTTGTGTTGTGTGTAAAATGAGAATGATTGAGGAGGAAAGAAGCCTTCTTCACATAGCATAACTTTGTTGAATAAATGAAGGTATTTGTTAGTAAACTGATGATAGGTCATGTTAAAATCCCCAAAGCAGATTGAGGGTGAATTATTGGATGAAAGCAGGGCGTTGATTTTATTAATCACTGAATGAATTAGATTAGTATCATTCTTGAGATAAAGATAAATTATGTTTATGGGGTTATTATTAATGGTAATGTTAATAAATAGAAGTTCTTTGCTAATGTGAAGAGTTCTTAGTTGCTGATGTTCCAGATTTTTATTGATCAGGAAAGCCACTCCAGAAGAAGCAGTATTCGAGGGTAGATAATGGAAATATCCATGTTGCTGCATTAATTGCTGAATTTTAATATTGGACTGAAAATGTAACTTGGTCTTGGAGAAACATACAATGTGTAATTTTGATTTGTTTAACCAGTTTTTGATTGCATGTACCCGATCCAGTGAATTGAGCTCTCTCACATTAATTCCAGCAATTTTTAAATGCATTGTTTGATTCTGTGTAGATGTGGAGATTGCTTTATTCTTCTGAGAACTCATCATCCAATGAGATTAGTTGATCCTCAAGTACTTGTGCTGTTTGACTCAGAATATTCCAATTTGTTACTGTTGTTATTGTTTGACCTTGATCTAGTGCTTTGTTTTGAGAATTTGTATTTGAGTTAACCATGTTATCTTTTTGAGATGCTGTACTTAGTGAATCTGTAGATTGGTTCTCTGTTGAGCAATTTGATACTGTTGTTTTTGTTTGACCTTGATCTAGTGCTTTGTTTTGAGTATTTGTATTTGAGTTGACCATTTTGTCTTTTTGAGATGCTGTACTTAGTGTATCTGTAGATAGGTTCTCTGTTGAGCTGTTCTGAGACTTATTTATTCTTGTTCACTTCTTTTCTTGCCTACTTCTATCCTTGGATGCTTTGTTTGAAGAGTTTTGAGAGTAATTGATATCAAGATCAGATTCTGCAGTTGAGTTGGTTGTTTCTTCATGCTGCGATTCAGAAGAATCTTGTGTTTTCCTTTTGTTATTCGGTATTATTTGACCTTTCGGATTAGTTTGTAGAGATGATTGTATTGGTATTTGTTGCTTAATTATTGTTTGATGTACTTGATGGGTCTGTGTTTCTACTATTTCCTGTTTTGATCCAGTTGTTGAATGGTTTTAGGAAGCTGTGTGTATATGTTGTAATGTAATACTGTTCACACAGCCTTCTTTTGTTTTCTCTTGAGTTATGGCATCTGTTAATGTTTGCAAGATTTCAATACTGTCTTTGTTGACTTGATTTTGTTCATTACCACTTGTATTAGTTGTCTGTCGAATTGAAGTGAATTGAGGGTTTAATGATTTTTGTGGACATGTATGATTTCTGGACATCTTTAAATTGCAGTGAGCACATGTTTCTTTTGGACATGCCTTTAGAAGGTGAGTACGTTCCCCACAGCTGAAACACCGAGGTTGCACACCTCGAATTGAGATGAAAATTGAAAGTTTTGCCTCATCTAGTGTAACCGGAATGTCTAGTGGAGAATGATCTGGGTTTAGTTTAAGTGAGAAGGCTGTGCTGTTTGAGGGCAGTTCAATGCCTGTTCTCTTTTCTGTTATGAATTTGAAATTTGTGATATTTCCAAATTTAGCTAGAAGTCATTGGAGGTCATTTTGATTAAAATTTAAATAGAAATTTCATGCTAATCCATGAATAATTCTGGGTTTGTTCATGTCTATCTTTATGAGATATCTATTTTTGAGGTAAAGTTGGTTTCTTTTAAATTGTTCTTTTTGTAATATATTGTAAAACTCTATTACTAAATATCTTTTGTTAGGATGGTGATATATTCTCTTTACTGAATCAGTTAATTGTTGACTTTTGATGAGCTCAAAAAAGTCATCTGTGGGGAAAGTGAACAAGTTGCAATAATCATTAGAAGTGGTTAATATCAAAGTAAGATCACTATGGTAATGTAAGAAAGAGTTGAACAAAAATGGAGGTATTCTGGAATTGAATTCCTGGCTTATCTCATGATAATTATTCATGGTGGTTTGTGAATTTTGTGGAAATGCTAGAGGTCTATGTTCATTATTGTTGAAATATTCATCTCCCATAAAATCGAGGATGTTTGATTGTGTGGTAGATTCACCTGTTATTATACTTGTAGTTTTAGTTTTGTTTTTGCTAAGTGCTGTTGCATATGATTGATCGCTTGCCTGAATTGTTGGACTTAATGTATTTTGTAATTGACTGTTAAAACTTATATTATGGTTTAACGTTGTGTTATTACAGAACTGTAAACTTTCTATGTCAGAATTGGGTTTAAGACTGGGGAATTCTAGTAAATAAGGTTTTTGTATGCTTAGTGCTTGATTGTAACTTCAATCACGGTTTATCGTTTTGGAAAACAAAGTTATATTTTTTTGGTCTACTGTGTTGTGACAATGTAATGTTGTCGGAAAGCGATTGAGGCTTTGCATTTTTATTTATATGTCCAAAGGGATCTTGTAATGTTAATTCTTTGTCGATCATTTGGCTTAACAAAGTTTCATTACGGAAGAAGTTGGCTTGATTGGTTTTACTGGAAGTATTTACTATTGTTTCGTTTTGAGGGCTTGTGTTAAACATATCAAATACCTTTCTAACGTTATGGTCGCTATGAGACCTCGTAATTCTATTAGGCTTTGGTATTTCCTGATCAGGAAAATTAAATGCCCTATCCATTCTGAGTTTTAATTAATAAACACAAAAGAT